>CM054129.1:69306246-70506246 GCA_028751855.1 Ambrosia trifida | reverse complement strand
CTATAACTTAGAAGACTGGGTATAAATTAGTATAGTGTAATTGAAGATATATTGTGTTGAGAGTATTGTGGATGTACAAGCGGGTACAAAAGGTCATAGTTTAGGGATATACTGTGACATCGATCAAATGAGTTTATAAATATGAGGATATAAACAAGTTGATTAATAAGTTTTGAAACCACATTTGTTTAGACTGTGCGTGAAGACGCAACGTCCCAAAATTAGGATGTGATCGAAGTTAAACATAAAGTTTAAAAAAAAATTGAGTCATGGGAAAAATGCTTTAGCAAAAGAGAAATGGTGCTTTATAGTGTAAAAGTTATAAAGCATAAGTGAAATAGTGTAAGTTTTAATGCGATAATATAACGAACAAAAGTTTTAATAATGATAATGAAAAAATCCAAAAGCGAATGATCAACGAATAATAGCATATGATACAACAAGCGATGAAATTGAGTCTTCAAATGATAAACAAAACATAAATATCACATAAAACATTGAGATTGTTTTCATAGGAAACTTTGACTAACCCAAGTATTTGAAATTTCCCAGTGAATTGTGAGGGCGTACTTTAGCCTATAAGTGAATGCTCATCCTAAGAGTTCCCAGGTAGGTATACGGGTCCCTCGTTTGATTGGGATTTATACGAAATACCAGGCCTAGACAGAAAACTCAGAATACAGACGCTCACCCTTCCAGATAGCACCTGCCCCATCACTAGTGAATTCCAAAACTGTAGCGAGATTAAAAATGAGATACAGAAATAGATCCTTGAGATGTGGATTTCACTCCTAACTCAAAGATGTATTTCAAAATTGAAAACTACGGTAGAGTGAAACTGGTCACTAAGTTAAGGATATCACTCCCAGCTTAGTGATTAAGTTTCTTTTTGGAGGAAATAATCTTTGAGGTGTGAATGCCACTCCTATCCCAAAGATATATTCCAAAGAGGTATAACATATAGAGGAGTGAAACTAATCACCAAGGTATGGATGCCACTCCTAACTTGGTGATATCATTTTGTTTGTGAAATACGAGTGTCTTCTTTTCCAGGTAAAATACCGAAAGAATAACGAGAGAGAATCATAGCGAAAATATCTTAAAACAAAATGTAAAAATAAAGAGAAATATACACGAGAGGACTCGTGAAAGTAAGCTTAGTTATAGACTAGGCTAAAAGGCATTCTAATAACCTAATTCCCTATAACCATGGCTCTGATACCAATCTGTAACACCTCAACCGGTGGCGGAAACATCGAGGTGTCACGTTGTGACGATTGTTCAATAGCTCATGGACTAAAAGTGTAAATATTGATACATTGATTAAATAGTTTATTACATTGAAATGAAATACAACGATTCTAAATTCCAATTAAACTGAAATACAATGAATCCAAAATCTAAGTAAAATTCCAAAAGCTTAAAAGTCATCTCATAAATAACCTGAAACATGTACGAAAATAGTATATGTCAATACAAAATGTATTGGTGGGCATACCCTGTTTTGAATACATATAGTAGAAAAAATGTTTAGCAATTCATGTGTGGTACCATTTGCAATTATGTAATAGGTAATATCCGTTCAAAATCAACCCTAAGAATCAAGTATCAAGAATCAAGAATAAAACCATTTTTGAGTATAATGAATCACAAGACAATTACCAAGGTCTCTCAACAGAGTCACAAGGGGTATATGCCATAGTATTATTCATTGAAATGCAAGGCCGCAAAACGGTTAATGATTTTGACAAGTCATATACACACAAATTAACATAAAGCAAACACACATGAGAATTGCATTAAGTATAAGAATAACATTTGATAATAGTGTACATGAATAGGCCCAAAAGTGTAAAACATGAAAAAGGGGAAAGATATACTCACAGTTCTTGCTAAGCGATAAATCCAACAAGCTCGTCACAAGATAAAATTGGGAATTCCGAAGAATTCAACCTATAATGTATAATAAGACTAATAAGGAAATGTCTAAAAAGTCTAAGGTATCTAGGGTTCTAAGGCATTGGGGTTTGCTATGTCGATTTGAGGAATTAGAGTTTTTATGATAAATCGAATTAATATAACAGTTGTATATCAAAAATAAATTTGTCAAAGTTTGTAAATGTGGTTTAGGTAATATAATTATTACCAATTGAATATTTTGATAAAAAGTAGTTTCAAATAATTGGGACAAAAGAGTTAAATTAATTATAATTGTAAATAAGTACAATTATTAAAATAATTGCACAAATAAATAATTAAAAATAGAAAAACCAATAAAAATAATTGTTTTCTGGACCAATAATTTCTATTTCAATTCATGATGATTAGAAATACTTTCCCAAAAAGTTTGAGATTAAAATCATTAAAAATGAATTTTTAATTAATTAATTATGACTAAAACTATTTAAATTAATAAAATTACAAAAAATAAATATTTTCCAGAAACTAAAAATATGAAAATTTTTCTATGAGGTGTCAAGGAGCTAGATCTAAATTTTTATGATTTTTGGATCAAAAACGAATTTATTATGAATATTCTAAGTTTAAATGGATTTTAAATGACTAAAAGAAAAGAAATATAAAAAGAAAAAAAAATAATCAGAATGGTGGGGGTGCTTGGGTTCGAATCCGTGACCCTTGGTCAAGAAGACAAGTGACTCAACCACTTGACCATCCATGCATTTGTTGTTTTTAATAAAACAAAATTATACATAAACAATAATATAAATTCATCTTCTTCTTCCCCAATCCTAACATAAACCCTAACCCTAACCCGAAATTTAATTAAGTGATACAAGAACGGGTAGACATCGATTATATGGGGCTATCATAGACTATGATATAATGAATAAAATGGCACAAGAGTTTGGTGCTTACACTCACGAATACTAGTCGAAACTGAAGCTTCAAAAGTCGAAAGAAAGAGACCCGATTGCACAGCTTTTGGACACATTTTGATGTGTTTTTTTTTGTGGGTTTATGAAGTGTGACTGTGCAGAAATGATTTGGAATAAACGATTTTTATAATTGCTCAGACAAAACGTGTCATTTCTTCGAATTAAAATTCCGGCGGTTACACTTTGAAACCCGATTCAAAACTTAATAAAAACAACGTTATTGGAGCGATTAATCATAAGAAAACATTTATATAGGGTGGAGAGAACGTATGGAACCATAAAGATTGATTGAATCGCAATAACTCGAGCCCTAAAAGCTTCGCCGGAGCAAGTCCGGTGACCGGAATCTTCTTCGCCGGAAAAACGTACTCATGGAGAGGGAAAACTGATTTTTTAAACTTTGATAGTTTGTCACAAATGGTCCCTGACTATTTAACTAGGTTTGTTTTATGTTTAACTTGGTTAGCTTTTCCTTTATAAAACTTAACCAAGTTTAACTAACTTAACTAAAAAAAATATTTTATTTATTTATTATATTTTTTTGTTCTAATCCGAATAACATTTCAATATACTCATTTTATTAAAACATAGGTTCGATCCATAAAAAATGTTAATTATAAATTTTGAGTTTGCTCTTTTATTAAATTTGAAAACGACAAAACCTATAGAAATATTAGATTACAGGAGGGACTATAATTGACAAATTGCTAAAATATGAGGGTGGCGGTTGTCACATCAACTGATCTTAACAACAGTAGATCACAAACTATGTATCTTTTATTGATCTTTATATTTTGTAGATATCTAGGGTTTGGCTGGGAACGTTTTGGGCTGGTAATAATAAGTTTTGTCACGGTTTTCAGTTTCTATATCTTTATATTGCGATTTTCTTGTATGGTTGTGATTGTGAGTATTGTATTTGTATAGATCTGTACTTTTTTACATGGTATCATAGCTATAGGGCTCTGTTATCAAGGTCTGTCTTAATTTTCGTGTCTTCCGCTGCATATCTGAGCTATTTGTGTTTTGTGTCTTGGTTTTCTGTTGTTTAAAGTAAAGGATCTTATCTGTATTATAGATCGGGTCCTTCCTTTTGTCTTGTGTATAATAGATTGATCTTAATAGATAGATCTTGTCTATTATCTTGTCTTGTTTGGATCTGGTTGTTGTTGATTCATGTTGTGTGTGGTTAACCATTTTTTGGAGAAGATCTTGGCAATATACTAGTGATTGGAATGGAGAACTTTGCTTCAATTGTACTCACAACTTTATACCCTAAGTGAAGGTATAGGTTGTGGGTATGGAGAACCCTAACTTGGGTCCCTTCACACCCTCAAATTTCCACTTACGGAGTTTTACCGCGAGGCGCATGACAAACCAGGATCCCAGTCAACGGTCACAATAAACAACACTATATGAAATACGTAAACTCAAAACATAGTTCTCTTAACATAAAACCGTAGCGGAAGCATTTAACCAGTTACAAAACCGTGTACCAATATGTTCAAAATATTTATTTCAAAACATGAAACTAAGCCTAGACGCCATGCAGACTCGTGCGCCTAGTCCAACTGTTGCTACCTTAGCGACCTGAGAAAAACATGCCAAAACGACGTCAACATATAATGCTGGTCAGTTCATGTGTTTGTTCAAAATGTTACCAAGTGTTACCAAATGTTACGAAATGTTACCAAGTTCAAAACCTGTCAACACTATATCAATGTTACCAAAGTACGCTAGCTAGGCATATGTTTTTGTTACTACTACGATTGGAAAACCATTACTAGACTGTTACCAATGTTCAGCCCGAGTGTTCAGCAATGTTTAGCAAGTTCAAGACAATATGCACCTGCCCGGTCCTCCAATCCGTCGAGTGGGGCTTGTCACGCCCAATAGATCTATCCACATTTCCCCCGTTGTGCATCCCTGCACATTCATGGTTTCCCCCGGGACTTTCAAAGATCGTATAGTAATACAAGAGTAGATCATAGTATGACATATGTTACCAAAAGATATGTTAACAAAAGATAAGTTTAGCGCATGTTTTCTCCTCCAAAAGTAAAAGCAGTAAAAGTGGGGCCGTGAACTCACCTTAAGTTGTGTTCTTCAATAAAATAAGAAAAGCCAAGCTCTTGATAATCCCAACTACCGGAGATCTATCAAAATGTTCACATAAGTGTTCCGACTAATAACCATAAGGTTATCTAGTCTCCGATTGTCCAGATCGTGACCAAGTATGTTTTAAAACGTGTTTGACTGTTCAACCGACACACTAGACTGACCCGACACCCCGTTGGTGACCCATTACATACACTAATCAAGCGTACATAGATTGCACATAAAGTTCAAGCATAAAACACTTAGTTTGCATCAAAAATTGCACATACGGAGTTGTAAGGTTGAATCAGCATTTTACCAGCCCAGGTTCGACTCTTTTTGACCTTGGTTCGACCCCTATGAGGTTCCTTCGACCTAAATCAAGTTCGATCGACCAAACTGAGTGACAGACTACAAGTTCGACCCCCTGACCTCCACCTTCGACCCCACGTGGGTTTGAATGAGTCCAGGTTCGACCCCTGCAGTGTTGTTTTTCCTAAAACGCATCAAATCGCCTCAAAACTATCCGAAAACATCACGAAACATTATGAAACACTACAGCCAAACATGATTAACATATTCCCACGAAACCCTACCAATTTTTCCCCAAAACCAGTTCGTTTTAACACTTTCCCAAAATGGCAAAATTATGGAAATGTCACATCATGCATGAAATCTTTACCCAATTTTGAAACTTTTCGAAATCCTTTCATGATCATCTCAAAATGCTCAGTTCAATGTGTGTATGAAAACCCCCAATAGTTTTATCAATAATACTAACATGCAACAAGCCCTAGATTTATCAAAATCCCCAAATTAGACATGATATCATCATCCATCTAATTGTAACCTTAAACAATCATAAACCAACATCAATAACAGCCCTAGATCATGTTTCTATCATTAGTTCAGCAGCAAATCATTAAACAACACATAATATCACATAACACATCATTAACATATGTTTATTGATATGAAAACCCATGTTTAATGATAAGGTTTAGGTTTAGAAAGATGTTTAAAAGGTTTTTAATCATGAAAACACCCTTAGAAAAGATCTGGACATTTAGGGTTAGATGAAAACGAATCAAAATACTTTAAAAAGGGTTTAGGATTAAGAACACACCTTAGATTCTTGATTAAATGTTGTTTGTAGGTTAGATTATGAAAAACGTGAGCAAAAACTCCTTCCTCAGTGATTAAAATCGTTAGAGAGCGTTTGGGGGCGACTAGTGTTTGTAAAATGGTGAAAACGACAAAGTGTGGTATTTATACTAAAGCCACCTTCGACCCCTACGCTAGGTTGAACGAGACTTTTTAGTGCTTAAAAGCTACATTCGACCCCTACACAAAGTCGAACGAGACTTTGTGAGGTCGAATGGCTTTTTAAGTTGTTTCCCAAGCCAGGTTCGACCTCCCTATAGGTCGAACCAGATGTATGTTTCCCAGATTTTCCAGTTTTGTCGTTTAAACGCGTTTTAGCACATTCTAACACATGAACATGTAACCCTAACGTATGTTTAGCATATACAATCATGTTTACACCTTTGAACCACGTATTTGCACATTGTATCACACGTATGTATCAATCAACGTATCCTACTTAATTCAATTCATGTAATTGCACGAACAACAGGAATCGGTACTAGTGTATTCCCAAAACAACTCCCAATGATCCCCCAGATCATTGAACCCTGGACAATCCTAACATGACCCGACTCAACTAACCTAGTTAAGTCCGTTTATAAATGTTTTTCATTAAGGTAGACTTATGCTTTTCCAAAATGTTTAAGCCGAACATGCCGGGTGTCACAATCTTGTCTTGTTTGGATCTGTTGTTCTTGATTCATGTTGTGTGTGGTTAACCATTTTTTGGAGAAGATCTTGGCAATATACTGGTGATTGGAGTGGAGAACTTTGCTTCAATTGCACTCACAACTTTATACCCTAAGTGAAGGTATAGGTTATGGGTTTGGAGAACCCTAACTTGGGTCCCCCTCTTTGTGAGATCATTCCTATTTATTGCTTATTATTTAGTTGTCTGTTATTGGTCTAGGTGTCTTTGGCCGGGTTAGGGTGGACCGGCATTTGATCTTGTCTTGTTGTGTCTCTATTTGTCTGGTATTGATTGTTCTTTGTTGTGTGTATTGTTTGTTCTATACGTATACATATATACTCCTAGTTAATAAAAGTGTGTTAAGATCTGCGTGGGCACCTATGAGTGATGAACCCATGATCTGAACACTGACACAGCTTCGCCTTCTAGGGTTATATTGTTTGTATTGTCTTTCTTATTTGTCTTGGTTGTGGTTTTTTGTGCTTGCTTGGTCTTATTGTTTGTGTTGATATGGGTGATGTTGCTGGTGGAGGTGCATAAGCAGCAGGTGGTAGTGTTGTTGCTGGTGCTGATGTTGGTACCTTACTTAGCAAGTTAGATATAAGTGACCCTTTGTTTTTACATCCTAGTGATACCACCGGTCTGTCCATAATCAATATGAAGTTAAAAGGAACTGAAAATTATTCAGTCTGGTCTAGTTTTATGAAACTTGCTTTAGAAACAAAAACACAAAGTTGATTTTATAGATGGAACATGTATTAAACCTGAACATGATGAGGTCTTAAGTAAACAATGGGACAGATGCAATTCAGTGGTCTTAAATTGGTTATTAAATTATGTTAGTGAGGAATTGTATCTAGGTCAGGTGTTTTCTAAACTTGTTACTGAGGTTTGGACAGACTTAAAGGAAACTTATGATAAAGTTAATGGGTCAATTGTGTTCAATCTATATCAAAAGATTAATTCTGTGAGTCAAAATGGTAGTTCTGTGGCTGAATACTATCATAAACTAAACACCATGTGGAAACAATTTGATGCTACTGTGCAGTTGCCTTCTTGCACATGTCAAGCATCAAAAGACTTTAATGACTTCAATAGTATGATAAAGTTAATGCAATTTCTCATAGGTTTAGATGAGGTATACCAACAAGTCAGAACAAATCTGTTAACTAAAGAACCTTTGCCTACTTTAAAAAATGCTTTTGCTATTGTATCCAAAGAAGAATCTCATAGAGACCTGGTACAACAACAAAAGGTCAAAATGTGGCTTTTGTGTCTAAAGGTAATCATTTTTCTGATAATAAAAGAAAGGTTACTAATAGAGGTCCTAATCCAAATCTAAAGTGTACACATTGTAACATGTTAGGACACAGTAGACAAATGTTATGAGCTGGTTGGTTATCCCCATGGGTTTAGGAAGAAACCTGTATGGCAGTTTTTTAAGTTTAATATGTCTTTTAATATGTCTAACACTAAACAAGGTATCACATCAATTACTTTGTCTAGTGGTTCTTCATATGTTTTACCTTTTTCACCTTAGTAGATTTTAAAACTCATGAGTCTGATCGGTGATAAGGGAGGAAATGAGGCACAATGCTCCAATACTGGAGGTAAAAATGTGTTCATAAATGGTTTTTCTTCTATGTCTAAGATTTCAAATTTGGCAAAAGTCTTAGATAACTCTAGTAGTTGTTCTAGTTTTGTCAAATATGCTCTTAGTCATGGATGGATAACAGACTCAGGAGCTAATTTGCACATGACCAACAATGACAAAGAAATGGTCAATTGTGTTGAAGTTTCTGAGTACAATATTCAGGTCAAGCATCCTAATGGGACAAGTGCCACAGTAAGAAAAATAGGAGATATTAAGTTAGCTGAAGGAGTTGTCCTTTATGATGTATTCTTAGTACTTGATTATTGTGTAAACTCGTTATCTGTTCACAAGTTGTCTAGAGATAATAAACTTAGTGTTTTATTTGATGTAGAAAGTTGTTATATCCAGGATTTTAAGTCCAAGAGAGTCCTGGTGACTGGTAAACAGAGTAATGGTCTATATTTTGTTGGCAAAAGTGTGAGTGTCAACAATACTTGTTTTAATAGTGTTAATGATGCAAATCTTTGGCATAGTAGACTTGGGCACCTCTATGATCAAGTGTTAGCTGTGTTAAGAAAAGACTTAAGTCTAGGACATAAAAACTCACAGCCTTGTGATGTGTGTCACAAGGCTAAGCAATTGAGAGTCCATTTTCCCATTAGTGATCATAAGTCCAAACAGATAGGTGACCTTGTTCATCTTGATGTTTGGGGTCCTTACAAGGTCACTAGTAGGGAAGGCTACAAATATTTTCTAACTGTTGTAAATGACTTGTCTAGGACTGTTTGGTGTTATATGCTTAAACACAAAACAGAAGTTTTTGATAATGTAAAGGTTATCTATGAGTTAGTAAAAACACAGTTTAAAACTTGTGTTAAGATTTTTAGAAGTGATAATTGGATTGAGTTTGTTAACAAACAAATGCATTTTTTTTTGTAACTCTAATAGCATAATACATCAGACATCTTGTGCCTATTGTTGGGTTATATTGAGACCACAGTTACCAGATCATAGACTTTTGATGGCTATTTGTATAGTTTGATAGTTGAAGGGCTTATTATATAATTAACACAAAGTAATGTAAGGAAACCCTAGGCTGCGCACTTAGGGCACGGGCCCTGCACACTCGTGTTAAGTGCGCAGGCCCATCAGCCTGCCTATATAAGCAATGTGTGTGCAGCTCTAGGGTTAGGGTTTTTGGTTAATCTTTGTAGCACAAGATTGAACGGTGCGTACTTGTGTATTTCTTGGTGTTTCAATGACAAATCAGTAATGAAATCGTGTTCTTATTCATCTTGTGTGTCGGTGTTTATAATATTCATCTAGTTTCTTTGTTGTAGAAGATTAATCACTTAAAACACCTAATCCATAGGTGTTTCTAAGTGATAACAATCTCTTGCACTTAACAAGATCTAGCATTTGGGACTTACAATTTGGTATCAGAGCCACTGTGCTCTAGATTGTATCTATTTTAAGATACCAAAACCCTCATCTTGTTAGTTTTTATTATCAAGATTATTTTCTTTATGAACTTTTAAATCTAGGTGTTTTTCTTATATTTTGGCTTCAAATTTCGTGGAAATTGTGTTTCTGAAGGTTAATAGTATGTCATTTTAGGTAGAAATTCAATCCAAGCACTTCAGAATGAAATGAAAATGTTTTGGAAAGAATTCAGCTGAGTTTTTGTGTTTTTCACAGCCTGTTCTGCGCACTTATTTCATACTTTCTGCGCACTTATTTCATACGTTGAGCACTTGTTTCTTGGTTTGAGTACTTAGCTCATATACTGCATACTTGTGATTGTTGAGTACTTAAATCTCTGGTTTTAGTACGCAAACAAGTTTGTGCGTACTTATTGCTTTTAATCGTCTTGAGCACTTAACTAGGGTTTCTGCGCACTTAAACAGAAATCCTTGTTTGTGTGCGTACTTATTGAGAAGTGTAGTGTTGAGTACTTGGCTAGGGTTTCTGCGAACTTAAATCTTAAACGAGAGTTTAAGTGTCTGTGTACTTAATTTAGTGCGCAGACTGATCAGTCAAGACTGAGCACTTACCATGCCCAAGTGTTGACTTATCTGCGCATTTATCAAGAAACATAGCTACACGTGTACTTGCAGGACTGCGTACTTATCAAAAGACTACATCTTAATAAGGCTGTTTACAATCTTACAGGCTGCTGCGTACTTAAGAACTGGACAAATTTTTGGACTGTTAACTAACATCTGATAAACAAAACTGTTAAAATTTACTTAAATCATGGCCGGTAACGATAGCCACTCCACTGTAAATCCTATCACTCAACAAGAACTTGAAACCGAAACAACAACTAGAGTTCCTAAGTTAAAAGGTGTAGAAGACTATGGAACTTGGAAGAACAGAATGAGGTCATTCTTCTATGTCACGGACTTCACCCAATGGAACTCTATCCAGTTGGGCCCACACATTCCAATGAGAACCACTGCCACAGGAGAAGAGTTTAACCCTGATCCAACCACTTACACTGATGTCGATAAACAGCTACTTCAGAGAGATCATAAGGCTTATGGTGCCCTTACCATGGCCTTATCAAACGATGTTTATAACATGTTTGAGGAGTATGGCACTGCGCACGATCTGTGGTTTGCGTTAAATGAGTACTATGAAGGGAATGAAGAGATGCGCCAATATAAGCAAGATATGGTGCAGAAAGAATATGACATGTTCGGTAGCATTCGTGGTGAAAGCTTGAACTCACATATCGAGAGATTCATGAGTATGTTAACCAAGATGAAGAAGGCAGGAATTCCCATTAACAACCGAAATTCCATCAAGAAACTGCTCGACTCGCTGCCCAAAGAATGGAGCATACAGTGCATGTTGATCAGAAAAGAGTATCTAGATGCTCAATTTACATTGGCTGATCTCATCAACACTCTAAAGTCTTTCGAAATGGACATCACGAAAAGAGAGATGAACCAGACTGCTCCAAAAGCTGTGCCCACCACAGCTATGAAGAATCTGGCATTAATGACTCCAGTTGGAAACATGGGTTCAAGCTCGTCACAGGCATATGTGGATGCAATGGGTGGTGGTAGTTCAAGTTCGGGAAAGACAGTCTCATACTCTGACACAGCTGCTAAGACACTTAACCCACAGCTCACAAAGCTTGCAAACGAACATGTTGAGCTCTTCAAAACTTTCATGTCTAGCTTTGAGGCTTTAAAGACCGGTGAAATTAAGAGTGAGATGATGAATCCTGAAGACATGTATCAGGTTGACCCAGATGATATGGAGGAAATGGATTTGAAATGGCAGATGGCCATGATCACTTTGAGGGTGAAGAGGTTTCAAGATAGAACTGGTAGAAGAGTTGGTATGGGAAAAGCGGGCTTTGATAAGTCTAAGATCAGATGCTACAACTGCAAGACTCTTGGGCACTTCAAGTATGAGTGCCTGTTAGGATCTGAGTTTGTTTGTTTTGATTGTTTAACTAAATATGGTAATATGAAATGAATACAGAATGAAAGTGCAGCGGAATAATAAACTGTAAATCAAAACAAGAGAGTAAACGTTTTCAGATTGAAAGCTTTCATTAATCCAAAAGATTACAATCGTACAATTACTCCCCCTCAGCCTGATCACACAGTGTTTGTCTGAGAGAATGTTTGTGTGTGTGATGCAATAGAACAGTACAAGCACTGTTCTATTTATAGACAGACTCAAAGCACTGATGACCTAGGCTGACGTCACCTAAGACAGTGACCTCTAACAGAATAACAAACATAAACATCTGCCTATTACAAACTACTGTTACATTGAAAGCACTGATATTAAACAGCTGTTGAAGATAAACTCTGATGGTCTTGTATCCACTGCTGGAGCCTAAGTGCTGTTGGTTCCAGCAGTGCTTTGGTCTTCAGTACTTGTATCAGCAGTTGTTCTTCATCAGACCTTTGGTCAGCAGTTGTTCTTCATCAGTTGTTTCCTCAGCAGTTCTTTATATCAGCAGTTGTTGAGCAGTTGTTTGGATAGAACAGTAGTTAGGGTCAGCAGTCTTTTGGGAGAAGCAAGTTGTAAAGACTGTTTATTCAAGGATCAAACTGATAGCATGTTTTGGCTTTCTAATCATTTGTTCTTCTCCAGGTCAGCAGACCCAACAATCTCCCCCTAGAACAGATGATGCCAAAACTCATCTTTATTTATTGATCTTTATTCTTCATCAGACTTTCTCTGATTTGACCTTTGAATTGTAGTTCAAAGTTCAGAGCAAATAAGTCTTCTTCATCTCTTTCTAGATCCAGATTTAGCAATGCTTGGTGATCTTCTGCACATAGGTTGTAAGCATCATCCATGCTGATCTTCTGAACCCTTCCATCTGACCTGAGCAATGTCAATTCGTGGTTGTCTTTGTTGACTTTCCACTTTAGAATTTTTGAGTCAGTGGATTTGCTGAGATGAACTTTTATTCTTGATGAGTTGGGTGAAGGAGGTCTTCCAATGAGTTCTCTGAGTTTCTCTGTTGTAGGATCAGAGAAATAATGTATTTGATTGAAGAGCCCTTCCTTGATGAATGTATCAGCAAACTTTCTTTGATCTTCCTCTGACATCTCCTTCTGCTTCTTGAACTGTCTACTTGCAGCAGCTGTGAGATCAGAGGTTTCAAGTAAGCTGTCCAGATTAAAAGTCTGTTGGGGTCTCTTCATCATTGGCTCATCAGTGTAAATTGGTTTTCTTGGAAGGCTGGGATCCTTCTTTCTATTTTCTTCCAGACTTTTGTAGGTTTCAACCAGCCTTAACTCAGACCATTTGGAAACAGACCTCATCTCCCCATAGTTGGCAGCTACAATCTCTTGCCTCATCCTTTTGAATTTCAAGGCTCTGACTGGGTCTCTGCCTTTGCCAAAATTAGGAGTGGAGACTTTAGCTTTGGGGTCTTTGGCCATTTCTTCAATCCTGAGTAGTTCTTCCCTCAAAGCATGAGTAGTCCAACCATTGAACTGCTTTTTGTTTGCTTTGTAAGGCTTGGTTGCCATTATCTGTTCAAGAAGAGATTCCCTTACCTCCTTTTCCAAATCTACACTGAGAGGCATGGAGGACATGGAATTGCTCAGGGTCTTAGCAAAATCTTCAATCCTTCTGAGTTTGCTAAGCTCTGCTGAATGGATGCCCTGAGCAGTCCTGTCATCCTTCCCTTTGCATTTCTCCCTGATGATGGCATCCACCTGCTCACCCTTGTATTTCAGATAAGTATCAATATTGAGGGGAACAGGGAAGTTTGGGAGAGATGGGAAGGATCTTTCAGATGGCTGTTCAGTATTGTAGAAGGATTGTAATTCCCCCTTGAGTAGATCAAGTTCAAGGGGATACTGAACAACCAATGGTGTAATGGTTGGTGGTGGTCTATGGGATCTGAACTTGGATGTATGTGGTGAGAATGATGTGATTGGAATAGCTGTGATGGGAGGAGTGGATTGGGCAGTTGAAGTGATGGTTGGTGATGTGTGTATGTTTTCATCATGTACAACAAAGGTTGATTTTCTCTTCCTTGTGTACATGATTTTTGGTGATGGTGATTTGGTATCAGTGGTTGGTTTAACATCTGTTGGCCTTTTAGTAGGTCCAGCAGATGTTTGGGATTTGGCTGGTGATGTATGTTTGGTGGTTGTATGTTCAGGTGTGTTTGTTGGTTTGGGTGCAGTGGTTTGGGTAGCAGTGTTTTGAGTAGCTTCAGTGTTTTGGGTGGCAGTGGTTTCAGTAGCAGTGGTTTTATCAACAGAGGTGTTCAACTTAGATGGTGGTTTTCTAACATGCTTGGCAGGTCTTTTCATCCTTTTAGAGGATCCCACATCTTCAGTTTCCCTTTGTTGATTCTTTTTTAGTTCAATTAATGACTCTGCTTTAACTTCCAAAGTGTCAGCTCTTTTCTGTTTCTCTTGAGCAGCCTTTTCAGCTTCTATGTTTGCAGAGTCATCTACTGCTTTATTCTTCTCACTGGTTTGTTGTGGTGGTTGTTGTGGTGGTGCTGTTGTTGCTTGTTGTTGTTGTGGAGCTGATTTGGTAGACTCTGGTTTCTTGGCAGACTTGGCTTGGCCTTTTTGAGAAGGAGGACAACCAAAAGGATCTAGTTTTGGTAGCCTATCTCTGCCACTCTCCCCCTTTTTGGCATCATCAGCCGTGAAAGCATCATCATTTTCATCCCTGAGGATGGTGGTAGGGGCAGAGCCAGTAGTCTTCAGCAGATGATCCTTGATGGCTTTGATATCAGCATGGGTATCTTTGTACCTTGCATCTACCATATTCCTGATCTCAGCCATGTAAGTTTCATGTGTCTGATCAGCCAATTTTCTGTGAGCTATGATGATGGGGGAAACTGATTTCCATAACTCATTGGCTATATCAGCTGTGGATGGTTGACTCTTGGAAAGATCTGCAATTGAGCTCAGTAGAAGCTTGACATCAGATTTGATGTCAGCAACAGAGGTTTCAATGACAGAAACTCTGTCCGTCAATTCTTGGTATTTTGACCCATCTCCTAAATTAATAGGATCATCTGAGTCCCTACCAGTGGTAGTTCTACCTGATTCAGGCCTAATAGGTGAATCAGATGCCCCTTTGTCTTGGTACTGGGGACTTCCAACTGTTTTTGGAGACACTATAGTGGCTTCAACAGTTGTTGCCTTCAAGGGAGTCTTAGCTATGTAATCACTGTCCTGATGTGAGACAGTGGTCTCTACATCAGTAGTGGCTGCTCCACTTGAAAACTCACCTAGAGTTTTATTGAACTCAGGTGGTGTAACCTCCTCTTCTGTTTGTGGGATAGCAGATTGTATATTCTCAGGACCAGTCACTTGTTGGAGTATACTCTCAGTGACAGGTGGAAGAGAGGAACTGGGATCTTCCTGAGATTTATCAATTGCTTCAAACAGAGGTTGCATTGTTTGTGGGACATGTGATGGTGAGGATGGAGGAGTAACAAGAGAGTTAGCCCTGGGAGAAGGGCTTGTGAACATATGGTCAAGTGACTCAAATGTATCATGATGTGTGTCCCCTTGGCTTACAACATGATCCTTTTGAGAGGATGCATGAGGAGTTTGGTCAGGTGGAGGTATGTCCAACTGTTGTGAGGAAGTAACAACAGTGTTTTCAGGTTGCTTTTGTTGTGCAACAGAGGTTTCTTCTGGTACCTCATCATCCAGAAGCCTCAATTGTGGTTGAGTGGAGGTTTTTGTGGATGGATGTTTCTTTTTGGAAGTGGCTGGTGTGGGTTTCACAGCACTGGATGTAGTGCCATGATCACCAGGAGCAGTGGGCTCAACAACAGAGGTTTTGACAACAGTTGTTGCCTTTGTTCTCTTTGTTTGTGTTTTAGAAACTTTTGACACTTTAGACACTTTTTCTTGGGTGCTTCCACCCAGCATTCTTGTGAAAGTTTCATCAGTTAATCTTTTCATTTGCATAGCCTCACCCTTTTTGAAAACTTTTTCTGGTAAGACTTTTTGTAAGATTACACTAAGAATTCTTGGGTAAATAAGAAAATCATTGTTTGACCCAGACTTGACAGCTTTCACATTTGATACCAAGTCCATGAACAATCCCTGGGAAAGATTGAAGTCAGAGTTTGACAACATGGCATAACCCAGATATTGCATCCTCAATGGGATTTCATTAAAGGATGTGGACTTAGCAGAGACACAAAGAAGAAGAGTATGGAAGAAAAATTTCATGACTGGAGGGAAAAACTTTTTGAAAAGAGTTGATCCAGTCATCTGACCATCATACCCTCTTTCTTGGAACTCAGTGTGAAGCTCTGTTTTAGTAAAGGAGTCCTTACCTGCCAGGTCATTCAGTGTGAAGGTTGTGGATATGGTTTCAGGGGTAATGACGATACTGGTTTCTCCAATTTTGGAAATAATGGAAGTAGGCTTTTGTCTTGTAGTAGAAACTCTGCATTCAACCAAAATTCTTGGAGTGTATCAAGGTAAATGGGGGCGTTGGCGGTTAGGATGGGTAAGTATTTGGAGTTAAGGAAAATGTCGATGGTGGAGTGAAATGGAGTGTTGTCATCTGTTTTGATCAGATAAGGGAGACAATTGTGTGTAGCTTTGGCTTGAAGATCCATTTTATTGGATTTCAAAGGTGAAGATGATTGAAGATTGATGAAGGGTTTGAGAGTGAAGAAGGCGGTTATCAGTATTTTGAATACAATGAGACAGTGTAACGTCTGTTGTGGTAAAACAGGGTTTATAGGCTCAATGAAACCGCTGATGTGGCCAAACCTCTGCTTATATGAGCAGACGTGGCAATCATCTGATGGATGAAACATCTGGTGGAAAACAGTTGTGTTTGGCAAACAACTGATACAAACAGCTGATACGAACAGATTTTTTTTTTAATATAGTATATATATATATATAAGGAGACAGTTGTTTTATCTGAACAGATGTTCGGAAACAGATTTTTCAACTAACAGTTGTTTTATCTGATCAGATGTTTTGAAACAGATTTTTCAACCAACAGTGGATATGAATGAAACAGTGGTTGTTTTATCTGATCAGATGTTATAAACAGATTTTTCAACCAAACAGTTATTATTTTTAAAAAATTTGATTTGCTGAACCATTTTATTAAGATTTATTGAAACTTTTCTTAATTAATCCATGTTTAACATACCAATTCTGGAAATCAGATTTGTAAAGGTGGAAGTGTCTAAAGCTTTTGTTAACACATCTGCCAACTGATCCTCTGTTGGAACATGGTGTAAAGAAATCAAACCTTTTTCATAACTGTCTCTGACAAAATGATGTCTTATGTCAATGTGTTTGGTAGTGGAATGAGAGACTGGATTCTTGATGATATTTTCAGCAGCTTGACTGTCCAACATGAGTGGAGTCCTAAGTGCAGTTATCCCAAAATCCAGTAGTTGATTTTGAAGCCACATGAGTTGGGCTGTACAGCTTGCAGCAGCAATGTATTCAGCTTCAGCTGTTGAAGTTGAAACAGTTGCCTGCTTTTTGCTTTGCCATGAAACTAAGGCATTCCCTAGAAATTGGCACCCTCCTGAAGTGGATTTTCTTGTGGTGTGACAGCCAGCAAAGTCACTATCTGAATAACCTGAAAGCTCAATGTTTCCATTAGCAGGATACCAGATACCAAGTGTGGGAGCACCTTTGAGGTATCTGAATATCCTTTTCACAGCAATAAGGTTTGACTTTCTGGGTGAAGCCTGGGATCTGGCACAGACACATGTAGCAAACATAATGTCTGGCCTAGATGCAGTTAGGTACAATAAAGACCCAATCATACATCTATAATGTGTTTGATCAACCAGTTCATCCTTGTCATCAATAGTGAGCAGCTTGACTGTACTCATGGGTGTGCTACATGGCTTACAATCATTCATCTCAAATCTGGTTAATATGTTCTTTACATATTTGTTTTGGTGAATGAATGTGCCATTTTGCAGTTGTTTCACTTGAAGACCAAGGAAACACTGAAGCTTACCCATGGCACTCATCTCAAACTCTGCTGTCATGAGTTTTCTGAACTCTTCACACATTTGGTTACATGTGGATCCAAAAATGATGTCATCCACATATATTTGAACAATCATTAAGTGTTTCCCTTTCCATTTAAGAAATAAAGTTTTGTCAATTTTACCACTTGTAAAGCCAATGGATAAGAGGAATGTGGAGAGAGTTTCATACCAGGCCCTTGGTGCTTGTTTAAGTCCATACAAAGCTTTGTTGAGCTTGTAGACATAGTCAGGATGGAATGTGTCTTCAAAACCAGGTGGCTGACATACATATACCTCCTCCTGAATTTTGCCATAAAGGAAAGCACATTTGATGTCCATCTGATACACCTTTATGTTGTGGTTGACAGCAAAGGCTAAAAAGAGTCTGATGGCCTCTAGTCTAGCTACAGGAGCAAAGGTCTCATCATAATCTATTCCTTCTTCTTGTCTGAAGCCTTGAACCACAAGCCTGACTTTATTCTTGACAACAATACCCCTTTCATCAGTCTTGTTTTTGAAGACCCACTTTGTTCCTATAGGACAAACATCCTTAGGAAGTGGTACAAGCTCCCATACTTGTTGTCTTTTGAATTGAAGGAGTTCTTCCTGCATGGCCTCTACCCAACTGTTGTCTTTCAGTGCCTTTTGGTACTTGACAGGTTGTGTGAGGGATAAGAAGCCTGCAAAAAGACAGATATTTGAGGATTGGCTTCTTGTGAGCACACCCTCTCTGATGTTGCCAATGATCTGGTCTGGTGGATGAGCTCTTAAGTAAATAAGATCTCCTTGATATGGAACAATGGCATTTTGAGGTGAGGGACAGAGGTTTGATGACTCTGTTGGTGTAACATCTGTTGGTACTTCTGTAGTGCCATCAGATGTTTGGAATGGTAATGGAGGAATGGGTCCAAGTGGTGTGAAACTTGACTGACTTTTGTCAACAGATGGTTGACTTTTATCAGCAGATGATAGGTCAGTGGTTATGAGGGGTGAGGCAGTGGTTTGAGGATAAGACTGGCCAACAGTGGTTGACACAGCTGTGGCAGAGTTTTGACAATTGTTAGGAACACCTGCTTCCTTTGAGGCAGAATAGACTTTGTAGTGACTGGGGATCACAACATCTGTTCTGTAATCTTGTTGTGGAGACTGTGGAATACCTGCATTGTTAGCTTTAACAGTGATATCTTCAAATTTGAATTTATCTAAATCAAATAGTTCAGCAGGGTTTGCAGGGATTTTTAGAGATGAAAGTTCATTGAACTTTACATTCAAAGTTTCTTCTATTGTCTTAGTCCTTGTGTTAAACACTTTGTAGGCCTTAGCAGTAGAAGAATATCCCAGAAAATATCCACAGTCTACTTTGGCTGCAAATTTTGAAATGGAATCTTTGAGATTTAAAATGAAACATGGGCAGCCAAAGATTTTGAAAAATGAGATTAATGGTTTGATTTTGAACAAAATTTCATAAGCAGTTTTTTGATGTCTGGGGTTGATCAAAACTCTGTTTTGAACATAGCAAGCAGTGTTTACAGCTTCTGCCCAAAAGGACAGTGGCAAACCAGAATCTGCTAGCATGGTTCTTGCAGCTTCTATAAGAGTTCTATTTTTCCTCTCAACTACCCCATTTTGTTCTGGTGTCCTTGGGATGCTGAACTGCCTCACAATCCCTTTTGACACACAGAAGTCATCCAACTCCTTATTTTTAAACTCTGTTCCATTGTCACTCCTGAAGACTTTTACTGGCAAGTCATATTGCTTTTCAACTTTGGTGACAAAGTCCTTCAATATACCTGCAGTCTCATCCTTAGAATGTAAAAAGTAAGTCCATGTAAACCTAGAAAAATCATCAACTATGACAAGACAAAATCTCTTTCTTCTTAGACTCATGATTTTAACAGGGCCAAACAAGTCCATGTGCAACAGTTGTAAACACTGACTAGTTTTGGACTCATCAATGGATTTGTAAGAGCTTTTATGTTGTTTTCCTTTTAAGCAAGAAACACAATGCTCATCACATTTAAATTCTTTTGATGGTAAACCTCTGACAAGGCTTTGTTTTGAGAGTGTGTTGATAGTATTAAGGTTGGTGTGACCCAATCTCCTATGCCACAATTCTGTCTCCTTAGTGGAGGCAGCAGAAAACAGACAGACATTTGCCATAGGATTGTCCTTTAACATATCAACAACATACACATTGCCACTTCTATGAGCAACAAGCTGTGCTTTGCTCTCAGCAATAATGGTATCAATCTTTTTCACCACTTCTGGCCCAATAATCTTACAAGTTTTCTTTGTGAAAAATGAGCCATAACCTTTGTCACTCATTTGGGAAACATTCAGAAGATTAAACTTGAGATTATCAATAAGATTGACATTTTCAAACTTGAGTTTTCCAGCCTGTACAGTCCCTGAACCCAACACCTTACCTTTAGAATCATTACCAAAGGATATATCACCCCCTCCATGAGCCAAGAAGTCCAGAAGTAGGGCTCTACATCCTGTCATGTGCCTGGAACCTCCACTATCTACATACCAAAGACTATCTAAACAAGCAGAAGCTCCCTGCACATCAGTAAATGATTAGTTTTGGTGAGTGTCCAAAGCCAAGTTGGCTTTGGATGGGTCCTCAGACCTTTCAGACTCAAGCTTTGGAAGGTGATCAGTGGTTTGGACCAATTTCTGAATTAAGGTCAACAACTGCTGCTGACCATTTGCCAGTGCTTGAATGTCAACACTTGGGGCAGCAGTTGTTTGATCACTTCCAGACAGATGATAATACCCATATGGATTTCTGTTCACTCTTGGTTTAGAGGGTCTCTTTGGCTCCTCATAAACATGTGGCAGACTGTGACACGGAGGTTGACCATAACCTCATGGGTATTTGCTTGTGGGTGGAGCATCTGTTACTTGGACATCTCTAGAAGCAGATGTTTCAAGCCTTTTTGTAACAGATGTTTGGACAGGGGTGAAAGTCTGTTTGGGCTTTCCTTTTGGAGTACAGACCACAGGGTTTGCAAGAGTTTTAGCTTTGTATTCTTGTATTTTAACATCAAAATTTTTGAGATACAAGCACTCTTTGGTCTTGTGATTCTTTTTCCCACATATTGAACATGTGGCTTTGGAATCACATTCACTTGTCCCTTTGTTAATATCATATGCTTTTAGAAGAAAACAGTTTTTGGTGACATGATTCTTCTTTTCACAGAAATCACAGAACAAGTTGACAGTCTTTTCTTTCTTCTTCCCCTTTTCAGTCTTCTTTTCAGCAGATGTTTGAGCATCTGCTGGAGGATCTTTCAGTGGAATGACTTTAGCCAAGGGAATGACCTTTGCCTGAGGAGTTGTCTTTCCCTCAGGAGTTTTGAAATCAACAGGTTTAAAATTCTCAAGAGTATCACACTCATCAGACCAAGTAGGCTTAAATTCATACTTTTCAAGTTCAGCAAAAGATGAGGAACCTTCTGGTTTTTCAAGAACAATTTTCTTACCATTTGGTTCAGTGATTTTAATCTCTTGACCCTGCAGGTTTGTAGGTACGATCTCAACAGACTTTTGACTCTTTGTGTCAGTGTTTTCAAAAGCTGGAGCAGTGGTTGCAAAACCAAAGCCAAACTTCACATGACTTTTGGTTTGTTTGTTGAGTAGCATCTCAAATCCTCTTCATGATTCCACCCATTTTTTACATTCAACTTGGGTGGACTCAAGCTCACTTTTACAACTTTGATATTTTGTTATCATAGTTTGGAGCTGGTCTTTGGTTATAGTTGCTTCATGTTTTAAACTGCTAATTTCAGACTCTTTTGCAGTTAAACTTGTTTTCAAATCTTTTGTGAGTTTTTCAAATTTAACTTCATCATCCAAAATTTTCTTTCTAAGGTTTTCATTCACCTCTTTGATGTTAGCAAATGCTATTACACATTTGTCAGAACACAACTCTTTAAGAATTTGAGGAGATACCTTAGCAGCAGCCATCAAAGCACAATCACACTTGCACTCACAATCATCAGATGCACCCCAGGGATCTGAGAGATTCACAACCTCTTCTTCAGGTTTTTCACCTGTAACAGCTTCACTAACAACATCATCAGTCACAACATCAGATTCAGTTACCACTTTCTCAGATTCAATCTCATCTACCATAGCCATGAAACAAAAATTTTCTGGTTCATTTTCAGCTTTGGCAACTAGTGCAAAATTCTCATCTGTTAGCTCATCAGGTAGACTGCTCCAATCAACAAAGCCTTGAGTAAAGAAGCTCTGTTGACTGGTCTCTGCAGGAGCAGAGGGTGGAGCAACAGTCGTTTGCACAGGTGTTTGAGCAACAGGTGTTTGCACATAGTGGATCTGAGGAACAGTGGTTTGGACATACTGGACAGGAACAGTGTTTGAGGACTGTGCAAAATGAGCAGTGTTTTGCACATTAGGTCCAGGGGCATTATAGGAATTCTGATAAGTGTTGGTCTGTGGTCTTTGATTTGGATAGGTTATCATAGGTGTACCATGTTGACCCCTACATTCCCTAGCAAAATGACCAAACCTGTGACATTTATAACACTTGATCTTTGATTTATCCAACCCAACCTTAGATCTGCCAGTCAACCCTGGAAACCTTCTCCCAGTTTTCTTGTAAAAATTATTAGTTCTTATACTGAGAAGGGCCAATTGGTGCATAATGTCCATTTCTTCCAAATCATCAGGGTCAAAGTATTTCAAGTCATCATACTCAAAGGATATATTGTCAGATGCCTATATATCACCACCACTTGCTGTGAAAGCATAGTTTGGTGAATAAGAATCAGAGTTAAAACCTTAGTTAAAACCTGAAGTTATGTCAATAAAATGATCATAACTCTGATCCTTTTTGTTTCCAGGCACCTCATCATGACCCAAAAGTGCTGTATTCCCAAACACATAGTCATCAGACACTTTTCCAGAGTCCTGGAGCTTCTTTTTCTGGTTAAGCTCTCTCTCATAGGTTAAGAGCTTACCATGAAGCTGGGTCAGTGATAGGTCTTTAAATCCTATTGAGTTTCTCATTACAATAGCAATTGTGTCCCATTTGTCTGGTAATGATCTTAAAAACCTATGGTTCAAGGTTGAATGAGGGTAAGTAAGACCAACCAATTTTAGTTCACTAACTAAGCAATTAAATCTCTCAAACTGTTGAGTTAATGACTCTCCTTTGACATGACTGAATGTTTCATATTGTTGGTTAAGTATTTCACGGTTGTTTTCAATAACCTCCTCAGTCCCACCAAACTGTTCTTTCAGTGCATCCCACAACTCCTTTGCACTGTTACAGTGTAACAACCCAGCATATATATCATTTGGTAGAGCCATGGCCACAATACTGAAGGCCTTAGCATCTAGCTCAATTTTCTGAAAATCCTGGTCGGAGTAGTTTTCAGGTTTCTTTGGCTCAAACACTTTGGGATCTTCAGTACTCGGCACAGTCGGAACATGTGGTCCGAAGATAACCGACTTCCAACACCCAGTGTTTTGTTGAGCTAGAACATGGCTCATCCGACGTTGCCAGATATTGTATTCAGATCTGACAAGCATCGGTGGCTTGTTGTTCGTGCCAGTGTTATGTGGATCGTGATTGATAGAAGCCATTCTCTGATTTTTCAAAAAAACAAAGTCTGTTTAAAAACGGTTGAAACGAAATTAAACTATTACTCTGTTTTCAATCTAACAGACAAACGATATCAATAATTATGAGCTGATTATTAAATTGATTTGTTAGATCGAATTTAATTGACCAAGCTCTGATACCAATTGTTAGGATCTGAGTTTGTTTGTTTTGATTGTTTAACTAAATATGGTAATATGAAATGAATACAGAATGAAAGTGCAGCGGAATAATAAACTGTAAATCAAAACAAGAGAGTAAACGTTTTCAGATTGAAAGCTTTCATTAATCCAAAAGATTACAATCGTACAATTACTCCCCCTCAGCCTGATCACACAGTGTTTGTCTGAGAGAATGTTTGTGTGTGTGATGCAATAGAACAGTACAAGCACTGTTCTATTTATAGACAGACTCAAAGCACTGATGACCTAGGCTGACGTCACCTAAGACAGTGACCTCTAACAGAATAACAAACATAAACATCTGCCTATTACAAACTACTGTTACATTGAAAGCACTGATATTAAACAGCTGTTGAAGATAAACTCTGATGGTCTTGTATCCACTGCTGGAGCCTAAGTGTTGTTGGTTCCAGCAGTGCTTTGGTCTTCAGTACTTGTATCAGCAGTTGTTCTTCATCAGACCTTTGGTCAGCAGTTGTTCTTCATCAGTTGTTTCCTCAGCAGTTCTTTATATCAGCAGTTGTTGAGCAGTTGTTTGGATAGAACAGTAGTTAGGGTCAGCAGTCTTTTAGGAGAAGCAAGTTGTAAAGACTGTTTATTCAAGGATCAAACTGATAGCATGTTTTGGCTTTCTAATCATCTGTTCTTCTCCAGGTCAGCAGACCCAACAGTGCCCCACTCTAAGTCAAGCAGAAATCAAGCCGGCAAAAAGGATGGTTGCCATAACTGATGGAAGGGAAGCAAATCAGCAAAAGGCGTTGGTGGTTGAGGACTTTGACTAGGGAGAGGAGGCTGCAGCGGTTGAAGCTGATGTAAACAAGGATTTGATGGCTAAAATCTGCACCAAATCCACACACGGCGTGAACTCTCTGGAAGGGCCGTCTGCGGAGATGCCAAAGAATGGAGCGCTGGAGAATGCAGGTCTGATAGGAGTGCTAGTGGCCGATAAAGGAAAAGAAGCGGCGTTTGAGGAAGCACTCGTGGCTGAGAAGACCTCCACCAGCAAAGCAAATGAGAAGCAGCAGAGCATGACCAAGACAGTTGAGGAGAGAGATCTGGTAAGTATTCCTCTTGAAATAAAATCAAAGCTGTGCTCACCAAGGTGTGTTACAGCTGTTGCTTACTGTTTGTCCCACAATAGGAAAATTTTAAGAGAAATGGATGACATCCGAAAAATCAACACTGAAATGAAAGAAAATGAGTTAGCATATCAGCGAAAGTTAAATGCAACAATAGCTGAAATGCAAACTCTAAAAGAATTTGTTCTCAGAAAAGATTTTTTAATAAATGACTTAACAGAAAAACTAGAAATATCTAGAAATGAAACAAATCATCTCCAAATTGTTGTGGACAAATGGAATGTAAGCAAGCATGCTAATACAGATATCCTTGATTGTTCAAGGAAATCATTCGTCAAAGATGGAATTGGGTATAAGGATAAAAAGGGAATTGTAAAATCTCTATTTTTACCTTTGAGCAAAAGTGAATATATAACCATTCCAAAACCACATCCAAAAAATGATCTTTTTGAAAAAGAATGTGTCAAATGTGAGTCAAACTCTAATATAAGTAAAAGCAGTGCAGATATGACCCAACAGGATTAGGTGGACGATGATGAGAGTTGTGGTGGACAAACGATGGGGTTAGGTCACCCAGGTGCCAATTACTCTACAGTGAATTGGTTCATCTGGAGTCATGACAAGTCTAAAACTATTTTGAATTCGGAAGAATGTAATAACTTAACTAAACTGGATGGTTGTAATAGTTTATCTAGGATGGATAACTGTAATAGTTTATCTAGGCCGGATGACTGTACTACATTAACTTCTAAACTTAATTTAAAGGGCGTTGTGGACCCTGATGATAGGAAGAATCCTATCAAACGCTCAGATATTTGTGTTGACAATGTTATGCCAGTCTGTGTTGATCTTAATGATGCATTCTCTGATAATGAAAATGTATATAGACCATCTCCGTTTGTACCAGAACTAAAAAGAAACAGGTTCGGGAAATTTCTTACTGAAGAAATTCCAGAGTTTACTCCATCATCAACAGATATGTCATGTTCTGAAGAATCACAAAGTGAAACAGATAACACAATTCCTGAAGAATCACAGAGTGATACAGAAAGTGACATTAGCGAGCCAGACTGCAACACAAATGAGGAATCAAGCAACAACAACATTGATGAACCATGTTCCAGTGAAAGTTCATGCTCAAGCAAGATCAAGAGAAGAGCATCACAACCATCATCATCCAGACCCTCTCCAAAGATCAAGCCAAAGCACTCAAAATGCTTTAGATGTGGAAATGAGGGTCATGTGGTCAAAACCTGTCATTTAAAATTCAGTGATGTCAAAGCACTAAACTGTCTTTCTGATCAGATTAAAAACCTTCAAGAAACAGTAAAAATCTTTGATAAAACCACAAAAATTTTGAAAAGACAAGAGTCAGTTTTGGGTGAGTATCACGATAGATCAAAATTAAACCAAACCTGGATTCCCAAAGTCAACTAAGTAAAGGTTTGAGTCGTGATTGTACATAGAGTCTCTTGTATTTATATGTGTAGTTCTTGTGTTTTTCTTTTGTATTTCAGAATAAGTTACAGAAATGGCTGATCGCATTGATGAGAAATCTATGGCATGTTGATAGCGGGGCTTCTAGACACATGACTGGTCTAAAGGAACTTCTCAAGAACTATAGATTCATTGATGGAGAGTTCGTTGCCTTCGCCGGAAATGAAAAGGGCGGAAAGATTGTAGGAATAGGAGATGTGGTCTCTGACGCACTGACGTTAGAAGATGTGAATTATGTTCCAGAATTGTGTTACAACCTGTTGAGCGTATCACAAGTCTGCGACAAAGGAATATCTGTGTTATTCAATGACATGGAGTGCATCTTTCTGAAGTCTGGATTCATTCCGCCCACCAATATGATCATGCTAAAAGCCCCTAGACAGAATAACACATATGTGATAAATATGAGAGATGCTAAATCAGAATGTCAAATGGCATGCTTACTTTCTAAAGCATCCGAGTCAGAGTCACTGTTATGGCACAAGCGATTAGGACATGTTAATTTTAAAAACATTAACAAACTTTCAAAATTAAATCTTGTCAGAGGTCTTCCTTCCAAGGAATTTCCTTTTTCTGAAAAATGTTTAGCATGTGCCAAAGGAAAACAACACAAGAAATCGCACAAGTCCAAAACAGTGAACTCTATAGACTCACCTCTTCAACTATTGCATATGGATCTTTTCGGTCCTATTAGTGTTAAAAGTTTAGCTAAAAGGTCTTATTGTTTGGAGATAACAGATGATTTTTCTCGCTTTACATGGGTGTACTTCTTAGAATACAAAAGTGAAGCTGCCGAGATATTGATGCTGTTTGTTCCTCTCATTGAGAACATAGTGAAGACAAAAGTTAGATCAATCAGAAGCGATCACGGAACTGAATTCAAAAATCAAAGCTTCGTGACTTTCTGCAACAACAAAGGAATTCATCTTCAGTACAGTGCTACGAGAACTCCTCAACAGAATGGCGTTGCTGAAAGGAAGAATCATACACTTATTGAAGCGGCCAGAACCATGCTAATCGACTCCAAATTGCCGATCATCTTCTGGGCTGAAGCTGTGAATACCGCCTGTTATGTTCTTAACAGAGTCTTAATTATAAAGACGCACGGGAAAACAGGTTATGAATTACTTTTTAAAAGAAAACCTCTGATTGACTACTTCAGGCCGTTTGGATGCTCATGTGCGCTGCTTAACAACTACGAGAACATAATGAAGTTTGATGCAGTTGGAGATGAGTGCTTCTTTGTTGGATACTCTTCAAGTCAAAAGGCTTATAGAGTGTACAACAAACGAACCAAAATGGTTCTCGAATCTTTCTATGTTGATTGGCAGGAATCCAACTCTACTAACAGAGGAGCCGGTCCTGACTGGTTCTTTGACGTGGATGTTGTTTTCAACAATTTCAGTATCATTGAAGAACAATCATCTGACAATCAAGCAGCTGATCCTTCTCCTATTGAAGATACTCTTTAATCTTCCGAAGACGATGCTGCACCTTTCACCACCCGATTTTCTCCACTCGTAGCTGATCCAATTGTTCCTCTTCAGTCCATAAATGGTGATGCAACTGTTGAAACTACTCCATCTCCTGAAAGTACTCCAGTTTCAGAAGAAACATCTTCAGCACAACAGTCTGCAAATGATCCATCCAGCTCATCAATTCCTGTAGATCACCTTTCTAATCTGCCCTCCCAAATTCAAGAAGAACCAAACATTAGATTTAAGTCATCTAAGAATCATCCTGTGGAGAACATCATTGGACCAATCTCTGAGGGTGTTCTCACTAGAAATCAGGCAGATAAACTTAATATTGCACTACTAGCCTTCTTATCTCAGACGGTACCCTTCAGCATTGAAGATGCTGTCAGAGATGCAAGTTGGGTTGAAGCCATGCAGGATGAGCTGTATCAGTTTAGAAAGCTCAAGGTTTGGGAACTTCTGGATCTACCTGAAGGGAAGTATCCTATCGGAACAAGATGGGTGTTTCGCAACAAAATGGATGAAAGAGGTGTGGTGATCAAGAACAAGGCTCGTCTGGTAGTTCAGGGCTTTCGTCAGCAGGAAGGTATTGATTATGAGGAAGTGTTCGCTCCAGTTGCTTGACTTGAAGCCATCTGTATCTTCTTGGCATACGCCTCATACAAGAACTTCAAAGTCTTTCAAATGGATGTGAATAGTGCATTCCTGTACGGGAAGATCAAGGAAGAAGTCTACGTCTGTCAACCCCCGGGCTTTGAAGACCCTCATCATCCCAACAAATACTACAAATTGGATAAGGCTCTCTATGGACTTCATCAAGCTCCTCGAGCTTGATATGAGACCTTATCTTCATATTTGCTGCAGAATGGGTACACCAGAGGGAATATTGACATGACTCTGTTCACCAAAGAAGTCAACAAACATTCTATCCTTGTTCAAATTTATGTTGACGATATTATCTTTGGCTCCACTGATGAAAATTTGTGTAGGGAATTTGAAAGCATTATGAAGTCTCAATTTAAAATGAGCATGATGGGAGAATTATCGTTTTCTTAGGCTTGGAAGTTCAGCAGAAAGAAGACGGAATTCTCATCCATCAAGCCAAGTATACAAGAGACATTCTGGCAAAATACAACATGACCGACTGCAAGCCGTCCAATACTCCTTTTGCGGCCCAAACAAAACTTGTACCAGATCTTCAAGGCCTTTCAGTGAATCCTCACACTTATCGATCAATGATTGGCTCACTGATGTATCTAACAGCCAGCAGACCAGATATCATGTGGGCAGTTGGATGCTGCGCACGTTTTCAGTCCAATCCCAAGCAATCGCATGAAACTGCAGTAAAAAGAGTCTTCCGCTACCTCAAAGGGACACCAAAACTTGGTTTATGGTATCCTAAGAGTGATAATTTTGATTTAATCGCTTACTCTGATAGTGATCATGCAGGTTGTAGGATTGACAGAAAATCTGTCTCTGGTGGTTGTCAATTTCTGGGTAACAGGCTGGTGTCTTGGCAGAGCAAGAAGTAGACTACAGTGTCTATCTCCATTGCTCAAGCTGAATACACAGCTGCATCCAGTTGTTGTTGTCAGGTGTTATGGATCCAAAATCAGCTTTTGGACTACGGTTTGAATGTCATGCATACACCTATTTTTATTGATAATGATGCCTGTCGTGACATTGTGAAGAATCCAATTGATCATTCTAAAATCAAACATATTGAAATTCGGATTCACTCCATTCGCGATGCTCACGAC
Organism: Ambrosia trifida; assembly: GCA_028751855.1. Classification (NCBI taxonomy): domain Eukaryota; kingdom Viridiplantae; phylum Streptophyta; class Magnoliopsida; order Asterales; family Asteraceae; genus Ambrosia; species Ambrosia trifida. The sequence continues at coordinate 70,476,700 of CM054129.1, read as the reverse complement.
AAAGGATATATACAGGTGTTGCCAATAGATACTGCTGATCAAAAGGCAGAGATCTTCACAAAAGCTTTTGACAAAACCCGTTTTCATCAGTTGGTTACATGGCTTGAGATGATAAATTTTGAATAAAAAAAAAACTTTACCTGTGCATAGTTTACAGAAAAATCTTCTTTTTACTTAAAACAAGATTTTTGGGGGAGAAAGTAAACCAGTCCATCCCTAATGCAAAATTAATTCAGGAAATGATAGAAACTAATCATATCTCGTCAGCATGTGAATAGGACCCAGAGGATGTTGTAGCCTCAAGCAACGATGTGTCGGTAGATTCAGCCTGGAATCAAGTAAACTGCTAATAGGTGATTAACAATGAAGATCTACACGGAAAGCTGGATTCCCACTGTGCTATAGGTCTGCACAAGCTGAGTCCGGTCATACACAGGTTGAGAAATTAAAAGACACAGAAAATTTTGTGCATAGGTAAATCAAAAGACACCTAAGAGTGCAAGCTACCAATGCGGGGCTAAGAAAATTTTTGAAACTGAGCAGCAAAAGACACGCAATGTTATTATTTTTCAATAAACCTTAAGGATCGGTAGGCCAATACCTAGCACACTGTGGGGTCCATAAAATTTTCGTCAATATTACCGAAGAACATGATAAACAGCATCACCAAACACATGTTGAAAGACAAAAGGCATGAATTTAAGTGGACAAGCATACCGACAATTGTTCTTAGGCTGCAACTATCCAACGGGAAGTTGAAACGGGTTCTGGCAGGTATGGTTAGTATGATCTTGAATGCAGAAGGTGAGATTTGGTAAAACCCCACTTATTAAAATGAATTTGGGCTATTAGTATCTTATTGGGCCAAAATTTTGTACTGTGCGTACTTAACTGGGCCCTGCGCACTTGACTCAAGTGCGCAGGCCCATATGGTCCCTGTATATATATTCTCAGTTATTTCTTTTTACTTTTTTTCTTCTCTTTTCACAAACCCTAATCCCTAATTCAAAGTTCATCTTCAACTTTAAACCATTCATATTTTTTTTTTCTTTACCACTAATCACTATCATCACGCATTAATCTCTATAAATCATCCTATTTCCTTCTTTGTTGATTCTAACCACTGATTAAGGTAGATTTCTTATACTAATGGTTTTTATTTTTGTGATCTCAGGATAATCAACGATCTTATCTGTTTGTTATGGCTTAAACAATGGGTTTAAACTTATGAAGATTGCGCACTTAAGGATGAACAGTGCGCACTTGTCTCATAGAGACTGCGCACTTGTCTCATACTTATTCAAGCCACTGAGACCCTAATAACCTGCGTACTTGGCTGTGAACTTAAAATCTTAAACGAAGGTTTAAGTGTCTGCGTACTTATCTAGTACGCAGACTTGCCTGTCATGACTAGGGGTTACCATGCCCAAGTCATGACTGATCTGCGCACTTAAGTTCTCGTCCATCTTGCCTGTGTACTAACCTATGTGATCAGTCAAGTGTGTGCGTACTTGATTGAGTACTTGGATCAATTGACTTTGACTTTGCCTGCGCACATATGGACCTGCGTACTTGAACATTAAAACAAACTGTGACCTTCATCAGGACTATTCAGACACTTGAACGGACTGCGTATTTAGACCTGAACGTTAACGATCTCAAACTGAAAATCAAACGTATCATGGACACTGATAAATCAAATCCATCAAACCTTAATCCTATGACTGTTAAAATACAAAACTTAAAAAAAATAATAATAATAATAATAATAATAATAATAATAATAATAATAATAATAATAATAAAGTTTAAGTCTAAGTACGCTGTCCGTCGAAGTTTAAGTCTAAGGTCAGTCGTTTGGTCGTCGATTCATATTCAAGAGATCTAATTTGCTTTTCGTGCTCTTGGTTTAAATAGATGGCACTCGACTGGGATCCAAGAGGAATGCACAATCAGCCAATGAATCTTGAGACCGATGATGTCAAGTTTAAAGACGTAGTGACCAGGATCAGACGTAGCAAGGTTGGATACGCAGTGCAGCATATTGTACCAGTTTACTATTCTCACATTGAAGACTTCTGGAGGTCTGCTCGAGTTGAAGTTGCTGGACGAGTCAAGCGAATCAATGCTACAGTCAGAAACATGGCTGTAGTCATCACTAAAGATACCGTTCAGAACGTGCTGAGGCTTTAAGATCAGCCAGGAACTGTCAGATTTATGTCCAAAGCCGATGTTCACCAACAGTTCAAGAATTTCGGCTACAAAGGAGATTTTAACAAGAGATGCGATATCAAGAAAAGTCAGCTGACAAGAGACTGGAGACTCATCAGTCACGTATTTGTTATGTCTCTGTGTCATAGGAAAGAAGGCTACAACGCGCTCAGCACTGAATGGTCGACTACAATGATAAAGATTTGCAAGAATGAAGCCTTCAACTTATCGGGCATGATCTTTGACTATATGGTGAAGAATGCTGAGGCTAGCTCAGGCAGATGGGTTATGTACCCAAGGTTCGTGCAGATGATGATTAACGCACAACACGAGAATCTGCCCCTTGGTGATCAATACAATTTCACCAAAGGTGCACGATTCTTTACTGAGTGCAACACGCCTGACTAGGAACCCATGCTGGAGAATATGTATGCAGCACAGCGATATCCTTTGGTCATGGAGCTTTATAACAAGATCAAGAAGAGAAGGCTAGATGTTACAGAATCTCGTCAACAATCCACTGCTGCTTCTGTACCTAGATCATCTGACCCTGCTCCATCTTCAGCCCAGCCAACTGCTGAAGAGATAGCTCTAGAGAAGGCCAGGGGCAAAAGAGTGGCTACTGAAACTGCTCCATCAAAGCCCAGCAAAAGGAAGAGGCCAGCTGGTTTGTTACAAGAAGGAAAAGAAACACTGACACCTGAACAGCTTGAAACTGCTGAAGCCCTACAACAAGTTGCTGAGTTAAAGAGGGCCGAGAGAAAGAAAAGAAGAGAACAGTTTCCTCAGTCTATGATTCCATGTGTAATGACTGAGGACGATATTGAGCAAGAGGTGATCATGGAGTCTATCTTCGGGGCAGAAGAACAACCAGGGCCATCCACAACTGCTGCTCCAGCCCCCAAAGCACCAGCTCAACGGCCAGCTGAACCATCCTCCTCAGCTCCTGCTGCACCACGTCGCAAACCGGTGCATCAGGAACTGTATGAGAAGCTAGTCAAAGAGGTTGGAGAGACAGCTGCCAGGGAGATCTGTACCCTGAAAAGTGATGTGCATAACAATCAAGAGCTGAGAAAGAAAGTCAAAAAGCTCAAGCACAAGAACAAGAATATGGAGAAAATCATCAAGGATCAACGATACCTGATCAAATTTCAGAATCAGGTTCAGATGAAAATGTTTGACATGTTCCAAGAATTGAAGCAATAGCAAACTGGTGCTCCTAGCACAACATTTGATGAGGTTTTTGATTTCGGGAAATTTCTAGAGGAAGAGAAAGAGAGAGAAAGAGTTGCTGAGGAAAGTGAGGTTGACGAGATCAGTGAAGATGAGATGCCCGATAGGTTTGTGGAGATGGGAATGGAAGAAGAAATTGTATACGAGACATCAGATGGGCATAAGTTGGATCCTGAAAGATCAACTTGGTTTCCTAGAAGGCCCATCACCATTCCAGCCCTGCATCAAAACATCCATCACACCAGGGAAGCTCACAAGGAGAGGATTATCTCCTGGAAGTATGGCGAAGAGAAAAGGTTGTTTGCTGTGAAGAGACGAGGGGGAGTGATACAGTACTTCAAAGGTCAACAGCAACTGAAGTCTCTCCCTCGTTGGGATATCAAGGAACTCAGCAGAGCCCCATTCATCAACCGCACAAATGACACCACGGGGTCTATGCTAGATTGGTTTATAAAGAAGGAATGTGAGACCGATTTCCAAATCTTCAAGCCACAGAAACCAAGGAGAAGAATCTCCAGGAGACGAATTGATCCAGCAACAGGACAAGGCATGATAACTTATCTGATTGACCCTCCTCAGGTCGTCACACGAGTTCCTATTCGATTTGAGCTTCCAGTTATGCTGAGGGACTTTAAGAAGTGGTTTTATGACAGCAATACTGGTGAAGCGGTCATCAAATTGCAGGACGATTCGGAGGCTATAAGGATCCTGGATCCGGTAGATGTGTTTGCTTTTAATCTATCAGATCTGAATATACTCTTCGCGAATCAAATCAACGTAGGTGCTGGGAATGTCCTGTTTGAAGAAGCGGTGTTATTCAGGAGGGCTGTGGATCGGGCTATGAATCTGAAAAGGGAGCTGCTTGATATAGTTGACAGGATCAATGCAGCAGATAAAGAAAACGAAGAAAGGGAGAAAGCTGCCCAAGCTGCTGCTGCTCCTGCTGCAGAAGTTACTCAATCTGAAGCCGAGACCACTTCAGAGGTACAGACACAAGATCCTGCAACAGTAGCTGATCCGGAAAGACCTGCAACAGAATCTACTCAAGCTCCTCCAGCGGTTGAAGAAGATCCGGTCGCCCTGTACATTCAAGACCCTCTAGAACAGGCTGAGGGGGAGCAAAGCAAGGTTGAGATTGATTGAAGATGGAAGAACTGGTAGCTGTGGTCTAGGGGGGAGTATTGTTGGGTTATATTGTGACCACAGTTACCAGATCATAGACTTTTGATGGCTAGTTGTATAGTTTGATAGTTGAAGGGCTTATTATGTAATTAACACAAAGTAATGTAAGGAAAACCCTAGGCTGCGCACTTAGGGCACGGGCCCTGCGCACTTGTGTTAAGTGCGCAGGCCCATCAGCATGCCTATATAAGCAATGTGTGTGTGCAGCTCTAGGGTTAGGGTTTTTGGTTAATCTTTGTAGCACAAGATTGAACAGTGCGTACTTTTGTATTTCATGGTGTTTCAATGACAAATCAGTAATGAAATCGTGTTCTTATTCATCTTGTGTGTCGGTGTTTATCATATTCATCTAGTTTCTTTGTTGTAGAAGATTAATCACTTAAAACACCTAATCCATAGGTGTTTCTAAGTGATAACAATCTCTTGCACTTAACAAGATCTAGCATTTGGGACTTACACCTATACTCCTCAGCAAAATGGCATTGCTGAGAGGAAGCATAGGCACCTCTTAAATACAGCCAGAGCTCTTTTGTTTCAGAGTGGTTTACCCCTTAGGTTTTGGGCTGATTGTATTCTGACTGCAACTTATTTGATTAATAAGATTCCTTCTTCTGTTCTTTTAGGTAAGAGTCCCTATGAGTTAGTGTATGGGTTCCCCTTAACCCTTAGCCATCTTAAAAATTTTGGTTGTTTGTGTTTCAATACTATCCTAAATGAACCTGATAAACTTTCTGTTAGAGCTGAAAAATGTGTATTGATAGGGTATTCCAATTTTAAAAAGGGTTACAAATTGTGGTATTTAGAGTCTAAGCAAATTATATATTCAAGACATGTTAGGTTTTATGAAGAAATATTTCCTTTTAAACAAACTCTCTTTGTTGACATGGAAACTGGTATGTTTGATGAAAATGTTACTCACTTAAACTTCTTTGATAGTATTGAAGCTGATAACCAAAATCTTGATAATGGTAAGGGTCCTAATCTTCCCAATGATGAAGGGGAACACAATGAGTCTTAAACTAGTCCTACTAGTTTGCAACTAGATACTCCTCCCAGGAATGCTAGGGGGTATACATCAGTCAGCAGCCTGGCAGTTCAAGTTGCAGGAGTTCTGATAGGGTAAACCAGGATGTGGGACTGGTTAATGACGAGCCAACCCAACCTGAGGGAAGTATCAGAAAGTCTGATAGAGTTTCTACCTTTCCAAAACATTTTAAAGATTATGTTGTTGAGGGAAATGTGAAGTATGGTCTTGAAAAAGTTGTGATTTATTCCAATTTGTCTTCTGAAAATTTGTCTTTTGTTTTTGTCTTAAACAAAACTGTTGAACCCACTTCCTATCTTGAGCCTGCCAAAGATCCCAAATGGGTTGAGGCAATGAACTCTGAGATGGAGGTCTTATATAGGAACAATACATGGGTCTTAGCAGATTTACCAATTGGTAGAAAACCAATTGGATGTAAATGGGTCTTTTAAATTAAGTATAAGTCAAATGGTGAGGTTGAAAGATACAAAGCTAGACTTGTTGCAAAAGGTTATAACCAAAGGGAAGGTCTAGACTTTGGAGAAACATTCTCTCATGTTGTTAAAATGGTCTCTGTTAGGTGTGTTATTAGTCTTGCTGTACAGAACAGTTGGCCTTTATAACAACTTGATATAAACAATGCCTTTCTGTATAGATGAGACCAAAGTATGTAAATTGGTCAAATCTCTCCATGGGCTGAAGCAGGCTCATAGGAAATGGAATGAAAAGTTAGTTGATGTATTAATAAAAATAGGCTTTGTTTAGAGTTTGTGTAATTATTCATTGTTTGTTAAGTCTAGTGATAATAAGTTTACTGTTTTATTAGTCTATGTTGATTACATAGTCATCACTGGCAGTGATGAAACAGAAATAACTAATGTTAAAGAAATTCTCAAGTCAATTTTTCAAATCAAAGACTAGGGAAAACTAAAATACTTCTAAGGAATAAAGGTACTTTATTCAAAACAAGGTATATGTTTATCCCAAAGGAAGTATTGTCTTGAGTTGTTAAGTGAGTTTAGGTATTTAGGGTGCAAAACAATCAATTGGAAATGTGTTTGGCTTTCATAAACTAATTGGAAAACTTATATACTTGTCTTTAACAAGACCAGATATAAGTTATACAGTTCAGTTCCTAAGCCAATTCATGCACAAACCTTCTAAGTTTCATTTGAAGGTAGCCTTTAGATTACTAAGGTACTTAAAGTTATCACCTGGTAAATGTATCTTGTTTAAGAAAACAGACCAGTTTGATCTATGTGCATACATAGATTCAATCTGGGCTAAATGTTTGATTACCAGGAAGTCAGTTACAGGTTTTTGTATATTCTTTGGAGGTTCTTTGGTTTCCTGGAAATCAAAGAAACAAAGCACTATATCTAGATCTAGTGCTGAGGCTGAATACCGAACCATGTGCTCAGCCTCATATGAAATCACTTAGCTTATCAACTTGTTGAAAGAGTTAAAAGTCAATGTTTGTCTTCCTGTCAGACTTTACAGTGATAGTAAGGTTGCATCATCTATTGCTACCAATCCTGTATTCCATGACAAAACTAAACATTTGAACTGGATTTACACTTTATTAGAGAGAAAATCTCTAATGGTATAATTCAGGCATTAAAAATCAGTTTTGATAAACAAATAGCTGGCTAAATGTTGTTCAACATAAGGTTCTTTTTGGGCAGCTTGGTTTGTTAGACTTGTTTAACATTTGAATCAAGGGGGCATGTTGAAAAAATATAATTTAAATGTTAACTTATAATTGTGACATATTATATTTGGGATCTATAACAGTTTAAGTTGTTGGATATGGTATTTGGGCTTGTTGACATTACAGTAGTTATGTTTGGGCTTATGCTGCTATTGGGCCTAAAAGCCTGACTTATTGGAGAAATAATCTTAGCAGTCTAATTGTGGTGATCCGTGTGATATATCATCGAATGGCTGAGATTAGTTGATTGTTTGTTTTCTTGATGGAAGGTTCCAGGCTCAGTATAAAAGGAGAACTTCTCTATCATTGTTAGGTTTAGCTTAGATATTTTTTCGGCTTCACTTTGTATCATCTTCGTAATCATTCTAGGGTTTCATCTGTATTTTTCTGAAAGGTTTCTTTGTATTGTTCTTTTGTTAATAAGTGATCAACTGATCTTAAAAATCAGTAGATCACAAACATTGTATCTTTTATTGATCTCTATATTTTGTAGAGATCTAGGGTTTGGCTGGGAACGTTTTGGGTTGGTAATAATAAGATTTAGTCAACATTTTCAGTCGCTATATCTTTGTGTTGTGATTGTCTTGAATGGTTGTGATTGTGAGTATGGTATTAGTATAGATATGTACTTTTTTTACAATATATCATGGGGATTCAAGAACAATCTAATGTATTTTTTTGAGACAATTTCTGTTGTTTATGTTTGGCTTTAGACGATGATGATTGATTTAGTTGATTATAAAGTATATATAAGAGCATCCACAATGCTCACCATAACAAAGCACTCTAAACTCTCATGTCATCAAGCCATATCATTTCAAACAATTCTAAAACAAACCCCATTTTTTTCCTCCAATCATAAACCATTCCAAACCTCCACCTCATCAGCCGTTTTTCCTTTTATTTAATTTATACCCTACACACACAAAACTTTATTTTTTATTTTAATGATTAAAGTACATGGACCCCCCCCCCCCCCCCATGGACCGTCCGATCAACCAGACCCTTCCAAATGGACCAACCTCCTACAATGGGCAAACCACCTTTTTGGTCCATCCAAAACAAACGGATTGTCCATTCACATTTTCATTTAGTAACACCAAACAACGTGGTTTTATTTTAATCAACTAGGGGGTTTCAATATCGCGCGCTACGCGGTTGTTTTAATGTCTGTTGTACGGGTTTGTTTTGAGAAGATTTAAGATATAGTGGCAACTAATGTTTAAGCAGCATGTTCTTAGCATGCGTAGTTCAGTATTTACAAACCTAACTTAAGGTGTAGTCATAACATACTTACGACAGTGCGTGTCGTCAAGTGTTACAAAACATGTCCTTTTAGATCAAACAAAACATTTGCGACCGCGACCTTTCTGGCCAGTTGTTTAGTTTCCTAGAGCATGCCTTTTGTCAACACTTCTTGCATCTCCTGAAATAGTTTAAAATTGTTCTAATTACTAATGTGTTTGGACAATATGAAATAAGAAAGTAGCATTTACCTGGCGTTTCAAACAGACTGCACTTTGCAGTGGTTTCTTTATGTTTTTTATTGTTGGTTGCTATGTCTGGTGTTGAAGGTGTTGGTGTCATTGATGGCGAGGTGCTGTTGGAAGTGGCATTCACACATCAATCAGCTAAAAGCTAAAAAATATGTATCCTAGGGTTTGAAAAAGGTTATCTTTCTAGATACTTTCTACACATAATCAGGCTCAGAGGTACAGAACCAATTAGCACGCAATGGTTGCAAGGGGGTTGCGGGTAAACACCTACCGTCCTCCATCCTTGCAATTCCATGTGTACAAACCGTTCATATAAAATCATCACAACCCGGCGAGGGAACTAAACACCAGATGGTAAACACATCTACGACCACCAAACCCCAAATCATTCAAAAACGACCAATATAAAGATGAACAAAGCAGCAGCTACCAAAAGCCATGCCGAACAGCGGCCGACAACGACAAAATTTTGGTCTAAGGCAACACAATCACAACCATCATAGACTATTGCTGCCACAAATATCACTATGCCATCATTTACTGTTCAAATACCCAACATATTAATATAAAGATGAACAAAAGCAGCAGCTACCAAAGGCCACGCCGAACAATGACCGACAACGACAAAACTTTCGTCTCAGGCAACATAACTGTTGTTGCCACATATATCATTAAGATTCAAATAAAGAAAGAGAGACAAAAAGGTGTTACAGTGGACCGTGGCCGCCATAGACAGCCGTGAACCGACGTGTGACAACCGGCGAATTCCGATCAACGCCCGATATACTTTTAACTGTAATTGAGCTTTCGTAATGATTATTTATTATAAATAATGACGTTTATCGAATTTCGAAAGTGAACGGATCGGTTAAATGAAGAAAACGCAACTGATGTAACTAACACGATTTTAACGCATATTTAAATTTCACGAGTCGGGTAGCGAAAATAATAATTAAATTGCTCGTTTTAGTTGTGTTTTAAATTTCGAGAATAACCGAATAGTTTTCGTGACAATTTATGAGCCCAAAACAGGAACCGAACCTTAACACGTTTAAAACGGGTTCGATACGCGGTATCTACCTACCCCAAACCCTAGGTATAAAAGCCTCACTACACCCTCATTCCTCTCATTTCTTGCAGCCGCATCTCCATCTATCTCTCTCTCTAGAAATCTGTCACTCTCTCTCCTCATTCCCTCTCCTCTCTCATCGCACTTTGTCTTCCACCTCCTCACAGCCGACCACCACCAAGCTTTGGTGGTGGTGGCGCAGGTTTTTAATCCCGGAAACAAGCAGAAGTGGCGGCATGAAGCCTTCAGCCACAAAACAAGCAAAAACGGGTTGTGTAGGTGACGAATCTGCAGGTTCAAGTGGTGACAAGTTGGTTTGGTTGGCTATGGTCGTGGTTGTTCCAACTCCGGCAGATTCAAGGCAACGTGGTGGCTTTAATGGTGGTACAGGTCCGATTTATGTTGCGGGGGTCTTCTCGAGGTCGATTGGATGGTTGTGCAGGTGAAGCTCGTCGGGTAGTGGTGATTTTGTTGTTGATGGCGGTCGATGGTGGTTGTGGGTTACGGGTTTGGTGGTTAGAAGGTGGTGACAGGTTTGTTTGGTCGTGGATGCTCCGGATCTGGTGGGTTCCGGGCGATTGACGGGTACCGGGTCAAAGTTGTATTGGTTTGGGTTATAGGTCTAAGTAAGGTCTCGGGTTGTTCGTTCGTTTTCAGATCTTGGCTCGGGCCTCAAGTTTTAGTGGGGTTCGTGTTCGGGCCGGGTCAACCCTGGTCAAACTGAGTCAACTCAGTTAGATCTGGTCAAACCAGTCAAACCGTCAACTCGGGTCAGCTATGAGCTCGTTTTTGGCTCTGGTCAATGTCAGTCAACGTGACGGTCCGGTCAACGCCACATACGAAGCGGTTTGGGATGCGTGCGCGTAGAATCGGTATAATTACCTCGTAGTTATTATTGCGTTGTTTATAAATTTATACATTTATAAAATAATAAATCCAAATGGAAATAAACGTGTTAACTCGTGAAAGAACCGAAATAGATAATAAGCGGAAAGTATAAATCGAAAGAATTGGAATTTGGATAATAAAAGCGTGACATATAATGTCGTGTATCGGACTAATTTCACTATATGTGTAGATATACTTATATAAATAAGTAAATTATATGAATGTTATCGAAACGTATAAAGTCTCGTTTGAATTAAAAGCTACGGATAAATATATTGTTGTCTTGTGTTGAAAATTGATTTCGGGAAAATTGTAGACAACTTGTGCTATCTAGTTTGCACAAAAACAGAGGAAACTCTGCCGAATTTTTTTATAAAAATCCAAAGCGTAAAAGCGACTATCGTTGTATATGTTTTATAAATGATTTTCCAAGTGTCTTAATAAATGTATTTATATAAAATCGCGACGTTTTGACAATAATTATTGGTAACAAAGATAACTAAATCCCGGACAATATTTTTTAAAACAAATATATAGTTTTCACTGAGCGTCATGTATGACGAGTTTTCGAAGATTTTCGGCAACTAAACAATGTTTATTGTTCGGATTCAAAAATATATAAACGTTCGATTTTATTTGGGAATCGTTTTATAAAAAGCGAAGTCTTGAAAACCTTGAAATGTTCGGATTTTGGAAATCAGGTAACTTATGTTATTAATCAGAAATTAATAACAAGAAATATATTTTGCAAAGTTTATTTTCCTAAAAATAACCATACACGACAAATACATTTATTCGACTAATGAGACGAGCTACGGCTCAAGGTAAGTTATACGTTTCGAGGTATTAGTCCAACGTGGGTTACACGCGAATAGAACAAGTGCGCAACTTGGGTACTATGTCGTGTGTTAACGCGTAAGTAAGATAAATCACGATCGGTTCGTCGAGTTAAAGCATAATGAGACTCGAGTTAGTACACACGAGTCTAGATAGTTGGATAAACTATCTTTTAGCCGGATAATAGGCTAGGGTTATATGTGATAGACTTTTAAGGTGTCCTTTGTTGGTAATAGGGCGCAAGGAAGTCGGTCAAAGCTTTGGGCTTTGTTTGCTAGCTAAGCAAGGAAATTAAGGTGAGTTCATGACCCCACTTTTTACTGTTTTGTAAATGTTTTCGGGGAGAAGACATGCTTGTTTTATGAAAATCTATTTATTTTAAAGCATAACAAAGTTTATTAAAGACTTGTAAAGTTACAAATGCTTTTATAAAATCGTACGTGGGTAAAAAGAGAAATGAATACCATGCAAGTAAGAAAGTATTAAAATGTGCGGTAACTGTGGAATCTTGAAATGGTGCATAAGATGGGCACATGGGTAACGGAAAAGTCTAGTGGGACGTGCAGTCTCCGCAGTTAACTGTAACCATTAATACAAAGTGATGTAGCCGTAGAATATGGGGATAGTACTATTTGTCCTTGACGGGGACCCACCCCCGGTTGATTAGCGTCAACTCGGATGGACCAAGGGGTGTTACGATATTCTAAAATTTGTTGTTACCACTATAACAACGTGCGGGGAAAAAGTAAGTAGTCTGGTTTTGGTTACGGGCTCATGGGGACGCCATCGGTATTAGGATTTGCAACCCTAAGTTTATGTTGCACATTTCTTATGTTTGTTACGCGCACTAACTTTTCAAATAATGGTTAATTTATTTAATCATTTCCGCTTTCGGCGTACGTGATTCTTCGGTGGGTAATTCCGGGGAAAATGGTTTTCATAGTAAGGTGTACGGATGTCCGGTAAGGAATCCAATGTGGGAAAATGATTTAAATGGGAAAGTTTTTCAAAAGTTATTGTGGAAGTCTACTCGGGGTGTGACACGCCGCCACCCAAATCCTCTCTCAAACAAATGAAATATATGTTGAAAATCATAAACAAAGGAGTGGATTAACCCCACTGCCATGCCTAACCTTTTAGGGTTTCGGAGGTAGCGGGTCACCACCATCCATCCATGGCGCCGTAACCTAACCATCATCACCATGAGATGACGACGGTGGAGATACAACATATGGTAGGGAGCATGTTTGAATGAGCGGTTCTATGTCATCATCACCACCGGATCTAACACCAATGATATTTGATTAAAGGAAAAGGCCCAAATCGCCCATGAAAACGCCATTAATTAGTGTTTCAAATCAGCGACATAAAAGTTAGGGTTTAGACCGATGGACTGAACCATCAATGAACAAACATCAGAAGACCTTGAAGAACCTTAATCGAACTACCACCGTGAACACCATCCGCAATCATGCGGAGAGAGAGAGAGTTAATGGTATACAGGTGTGGTGGAAAACATAGTACAGGTGCCATCTATGCAGATATTGCATATAAACGTGGGACGATCAAATTCAAATTACATGAAAAAAAATTGCAAAGATAAAGTGAAACATATGAATCTATGAATAACATAAATTGAAAACGTCAACAATGATCGTGGTTGGGTGGAGGCGAGTTCCGACGTGAATTGGTGGTGAGTTCCGACCCGAATTTTAACGACCATGGGTGGTGGCAAGTTAGATGCGAATTGGTGCTGATGCTGGGTGGTTGGTGGCGTATTAAGGTGGTGCGACGGTGGACGATGGGTCATGGGGTGGTGGTGCGACAGTGCGTGGTGGTATAAAGCAATAGAGATAAAAGGATGGTAAGGTTCTTTTGGTTGCAGGTACATAAATAAATGCCACATAGGATAGTTTACCTGCTATTCAGGTAAATTATAAAAGGGTGAAGGGGTGCCCTACTAAAAAAAATGTCACTTTACTGGTTTCTACCAATCCTGCATTACCACATCACATCACATCACTTCACTGATTCACTTCATTGAAACAGTTTTTTAGAGGCAGTACTCCACTGATTCTTTACCGTACAATAATAATATTAATAATATATATAATTGGAGGGCATGATTAATGAGAGAGAGAGAGAGGGAGGTTTTGGCTTACCATCCCGTTAGATAGACTAGAAAAAGGTCCACGAGACCCCTACCAGCACTAACGGCGGCGGTGTTACCGTGCTAGTAGTGAGGTGCACGTGACCAAATCTAGTGGTGCCCCGTCCCCCTAACATTGGAACATTTTATAAACTTCAATGACTTAATTAGCGCATTTTTTTTATGAATGACCTGATTGAAACACTCATAAAACTTGGTTACCATTTTATGAAATATTCCCTATTCAAAATAAGGTGGCTCCGTTATGGAATGCAGAAAGCAACCAACTGGCCCACTAAAAAGTGTACAACCGGTGTAAACAAAATAATAAAAACCGGCACCAAGAATCGAACCCAGCCACATCTTATAATAGACTAACACCCTAACCAATTGGACTGGAAACATTTTTATTATCATATACAGATCTAACAATATAAATACAATAAAAACAACTAAAAAGGAATAAAAAATAATGAATTAGCCGCTTCCACATGACAACGATACTATTCCACGTGGGATTATATAATGAGTATGCTCTTTTCTTCTGCTGCTAATTGTACTCCGAGGCAATACCAATATGCCACCCGAACCCAAAGACCCAGGCGAGGGTATTACATTAGCTTTCCAATATCATACACTATATCAAACCTTATACTTACCATGACAAACATCAAGCAATCAATGGCCCTTAATACATACATTCAATGTGAGAAACATCTTCACTTATCCAAGATTAAACTACTTCAATAATACATTCAAATTTGATTAATCACTCACTAATTATCTTATATATTAATGTATGAACTTTATGAACACTGGACATGCCTTGGTTTTTTTTTTTTTTTTAGTTCCACCTCTTTGTTTTTTAATTAATTAATTGTATTTTTTTTATTGTGTTTTCAAATTAAGGTAGATAATAACTTGAACAAGATGTTTCTAACCGTTTTACTACAACTCCGACTACATTACTTGTTGTTTTACGATATCCAAAAAATAAATAAATAAACTAGGAGGTGGAAATGGAATGGCCCAATTTGATTAAATGGACTGTTATACGAACTGGGCTGGGCAAATATAAGGCAGGCTCTTTGGTGGAAATGGAATGGCCCAAATATGATAATATAGTGTCATGTTTGTAATAAAAATAGGTCCAGTGGAAAAAGTCGTTGCATCCGAGTTCTTATCTATATTCTTATAATTTAACCAGAAAGAAAATTTACCTTATCACTATAAATATTTTCAAAAAACTCTTAACATCCAATTACCATTTATCTCTATTCTATTCTATTCGATTAAGTAATACTCTGTTAGTCAGTTTTTACTATACTTTCCCTTTCTTCCACTAATAAAAAATATTAGGAAAATTGAATTTTAATAGTAATCTCAACTTTGACCGCCACATCCAAACATGCACCTCCACTCATTTGTCATTGTAGGCGGGCATCAAACCTCAAAGATATAATAAGTAAAATCTGGGTCACCAATCAATCCAACCCGAGTCGTCAAACTAACAAACTATCTTAATACTACAGTTATTCAAATGCTTATCATATAACTAAAGTCAAAATTAACGATTACATAAACAAGATCTAAGAATATTTGTTATCCAAAACCTAGTTTTTATCTCCTTCCCTTTATTGAGGGAAATTGGCCTATTACAAGCTAATTCAACTACAAACAAAAATGTAACGACAAACTAAAAGAATGGTGGTCGGGAACAAACCAACGTGGATCAGGTTTATTGAAATGCAACTCCTCGTATACCTAGCTTCAAAATCGGCTCCATAATGACTTCGCTCGTTTATATATAACATACATGAATGTTGCACGTTTTTGGTACGACGTGATATTTTGGTTGTAAACCCAAACATCAGTTTGCAGCGCAAGCTTCAGTGTAGATTAACCTAATATGTTTTCGAGTCAACCATCAATGTGCGGAGGTGCATATTTGGATGTGGCTTGTTGCGCGGAGAACCCATTTTCATAATTTGGTGACTATAATGAATGACATGTGTATTTTTTTTTATGGTAATGCATCACAATAGAGTGAATTACTATTTGAATCCCTGTGTTTATAGTAGTTTTAACTACATGAATTCAAAGTTTAAAACTTTAACTACTTGAGTCCCTGACTAGAAACTAACTAACCTATTAAGTCCAAATTACTAACTCAGTTAACTAAGTTTGTTAACTTTTAATGAAAAGACAAAAATGCCTCTACTTATTAAACATCTTCTTCATCTTGTCTCTCTACACAGTTAATATCATTTCCTACACAGATGCACCAACTTTCAACAATCAATGAATTAACAAAGTTTTTAAACAAATAACATAGTGCAAGTTGAAACAATCTGTTTGTAAATATAGACACAGGGGAACAATCGAAGTTGCAGAAAGAATTTGTTTGTAAACAATTAAAGGAGGAAAAAAACAGCCTGAAGCTTGCTGCCAAGGAGGATAATGGCCTCACTGAAGAGGAGACTAGTTCTTTCCTTCAAAATTACCTGAATTTATTAACTGTGGACTTTTTGAAAGACAAATAACTATGATTTTTTTAAATCAAAATTGTTCTGATCCAAACAAAAAGTAAACAATCACCATATTAAACAGCTAAACATAGAAATCACTAGTTGGTGAGCAATTTCAATAAGACTCATCTCAAGTTTTTGCCCCTTTAATTCTAGAACCTAAAACACATGAAACAAACCAAATAAAAAAGTAGAATTTGTTATGAAATTGGTCTACATGTGCAAAAGAAACCTTAAGGGGACGAACAGAGAAGCCTTTTACTAATAGCAAGGCCAGTTCGAGACAGACCCAGATCGATTCCGAGACAGAATCCACCAATCCAAATGGAATCAAGATTTTTTCACATTGCGTTTGGGGAAAAGGGTGTTGTTCTTGAAGTGATTAAGACATTTTTGCTCTCTGATTTTTTTATGGTTTCTTGAAGTGATATATCTGACCGAATCTTTGGATAACCCACCACCGTCCCCTATCTAGCAAGCATCAGTGTAGTGGTGGTCGTGGTTTAGTTGTTTCTAGGGTTTTTGTTGAAATTGGGGGTCTTGGTGGTGTGAAGAAGTGTCAGATTCTCGCTAGATAGGGGAAAGTGGTGGGTTTATTACGAAGGTGCAGTGTAATGGTTGTTGTGCGATGGTGGAGGTATAATGGTGGTGTTGTGGTGATGTTGATGTTGGGAAGGTTTAGATGAGAGATGAGGAAGAAGGTAGAGAGATTTAACAAGATTTTGTGAAGTTATATTTTATTAATGGGGGCACTTTTGTCATTTCACTAAAAGCTAACAAACTTGGTTAATGGAGTTAACAATTTGGACTCAATAGGTTAGTTAATTTTCAGCTAGTGACTCTTTTAACTTTGGGTTCAAATAGTTAAAATTACTATAACACAGGGATTCAAATAGATATTCACTCTATCACGATGAACAAAATCATATAATTTTTATAATTTCTTCTCATTTTGTCCCATATTTCCAAATACTCGTCTATGAATTGAAAAGTATAATGTGGTTCAAATTAAATATCATTAGTACGAGTATTTATGCATAAAAGTATTAGTGTTACAAAATAAAACTAAACATGTATAAACACAAGCGATGCTTGTTACTACTGCTATAGTTTTTTTTTTTTTTTTTTTTTTTTTTTTTTTTTTTTTTTTTTTTTTTTAAGTACCGCATTGGAATTTGGAACTTTTGAAAAAAAAAAAGAAAAAAAAAGGGGTTCTACAAACATTTGAACATTAAAAATTGTTGTATGCGTTATTGAATTTGAACACAATGAATTGTCAATTGTCACCAACATAAGATCAAAAAATACATGTACTTAAGATTATGTATTATGGGGCTCTAAAGGGGCGTCAAGGGTGCTACATCACCGTGACGTGGGGCTTTACTAAGGGTGCGGAGTGGGGGCCTTGTGGAGATTACGGGCGTGCATTTTGTTTAGTAGGGTCTTTTTTACTATTGATTATATCAAACAATCATATTAGGTCACCTTAATACCTCATTTCACATAAAACCCCAATAAAGCCGCATAACACCCCCTCGGATGTGTGAAAGGTGAAAAAAGAGTGCACCTACGTGTCGCCTATGTGACAACACTTTTTCTTTAACGGAGTCACCAGAACGCATCGCATGAATAAATTCTAAATTAAATTTGATTAAGTGAAATTTATTGTGGTATTTAGGTGTAAAATCTCGTTATTTCAAAAAATAAACTATTTATAAAATCTTAATTTGACCAACTTTATCTTTATAATAGCAGAAATTTATATATCAAGACGAGCCAAGCCAAGTAACAAGAAGTTATATGAAAATGAGAGGGCTTTGAATCTACCACATCACATATGTGACGGAGACGAGAGCATCTTTCTTGAAGGCTAGCAAGAAGACGAATCTATAAGATCTAGGGCCAGATGAGGGTTACATTACAAGGAACTAGAATTGCACATCCAACCAAGAAACAATCAATCTCCAAACTTTAACTGCAACTGTGAAGACATGATAAATGTGTAAGTAAAGAGTTATTACTTTAAATATTTTCATAAGTAAATGCATTGTAGACAAGGGATCCATAGAAAACCCTTCTTATCCTGAAAACCTTGGAAACCCAATCTCAACCATCCATTCCATTACATCAATGGCCATGATTCAATCTTGTGACTTTATTGCGAGAGAAATTGTTTTTTTATTATAAAAGTACACATGAGCGGTATTAGTGGAAAGAAACAATTACCACCACCTCTCTCTTCTTTCTTGTCATAAATCAATTCCCAACACCATCATCTCTCTCCTCTCTTCTACTTTTTCTTAAATCAATACAATCATCTCTCTCCTCTCTCCTTTTTCTTCATCTTCTTGGTTTTTTCTTCAAAAAGAACATTCAACCACCATCTTCACTAATGCAAACAAACAACCATACGCCTCTAGAAGAAAATGATACGGTGGTGCTATAATTTCCGACCACATGAAAGGTAACGACAGTGGTGAATAGTAGTAGTGGTGGTGGTGCAAGGTGGTTCCAATATTAACCACATCTTTCACCGACGTCGACATAACCACATATTTCTCCGGCGAACGGTGGCTAAGGGATTTAGAGAAGATGAAACACACATACCAGATCTCTAATCTCTCTTGTTTTACATTTGTATCAAGGGAGTTAGAGAAGATCATCTATCTCCTCTTTCTTCATCTTCTTGGTTTTAATCTTATAAGAATCCTTCAACCACCATCTTTGTAACAACCGGCAAAATTAAGGTAATTCCGTACTAATTAATTAAACGCGATTAACGTGATTAAATACAATTATGTGTTGATTATTTAACTGAGGCTTTAGAAAGATAGCAATTCCCAAATAATGCATAGGAATGCATATGTTTAATGACAAAACATGATAGGATCATGTGCAAGTAAATTATCCGGTATGGACACTGGCAATTACCCGGTAAAAATTAAATAAGCGAAACGGATCCCGGACACCCGGGATATAAAATAAAACGCAATTTCACAAAATATAATGGGTTTTGGAACTCCAAAGCCATACGTGAAAACTTGTTATACAAATCTCCCGGTAACGAATAAAGTGCGCGTACCGCACTCGATACGCGCATAACATATAATTTCACCCGGCAAAAGCCAAAATAATTTATCAACGCTTAAACTGGACTATGTTTAAGGGATATTAAGGGTATTTTTAATATTCGGATAACACGCGATTAAAAACCCGAAAATACCCGGACGGTACCCGAACAAGAGTAAATTAAACATAATAATTATAGGTAATATTTAGCAAAGTGGACCCCACCCAAACACCCACAAGGGGCTGGCCTTGGGCCCTCCCCAAATGATTAAGATTTTGTGTTATATCATTAACCCTTCAAATTCTTATAATCCAATTATAATTATAACTAATCATGGGAATGCATGGATTAACATTGGCCAAAACTTCACCAAATCCCCTCCTTTCTCTCTCTAATCTCACGGCCAAACACCCTCTAATAATATCCCCAAAGATTTTTCATTATCTTACACAATCTATCCAAGATATTACATAATCTATTAAGATTCAAGTAATCTTTGGAGATTTGAAAGAGAATGTTATAAACAAACTAGTGAAGAACACTTGAAGCAAAAACCAAAAAAATCCTTCTTCTTCTCTTCCTCTTGGCCGAAACATTGCAACCATCCATACACATTTTTCTTACAAATTTTACACTTCCAAATCATCTCTAGATCATTATCCTTCAAAACCCCATTGTGTGTTTCAAGAGCTTGGAGCTTAACCCTTTGGAAGAACACACTAAACCCCATCCAATCCAAGGTTTTTGTCTTCCCTAGCCTTGAGCTAGTAGTAAGTTTTAACCTTGCTTTGATTATTAATGTTCATATTATGTGATCTTATGAGCAAGTTGTACATTGATGGGTAGAATGTGGTTTTGAAACATAAAGTTTAATGTATCTTACAAGAGTAAAAATGGAAGAATAATAACATGGATAAATCATGGATTTAATATTAGTAATGTGATATTTCAAGAAAATGTAGAAATATGTACATACACTTGTGTTGGATGATGATTGGAACATGATTTTTGAAAAAGACTTGAATATGATAAAAGATGGTTTTAATCATCATAAAATGACTAGCTAATGTCAAAAATATGTTGGAATGTGTTAGATGATCATGGATGAAAAAGTTACATGTTCAAAGTCTACTCACTTGGATGAGTGAAATTTGGATATGTTGGATAAAAACATAAAACACACATGTTAAAAACATCAATAATGAAATAAAAGAATATTAGAAGTGGAATGATGTAAAAATAACTAAACATGAGAAATATGATTCTTCAAAGTCCACTAGTTGGAAGAAAAATGCTAACTTTGGAAGTTAGGATGGAAAAAGTAACATTTAAAAGTTAAAGGACTAATGTGAAACTTTGAAAGTTGATGGACTAAAATAAGTATTTTAGAAACTTTGGTCCAAAAATGTGTTCACGGGAAGTTTGGTGTCAAAAACGTAAATAATGGTTTTTCCAAGTATAGTTTTGGTAAACACTAGTAACCTACTTGTGTATTTATTGAAAAATGTATTTTATAAAAGTGGAAGTTTTATAAAAATAGGAGGTTAAGTTAACATAAGGATTTTATAAAAAGAAAGAGGTTTTATAAAATATTGGACAAAAAGTAAAGACTTGAGAAAACTTGTACAAAAATGGATACTTTTATATAAATGGGAATATAAAAGTATCAGAAACATTTTTGGAATACAAGATAACAAGTTGAACTAAAAATACAAAAGTATATTTTTTTCCAAGTAATATATGTTCGGAATTGGAAGTATGAATAGTATTTCCATAGAACGCATATTGGAAGAAAACGTGAGAAAAGCTAACTAACGGACTTCGTTACATGAACTAACGATAACGGATAAACGGACAAACGATAAAAGAATGCCATTGCGGCAAGATGAAAATATATATTTTAAGAAGTAAAATATATATAACATGGGCGAAACTTATGTAACACTTTCCTAAGTGTTAGAGAGAATATTCGTGGGAGAAAGCATAACGTAAAGAATTAAAAACGTTAAACAACGTATGGACTTAACAAAGAAAATTCACACGTTGATATATGGATACATACTTGTCTCGACAAAATTCTAGTATATCTATTTGAATGGGAAAGTAGATATGTGAGAAGGAAAACCGAGACGAGTAGGTGAAGTATATCCACGAACATGTGAATACCGACAAGATCCTAGTATATTTATTTAAATGGGAAAATAAATGTACGGCATGGTGAGTTGAGTCGAGCGTTAAGAATATATTACCGAACGACAAGACCTTAGCATATTTATTAAATGGAAAAATAAATATGCGGCAAAGTGAGTCGGGTCGGGTATTAAGAATACATTATATCGAATAAAACGATCCTAAGTATAATTATTTAAATGGGAAAATAATTATACGTTAGGTGAGTTGTGTCGAGGATAATAGTATACAAGTTACAAAGAATATTAACGAGAATAATACATAACTCGTAAGAAAAGGGTAATCCATCGCCAACGAACCTAGGATACGCGTCTAATTAAAACGGGAATTGGAACAAAACGTGGTCGGGGAGTTGGGTGTACAACTTGCCAAGGCACATGCACTATAGGTATAGTGACTTATGCGTCTAGGACGTTTGTAGGTGCGGAACCACAAAAACTTGCTATCTTCCTTTTTGAGCCAAACACAGATTCAGGTGAGTCTCAGGGCCCCATTTTAAACTATTTTATGTTTTTAGGGGGAAAGATATGTTAGGGAAATAAATTTGACGGGTTAATTACTTGAGTTGTGATCGCCACTCGGGGTTGAGACCTCTCTACTATAATCATTAATTCAGGGAAACGAAACCGAAGGAATATTTGAATAGTACTATTGGTGCCTGACAAGGCCCACCCCTAATCGATAGCGTCGATTATGCATCGGCGTATGCCTGGGGTGCACGTATTCTGAAATCAAGTCGTAGGAATACCGAGTAACGACTTGGAGCGGGGCATTATTAATTGTCTTGGTTTGGTTATAGGCTTAAGTAGAATTGTAGGAACTTGCAACTCCTATAAATTGTCATAACATGGAAATTCCCAAAGAGATAAAGTTTGATAAACTAAAACCTGTGAACTCACCAATATTTATATATTGACGACTTTTTAAACATATCTTTCAGGTAATTGATAGACGATGGACAACGTGGCAAGCTGGGCCGGGAGAATCTCTCATATGGGCGTCGGGTGTTTCAAAAGGGTTTCAACTTTAATTCCCAAAGTATTGGGATATTTTTGAGAAGCCACTTTAAATGTATTCAAACAATTTTTCGTTTATATGTGAACATCAAACATGTTTTCGACGTCTTAAATAAATGTTCCGCTTTCCTTAATTACTTATGATTTGCGTTAATCTTGGCTTTATGCTCTTGAACCGTCGCGCCACGTGTTTCCGCCATTGGCGTGGTGTGACAGAAAGTGGTATCAGAGCCAAGGTTATAGCGAATTAGTATTTTTAAAATCTAAACTATAACCGGATTTGGTTCAAAAGATGAAGTTTTCAAAACCATTGCATAAAACGCAACAAAGTAAATTACTTCGAAAGAAAAGGACATTGGGTATGAAGAGATTCCGACCAAGCTAGCCATGGGTACTAGTGCGTACTACATTAATATTAGAAGTTAGGAAGAATGCCTCAAATGTACGTTTAACTTTCTAATGAATAATATATAAATATTAGTACGGTTCTTTTGCCAGGAATGTCGGACGCCGAGAGTGCCGCGCCGAGCTACGACAGTAGCATTCAGATTCTGCCACCCCCACCGATCGAGGTCATAGTACTCGACCCAGAGGATGATGACATGGAGGTAGACGCCGCCATGGGAGGATCCGACAGCTCCGATGAGACAGACCCTAGTGAGGACCCAGAGTGGGCCCCCGCTGGAGGAGACATAGCCGCCACAGCTGACCTACCGATGGCAGGGGCACCACAGGACGATCTGCCGCTAGTGCCACTACCCACCGCACCATTACCACCCCACCCCATTCGCGCCGTCAGGGATTTCCCTGCGGACTGCGCAGGTCCCTCGAGACCCGCCCCCACACAGTCTGAGACCGTAGAGTCTCCCTTCGATCGACATGCCCACGTCGATCGTGAGCCATTACTCACCCCTCACATTCCCGTTCCCCCGGGTATGAGGCTTGTGCCTCTTGCCCGAGGTCATAACGGGTGGATCTCGGACGACTCCGACGACGAGTCGACAGCGTCGGTGGAGCACATTGCCATACCGATTCCACCGGCAGACCTGGAGGAGCCCGTTGCTCCGATGATGGAGGACGCCCCTACCGCCCTACTCGCCCTACCGGAGCCCGTACCACAGGATGGGCCAGCCTCTGCTGGGCACATCCTAGAGGGTAGCTCAGCCCGTAGCTCTGAGCTACACCGAGCAGGCTTGGCAGCTTTCGCCACTACGAGCCCCACTACCCCTACCGCCGTGATATCCGCTCCAGAGTGGGTCACTGTTACACAGCCCCTCATGGTCCCATTAGCCGAGCTCATAGCCCCCTCCTCAGCACCCATGACACTACCCATCACCACCTTTCCCATGCTACCACCCCTACCTGAGATGCCTACCATACCACCACCTGCACCGTTCACTGTGGGTGCAGGAGCCCCCTTTATGATACACCACTTGCACCGTATACTCTAGGTGCAGGGGACCCATACCAGATACCACCCCACTTCACCCCTGGATTGTTGGGTTTTGCTCAGCCCTTCCCATCCCTACCGATGCCAGACATAGTCGGCCCATCCCAGCCGACGTACACCGATATCCTCGGGCCGTCACAGCCCCACGGGATGACCCCATTATCCGGACCGGCCTGGTCCAAGGTGATCTCGTTAGAGAGCGACTTCCGGATCCTTGCTGACACAGTACAGCGCACTGTGAGTCAGATGGATCAGCAGGCCCGTCTCATGTGGGCCCGTATCATAGACGCCAGGGATGCGCTGGCACACTACACGGAGGAGCTTCTGCATATGGACGCACTATGTGGGATCACCGGCGACGCGCACTTTGCGCACCGTCAGTTCCTCTACGAGCGCATCACGACCATTAGTATGTCCATCAGCATGTACGCTCCCCAGTACCAGTATCCTCAGCCACCACCGCAGTAGACGGGGAGACATCCCCGATATATATGTAGTAGTAGTGACATGTTAGCATAGCAGGGATTGCAGCGCTAGTTTTGCATTTTTTTGCCCAGCCGAGCGGGGTGTGCCGGCATATGACATTATGTTTTTATTTATTTCAAACGATGTATGAGGGATGCTATCCCCATTTTGTTATTATAAACAAAGCGTTGTACTCGTATTATTGAAATTAATGAGAATTTTATTGTTATGATGGTAAAATGTGTGATTGTATGACTGTGATTGTTATTACTTACTTTACATATTGGGATTTGTGCGATTGTGTGATGATGATTTTATAGTTTATTATGTTCATGTGATGAGTTGCTATTTATACTTGTGTATGACAATGATTGTTTGAATGTCTGTCAAAGATTAACTCTAATAATTGTTATTGAAGTAACATGGCACCAACCACAAGAAGCAACAGTGGCAACGATGCATTGCCCACGACACCCGTTGAACTTGAAACCTTGGTCTCGGAGCGTATAGCTCAAGCCATCGCGGAACACGAGGCTGCTCGCACAGAGAGGTCGCGAGACAGGACCGGGAGTGATCCCCTACTGGTAAGAGGTTTATGAATAAATGCAAAAGCGATAGGAGATTATCCTAAAGCTCCTATCCCATAATAACGTACCCCCTTATGATTGCAGAAACTGCCTCGCGAGAACGTGGCTGCACATTCAAGGCCTTCCTGGACTGCAAGCCACTCAACTTCAGTGGCACTGAGGGATTCGTCGGACTAGTCAAATGGTTCGAAAAGACTGAAGCGGTGATCCGTATCAGCAGCTGTACCCCCCGATAGACCGTTATGTACTCCACGAATTTGTTCCTGGATCAAGCATTGACATGGTGGAACAGTCAGGTTCAGTCACTGGGAGACAATGCTGCATACTCCCTAACCTGGTTGGAACTAAAAGAACTCATGATTGCTGAGTATTGCCCGGCCAGTGAAGTGCAGAAATTGGAAACTGAATTCTGGAACCTCACCATGACAGAAGCAGACGTAGCGGGATACACGTCCAGATTCCACGACCTATCACGACTGGTTCCCCGTTTGGTCACCCCAGAGAGCAAGAAGATTGAAAGGTACTTGTTCGGATTGGCGCCACAAATCCGCAGCATGGTCACTTCTTCCAAACCCACAACCATGCGCGAAGCCATCGATCTCGCTCTAAGCCTTACTGAGGATGCCATTCGAATGGGCACCTTGATCCGGAAAGTGTCAGAACTGAAGATTTCGGAGCCCAGTAGTGCGGAAGGTAAAAATTTGGGTTCAAACTCAGTAGTTGGGTCTAGTGATCAGGGAAACAAGCCAAGGTTTGGGAAACGGAAACGTAATGACGGGAAGAAGGATGGATCATCGGGTAGTTCAGGCAAGAAAGGGAAAGGGTATGTAGCCACAGGACGTGGAAACAATGGAAAATAGGGTTATCAAGGAAAGAATGAGGTGATCTGTGGTAAGTGCCGCCGTTCTGGGCACAAGACTGAAGAATGTCGATCAGGAGCACCAAAGACTGGAGGAGCAAGACCTTGCTTCGCATGCGGGTCGCCTGATCATTGGAAGAGGGATTGCCCTAAGCTCAACAACCAAGCACGCGGACGGGCATTTGTGATTGGAGCTGGTGATGCACGACAGGACCCTAACGTGGTCACTGGTACGTTCCCTCTAAATGGTCATTATGCTTCTGTATTGTTTGATACCGGTGCCGATTTTAGCTTCGTATCTGTTGAGTTTAAAAGGTTACTTGGCCTAAAAACTAGTAAGCTAGATACACCTTACTCTATAGAACTGGCTAACGGTAAAACTATAGAAACACGAGAAGTGGCAAAAGATTGTAAGTTAGATCTCTGTGGTCACGAGTTTGGCATTGACCTATTACCGGTCGTACTGGGAAGTTTTGACGTAGTCATTAGCATGGATTGGTTATCCGCACACCATGCCGTCGTTGTTTGCGACGACAAAATAATTCAAGTTCCCCTCGCGTACGGTGAAACTCTATCGATTCAAGGGGAAAGGCGTGGAACACCACTAAGAATTATTACGTGCATGAAGGCCCGAAAGTGTTTAAGGAAGGGTCTCATCGCATTTTTAGCGCACGTCGTAGATAAGAAGGCCGACGAGCGAAAATTGGAAGACATTCCGATAGCCAAAGATTTCCCAGACGTATTCCCAGAAGATTTTCCGGGGTTGCCACCACCTCGACAAGTCGAGTTCCGCATCGACCTTGTTCCTGGAGCTGCTCCCGTAGCACGATCACCATATCGCCTAGCTCCATCTGAGATGCAGGAACTATCTGGCCAACTGCAAGAATTACTAGACAAGGGTTTCATAAGACCGAGTTTCTCACCTTGGGGAGCTCCCGTCTTATTTGTGAAGAAGAAATATGGCACCTTTCGTATGTGCATTGACTACCGAGAACTAAACAAGTTAACCATTAAGAATCGCTATCCTCTCCCCAGGATCGACGATTTGTTTGATCAACTCCAAGGATCCAGCTTTTATTCCAAGATCGATCTAAGGTCCGGCTATCACCAATTGCGTATCCAGGAACAGGATGTACCAAAAACAGCGTTCAGGACTCGTTATGGGCACTATGAATTTTTGGTAATGCCATTCGGTTTAACCAACGCACCGGCCGTTTTCATGGACTTAATGAATCGCGTGTGTAAGCCGTATTTGGATAAATTCGTCATTGTTTTTATTGATGACATCTTGATCTATTCACGCACCAGAGAAGACCACGAAAACCACCTTCATTTAATCCTGGAGGTCCTACGTAAAGAGAAGCTCTATGCTAAGTTCTCGAAATGTGACTTTTGGATTCGAGAAGTCCACTTCCTAGGCCACGTGGTGAATGAAAAAGGTATACATGTCGATCCCGCCAAGATCGAGGCAATTAAAAATTGGGACGCCCCTAGAACTCCTACCGAAGTACGACAGTTTCTTGGTCTTGCGGGTTATTACAGAAGGTTCATCAAGAACTTTTCTAAGATAGCACAGTCCTTGACCATGCTAACCCAAAAGGATAGAAAGTTCGAGTGGACGGAAAAGCAAGAAACCGCATTTCAGATACTAAAGGAGAAGTTGTGCGGTGCTCCAATATTGTCACTCCCCGATGGAACGGAAGATTTTGTAGTTTACTGTGACGCCTCTCATCAAGGCTTGGGTTGCGTGTTGATGCAACGAGAAAAAGTGATATCGTATGCTTCCAGGCAACTAAAGATCCACGAGAAGAATTACACTACACACGATTTGGAATTGGGAGCGGTGGTATTCGCTCTCAAAATTTGGAGACATTATTTATATGGAACTAAGTGCACAATCTTCACTGATCACAAGAGTTTGCAACACATCTTTGATCAGAAGGATTTGAACATGCGACAACGGCGATGGGTCGAATTATTAAATGATTGCGATTGTGAGATAAAGTACCATCCCGGAAAGGCGAACGTTGTGGCCGACGCCTTAAGTCGCAAGGAACGGGTTAAGCCATTGCGCGTCCGAGCCTTGGGATTAACTATCCACACGAACCTGACTGACCGGGTTCGTGAAGCTCAAATCAACGCTCTTAAACCCGAGAATGTCAAAAGTGAAAGATTGCGAAAGATGGTTGATTCACTGGAGCCAAAGGCGGATTAAACCTTGTATTTCATGAATAGGATTTGGGTACCAGTGTATGGTGGATTGCGTGAACTGGTATTGGCTGAAGCTCACAGTTCCCGATATTCGGTTCACCCCGGTGCAGACAAGATGTTCCACGATTTGAAGGAACTCTACTGGTGGCCAAATTTTAAAAGGGATATAGCGGCATATGTTGCGCGATGCTTAACTTGCGCGAAGGTCAAAGCCGAGCATCAGAGACCATCCGGCTTGCTCCAGCAACCTACTTGTGTATTTATTACAATTCAATGATAATGTGGTCTAACTTCTTGGACAATGGGAGAGAGATATTTATTGGAATTTTTCTTATGATGCTGAATATTGTTACAATTCTATGATTTATGTATCGTAATTTCTTTATTGAGTTATATGTGTATTTTATCATTTTATATTGATGCACATGTGCATAGTTTAAATGGTAATGGTAAAGTTAATGTTAATGCACATGTGCATTAAGATTTAACTCTGGCTATCATTATGGTCATTCATACTAAGGCACATGTGCATATGTTATGTGGTAATGGAAAAAGTAACATATGTGGTAATGGAAAAAGTAACATTAATGCACATGTGCATTAAGATTGAAATTATGGTTTTCTGTTGTTTATTATTTGTAGTTAAAGAAGGGGAAAAAATTGAAGAAGGTAACTTTTGTCTTAGAATCGAGGGAGAAAGAGTCAACAAAGCTGCCGGATGCGATTGAAGACGATGACATAATAGATGATCATGAAGTTAAAAAAGGTGTTAAAAAAACCTAACCCTTTCCCACCATACCTAAAAACTAAGCCATGAAGCTAAACCAGTCGAAAAACTTAACTATATTAGTGAAACGCACATGTGCATGTAGTACACGTTTTTTATTTTATGGTTCTTAACTTCTTATATAGAGTTGTTTTTAAGTTTATTAATGTTTGTTGTCCTACACTTGTATTATTTTTCAATTTATGTTATAATATGCATGACTACACAATTGACGAGTTCGAGTGTATTTTATATATCTCTTCGCATCCATTTAATGATCATTGAATAATATTTTTAACTCCTTATATCATCCCCAAACCGATGGTCAAAGTGAACGAACAATCCAGACCTTGGAAGATATGTTACGGGCATGCGCAATCGATTTCAGCGGTAATTGGGATACACCCTTGCCACTGGTGGAATTTTCGTATAACAACAGTTACCACACGAGCATTCAAGCTGCACCTTTTGAAGCTCTATATGGACGCAAGTGTAGATCTCCTCTATGTTGGATGGAAGTTGGAGAAAAGCAACTTACCGGGCCCGAAATTGTTCAAGAGACGACGGACAAGGTCTTCTTGATAAAAGAACGTCTCAAAGCGGCACGTGACCGGCAGAAAAGCTACGCAGATATGAGGCGAAAGCCTTTGGAATTTCAAGTCGGAGACAGGGTCCTACTAAAGGTATCACCTTGGAAAGGTGTCGCGCGCTTTGGGAAGCGCGGAAAGCTGAACCCACGGTATGTTGGACCGTTCGAAATCTTGTCCAGAGTAGGCCCCGTGGCATACAGGCTCAGGTTACCACAAGAGCTTAACGGTGTACATGACAAGTTCCACGTGTCGAACCTGAAGAAGTGCTTATCCGACGAAACTCTCATCATCCCTGCGGACGAAATCCACATTGACGACAAGTTACACTTGGTCGAAGAACCAATCGAAGTAACCAATTGGAAGGTCCAAAAGTTAAGGCGCAGCAAGATCAGGTTGGTCAAAGTGCGCTGGAATGCCAAGCGTGGACCGGAGTTCACGTGGGAAAGGCTGGACCGGATGAAGCAAAAATATCCCGCCCTATTCGAGAAGACCCCTATACCGGAGAACTCGAAGTTAATTCCGGGACGGAATTCTCTTAACGGGGGGAGAATGTAACAACCGGCAAAATTAAGGTAATTCCGTACTAATTAATTAAACGCGATTAACGTGATTAAATACAATTATGTGTTGATTATTTAACTGAGGCTTTAGAAAGATAGCAATTCCCAAATAATGCATAGGAATGCATATGTTTAATGACAAAACATGATAGGATCATGGCAAGTAAATTATCCGGTATGGACACTGGCAATTACCCGGTAAAAATTAAATAAGCGAAACGGATCCCGGACACCCGGGATATAAAATAAAACGTAATTTCACAAAATATAATGGGTTTTGGAACTCCAAAGCCATACGTGAAAACTTGTTATACAAATCTCCCGGTAACGAATAAAGTGCGCGTACCGCACTCGATACGCGCATAACATATAATTTCACCCAGCAAAAGCAAAAATAATTTATCAACGCTTAAACTGGACTATGTTTAAGGGATATTAAGGGTATTTTTAATATTCGGATAACACGCGATTAAAAACCCGAAAATACCCGGACGGTACCCGAACAAGAGTAAATTAAACATAATAATTATAGGTAATATTTAGCAAAGTGGACCCCACCCAAACACTCACAAGGGGCCGGCCTTGGGCCCTCCCCAAATGATTAAGATTTTGTGTTATCTCATTAACCCTTTAAATTCTTATAATCCAATTATAACTATAACTAATCATGGGAATGCATGGATTAACATTGGCCAAAACTTCACCAAATCCCCTCCTTTCTCTCTCTAATCTCACGGCCAAACACCCTCTAATAATATCCCCAAAGATTTTTCATTATCTTACACAATCTATCCAAGATATTACATAATCTATTAAGATTCAAGTAATCTTTGGAGATTTGAAAGAGAATGTTATAAACAAACTAGTGAAGAACACTTGAAGCAAAAACCAAAAAAATCCTTCTTCTTCTCTTCCTCTTGGCCGAAACATTGCAACCATCCATACACATTTTTCTTACAAATTTTACACTTCCAAATCATCTCTAGATCATTATCCTTCAAAACCTCATTGTGTGTTTCAAGAGCTTGGAGCTTAACCCTTTGGAAGAACATACTAAACCCCATCCAATCCAAGGTTTTTGTCTTCCCTAGCCTTGAGCTAGTAGTAAGTTTTAACCTTGCTTTGATTATTAATGTTCATATTATGTGATCTTATGAGCAAGTTGTACATTGATGGGTAGAATGTGGTTTTGAAACATAAAGTTTAATGTATCTTACAAGAGTAAAAATGGAAGAATAATAACATGGATAAATCATGGATTTAATATTAGTAATGTGATATTTCAACAAAATGTAGAAATATGTACATACACTTGTGTTGGATGATGATTGGAACATGATTTTTGAAAAAGACTTGAATATGATAAAAGATGGTTTTAATCATCATAAAATGACTAGCTAATGTAAAAAATATGTTGGAATGTGTTAGATGATCATGGATGAAAAAGTTACATGTTCAAAGTCTACTCACTTGGATGAGTGAAATTTGGATATGTTGGATAAAAACATAAAACACACATGTTAAAAGCATCAATAATGAAATAAAAGAATATTAGAAGTGGAATAATGTAAAAATAACCAAACATGAGAAATATGATTCTTCAAAGTCCACTAGTTGGAAGAAAAATGCTAACTTTGGAAGTTAGGTTGGAAAAAGTAACATTTAAAAGTTAAGGGACTAATGTTGAAACTTTGAAAGTTGATGGACTAAAATAAGTATTTTAGTAACTTTGGTCCAAAAATGTGTTCACGGGAAGTTTGGTGTCAAAAACGTAAATAATGATTTTTCCAAGTATAGTTTTGGTAAACACTAGTAACCTACTTGTGTATTTATTGAAAAAGGTATTTTATAAAAGTGGAAGTTTTATGAAAATAGGAGGTTAAGTTAAGGATTTTATAAAAAAAATAGAGGTTTTATAAAATATTGGACAAAAAGTAAAGACTTGAGAAAACTTGTACAAAAATGGATACTTTTATATAAATGGGAATATAAAAGTATCGGAAACTTTTTTGGAATACAAGATAACAAGTTGAACTAAAAATATAAAAGTATATTTTTTTCCAAGTAATATATGTTCGGAATTGGAAGTATGAATAGTATTTCCATAAAACGCATATTGGAAGAAAACGTGGGAAAAGCTAACTAACGGACTTAGTTACATGAACTAACGATAACGGATAAACGGACAAACGAGAAAAGAATGCCATTGCGGCAAGATGAAAATATATATTTTAAGAAGTAAAATATATATAACATGGGCGAAACTTATGTAACACTTTCCTAAGTGTTAGAGAGAATATTCTTGGGAGAAAGCATAACGTAAAGAATTAAAAACGTTAAACAACGTATGGACTTAACAAAGAAAATTCACACGTTGATATATGGATACATGCTTGTCTCGACGAAATTCTAGTATATCTATTTGAATGGGAAAGTAGATATGTGAGAAGGAAAACGGAGACGAGTAGGTGAAGTATATCCACGAACATGTGAATACCGACAAGATCCTAGTATATTTATTTAAATGGGAAAATAAATGTACGGCATGGTGAGTTGAGTCGAGCGTTAAGAATATATTACCGAACGACAAGACCTTAGCATATTTATTAAATGGGAAAATAAATATGCGGCAAAGTAAGTCGGGTCGGGTATTAAGAATACATTATATCGAACAAAACGATCCTAAGTATAATTATTTAAATGGGAAAATAATTATACGTTAGGTAGAGTTGTGTCGAGGATAATAGTATACAAGTTACAAAGAATATTAACGAGAATAATACATAACTCGTAAGAAAAGGGTAATCCATCGCCAACGAACCTAGGATACGCGTCTAATTAAAACGGGAATTGGAACAAAACGTGGTCGGGGAGTTGGGTGTACAACTTGCCAAGGCACATGCACTATAGGTATAGTGACTTATGCGTCTAGGACGTTTGTAGGTGCGGAACCACAAAAACTTGCTATCTTCCTTTTTGAGCCAAACACAGATTTAGGTGAGTCTCACGGCCCCATTTTAAACTATTTTATGTATTTAGGGGGAAAGATATGTTAGGGAAATGTTTGACGGGTTAATTACTTGACTTTTGATCGCCACTCGGGGTTGAGACCTCTCTACTATAATCATTAATTCAGGGAAACGAAACCGAAGGAATATTTGAATAGTACTATTGGTGCCTGACAAGGCCCACCCCTAATCGATAGCGTCGATTATGCATCGGCGTATGCCTGGGGTGCACGTATTCTGAAATCAAGTCGTAGGAATACCGAGTAACGACTTGGAGCGGGGCATTATTAATTGTCTTGGTTTGGTTATAGGCTCAAGTAGAATTGTAGAAACTTGCAACTCCTATAAATTGTCATAACATGGAAATTCCCAAAGAGATAAAGTTTGATAAACTAAAACCTGTGAACTCACCAACATTTATATATTGACGACTTTTTAAACATATCTTTCAGGTAATTGATAGACGATGGACAACGTGGCAAGCTGGGCCGGGAGAATCTCTCATATGGGCGTCGGGTGTTTCAAAAGGGTTTCAACTTTAATTCCCAAAGTATTGGGATATTTTTGAGAAGCCACTTTAAATGTATTCAAACAATTTTTCGTTTATATGTGAACATCAAACATGTTTTCGACGTCTTAAATAAATGTTCCGCTTTCCTTAATTACTTATGATTTGCGTTAATCTTGGCTTTATGCTCTTGAACCGTCGCGCCACGTGTTTCCGCCATTGGCGTGGTGTGACAATCTTTAAGGGTGCAAACAAACAAACAAGGATACACCTTCGACAATATGAGAGTTAACGGCGATGATGAATAGTAGCGGTGGTGGTGTACGGTGGATCCAGGAGCAACCGGTGTTAACAGAGAAGAAGGGGTTGCAAAAGGTTGTCATGTGCAGATATGGCTGGACCATCTAGCAAGAAAGGTATCATTGATTGACCACTACTTAGCTTTAAAATGTGTTATCATTTTCTTATGATTGACCATTTTGATAGACTCTTTGTTTAACTACAATAACATGTGTTATAGGCAAAAGGTTAGAGTGTGCAGATATGGCTGGACCATCTGGCAAGAAAGGTAAGCTTAGAACATCTGGGAATAAGGGTAAGCTTAACTATTGTATACTCTTTTTGACTACCTATAATAACTTGTGTTACAGACAAACCTTCAGCGCAGCCGCCTGGAACATCTGGGAATAAGGGTAAGCTTAACTATCTCCTGCATCACCACTACTTATCTTTAACATGTGTTATCATTTTGTTAAGATTGGCCATTTTGATAGACTGTTTATCTAACTATAATAATATGTGTTTGTTACAGGAAAAAGGTTAGCGTGTGCAGATATGGCTAGACCATCTGGCAAGAAAGGTATGATTGAGTTTCCTCTAGAGCCTTCCCAGGTACGAGGGTTCCAATTGCGGACAACGGCAAGTACTTTGAGAAAGACACCCTATACAAGATTGTAAGTTGGTTAATAATAGTGCATTTTTATTCAACACATGCTGTTATTTTTCTGTTTAACAAATGTTAGTTGCTGGTTATCATGTGTTATTTTCTTCCTAACATGTGTTAATTTATTTACCAGAAGGGTATGCTAGTGAAGTATCTACGTGAATTCAAGCACCCAAAGACTGAAATAATCAATGGGTTAAGGATACAAAAGGAGAAGATTGATTGGGCAACACGTAACAACGTTGATGATTATGGGTTGTTCTTGATGCGACATATGGAAAAGTTCATAGGCAGGGGGGACATTTCGACGCCAGCTTCAGAACGAATGGCGCAAAGAAGCTGGCAGAGTTGACGAGGCTGAGAAAGATATTCGCAGCACATATCTTACGGTTGCCAGTGAATCTTTGTATGGAATGTTTGTTAAAACCTTATATTGTATAGACTTTAAAAGTATGGTAATTGGTTGCGGGTTATGTATCTTATATTGTATACTCTTTTGCTAAAATATTGACCTTAACATGTGATGTACATATAACAATATTTATATAACTCTATAATAGATGGTATGTGATAGTATCCGTGACATATGTTGTCCACTGTTGTGTTCTTAGCTATCTATTGTGCATATTCGTGAGTGTTTCTAAATGAATGGTAAGGTAACATGTGTTATGTGATTTCATCATGTGTTAACATGTGTTATTTCTAACATGTGTTAAGATCAAGCATGACTTAGTTTTTAACTTATACATAAAATTTACCCCCAAGACCTATAGGCACAAGTGAAGTTTTTGTAACATGTGTTATCCCATCTCACATGTCCTCCTATCTTGCTAGTGAATCAAAAAATTATGAAAAAAGATTGCATCAAAGGTATCTATAAGTTGTCTGATGTTAACATATGTTACCCTATCTATACCAGGATTTTGACTTACCATTATAATAAAATCCATTAAGGTTTGAAAACGGTTACCCAATCGATCAAAGACATACAAAGGGTAAGATCAGACAGACAAAAGGGACAAAAAATAAACTAACATGTGTTAAATGTTGTCACATGCATTAATAGATTGTTTGTCTAACTATCATAAGATTGAACAAGAGAAAAACCTACCAGGACATTAAAATGAACTGCGTGGAAGGGTAACATGTGTTAATGTTGCATGAGAGGTTAACACATGTTATTTGGTAACACACGTTATTACAAAGTTTTCACTTCATAAGTTTACTTAGAATTAAAGCATACAAACTATTAACACACGTTATTACAAAGTATCATTACAAACTATTGATCACTTTAACAAAATAAATCTAGTAATTATATACATTGAGTACCAAAAAGAAAACATTATTCAAAAGTTTTTCTACATATTTTTCTCGGCTTCCTTGGACTTCGTATGTTAACATAACCGGTGGAGGGTCTTCATTATCAACTGTAAAACAATAGATGAGGTGTTAATTGGTGTGACCAACTCATCATCTAAACATACTAACAGAATTAACACATGTTAACCCAGTCAGGCATTTCATCAAACACATGGAGTGCATATATCCAAAACACAAAAGACATTATAATTACCTTCCATACATTCACCATTAACTTTAAATGGATATCTGTATATCCAAAACAAAAAAGACCTTATAACTACCTTCAATACATTTACCATTAACTTCTAACATACTAACAGAAGTAACACATGTTAAGCCAGTCAGGCATTTCATCAAACGCATGGAGTGCATATATCAAAACACAAAAGACATTATAACTATCTTCCATACATTCACCATTAACTTCTAACATACTAATAGAAGTAACACATGTTAACCTAGTCAGGCATTTCATCAAACACATGGAGTGCATATATCCAAAACACAAAAGACATTATAATTACCCTCCATACATTCACCATTAACTTTAAATGGACATTCATATATCCAAAACACAAAAGACATTATAATTACCTTCCATACATTCACCATTAACTTTAAATGGATATCTATATATCCAAAACACAAAAGACCTTATAACTACCTTCCATACATTTACCATTAACTTCTAACGTACTAATAGAAGTAACACATGTTAAGCCAGTCAGGCATTTCATCAAACGCATGGAGTGCATATATCAAAACACAAAAGACATTATAACTATCTTCCATACATTCACCATTAACTTCTAACATACTAACAGAAGTAACACATGTTAACCTAGTCAGGCATTTCATTCAAGCATTTGATCGAACACTTGGTATGCAAACAAAACTATCCCCCAATATGAAATTGGTTTTATACAATACATCATTATATTATAATATAAACATTACCTTTTTATATAATTCAAATGCACAGAGTTGACCGAACATTAACAAATTGGTTTTATACAAAATACATCATTATATTATAATATAAACATTAACTTTTTATATGAACTTCAAAAACATAAACATGTCAAGTCTCTCTATTTGAAGACATTTCAAATGAAAATAATTTTATGTATTTTTTCATCATTCTTCTCTCCAACCTACAACCCATCGGACCACCTTTTCTAAACATCAGAAAACTGGTCGCCATTTGTGAGGGTGGTGTCGGTAGTAGTTCGAAAAAAGAAAAAAGAATAACAAGATAAATGGTTTCAATGGATAAACAAACCTTTCCACCAAGATAAATGGTTTCCATATTAACAGAGACTGAATCGCTTGATTTTTGAAGGAGACGGACTTGGGCAGATCCGTTTCAGTGGAGGAGACGAGTCATGGTGGAGATGTCGATTTCGTTGAAGATGAATTGGAACACAGTGGTGGTTTCAGTGGTGGTAGGAGGTGGTGCTGCTGGTGTAGAAGATGATGATGGAGTTTCTATGCTGGTGGAAGTGTGGAAGATGATTAATGAGAAAAGAGAGAATGAGATATTATTTAAGGGGATGGGATGATTGAAAAATTGAAAAAAAAAGGGGGGTGGGAAAGGTTAAATGACAATTTTATCCTTTTCATTAAAATATTAATGGGTGATGTGGCTGAATATGGTTCATGTATTGGGTTTCCAAGGTTTTCTAGATAAGAAGGGTTTCTCATGGATACTTATACTTGTAGACAAATCACAAATGTAGTGAACTATAGTGATGTTTTTTTTGAAAGGAAAATTTCATTAGAAATGACTCGAATGGTCCTCAAAGCAAGGGCCTACGAGCAACAAAATGAGACAACATCAGCCCAAAGGAAACAAACAACAATTTTTCCAATTTACATCTTTTTTTTTCTAGTCCTATTCCTGATCCAGAAGTAAGAAGTCGACTTAATGTTCTCCACCACCTCTATAGGACTTCGTCTCTTGTTGGAGAAGACCCGATCATTGCGTTCATTCCAAAGAGACCACATAGTGGTATAAATAATGCCCCTTAGGATGTACTCGTTCTCCTTAGATAAAGAAAGATTCTCTGATAACCTGATGACATCCGTAACCTCCAAGACAAAGCTGTGAGCAAGGCGGCACCATTTCTCGATTCGAACCAGCACTTCATGGGTGAAAAAACAACCAGTAAACAGATGGAGAGTAGTCTCTGTACCAGACTGACACAGGCTGCAATCAAGCTGAGTAAGATTGAGACCTCTTTACACTAGCTCCGATATAGTGGGAAGCCTATTAAGGGCAGCCCTCCATACCATAATTTTACATTTAAGAGGCACCCAACCTTTCCATTTAACCACTGAACCATTACCTCCAGTACCAGCGGTAGAAAGAATCTTCTTTGCCGATGCAACAGTGAACATCCCATCGTCTTCCGGTTTCCACTTCCAACCGTCTTGACCGCCTTTCCAAGAGAAGTCACGTATGTCCCCAAGGAGCTGGAAAAGTTCCGTCACTTCCTCGGGAGTAGTAGGAGTTGAACGCCAATCCCAATTCATGGTTTTTGAATCGTTGACCCAATGAATCCGGTTAGACACTTTAGCCCATTTGTTTCTTTCGAGCCTAAAGAGGTTAGGGTATAGGACTTGAAGAGGGGTATTTCCAAGCCAAATATCTCCCCAAAAGTTAATAGTAGTACCATCTCCCATCTCGCTAGAAAAGAAAGAATGAAGGGATAGGCCGTTGGGAGCTCTTTTTTCGGTAACTTTCACAATACTTTTCCAACACCCGGAAGATGAAGCAGCACAAGGGAGAAAAGACCAAGGTCTACTAGTGCTATGACAACCCACAATAATCTTTTTCCACATACTATTACCTTCTTTTTTGAACCTCCCAGCCCACTTCAACATAAGAGCGTCATTAACCATTTCTAATTTTGCAATTCCCAAGCTACCATTCTTCTTAGGAGAAGTGACGACGTCCCAAGCAACCCACGAGATCTTTTTCTCCATATCCGATCCCGCCCAAAGAAAGCGCCTCATAATAGCCTCCATGGCTTCAATAACCGCTTTAGGAGCTTTATAGAGCGAAAGATAATAGACGGGTAAGCTTTCAAGAACCGACTTTATAAGCACAAGCCGACCTCCTATAAACAAAGTCCTAGCTTTCCAAGAGGCAAGCTGGTTTCTTATAACCTCTAAAACCGGATTCCAACTGTTAATGCGAGTCATTTTAGCCCCAACTTGGATGACAAGATACGTGAATGGCACAACACCTCTCTTGCATCCCAAAAATTCCATCATGTTGTCTACCTCAAAGTCCTCCATACCAATGCCATAAATATTAGACTTATAGAGATTAATACGGAGACCCGAGCATAGATAAAAGATGCGAAGGACCCTAGCGATGCTTTGAATATTATCCGAAGACCAATCACCCAATATAAGAGCATCGTCCGCAAAAAACAAATAGGTAACCTCAACTTCACCATTAGACAAACTACCACCTTTAAAAGCACCAACCTCTTTAGCTTTGTCAAGTAACCACGAGAGAGCTTCCATAACAATAAGAAAAAGAAAAGGCGATAGAGGATCACCTTGGTGAAGACCCTTTTGGCACCCAAAATCAAAAGTAGGGGACCCATTCACCAAAACCGCGGCTCTAGAAGAACGGCAAATACCTTTAACCCAGTTACACCACCTAGGTTGAAAACCCATTTGGTGTAAGATAGACAACAAAAAGTTCCAATTAACGTTATCGTAGGCCTTTTCGAAGTCTATATTTAACATAAAAGCCTTCCTGTTTCTTTTCTTTAGCCAATCTAGAACCTCATTAACCATGAGAGGGCCATCAAGAATAAGACGATGAGGTAAAAAAGCCGATTGAGTCTCAGAAATAACCTAACCCAAGACCCTTTTAAGACGATTAGCAAGGATTTTTGAAATCACCTTACTAACCATCCCAATCAAAGTAATAGGCCTATAATCTCTAAGTCCCAAAAGCGATTTAACCTTCGGGATAAGAGTAATAAAAGAAGACCCGCAACCTGGACTGATAGAGCCAGAGGCATGAAACTCTACCATAATATTATAAAAATCATCTTCAAATAAACTCCAAAACCGTTTAACAAAATGAAAGTTGAAACCATTCGGTCCAGGCGCTTTATTGGAGCCACAATCAAACACCGCTTCTTTGATCTCTTGTCTAGAAAACATATTAATCAAAGATAAGCCATCCTGTTCATTAATCTTCTTTAAACCTGTACACACAAGAATCGGCCGAATGGAATTAGGATCCGAAAAATGATTTCTAAAGTATCGAAGAACTTCTCTTTTAACCAAGGTTGGCTTTGTGACCCAAACGTCATTCACCATAATACCCGGAATAGAGTTCCTAGCCTTTCTCCCATTAACAACATTGTGAAAGAAATTAGAGTTCTCATCCCCAAGGGCGGCCCATTTAACGCGAGATTTTTGTCTAAGATCTTTCGCCTTATGAGCTTCAATCTCGGCTATCTCCTTGTTACATTCGGACCATATCCATAAATCCTCTTCTTCTAAATCTTTAAGCTCCATTTGTAGCTCAAGTTCCTCTTTTTCTTTACGTAGCCGCGCCTCATCTTCATGCTCTTTGGAGCTGTACAACTTGAACCATTCCTTTAAGCATTCACGAAGCCTCTTCATTTTGTTCAAAAAGTTCAAGTCGGCAAACCCATAATTCGACCACTCTTCAAACACCGAATTCACCACTTCTAAGCAACCCGACCGATCCAACCAAGACTCAAACATTCTAAATGGCTTAGGACCAAAATTAGAATCAATAACCGAAAACACCAACGGAGAATGATCCGATAAGTTTCTAGGTAATGCCCGGACACAAGCGTTCGGCCATTTGTTAAAATCATTATCGCACACCAAGAACCTATCGATCCTACTCCAAGTACAAACCCTTCGTCTTCTAGACATATACGTATACCTCAAGCCACGTATCCCGAAGTCCGGAATCATCAATGAAGTGATTAAAATCTCGGGCACAAACCGGATCAAGCAATGAGTTCTTTCTATCTCCCGAATCTCTAACCGCATTAAAGTCACCAAACACAATCCACCATCCTTGATTCGCACGAATAGCACCATTAATCTTCGCCCACAAAAGCCTCTTTTCAGAGTTTGTTTGAGGAGCATAGATGTTAAGAAGATTAAGTCTGACCGAACCACCCGATACTTGGCCAGCCACATGAATGAAATTTACATCTTTGGAAACCAAGTCTCTAGCGAACACTTTCGGATCCCAAAGACAAACTAAACCACCCGAATTACCGTTTGAATGAACAACCTCATACTCATAATTAGAGTATCCCCAGTAACTAGCAACCGTAGAGGATTGCAAATCACCTACTATGGTCTCTTGCATTCCTATAAATGAAATCCCGAAGTCACTTTTAATCTTTCTAATCCAACTAGACTTTCCACAAACCCCGATCCCTCGAATATTGATCGAGAGGCAATTCATTTTGTCACTCCTTGTAACCCTTCAATAACTATCGACTCCCGAATTAAACCATGCAAATTATTTAGATTGGCACCCAATTTATCTCCCAAGATGATAGTGGCTTCAACCTCGTCTTCAATACCGATAACTCGATTTTCTACATGATCGGAACTGGCTGCATTATGTATACTCGAGTCTTCCATATCATGCCGACCTGTGTTACTATTAAGATCAAACTCCGCATTAACCTGTCATGGCCCATCTTCTAATTCAGAGTCCAAGTCCAATAAATGGTCAAGCCCAAAGGGGTCTTCATCACACTTGGGCTTTTTCCCAACTTTTGTTTTCTCTAGACTACTAGAATAAGCTGGGTTGGGCTTGGTCAAGAATTCAACGACCTGTTTTTTCTTTCTTTTATTTATAACACTACCACAATTCCCCAAGTCAAAATCAGACTCAACACCTTTTTCAATATAAAAAATATTACCAGGAATAAAAGCCTCATTAACTATTTCCAAATTTGTAGGAAGACCATTCGTTTGACCCTCCGCAAATTCCTCCTCATTAATTGGAGGTTGACTACCAACATTAATATTATTATTAACTTCCAAATTTAATACCTCATCGGCCGGAGCTTCTTCATCAGAAACTGAACAAACCACCGGAGAGCCTATAACCTCATCGACGTCCTTCTGAACTTGACCGTCACCGGACTCTTCACCATCCATAGGAACCGGACCATTGGCTTGTTTAGAATTTTCAGGCTTATAGAATTCTGGCACGCAAACCCCAGGCTCCTCCGACACCCAAATACTATAAGTCCTACCCTTCCATGACATTTTTGATTCTTCATTAATCGCTTTGCCATCTCCGACGAGTACCCCAATATAATCGAAAGAAATATCACCATCTGAATCGGACCTAGAAGGCTTATGAGCAACTTTCCCATACTCCCTTCCAACCGCCTCAATCACTTCTCCAGTAAGAAGGTGAAAAGGAATACTGATTATTTTTAGCCATGCAAGACGATCGTACCCGAAGGTCTGACCCTCCCACATATCTACCGAACCGAATCTCCCTACATCCCCCTTCGCTGTTGTCAACACTCTGGAAGCCACTTCAGAATCCTCGAAGGAGATGAAAACTGAAAGACCTCCAATATATTGCACTTTACTCAGACCCGGACATAAATCATTCAAGATTACGTAGATGCTTTTTAACGCTTCCCAGTCGTTCAATCTAACCACTAAATCCTTACCATGCAACCCTTGAAAAGCGTTCACCTTGTTATCGACAACCACCACCTTCCCCGTTTTCAACGAACCTTGTCTGCCTAGGAGAGTATCCGTAAACGACCTAGTACCATTGAAAAACGATGACGATTGCACCGAAGGTCTATCACCCTTCTCTTCACCATTCTTGACATTGGGAGGATTCTTATTGGATCTTACCGGTTCCGGATGGATTTCTCCTTCCTCAAGCCTAAATCTAGCAACATTCGCCTTAAGCCAACAATCTCCAATTCGAGTATTACAGATCAGCCTGATCAAATCCTTGATATTTTTTACGTCAAGAAACGACACAAAACCAAAGCGGTTCCCTGCTTTATCTCTCTTTCGAGCAATATAGAGATCATAGATATCCCCATAAGACCGAATGAAATCTGATAGATCATTGCCGCTACATTTCTCTGGCAAGTTAGTGATAAAAACCTTTGTTAATCTGCTTAGAATCTTTGCCGGAATAGTAGGATTCCGGCCAGTGGGACCAGCCATACCGAGAGAGTTGTGTAGGTTAAATATGTAATTTAATGTAATGGACACTTTTTCGTTTATTTATTTATTTTTACAATTTTTAGAGTCTTTTTAACAAAATATGTTCGTGAAAAATGATTACTTTTTCAAATTTATTTATCGTATTAACCTTGTTTGGACTGCCACATATAAAAAAATTAAGTATATCTAAATGATATATGATTTGAATACTTTATTGTAAAAGATGTTATGTTTTACTCAATCTTTCTCCTGGATGTATGTATTATTATTTTTATTAATGAGAAAAGCAATCACAATCAAGTCATGAAATGGAACAAGTTTCACGCTTGGTTTGGCCTTCAGGGAATCAAATAATAATATTAAAAGAAATGGTATTGTTGGGACTTAGGGGTTTGGTCAGTCAACGGCACGTACCCGTCACGCCACTCCGTTGCTGCAAAACGAGTCCCCATAACTCCAGCTTGTGATACCCACACTCTACACGAAACCCCATCAATGCTTGCTTGCTTCAAACTTTGTACCCTCCTCGTTTCTTGTACTCACTCCTTCGAACCCCGAGTCTTGTTATATACTTACTACTAAAGATCTTGTTTTCTCATCTCTCTATTTAGCATATTTTTATCTTCATCTCTCTTGAAAAGGTGACTCTAAATTAGGGGTGTGGCAAGCCGACTTCAAATTAGCCCATCTTAAACGAGTCTGAGCCCCCAATATAAAAATAAGCTTATTTAGTAATTAAGTTCAAGCTTGAGTTGATTCACGCATCAATTATTTATATACAATAAATAATTATTGTAAATAAATAAATATATGATAAAGTTACTAAATATATAAGTTAATTAATAAATAATAAACATGCCAATCCTGAGCTTGAAAGACTGCCCATAAGCTCGAGCATTAGAAACAAAACTCGAATCAAGCCGAGCTTGAGCTTAGTCGAGCTCAGAATCGGCTCGTTTGCTACCCTACTCTAAAATTTAATTTCAAATGCTTTTATCATATGCATCACTCATTTGTTAGGGGATATTGCCGAACAATCTCCATGCGTCCACATTACGTTTTAAAGTAAGAATTAGTCATATAATCAAGCAAACGTAGTTGAACATATGGTATGTATGCTTTTATCTATGTCAAAACACTCGTCATGTAAAGAAAAGACAAGTGACAAGTTGTGATTTAATTAGAACTTGCTAGGAATATGGTGGTTCACCGAGCCTACTACGTAGAAGGTTGATGATAAGAGATTTCACATTGAATGGAAATGAATTTTGAGCCGTGGGATAAAGAATACCACGCAAGCTAATACTTGGTTGACCTAATACATAACCGTCTAAATAAGACTTAGACAAGTAATGAGAAGGATGCGTTGCCAGTCACTACGCATCTCACTTAGTTTTCAAGAAATCATTTAACATCTTAACCATTGAACATCTCCTCATGTCAACTCTAATTATTATTTAGTTTTGTTATCAATACGAAGAAACACGTATTCAGGGATAGTCTAACAAAGAACAATCCGAATGGTGATTCTACTGTAT
Source organism: Ambrosia trifida (assembly GCA_028751855.1). Taxonomy (NCBI): domain Eukaryota; kingdom Viridiplantae; phylum Streptophyta; class Magnoliopsida; order Asterales; family Asteraceae; genus Ambrosia; species Ambrosia trifida. The sequence goes on along the minus strand of CM054129.1, from coordinate 70,432,004 downwards.
TTTATAAAGAGAGTGTGATTGAAAAATACGTGTGGGTCTAAAAGCAAGACCAAGGATTTACGAGACTACCAATTAGAAGAGCCGAATCTCTAATCGTTAGTATAATAAACAAGGGGTTGAAGAAGGTACGAGAGTTCGTATTCTTCTTGAGTGAAAGTCTGTTGGATATCAGATGCCAATAAAAGGAGGAGGGCGTCCTCTTTTTATAGTACCAAGATCTCCTACTCTCTCAGCCCGTCCCCTACCCTTAACGGGGCCCGGCCCAGGTAGAGGAGTCTCCATAATCCGGTCCAAGCCTTCAAGCCCATTTGGTGCAAGTGGGTTTTAGTAAAGTAGGAAAAAGTAGAATGCTAGGGGGGATGTTACCGTCCTGACGCATGTACACGTGGCGCCCAGTAAGTGGACGCTGATGGGCGGTGGACACGTGGTGCTCGCCCATTGGCGGATCCAGTCGGTGGATAGTTTGTGCTTTCCAGGATTTCGAGGTGGGCAGAGAAAGTCTGCTTCGTCAGGAAGATATCTTGGCTGGGAGGCTGCCACGTCATCGTTCTTTCTGCTCGTCAGACTGGCAACAGTCTCTGATTGGAGGGGAACCCTGACGGGCCGCCTGTCATGTCAGAGATATTTGGTAGGGGCAGGGGTGAGTCCCAAAGCTGGCCCAAAAGGTATCTTCCACTTGTGGTGAAGCTTGACATATGTTTGGCCCGCCTGTGTGAAAGAGGCGGGCGTTTATGCGCCTGGCGTCGGATGTACCGCTGACGTTAAACGGGCGGGTGGACGCCAGGTGTTCCGTCGACGTAGAACGAGAATATTAATGCTCGCGTCGGACGGCAGAAGCATCGCTGACGTAGAACGGGTTTGTGGACGCCAGACGTTCCGCTGACGTAAAACGGGCGGATGGGCGCTAGACGATACGCTGACGTAGAACGGACGGATGAGCGTCTGGCGAAGCCTGTTCTAAGTGGGAGATGGTATGGTATTTGTAATGTTTTAATACCATATCCCTTCAAGTCCCCCTAGTCCAGTGCTGACCTGTGTCTCTGGGGAGTGCAGGACTTGATTTCACATGTGTACTTTGAGTAGCATCCAGTCGTCACTGGGTTTTCATGTACCAAAGTGGACGTGTGTTTTCGTATATTCTTCGTCAACTGGTGCGCGCACAGGGATCAAGATGTGGGCGTATGACGGGATGCGCCATGATTGCGTTCTGGGGCGCAGGCGTTGAGCCAAGATAGGCGTTGTGCCTGTTTGCGCGGCCAGAAGCTGTGAAATTTGATTTTTTCAAAATTTTCGCTCTGGCGCGCAGGCGTTGAGCCGAGGTAGGCGTTGGGCCTGTTTGCGCGGCCAGAAGTTGTGAAATTTGATTTTTTCAAAATTTGCGTTCTGGTGCGCAGGCGTTGAGCCAAGCTAGGCGTTGGGCCTGTTTGCGCGGCCAGAAGTTGTGAAAAGTCATTTTTTGTCGTAGTCTGCGCTTGACGGTTGGTACACCTGCTTTGGAGATCGTGTCTGACAGTTAGTACGACTGTTGAGTTGCTAGGCTGCCACGTGTCGTACATCTGGTGAGTGGGGACAGCTGTTGATGGTGGTTTTTGAACGTGGGCGTACACGTGTCGATCATCGACATCAACTGCCAGCTGGGGTAGAACAACCGTCTCGCGAGTGAGACATGCGCGGCGCGTGGGCCGTTTTGTCACGTGGGCTGTGCGACGTGTCTGCCTGTGATTGGACCTTTGCGCGAAAAGCCTGCCTATCATCATTACCTGCATTAAATGCGATGGGTATAAATAGTCGTCTCCACCTTTGGAATTCCTTCATTCTCTTCCTTTCTTCTGTTTTGTCTTTGAACTTTTTCCGGTGATTTCCTTTATTCCGATCAAAAGATTTTCAGTTTTTCTTCGTGTCGAACTCTTTGAAGATGTCGTCTGAAGACAAGAAGGTGGAGTTGTCAATGAGGGATTCCCAGATCTCCTGGTCCAAGGAGAAGTTCAGGTCCCTGATTAATAAATATGGGATTTCCCGTGAATGGGACCCTGAGCAGCCGGAGAAGGGGCAGACTCCGGTTGACTGCCCGGAGGGGAAGATATGTCTGTATGAGGCATATTTTCAGAAGGGGCTTTTCCGGCTGCCGGTGTCCCGTTTTTTCATCTCTGTCCTTCAGAGATATGGAGTACATGTCTCTCAAATGAGCCCTTTTGGGGTGATGAGGGTGATGCATTTTGAGGCCACCTGCCGGGCGTTGAGGAGGCAGCCGGTGTTTGAACACTTCAATGTGTTCTACAAGCTGGAGGTGAAGGAAACAGGCTGGGTCTCTTTTGTAGAGAGATCCAAGAGTGTAAGCCTGGTGGTGCCGAAGAGTTCTCCAAAAACTCTTCGGGAGTGGAAGAGGTGTTTCTTCTTCGTGAAGAAGGAGGTTATTCCTGTGGAGATAGCGAAGCTGGAGCTTCGTCCTGGGCAGAAGGTGCCTTCCTTTGAGGTGGCGAAGGATTTCCAGGAGGAGGAATGGTTTAAAGATCTCTCTGCGCACCCAAGTCGTTTAGATGACTTGGATAAGTTGGATGAGGGAATTCTTAGGTTGCTGGGTTTGAGCCGTCTGGGCGTGAGGGAGGGGTACAATGTTGCGCCTGCGGGTGATGGTGACCCGCTTTCTGTGGAGGGTAAGTGTCTACTATTGCTTCCAACATATTTGTTTCCCCTTATATGTAATGTCTTTGTTTTTTATTACAGGGGATTTGCTTTTTGACTACTTTGCCGCCCGGTCTGTGAAGACTATGTACGTGGCGGTGCCTGAGGGGGGGTTTCGGAGATGAAACAGATGATGGAGAACTTCCTGTTCCCCGGCCCTATTCAAGGTGCGCGCTCTAACCTTGAAGTAGGTTTTTTGATCAACTCTGACCCGCTGTCTGTTAAGACGGCGGAGGGGGTTGATTATGTGTTTTTATCTGATGACGAGTCAAGTGACCCGTCGTCTGATTTAATACATCGTACGCGTTGGTCTACAGGTGGCGCGATGTGGATGCGCCACTCGATAGTAAGTGTCCCTTACCTTCTTTCTATCTTGTTGTTTGTTTTGTTTAAAAGAGTTTGTCCTTTGTTTATAGGTCGCAAGCGGAAGCAGGCCGAACCTGCGGTGGAAGGTTTAGCTGGTGAGCCATCGCCGAAGCGGGCAGCTCATGGTGGTGATAAGCCAGATGATCTGGTACTTGAGCCGGCGCCGGTTCGTGAGCCGTTTTATAAGAAAGCGCTGAAGAAACTGAGCAATAAGCGGCTTTCGAGCCTTTGTTTTCGTTCTTTCTTTTTCTTGCAAGTTATTTATCCGCTTGTGTTTTTTTTTTTGTAGGCTCTATCCCTCCTTAAGTCAGACAATTTCAGGAGGAGCGGAAGAAGAAGCTTGAGGAGGAGCGTGCCAAGCTGAGGCGGCGCGCCAGGCTGAGGTTGTAGGCAAGGAGGAGGAAGAGAGGCGCGCTGCTGAAGCCGCTCTGAAGAAGAGGGAAGAAGAGGAGGCGGCCGCTCGTCAGGCCGAGCTGGAGCGCAAGCGAGCAGAAGATGCTCGAGTGGCAGAGGTAGAGCGGAAGCGAGCTGAAGATGCTCGCTTGGCTGAGGTGGCCGTCAAAGAGGAGGAGGAGCGCCGCCTCGTGCTTTTGAAACAACACGAGGATCTGGTGTATTTTAAGAAGGAGCAAACCCAAGGGATGGGTGCTCAGGGTGGGGAGGGTCCCGTTTTTGTGGACTTGAGCGAGAAGGAAGGCGCGGAGGCGTCCTTCCCTGGCGGTGGGCCTGAAGCCCAACAGTCTCAAAGGGCTGAAGGCGCGGTTGCGTCTTCGAGCGGCCGGGCTTTCCGCCTGGACGCTCCGGTGTATATGCCTGGGTGGCGTATAACCGAAAGTTGTAGGTTCCTCAATCCCTTTGTGGCTGAGGAATTTGTAAGTTACGCGTTGCCGCCGGCCGAGCGCGCGTATCATCGGGCTCAAAGTCGTAGCACCCTTTTCCCCGATATGTGCATGAACTTGACGCAGACCCTGGGCAACCTTTATGCCCTGCACAGGGGAGAGGGTGATTTCTTGGATGAGCGGGCGTCGGTTGCTATTGAGACCGAGCGGTTGGCGCGGGAGATGGAAGTGTACGAGACGGCTCGTATGCGTTTGCTGGAGCAGGTTTGGAAATTGGAGTCCGAGCTGCGCCAGAAGGACTCTGATGCTGCGGAGAAGCAGAAGTCCTGGGCTAAGTCGACGGCGGTGGTGAATACCGAGTTGGAACGCCGTCGTCAGCTTGTCCAGAAAGCCGAGCTTGCTTTGGCCGAAGAGAAAAAGGTCTCGGCAGCGAAGGCAAGGGAGTTGGAGGAGCTTTCCTCCAAGTATGCCACTGTGGTTGGTGATCTGAAGGCAAAGGACGCCGACGTGGTCCGGATGACCAGTCGGGTGTCCGAGCTGGAGGGTCAAATGGAGACGCTTGCCAAAGAGCGGGAAGCGTGGGAGTTGGAGAAAGCGCTTCTGATGGACGCGCAGAGGGGCTATTGTGAGAGATCGCTCTGGGTGATGTCTGATGGGATCTCGGCGGTAAGTATTTTTCTTTGGTTTTGCTATCTTTTTCCTTCGACCTTTGTTTCTTGTTTGGTTTAACCTTTGTTTGATGTGCAGGTTTTTGAGCGCTGCTGGAATGCGCCAAAGATGGGTGAGCAGATCGCCGAGGTTGTTGACGCTGCTCGCACGACGGGCGTTCACAGCGGCTGGCTGGAGGGGTATCTGGCCTGCAAGGATGGCGCGCCGGTCGAAGAGCAGCCCTTCGGTGATGTGAACACCGATGAGCTGCTGATGGAGCAGCTTCGGAAGCTGGAGGCGATTGACTTTCCCGTGCTGCAGGTCGTGCGGCAATGTCTGGCCGATCCGGACCCTATCGCAAAGTTTAAGCGTTGGGTGGAGGAGTCTGACCGTGTTGGGCGGGAGCGGGCGGAGAAGGAACGGGTGGAGAAGGAGCGGTCCGGTGCGGGTAGTTCGGGGACGGCCCATGAGCCTCCCCAATAGGTTGCTTTGTAATTTCCTTTGCTTGTAAATACTTTTGATGGTACGGAATGAATCTTTTTTGTTCTATCTTGTTTGATTCGTTTGATGTGTTTGCGCGTTGTCTGTTGATGAGTAGATTAACTTTATAAGTGAGGAGTGCACCGAATCAGTTTTGAACCTTGAATTAACTTCATAGGTGAATAGTGTGCCGAATCAGTTATGAAGAGTAAATTAACTTCATAAGTGAGTAGTGCGCCGAATCAGTTTTGAACCTTGAATTAACTTCATAAGTGAATAGTGCGCCGAATCAGTTATGAAGAGTAAATTAACTTCATATGTGAGTAGGGCGCCGAATCGGTTATGAAGAGTAAATTAACTTCATAAGTGAGAAGAATGAGTGTAAAACCAAAGTATTTTTACTAGTAGCATTTGCGCTACATTCCATGATCTAGGTATGGGTGTTCCATCGAGTTTTTCTAGCGCATATGCCCCCTTTCCTAGTACTTGCTGGACTTTGTAGGGGCCTTCCCAGTTTGGTGCGAGCTTTCCCGGGCGTTCTACGTGGGAGGCGTAGTTGTCTCTAAGGACGTAGCCGCCGATGTCGAATTCGCAAGTTTTGACTTTGGAGTTATAGTAGCGCTCCAATTGCTTTCTGTAGTTTGCTTCGCGTATGGCGGCGACGTCACACCTTTCGTCTAGGAGGTCTAGATTGAGGCGCAATTCTTTGTCATTGTCTGTGTTGGCCGTGTTGAGGACCCGTGGTGATGGAAATGTGATCTCCGCGGGTATTATGGCTTCGGAACCATAGGTTAGGCTGAACGGAGTTTCGCCGGTACTGGTCTTTGTGAGGGTGCGGTGTGCCCATAGCACGTGTGGGAGCTCGTCTACCTAGCCCGTGCGTTTTGACCCTAGGCGAGTCTTTATGCCTTCAACCAAGGATCTGTTGATGCGTTCTACTTGGCCATTACCTTGAGGGTGAGCGACGGATGAGAAAATTTGGCCAACGCCTAGTTGTGTTAGCCATGCTTGGAGTTTTTTGTCGGTGAATTGTGTGCCGTTGTCGGTGACGATTTCCATGGGTAAGCCAAAGCGGCAAATGATGAATTCCCAGATGAATTTTTTTATTTGTTCTGCGCTTATTGAGGCGAGTGGCTTGGCCTCTACCCATTTTGTGAAGTAGTCGACGGCAACGATGAGGTATTGTATCTTTCCGGGGGCCATTGGGAATGGGCCGACCAGGTCCATAGCCCACTTTTGAAATGGCCAGGCGGCTGTGACTGGTACCAAGTTGTTTTTGGGGCGCAGGGTATTTGGTGCATGTTGTTGGCAGTTGAAGCAGGTGCGTAGGATTTTGACGGCGTCTTGATGCATACCCGGCCAATAATATCCTGCGTTCATGATTTTGGCGACGACCATTCTTGGTCCCGCATGGATCCCGCATATGCCTTCGTGAATTTCTCTTATGAGTAAGGTGGCTGTCGCGGCATCTATGCATTTTAGTAATGGCCCTAAGTATGACCGTCGGTACAGGATCCCATTCATTAGTTGGTAATGTTGGGATTTGTATTGGATTTTTCGAGCCTCCGCTTTTTGAGGTGGCAGGGTGCCTGTTGCTAGATAGGCTTGAATAGGGGTCATCCATGACCCGGCGCCTGTCTGTGTTATATTGACCTGTCTAAGTGGTACTGAAGGTTGAGGTAGGGTTTCAATGCGTACCTCTTTGGCCATATGCGGCCAAGCGGTGGAGGCCATTTTGCTGAGTGCGTCAGCTTCCTTGTTGCCGCTGCGGCTTATGTGGAGGATGGTGCAGGTATCGAATTTCTTGGTGAGGAGCTTGGCCTGGTCGACGTATTGGGCCATGACGGGGTCTTTGGCGTCGTAAACGCCATTCATGTGGCCTGCGATTAGCATGGAGTCTACATGGGCGTTGAGGTGCCTTGCGCCCATTTTGTGTGCCAGGCGCAGGCCAGCCAAGAATGCTTCGTATTCTGCCTCGTTGTTTGTGCTTGGGAACTCGAGGCGCACGGCGTTTGTGAATTCTGTTTTGTCGGGGATGACGAGGCGAAGTCCGGCGCCTGAGCCTTGGTCATTGGAAGCTCCGTCAGTGTATAATGACCAAGTTACTCGATCGTCTGGAATAGGCTTGGGGTCTTGTTCGTCTTTGAAGTCTTGGATTTTGTCAATCGGGATTTCGGCGATGAAGTCTGCCAGGACCTGTCCTTTTATCGCGGGCCTTGGTTTGTAAACAATGGTGTGTGCACCCAACTCAATCGCCCATTTGGCCAAGCGGTCGGAGAGTTCTGGTTTGGACAGCACGGTGTTTATCCTGTAGTCTGTACGGACGTTGATTGGATGTCCTTGGAAGTATCTTCGCAGGCGTCTTGACGCGTGGACTAATGCTAGGATGAGTTTTTCCATTGTTGAGTATCTAGTTTCTGCGTCTGCTAGAGTGCGGCTGATATAGTAGATCGGTGTTTGTACTTTGTTGCGTTCTACTAATAGGACGACGCCGATTGCCGTTTCTGACGCAGATAGATATAATGTAAGGGGCTCCTTCGGAAAAGGTGCTGTTAAAGTTGGCAAGTAGGTTAAACATTGCTTCATTTCACGGAAGGCTACCTCCGCTTCTGGTGTCTAGCGGAATTGTGTTTTTTTGAGTACATTCCGTAAAGTATGAACAAAAGGAAAAGACTTAGAGGCGTAGTTTGACAGGAAGCGGTTGAGAGCAACCAGACGTCCCATCAGTGTCTGTACGTCTTTTATCGAGTTTGGTGATAGCATGCACTGGATTGCTTGGACGTTTTCCGGGTTTGGCTTGAAGCCGCCATTGGTGACAATGACGCCTAAAAATTTCCCTTTCTTCGCTCTGAAGGAGCATTTGCCCGGATTTAGTTTCATGTTGATGCTGCGCAACTGTTCGAACGTGCGCTGGATGTCCATAAGCATTGTATCCTCCTGAGTGCTTTTAATGACTAGGTCGTCAACATAGACTTCAAGGTTGACGCCTATCTGGTTAATGAACACCTGGTCCATGAGGCGTTGATAGGTTGCGCCGGCGTTTTTTAGTCCGAAGGGCATTTTGGTGTAGCAGTACACCCCTCGGTCTGTTCTGAACGCCGTTCGATCCTCATCTTCGTAGGCCATTTTGATTTGATGATATCCTCGATATGCGTCGAGGAAGCATTTGTACTTGAATGGCGCTAGTGAGTCAACCTTCAAGTCGATCTCTGGGAGAGGGTAGTGATCTTTGGGGCATGCTTTGTTTAGGTCCTTGTAGTCGACGCACATGCGCCAGGACCCATTCTTCTTTAGTACCATTACTGGGTTGGCCACCCAGGTTTGGTGATTACATTTTCTACTAATGCCCGCGTCTAGTAGATCGTCGACCTGTTCATTCATGGCTTTGACTCTGTCGGGGCCGAGTGGCCGCTTTTTCTGGGCCACTGGGCGCGCGTCTTTGTATGTGTTGAGGCGGTGTTCGGCGATGTGTCTTGGGACGCTGATCATGTCTGATGATTGCCATGCGAAGATGTCTTTGTTCGCAACCAGTAGTTGTTTTAGATGTGTCTTTATTTGGGGGGACAAGGTCCGACCCAAAGTGATGGTTTGTTCGGGGAAAACTGTGTTGAGGACCCAGTTTTCGTCAGTTGGTGGGTTTGGTGGGAGCGTTGCCGTGTCGTCCGCCGGGTGGGTTGTCATGAGGCATTCTTGATTGCCTCGGATGTATGCGATCCCGGTGGGTGTTGGGAAACCCATGGTTTGATGAGGAGTTGATGCGGTGGAGTTGAAGTTTGCCAAACCTTGTCTTCCTAGTAATATATCATAGGAGGAAACGGCTAGGATGACGTGGAAGGTGCATACTTCTGAACGGCTGTGTGTGCCGTCATCAAGTGTGACTGTAAAGTCAAACTTGCCGATGGGATGAATTACCTCGTTGAAGAAGCCGACAATAGGTGTATCTGGTTGTAGGCGTGCCTTGTCCTCTTCGTCTAGCTGATCGAAGCACTGTTGGTACATGATGTCGAAGCTGCTGCCGCCGTCGCACATCATTTTGTAAGTTCGGTAGTGTCCGAACAGTGCTGTGATAGTGAGGGGGGTCGTTGACTGAGCGCCCCCTGGGATTATAGGGAGGAGGACTTGGGCCTCCCGCCAGCTTGTTGTTTCAGATGTGGTTGCTATGTTGGGGAAGTTTGTTTTCCGCTTGGTGTTGCGCGTCATGTTGCACTGCCTGCTGTGTGCGTCGCGGATGTAGTGTGTTCTAATGTCTTTGATGTGTTTATCGGGCTCGTCTTGCCTGCGACCGCCTGCGCGGACATTTTTGACCAGGTTGGCAAGTTTCCCGGAGCGTAGGGCCGCCTCGATTTCCATTTTGAGGCTGTAGCAGTTGTCGGTATCGTGGCCCACGTCTTTGTGGAAGTCGCAAAACCTGGTGGTGTCGACATTCTTTCGTTTTGTCCCCATAGGTTTTGGGGTTTTGAAGGTTACTTCGCCAGTGGAGAGGACTTGTGATAGTACTTGGGATGGTGTTTTGGTGAGAGTGGTCCAATCCTGGTTCCGGCGTCCGCTGTTGCGTTGGTCGCGACTTTGTTTGTTGCCGATGATGTTTCTGGCGTCACCAGAAGTTGAGTATCGTCCTTCATCGGTGGAACCATAGATGCGGTTCCAGACAGATGCGCGGTTGTTGCCACGGCTGCGGTTGTTGCTGGAACTCCCTCTCTGGTTTTGGCGCATCGTTTTCTGGTTGCCCGCATAAAGTTTTGAGATGCGACCACTTCTTCCCAAGCGTCCGGGACGCCATCTTTCCCTTGTAGGGTGTGTTGTAGGCCGTCATCGTTGACGTTGGATAAGAAGGAGGTGCGGGTTGCCTCGTCCCTGGTTCCCAACTGGAGGGCTTCTTTGTTGAACCGTACGATGAAGTCCTCGAGAGGTTCTGTGTCTCTGCGTTTGCAGAGAGAGATTTGGCTTTTGTCGCGCTTGTGGTGACGCTGTTGGCTGAAATGGAGTGAAAATTTTTCAATCAGCTGTTCGTAGCTGTCGATGCTTCCGATGGGGAGGTTGTCAAACCAGACCCTGGCGGCTCCGGTGAGTGTCTGGGCGAACATGTGGCACCAAACGGGTAGGGTCCAACCGATGACGGCACCGGCTTGGTTGAATATGCCAAGGTGGTCATCTGGGTCGGATAGGCCGTCGTAGATTTTAACGTTGGCCGGTAGGCGATGTCTTGGTGGGATTGGTGCCTGAGAGATGCGCCGAGTAAATTTAGACTTGTCCGCAAATGCGGTTGGTCTGTAAGGGAGCGAAAGGTTGGTGGTGGCGTCGTCGTTGTAGCGGTTGAGTCGTTCTCGCCTGTAGTATGGGCTATGACGATAGTCCCTGGAGGCATCGTCCTCCCACGAACTTTCGTCGTAGTCTTCGGCGTCAAACCGATTGCGCTCTGCACGGGCCTGGTCCTCAGGGGTTTGCCCTGGACCTTCCCCGTGACGGGCGGGTGCTGGTGTTCTTGCGGGCTGCCTTGAGGAGGAGCCCATGAGTGCTTTGCCGGTGCGTCGGCGTCGCTCCAGCTGTGCGTCGAGGATTTGTCTCTGGCGTTCCTACCAGTCATTGTTTAATGCCTCGATTTCCTCCTCAGTTGGAGGAGTTAGGTCTGTGAGTTGAGCCTCCAGATTTCTGGGAGTTATAAGGGGAGGTTGTTGGTCGTTGTGGTCCCCTGATGTTGGGTGGGATCCTGGGGTGGCGTCAGTGATGTCTTCGACGGCCCCAGCCGGAGTGTATACTGGTGGAGGTGAGGTCATTTTTATGATTTGGCTGTAAGAGCTTTATTGGGTTTAGAGTAATTGTGGTAAGTCCCACGGATGGCGCCAATGAAGAAACACGTATTCAGGGATAGTCTAACAAAGAACAATCCGAATGGTGATTCTACTGTATTTTATAAAGAGAGTGTGATTGAAAAATACGTGTGGGTCTAAAAGCAAGACCAAGGATTTACGAGACTACCAATTAGAAGAGCCGAATCTCTAATCGTTAGTATAATAAACAAGGGGTTGAAGAAGGTACGAGAGTTCGTATTCTTCTTGAGTGAAAGTCTGTTGGATATCAGATGCCAATAAAAGGAGGAGGGCGTCCTCTTTTTATAGTACCAAGATCTCCTACTCTCTCAGCCCGTCCCCTACCCTTAACGGGGCCCGGCCCAGGTAGAGGAGTCTCCATAATCCGGTCCAAGCCTTCAAGCCCATTTGGTGCAAGTGGGTTTTAGTAAAGTAGGAAAAAGTAGAATGCTAGGGGGGATGTTACCGTCCTGACGCATGTACACGTGGCGCCCAGTAAGTGGACGCTGATGGGCGGTGGACACGTGGTGCTCGCCCATTGGCGGATCCAGTCGGTGGATAGTTTGTGCTTTCCAGGATTTCGAGCTGGGCAAAGAAAGTCTGCTTCGTCAGGAAGATATCTTGGCTGGGAGGCTGCCACATCATCGTTCTTTCTGCTCGTCAGACTGGCAACAGTCTCTGATTGGAGGGGAATCATGACAGGCCGCCTGTCATGTCAGAGATATTTGGTAGGGGCAGGGGTGAGTCCCAAAGCTGCCCCAAAAGGTATCTTCCACTTGTGGTGAAGCTTGCCAAGGAAGCCTTGACGTATGTTTGGCCCGCCTATTTGAAAGAGGCTGGCGTTTATGCGCCTGGCGTCGGATGTACCGCTGACGTAAAACGGGCGGGTGGACGCCAGGTGTTCCGTCGACGTAGAACGAGAATATTAATGCTCGCGTCGGACGGCAGAAGCATCGCTGACGTAGAACGGGTTTGTGGACGCTAGACGTTCCGCTGACGTAAAACGGGCGGATGGGTGCTAGACGATCCGCTGACGTAGAACGGACGGATGAGCGTCTGGCGAAGCCTGTTCTAAGTGGGCGATGGTATGGTATTTGTAATGTTTTAATACCATATCCCTTCACAATACTTATTCTTTATATATTTTTTACTTTTTAAATACAAAGATGCATGTTAATATATAATGATAAATTAATCTTGTAATGCAAGGTTTGGTAACTAAAAGGACTTAGTTGTCAATCTTGTAAACTAGGTTTTAGAGATAGATTTTTTAGTTTAAGTCAAAAGAAGTTTCTAGATTATTATAGTTTCTTGGTGGACAAGGAATAAAGGCTAGTTTCCTTGTTCTATAAGACTAGTTCCTTGATCACCAAGGATTGTAGGCTTATAAATAGATAGATGATTTTGTAAGTCAAGTATTCAATCACAATCAAATAATAAGAAACAAGTTTTGCCTTAATTCGTGTGTGTCTTTGGTACCGATTTCTAACAATTGGTATCAGAGCTCAAGGAAAATGATCAAGGAGGAGACCGAGGTTGAAGTGTAGCGATTAAGATCACCGGTAACAGGAGTCCGGCAAGACATCGATTGGCGAAGGACGTGCAAACCGATTCTTGCGGATGGGTTCAAGGTAGACCAGTGATCAAAGGGTAACAGCTGCAATCGCAAATTTGATCGGGACAGAAGAAGGAAGAGCAAGGTAGTTTCGATCTAGAGTGCTTGTGACGGGTTCTTGCGATCACAAAAGGCGGCGACAGAAGAAGACTTGGCGCCCAAGTTTGTGAAGAACCGATCGAAGAAGAAAGGCTTGTTTCGACAAGATCACTCAAAGGGCTGTTGATAGTGTCGATCGGACTCGGGACAGAAGAGGGAAGAACAAAGTTGTTTTGATCAAGAACTTGTGACGTGATCGTTCAATCACAGGAGGCGTAGCAGAAGAGACTTGGCGCGCAAGGTTGTGAAGAATTGGATCGGGTTTGTTCTCATATTCAAGCCCTAGTACTCCTCTAACGTACAACAATAAAACCGAAGGATGGGTGATAACGCGAATCGGGTTCCTCCATCAAAGGAACATATGCCTGGTCTTCCATGTCCAATACTTACGGATACAAACTATACCGTTTGGGCTATGAAGATGAAGGCAATCTTCAAGGTTTACAAGGTATGGGATGTGATTGGCCCAGGAACAACCATCGATACTCACAAAGATTCTATTGCAATTGCTTTGCTATTCCAAGGGTTACCCGAAGAGCTAGTGTTGCAGATTGGGAACCACAATTTAGCAAAGGAGATGTGGGAAGCAGTGAAATCTCGCAATAAAGGTGTTGAACGTGTGAAAGAAGCAAGACTTCAAACCTTTATGTCAGAATTTGAGGGGTTGAAGATGAAGGAACCAAGTACAATTACTGAATTCGTAGGAAAGATTTCAGGGATTGCATCAAGGTCTGCTTCTCTTGGAACAGTGATAGAAGAACATAAACTAGTCAAAAAGTTTCTGAATGGATTGCCTAAGAAGTTTATCCACATGGTTGCCGCTATTGAGCAAGTGGTAGATTTGAAGGCCGTTGGGTATGACAATGTTGTGGGTTGACTCATAGCTTATGAGGAACGCATCAATCTTGAATATAAGGAGCAACCGGTTAGAAGTGATCAGTTACTATTGACTTATGAGGAGTGGGAAGCCAAGAAAAAGGAAGGGTATGATCGAGGCAAAGGAACGACCGAGTCTAGTCAAAGAGGCCGTGGTCGCGGTCGAGGAAAATTCGGGCGTCAGGATAGAGACAAGGAACCGGATCAAAAACCAAAGAAGGACCGTTCAAAGATAAGATGTTTTCGATGTGATGAACTAGGGCATTTTTCATCAGATTGTCCTACACGTAGGAAGGATGAGGATGATGAAAACAATCTTATTCAAGATGCTGAACCGGTTCTTTACTTGCAAACGCATGTTAAAGGCGCTAATGATGTGTTTCTAAACGAGGAAAGGATTACTCCAAGGATGTATATTTTGAGTCTAAGTGAACGTAATACATGGTTTCTAGATAATGGGGCGAGTAACCACATGACAGGAAAAAAGGAGTGGTTCACGTATCTCGATCACAGCATCAGGGGGAAAGTGAAGTTTGGAGACCGGTCGTACGTGGATATTAAAGAACGGGGTGTGGTCGCCTTAGAAGGAAAATCTGGGGAACAAAGGATTTTGCGTGATGTTTATTATATTCCTTCACTTGAAAATAATATTATAAGCATTGGTCAGTTGGACGAGATAGGGTACAAAATCGCAATCCAAGAAGGTATACTTTGGATGTTTAAGCAAGACGAAACTTTGCTAATGAATGTACCTCGTTCATCTAATCGCACTTACAAGATTAATCTAAAAGTTGTATCTCCAGTTTGCCTACAAACTAAGGATGATAAGGCTGAAAATAGCGACCAAACAATCCTTGCTGTGACAAAGGTTAGTGACAAAACAGATCAGCCAGCAACAACAATTAGCGACGAATCTGAGCAATCAGCAACACAGTATACATTTAGAGACCAGACTGACCAGTTAGCGACAGAACCAGAACAGTCAGCGACATATTCTGATCAGTCAGCAACAAAGCAGACAACTTTTGGCGACCAGTTTGTGACATAACAGTTATTCAGCACTTCAAAGGGTTCAGAAGGTGCAAATCAGGTCCAGATTAGTTCAAGACATGTTCCATTGTCAAGATGGTTTGATTTTGCAATTAAACGGATGCTCGGTTTATCAAATCAAGAGACAAGTGTGAAAGTCGAGAACTTATTGCTAGATCAAATTCAAGTGGAACACGTTAGTGGGAATTTGCAAAGAGCGGACATTCTAACCAAGGCGTTACAAAGGTTGAAGTTCAATGAGATGAAATGACTCGTTGGTGTTACAAGATTAGGGGGTGAATGATAAATTAATCTTGTAATGCAAGGTTTGGTAACTAGAAGGACTTATTTGTCAATCTTGTAAACTAGGTTTTAGAGATAGATTTCCTAGTTTAAGTCAAAAGAAGTTTCTAGATTATTATAGTTCCTTGGTAGACAAGGAATGAAGGCTAGTTTCCTTGTTCTACAAGACTAGTTCCTTGATCACCAAGGATTGTAGGCTTATAAATAGATGGATGATTTTGTAAGTCAAGTATTCAATCACAAGCAAATAATAAGAAACAAGTTTTGGCTTAATTCGTGTGTGTCTTTGGTACCGATTTCTAACATATAAGACCATCAATGAAAAGTTTTCGTATGTTTTTGGGTATTGGATTTTAATAATCCAAACTTTCACCTATTGGCCGGTAATAATCTGTACTTCAAAAATTCCCAACAACGATCCAACTTTCAACGTATTGGCCGACAATGAACCTTTGTTAACTGAGAACTAACTAAGTTAGTGGATGATGACGTGGACGCTGACGTGGCATGGTATGCTATGTCAGTGTCCACATCATCATCCATGCCGGTGTTGGCATGCCACGTCAGCATCCACTAACTTAGTCAGTTCTCTGTTAACAAAGGTTCATTGTCGGCCAATACGTTGAAAGTTGAGATCGTTGTTGGGAATTTTTTAAGTACAGATTATTACCGACCAATGTGTGAAAATTTAGATTATTAAAATCCAATAGCTCTATGTTTTTATCACATTATAAGCATTTATCTACGCATATACAGATTATGTGTAGGCAATAAAACATACACGTGTACATTTTATATACATAAAAAAAATTCATATAAAAACTTTATAAAAATTGCTGTAATTGACTTTTTTTTAATAGCAGTAAAGATAAATAAACTTTGCAATTGACTATTTTATAAAGCTTTATTAGACTAAGGTGCTGTTTGTTTTTTGCTCAAAAGCACTTCTGACCTCTTTTGTCTGCGCCACGCAGACGCGCACAGACGTTTGGGGTCTGCAGATTGTTTGTTTTTTGGAAGACCTTTCACTCAAAAAGGTCTTCCTGACATCTTCTTGGTGCAGACTTGTTCCAAAGTCTTCTAAGGTCTTCTCCACTTCTCTTCTCCTCACCCACCACCACCACGGTCCACCACCACCGTCCACCACCGTCCACCACCACCACCCACCACCCACCACCACCACCACCATCGTCCACCACCACCACCATCCACCACTACCACGATCCACCAACACCACCCACCACCACCACGGTCCACCACCACCACCCACCACCGTCCACCATCCACCACCACCACGACGATCCACCAACACCACCATCACGGTCCGCCACCACCAACCACCGTCCACCACCACCACGGTCCACCACCCACCACCCACCACCACCACCACCGTCCACCACCACCACCACCACCATCCACCGTCCACCGTCCACCACCACCCACCACTACGGTCCACCACCACCACCGTCTACCACCAGACTGCTGTAAAAAAATCAGTTTATTTAAATTTCAGTTTATTTCAGCAGCCTGCAGACATTAACAAACAAACAGTCTTCTTCTTGCAGACTGCAAACCTTTGGTCCACCTCTTCTCCTGCAGATGTCTACAGATGTGGTCCGCAGACTGCAGACCTTTTCCTGCAAAAAAAAACAAACAGCACCTAAAAAAATAAACTATTTGTTTTCCTTGAATGTATTCTTAAAAACGGAAATTGGGGAATTGAAAGGTATGAGGATTTCGGATAATGAAGCGGATATTACTCATCTTTTTAACGCAGATGATGCGTTAATAATGGGAGAGTGGTCTAGGGAGAACCTCCAAAGCACGGCTCGGATTCTTCGTATTTTTCACTTATGCTCGGGTCTCCGAAATAAAAATTTTAAATCGAATTTATATGGGATTGGCACCGAAGATAACGAGGTGGATGATATGATGGAGGTTTTGGGTTGTCGTAGGGGGAGTCTTCCGTTTGTTTATCTTGGTATAAAGGTGGGCGCAAACATGTCTAGGATTTGTAATTGGGATTCGGTTATCGATGTGATAAAAAATAGGCTCGCGTCTTGGAAAGCTAGATGCTTGTCCATTGGTGGTCGGTTAATCCTCATCAAGTCGGTTCTTGAAAGCTTGCCTATTGAAGAAAAAAATATTCTTACCACCGGTTAGGAATGATAAGATTATAAGTATTCTACAGGTTTGATCCTTCACTAGCAGCTATGGATTGATGAACCTGCAAACAAGAGTGGATTGTGGATGTGGAGACGACTACACGAGGTAGTAGTTAATGACAAAAACGGGGTGAATGGGGATACTATCTTGTTATTGATAGCTCTCCGGGTTAGCAAAAAGTGTCCTCTCCTACTAGGGATGTGATCCCTTTTATAGGAGAGTTCGTATGCCACCATTATCCAAGTCCTAACCATGGTTAGGTTGTCTCCATCACCCTTGATTGTGTTAGTATGGTGATATAAGGAAAGCTAAATTAATGGGAATAGTGGAACATTATACCGCCTTTATTGTTGAGCCTATGTGATTTATGCATGGTAATTGACCATGCATAAAATCCGCCTTTGACCAAGACTTGACTTTTTAACCAGTCATTATTGTGCTTTGACTACTCCTTGCGCGTAGACTTTCTCCGCGTAGCAGTGTTTTTTCGGGTTTGGGTATGCGGAATAGTGTATTCAGTACCCAATCCCATCAAGTCCCCCTAGTCCAGCGTGTCTATTATCTAAGAAGTTATGATGAGATGGGAGGGATGTTGGACTTGTAAGATATGTGTCCTTGATGAAGGCTTGTATTTAGGGGTCAAAGCTCCGCAGGCGTGGTGAGTGATTCTTGCATTGCGGTAATGTTTTTGCGGAGAACGTATATTGTAAATTTACGTCAAAGCTCCGTAGGTATAAGACACGTCAGCATTTGGTTGTGGACAATTGTCAATTCCCCATGAACTTGAAAACGTGTGGTCATCCTGGCGAGTGGGGTTGATGTGACTAGTGACAATTGAGACGTGTGCAGTCACGTTGATCGGCGGTTTGTGAGGCGAGTAGGCGCGTGAGGCGCGTGTGGCGTCTGTTTGTCTCCAAATGTACACGTGTCACTTCCCTACTGGGCTCATGTACAAAAAGGTATGGATGGCCCACTAATTATGACGTCAGCTGCATTAATTACCAAGCCTATATATTAAATTTGAAATTGTCGTTTCCCATTTCTACTCATTTCAAAATCACAAGATTCATTTTAACGTCTCTTTCTTTGGTCTTTCTTGCATCTATAGCCATGTCTCAAGATACACAAAACATCCCGGAGTCGAGCAAGACGTCTGATTCTGTAAAAGATTCTGGGAAAGAATCATCCAAAAGTATTGAAGCCACGACTATTAAGTGGGATGAGGCCACCTTCTCAGGTTTTCTTGATCAGTATGGCATTTTGCAGGAATGGGAACCAGAGCTTCCGGCGGAGGGCAAAAATGCTTTAAAAGCACCTCCCGGCAAAACAGCTCTATATGCAGCTACTTTTGCTAAGTGTTGTTTTTGTCTGCCGGCTACAAAGTTTGTAGTGAACGCCCTTCTGACGTATGGTATTCATCCGACACAATTTACCCCATTTGGGTGGTGTCGGTTAATTCACTTCGAAGCTAGTTGTAGAGCATTGAATATCAAACCTACATTCGAGAGATTAAATGTTTTTTACGTTCTAGAGGCTGCCCGTGGTGGCAGTGGTTGGTATAGCTTGGGTGCCCGCAGGAAGGTGAAGCAGCTGGTGTCTGAAAATTTGAAATACATGTATGAATGGAAGGATAAATTCTTCTATGTCCACCGTGGTGTTATACCCGCTGCTTTCCAGTGGATGGTGGTTGGTTTGAAAGAGAAGATTGCAAAGTTACCCCCGATGGAGGGGTACAGAGAGCAAGCCTGGTACAAGTCACTTTGTGATAATGCCACTCCGTTGATGATGGATGATTGTCCAGAGAGTGTGTTGGCTTTGCTAGGGCTCAGCCTTATCTGTCCGGAAGGACATGATCCTAATCCCCCTGAAGGTGATATTATTATCCATGAGTTTTGTTTTGGTTTATGCAATTTTGCTGAGACTATGTTTTGCAATTATGTCCAGGTGTATCTCTGTTTGACATGTTTGCAAAGAGGGGTGAGGCAAAGGTCTTATATACTCCAATTGCTGATGGTGCGCAAGGATTGGTGGAGAGGATGAGCTCCAATTTTTTGTTTCCGAACCTCATTGATCCCCTTAGGCAATATGCTAGAACAGGTTAGAAACTGCGTCCGTGTCTTTTATTTTGCTAACTATCATGCGTGCGCGAAGGATGCGCAGGTAGGTACGCAGTCCGCGTGCCCATTTTGCGCGTTCTTCATGACAGGTGCGGGTATTCAACTCCGCAGAAAGGTTTCCATCATAGTTGAGGAAGTGACTTCTGAGCGTCGGGAACCCGTTGGTTAGTTATTGCAGTGCTTTTGTCTTTTCTCACTTATAGGTTGATGTATACAGATGTGATTTCCGCACCAGGCACGAGTACATCCAAGAAGCGTGACAAGGCGAGTAGGAAGACCAAGCGACCAACTGCTCCTATTATTGTTGAAGAAGTGGATGATGAACTCACGGAGTCTGACATGGAGTTGGAGCATAAACGTTCTAGGCGTTTGTCACCTGTGCATCAGTCGGAGGGCGTATCGGCGGAATTATTTCAACAGAGGATGGATGAGTTGAAGCAGAAGCAAGTTCAGATCCCGCAATCATCTGAAGAAGCAACCGAGCTATTACGTCCGGAACCTATTGCAGCGGTTCCGGTTGATGTTTTTAAGCCCTTAGCTGGATCAAAGGGTAGTAAACTTGGAGTGGCTGTGAAGCCCCCACCTGTGCGCCAGAATCTTCCTATGAAGACTCTGAGGCATTTATCAGGTATGGCAAACTTAGCCTTTCTTTTTGAATATGTTGGACCTTATTTCATATAACTTTTATAATAGCTTTTTATGTAGGACAACACCCGTTTGCGGAGTCTCGCTCAGAGTGGACTTCATCTGCGTTTGAGAAGGTATCATCCTCGGACCATCCGATTATTGAAAACGTTGGTGATGTTGAAGATCCAACGAAGAATGTGGCTAATCTGAATGTTTCTAAGGAAGATGTAACACCCCAGGTATATCCGATTGCAGATGACTCGGCTATTGCTCAGGAGAAGGTAGCTAGGAAGAAAGTGGGCGAGTCCGCAACTCCCAATTTAAGTGTTGAAAACCCTGATGTTTCTTTGGAACGAGTGCAAGCACCAGGTTCTCCGCAGGGACCAAAAATTATTAATTTGGAGAAAGGAAAAGAGGACGAGGTTGTCAAGGAGAGCCCTTCTACCTTTGTGCGGACTGTGGAAGATTGTATAGTAATATATAAGAAGGCACATTCAGATGGTAGTTGGAAGTCTGGCCAGTCTGGTCATTGGCGGGGAAAGTTTTCCTCGCGTGGAGATGATCAACCGAGGCCATATCAGCCACGCTGGGATATCATGGATACGACTCGATTCACAAATGCGCTTGACGCTCAAGAATTTGTGATGTTGTCTGTTCCACCAGCTGAGCGTGATTATCAGGATAGTGTGGATCGTCGATCCCTTTTTATCGACATGGCTATGAATCTTGCCTTGGGTGTTAGTAGCCTCAGTTCTCTTATCCGACGCGAAAACGAGTTCATGCGTGATTGGCAGAACTTAAAGGAGTCAGAGGCCAGCTTGTTGAAGCGTGAAGAAGAATTCCAGCGTGCTCGACATGACATCCGGTCGGAGATTGATCACCATAAGTAGATGGCTCATGATGTTGCGGAGGAGGTAAACAAGTTGAAGAAAGAGAAGACTGAAGCTTCTAAGGCATGGTCCGTCGTTTGTCAAAGGACCAATCAAGAAACTGAGCTGCTGCGTTCCACTATTGAAAATTTGAAGAATGAAAATTGCCGACTTGTTAAGGAAGTGGAGCAGAGCCGAAAAACTTGTGATGAGAAGCAAGCTGAGCTGGCTGATACCATTCGTAAGTATAATAGCCAACATGATGATCTCATCAAAGCTACCACCTCATTGTCTAATGCGGAGGCAAAGATAAAACAGCTTGGTGTGGAGAAAGCCAAACTACAGGAGGAAAAGGTTTTGGCAGAATCTTCCTGTTCACAAGCAAAATTAGAGTTGGATAAAGTGTGGAGTGCGTTTGGAGAGGCCACGGACATAGCTGTTGCTGCCAATGAGAGGATTGCGTGGTTGATAAGTAATGGTGTTGTGGGGGTAAATTAGCCTTTGCCCTTTTGTAAATTATTTTGTCGTGTTCCATAAATGTATATGTTGAATTGGAACGTTTTGTTTTTTCAGATATTCAAGTGTGTCTCGAATGACCCCAAGCTGACAGAGGTGATTGCCCGCATTTCTAGTACCTCCGTGAAGCAAGGCTTGAAGCTTGGATTTTGTGAAGGCTTTTGTCACCATGAGGACGGTAAGAAGAAAGAGGAAGGGCCGTATAATAACGAATCCTATGATGATGAGCTGATACAAGCCTATGATGATTATGAGCATTTGAAGTTCGAGGTGTTTGACCTGTTGGAGGCGTGTATGAAGACTGACCACCCCGTTGGTGAGCTGCGCAATTACTTCAGGGAGTCAGATCGTCTTGGGGATGAATTAGCTGAGAAGGCACGCAGAGAAGAGGAAACCAAGAAGGCTGCCTCTACTGGCGGAGCGGGTACGTCTTCCGCAGCCGGTGATACGCGTGAGGAGATTCCGAGTACTGACGATGTTGCTCAATATTTGAATCTTGGATGAATGTCCCTCTTTCCTTCCTTATGTTTTTTGTGGTTATGTAACAACGATGAACAATTTGTCACGCTTTTCTTATTGTCAAACTAGTAGTATGTTTCTTTAGCTTGCGTACCTTTGCCAATCATTAGGTGATGTCATCCCTTTTTCCGACACAAGTGTTTTGTCAGACTATCAATGATTGATGTGACAGTTATGACGGCTGTTGTCAGGGTGACTGTCACACTACTCTAGGGTAATCGAGTGGTTACCATTAATGGTAATTAATTTCCATAATCTCTCTCCTCTATATATAGTAAGTGCATGCTTTTATCTTCTTCATAAGTTACTTTTAAAAAAATTCTTGCATATCTTTCGAGTAAATGTCGACTAGCACTTCTGTCAGTAGGCTTCGAGCAACAGAAAGATTAGCTTTACAAGGGATGATGAAGTTGTCTCAACATCCTATCCATAATCAGTCTTCGACAGATGCTCTCGATCGACTTACTGAGTATTGTGGGTATTTGTTGTCACAAGAAGATATGAGACCTGATGATCTTGATGATCAAGGGACCTCTGATGGTCAGCCATTAAAGATGAAGAAGCTTTCAGAGTTAGGAGATTTACCCCAGACTACCCATCGTAAACTCAGGAAGGTTAGGGGTTAATGGAAGCATGCTTCTTATGTCTTTAAGTCATTATAAGTTGATCATAAGTAAAAACTTTTGAAGTTGCTGTTGAATATCTGTTTGTGGGGTATGTTTGTTTTTGTGATGGTCCCCTTCTTTCGTGTATGTCAATGTATCAACAGCTTATGTCTTTTGTTTGGATTTTGTAGTATTAAACAATGACTTGTATGAAAAATGCTTTCTTGTAACATAAATGAATTGGACTTAGAGTCCTTATTACAAAATCTAAGAACAATAGATTAAACATAGCATAAGCGAAATTGCGCTGCATTCCAAGTACGTGGCACTGGTGAACCATCTAGGCGTTCTAAAGCATACGCGCCTTTTCCCAATACTTCTTGGATTTTATAAGGTCCTTCCCAGTTTGGAGCGAGCTTACCTGGTTTTTCTGCGTTTGATGCTTCATTGCTGCGAAAAACAAAGTCGCCAACGCGGAAAGATTGTTCATTGACTCACGCATTGTAATACTTTTCTAACTGTTGTTTATATGAGGATTCGCGGACATAGGCCGTATCTTGACGCTCTTCTAGCAAATCTAGATTTGTAGATGCAAAAGTGCGACTAAAGCTTTGGATTGTATAACATAATATGTTTTGGTAATATCGAAGGTGCGAAGGAGTGGATTAAAAGGTGCGAAGGAAGACTGAAAGGTGCGAAGGAAGACAGCATGGACGAATGAAGACTTAGATTATAGTAGAACTTGGTTCGACCGACTGTTTTGGGCGAACCTGCACATTCGCACAAACAGTTTGGGCGAATGTGCAGTCTATAAATAGACAAGTTTGATTTTTGAATGTAACTTTTGATCATTATTATTCCCTCCACTTTCAGAAACTCTCTCTAGTGTTTTGTTAAACCTGTTTATCGTTCATACCTTGATTGTATCTATATTTCAACGTGTAAACAAGTGTTTTATTAATGAAAACGTTTGAAAATGATGATCTGTGTGTTTGAATATGTTTGATTATTATTTTGTGATAGTTTTAGGGTTTCCGCACCTGAAACTAACTTGTTTGATCAATCTTTGTTTGTTATCGATCCTTTCATGCGCATACAAAGTGGTATCAGAGCCATTTCGGATCAAACAACCACAAATTAATAATCTCTCAGTTGATTTGGACCCAATTTTGGTCAAAAAGTTTCTGTTTTCAATGAACAAACTGATGTGATAAGATTTTGATCGATTACACCTTGATTTCGAGTTTAAATCGGATAATTCTCTTTATTAAAGTTGTTCCAAATCAAATCCGATTCAAAACCTGATTAAGATCATCAAAATCCATCAACATTTGAAAAACATGATCAAAATTAACTGATTTTCAAAGAATAACCGTTTTTGAAATCACAGGGGTCGAACGTGAGAGTTTGGTCGAAAGTGGAATTTATTTGGGTCGAAAGAGTGATTTTGTGTACGAAGGAGGTGTTTTAGTGGTCGAAGGAAAACTTTGATTGCTTATTTTTCACATTCGTCCATTTGTTTCACCTTCGTCTGATCGAATGGTCGAAGGAGCATAAAAACGGTCGAAAGAGAGATAAAAGTGGTCGAAGGAGATTTTGTTGTTTTAGTTCACATTCGTATCTGTTAAAAACGGTCGAAGGAGAATTTTGTTTCTCATTCGCACATTCGTATATACGAAGGAGCATTCTGTTTTAAAACATTTTTAATCTTTTCGTGTTTAATCGTTTGCAGGACAAGATGTGGAACTTTCCAACAACGCCTAGACCTACTCAAGCACCACAACAGCAGACAACACAAGATCCGTGGTCCATTGCAGCTCAGAAGACTAGTCAACCATCACAGCCAATCAATTATATGGCAATGACTAGTTCGGCTCCACAACAAGTTGTTCAACCATTATCACAACCGATTGACAACTATTGGGGAGTCGCAGCAGCAGCAGTCCATTCACAGACGACCAACGCTATATCCACTCTCATTCATGATCTATCTTCTGGAAGCGGCAATCGTCCACCAAAGCTAATGGACATAAAGGAGTATAATACTTGGAAGACTAAGTTCAAGATCCATGTTGAGGGACAAGGACTTGAGAGAGCCGAGGCATGGCAAATGATTGTGAAGGGTTACGTTGCTCCTATTCTGGAGAATACTGGAGAACCGATCCCGCTGGAGAATTTGGCGGATGATGAGAAGAAAAGGTTTGCGATAGAGAAGAAGGCATTCTCTCAGCTATCCCAGGCGATCAACACTGATCTATTGCATCAGTTTGGATCGTGCACAACATCCAAACAACTATGGGATATGCTGAGAAATCGACATGATGGAAATGAGAAAACAAGGAAGCTAAGGATGTAAGAGCTTCGGAAGGAGTTTGAAAACTTCAGTTACATGGGTAATGAGACCCTAAAAGAATTGGTTCCACGGTACTGCCATTTGCTCACTGAATTGTCGAGCTATGAGATCAGCATTCCAATGTCGGAGTTAGTAGATAAATTTGCTGATGCTTTACCACCCTACTGGAACCAACACATCGAAGTGTTAAAGGAGAAGGATGCTTACCAGTATTGGACTATTAACGAGTTCATTCAAAAGCTGGAAAACAAAGAGATGGAGGAAAAGAGAAAAGCTAACTCTCTTTCTGCTTCAAGCACCACTTCTAATGTTGCACCTCACATAGCATGTGTGTCTAACGTTGTTGTACCAACAAAAGTACCCATTAACTACCTTGCTCAAACTTCATCTTACACACCATCATACACACAACAACCTTATCAAACACCAAACTTTATTCCACCATTTTCACCATTACAATAAGCCGCATGCTACACATCAAGTCAACCTCAACAACAACAACAATATCCTCCTCAAGTGAATCAGATGCAGATTACTCAAGCACAATCAAGTCAAAACCCGATTGTGTTAGAGACCTCAAACCTTAACAATGTGACGGTTGAAATTGCTCAACAGCATGTTGCTCTTGTATCTGCTATGGTTGCTTCTTACAATGGTATGGTAGCAAGTCAAATTGGTAACAATTATCTCACCAATGAGGACTATGCTCAAATAGACAAAGAGGAGATGGAGTTGATGGACATTCAGTGGGCTTTTGCAAGCATTATGAGGAGAGCCACTGATTTTATTCAGAAGACTGGCAGAACTGATCTCTCAACATCTCCCAACACCACATACGGATTCAACAAAGCAAAAGTTACATGCTTCAACTGTGGTGAGAAGGGACACTTTAAAAGGGAGTGCACACAGCCAGCGCAACAAGGTAACCGAAACCCTTTCAATTCAACATACCAAAATAGACAAAACCAAAACCAAAATCAAGTGTCATACAACAGTCCAAACATCTCAAGCTTTCAACCACAAAACACTTATCAGAACCGTCAACAAAACAACAACACCAGATAATCCACAACTCAAAACCAACCTCAACAAAATCCAAACCGAACTATTGTTCCTATCACTACACCCAACACACAAAACCAAAACCAAACTGATAATCAAAACCAAGCACTTGTGATCCAAAAGGATGAAGGTTTTGATTGGACTGGAATGCAATTGGGGGTGGAGGAGATCACTGCTGGGAATGTAGCTTGTGTAGCACAGCAGATGAGTTTGGATGAGAATGAGGAAATTGAAGAAGAGGTTGTGATTGAAAAAGTGTCGGAGTTAAAGATTGAGGAAGTGAATGAGGATGTGATTGCTGAGAGTGAAGACAAGAAATCGGGGATGATTCTTGATTCTGTCACTGATATTGGAGACCAATACGATTCAGCTTACTCGGATATGGAGAGTGAATCTGATTCAGAGGCTAGTGTGAATTCACTAGATGATGACATTGACCAACTGTTAGCTGAAGCTGACTTCCTGATGAACCGCAAGTCATGTATGGTGGATGATGCGTGCACCAAGATTGACTACTCCAAATTCTTCGCAGGGAAGGAAGCTCACTTTGCTTTGATGGCCATGACAGAACCTTCTAAGCCGGTAAGTTCTGAAACTCAATCTCAAGCGTGTGTTAAATGTGATAAATGTGCTAATTTTGAAAAACTGACTGATGAAAACAAGCTTCTCAAGGTCCAACTTGAGAGTGCAAAAATCAACTGTCAGATTTATCAAAAGGACTTAAAAGATTTCAACAAAGTTCTTGATGGTTATAAAAAGGATGTGTCTGAACTTAAAAAGACATTATCAATCAAACAACTTGCCATTAATAATTACATCAATGAAATGAAAAACACTAAATTGGAAATGGCAACCATCAAGTGCTTTGCGGAAAAAGTTAACAAGAAATTAGAAAGTTACAAGCACATAGCATATGTAGTCGACCATATCATTGAAGAACCCTCCCAGACGAATAGTGCAAACTATAAGTCAGTCCCATCTCCGGTATTGTTTGAGAATCACACTTTAGATGCAATACCACCGGAGACTTTAATCAATCCTGATTCCACACCAGAAAATGATCCTAACACTTCCAGTGTCGGGGATCCATATTCTGATGTGAGACCAGTACTGGGAAATAATGAGGGTGTGGTCGCTACTGATGATTCAGATGAAGAAGACGAAACATCTGAGACGGTTGAAAGTGATAGTGATATCCCTGATGAAAATCATATAATCACTACTGAGCCAGTCTCACCGTCTCAGATCATTCATCCAATGGCAAATGCTCATCGTAAAAATGAGGTTAAGAAAATTGAAAAGTCTGTTGGTAAGAGTTTTGAAAAGAAAGAGGTAAAGAAGGTTGAGAAAAATGTGAGAAAACCGGTTGAAAAGAAAGTTGAAACTAAAACTGAGAAAAATGTGATTAAACTGGTAGAAAAGAAAAATGAGCTTAAATCTGAGAAAACCAATGATGTGAAAAACGAATCGTGTGACAAACCTGTCAAAATCTTCTATCGGATGCAAGGCTTCGATAAGATTTTATCCGATGATGAATATCCGATTAAGTTTGTCAATTATTCAAAAATTGAAAAGATCTGGCAGGAAAGTACGATTTGGTTTCCAAAATTTGAAAGGACCAATGACATTCCTCAAGAGATTTTAGACAAAATTTATTCAGATAAAGAGGCTAAGGTCAATGTCACACAATTTGTTTTGCCTGTTCATAAAGAAAACAGTTTTATTGAACCGACTTACTCAAAGGACTCAGCTCCTGAGAGTTTAAGGAAACAATGCATGGTCGATCGATATCCCATTGTTGGCTTTTCCAAGTCGCCGATCAAGGAAAACTATGAGGAATACCGTGCGTGTTATAAGTGCGGGGAACGGGGACATTTACTTGCCGCCTGCCCGTACGTACGACACAAAAGGCACGAGGTGGAGATGAGGAAACATCATGATTATCCGGTTGATAACTACGACTATCAACAGAGACGGTATTACCCTCAGCAAGAACCATATTTTAATCAAAACAATTTTTACAACAAGAGGGAAAACCGTCCAATGACGTATGATAAGCGCAACCGGATGACCACTGATAAATCTGCTAAGAAACCTATGATGAACTCAACTGCTGATAACAAAAAAGGTTGCTTCCAAACCTAATGGAAAACAAGCAGTTGGACCTGTCTCTGTTAAATCAGAGAAGGTAACCAAAAAGGTTGCTTTTAAAGATGAAGTAAAGAAACCGACTAAGACTTCAAAATCTCATATTCGGATCTTGAAAAGATCTGAGCAATCTTGGTCATTTAAGGAATCTGAAGGAGCCTCTACTTCACAGAATGAGAAGAGTGAGAAAAAGAAAATTGTTAGTGAGAAGAAAGGGGTTGAAGTAACCCAAGATGTTTGTGATTTGAAAGACCCTTTGAAACATCCAGTTCAAAGACCCAAGACCAAACAGGCTTGGGTCCCCCGAAAGAACTAACTGCTTTACTTTAAATGTGCAGGGAGCTCCAGCTGGCCCTGTTAGCAGCCTATGGATTGTTGACAGTGGAGCTTCTGGTCACATGACAGGGGACCTCACGCTACTCTTTGACATCAAAAACATTAACGGAGGTTATGTGGCATTTGCTGGTAATAAGGGAGGCTACATTACTATGGAGGGTAGTGTAAGCAATGGGGTTGTAACATTTGAGCGAATTTCATACGTGAAACAAATAGACTATAATTTGCTCAGTGTTAGTCAAATTTGTGATAAACAATTTTCTGTGTATTTTGATGACAAATCCTGTTACATTTTGAAACCTGGGTTTGAGCTACCGAAAGAGTGGGTGATACTGAAGGCACCGAGAGTAAACAACTTGTATATTCTCGACATGTCCAAAGCAATGACCACTCATGGCCAAGTCACGTGTTTCCTCTCCAAGGCTACAGAAAAAGAATCGATTATGTGGCACAGGAGAATGGGACACATCCATTTGCGAAAGATGAATCAACTTGTGAAGAATGAACTTGTCACGGGAGTTATTGTTAAACATTTTCATTTGAATGACAAGTGTATCAGTTGCAAGAAGGGAAAGCTGCACAAACAATCCCATAGACCAAAGAAAGTTAATTCCGTTGAGCTGCCACTTGAACGTTTGCATATGAATTTATTCGGTCCAATCAGACGTAAAAGTCATGCCGGGGAGTTATACTGTCTTGTGGTGACTGATGATTATTCAAGATTTTCATGGGTAATGTGCTTGCATCAGAAAAGCGACACTTTTGACAACTTGAAAGTTCTGTTTACACGTCTGGAGAATATATATGGTCTGAAGATCAAAAGAATCTGGAGTGACAATGGGACGGAGTTTAAAAACGCTCCATGGAGGATCTTTGTGCAAACAAAGGAATTCATCATGAATATAGCGCTCCGTATACACCCCAGCAGAACGGTGTCGCAGAGAGAAAGAACAGGACTCTTATAGAGACGGCGAGAACTATGCTTGCGGATTCAAATCTTCCAGTCATGTTCTGGAACGAAGCTATTTACGCAGCATGTTATACTCTCAACCGTGTTTTGACAGTGAAGAAGTTTGGCAAGACTTCTTATGAGCTGTTGAACCGACGCAAGCCGAATCTGGAGTATCTAGAACCATTTGGTGCCCCGTGTACAATGCTGAATCCTTCCGAGAAGTTTGCACCAAAGGCTGAAGAAGGTTATTTTGTTGGATATGCAACCCCATTAAAACGGGTATTCAACAAAAGAACTAGAAAAGTCGAGGAGTGGACTAACGTCGAAGTTCAAAGATATACACAAAATGTACAGGGTGGAGGACCAGATTGGATGTTTGATTACAAAGACTTCTTTGAATCATTCAATCTAGATAGCATGGTTGAAGAAGCTGTACTTCGCTTATATTATGAAGTCGAAAACGCCGTAACTTCACCGTTAGTGCGACCGATCACGGTAAACCCCCAAACAGCTTCTAATGATACCACTGCTCCTGTATCGGAAGAAGAGGTGTTCCAAGAGGCTTCTACATCGCTTAATTCATCCGAATCAGAATACGAAGACGATGATGCAACAAGTGAAGCTCTTCTGGACAACGCTACAGTGACACCACCAGTGAACCCATCTAATACTGATGCTTCAACATCGAATGTGGGTAATGATCTGGTTTCTACAGAGAATTTGACAACTCAAACGGGAGTACAAGTACCCGATTATCCGGAATCTCGGATACATCGGATACACCCGCTTGAACAGGTTATTGGTGATCCTGGTAGCAGTGTGATGACAAGAGGGCAGCTGAGAAATGCTCTAGCACCAGAAAACATTGGCAACCTTGCTTTATATGCCAAATTTCAGAAATCTGGTTTTCAAAATGACTGGTCATTTGCTTGTTATGTTTCGCAGGTCGAGCCGCGGACATACAAGGATGCTCTTTTGGATGACGCCTGGGTGGAAGCAATGCAGGAGGAGTTATTACAATTCCAGAAACTTGGTGTATGGACCCTGACAGATTTGCCCCCTGGAAGAAAGAAAATTGGAACCAAATGGGTGTTTAAATGCAAGAAGGATGACAGAGGAGTTATAGTGCGAAACAAAGCCCGTTTGGTCGTTCAAGGTTTTCATCAGGTTGAAGGAATCGACTACAATGAAATCTATGCACCGGTTGCACGCTTGGAAGCTATCAGAATGTTCCTCGCATTTGCATCATGGAAGAAATTTAAGGTGTATCAGATGGATGTAAAGAGCGCTTTTCTTTACGGTGTGGTCAAAGAGGAAGTTTATGTAGGTCAACCGCCGGGCTTTGAGGACCCTATTCATCGGGATAAGGTTTATGTGTTAAACAAAGCTCTCTACGGGTTACACCAGGCTCCGAGACAATGGTATGAGGAGCTGAGCACGTATCTTCTCTCGAAAGGATTCAAACGTGGACTCGTAGACTGCACACTGTTCAGGAAACGAGCAGGAGATGATTTGCTTCTCGTACAAATTTATGTTGATGATATTATTTTCGGGTTAACTAACGAACTTCTGTGCAGGGAATTTGAACAAGTTATGCAGGAAAAGTTCGAAATGAGCGCAATGGGAGAAATGCAGTTTTTCCTTGGCTTGTAGGTGGGCAAAGACCAACGGGAATCTTTATTCACCAGACGAAATACGTTTCTGAAGTCTTGAGCCGATTCTAGATGGATGATTCGAAGCCGATGGATACCCCGATACAGCCCAATCACGGGATTGGAGTTGATCTTAAGGGGGAGCTGACTGATCCATTTACATACAGAGCAATCGTCGGATCTCTGATGTATCTCACAGCGTCAAGACCTGATATAATGTTTGCGACATGTCTTTGTGCGCGATATCAATCGAAGCCGAAATAGAGTCATCTTGCAGCTGTCAAGCGTATTCATAGATATCTGAAGGGTTGTCCATTGAAAGGACTTTGGTACCCTCATGATGATAATTTTGACCTAATCGCTTTTAGTGATGCAGATTGGGGCGGCTGTGACAAAGACAGCAAATCCACAACGGCTGGATATCAGTTTATGGGGAGCAGGCTCGTGACCTGGCAATGCAAGAAACAAACCGCAGTTGCACTATCCACATGTGAAGCAGAATACGTTTCAGCATCGAGCTGCTGCTCACAGGTTCTTTGGATCCAACAGCAGATGGTGGATTACGGTTTGCAATTTCTTAAAACCCCTATTTACTGTGATAATGAGGCCGCAATCGCATTAACAAAAGACTTAGTAAATCACTCAAAGGCTAAACATATCCGGATTAAATATCATTTTATCCGTGATTGTTATGCTAAAGAGTTGATCGATATGGTCAAAATCCACACTGATTACCAACGCGCAGATCTTTTTACCAAAGCTTTTGACAAATCCAGATTTGATTATCTTTTAAAAGCTAATGGTATTAAAGAAAAACAGGACTGATCACCACCTCAGTCTATCACTTTTTAGTTTAAATTTTTACTGCTTTTCAGAAAAATTTTGAAAATCCAAAAACATTGAAAAATTTAAAAATCCATAAAAAATTGAAAAATTTCTTTGCTGACTGCTATATCTTCTTCCCTTAGATTAATGCCGTCAGATTTCTGTGAACAAACGATATCTGGGCAGTCACATATTTGAAATGCTCCAGCTTATCCTTGGGAACAGTAAATTCAAAAATCTATAAAAATCAGAAAATTCTAAAATGATTTCCTGGAGTATAAAGGGAAATGATAGTACATCAGTGGGGATCTGACACATTCTAAATAATGTAATGCTATATAGGGCGTGTGTCCGAGTCTGTGCGATGTGCTGATAGGCTTCGTAGACTTATTACTGCGTGCCTGATACATACATATCAAACGAATTGTTGTGTGGATGAACTCCTCATGGACATATGGTCTTAGTACCGTAATTTCGTTTGATAGGGTATCTGTACAAAACTCGGAGGTTTAGGGTCGTTATGTTATTAAGTTGTCTGGGGATAGCCTCTCTGATCTTCTGCTGTAAGTCATTACGGACCTAGATCAGACAGGGTGTCTTTATAAAAGAGCTATATGCCAAATCCTAAAGTTACCAAATTGAGGAACTTTCCATGTTATATGATGATCAAAGATTATCTATTACATCGTATTGATCATTGATGCAAATCATGATTAATATCTGTCCTCAACCTGGTATAGTGCATATGTTACTTTGCTGCATTAATTTGCTGACCTGTATACCTCTATGCATTATATCTTGTACAATTACAGACGACGAAAGCATAATCACACTTTACAATGAGTCTTTGTGCATTTACTTCTTGATACGGGAGTATGTCGTGTGTGTGGGAACCACAAACAATTGCGTTTATACTATAAATATCAGTATCAGTATAAAGCACTGCACAAAAGTCTGCATGTGAGTTTATGTGGATCACAATATCAGCAATTGCCAGATCACACATTGTCTTTAATGATAATATTTAAAAAAGATCAACGGTGTGATCAGATTTCTCAAAAACTGATATGATCCCTTTACCGAAAATCTCAAAAACATTTACTGTTTTCATTTACATTTCTGCATTT
Source organism: Ambrosia trifida (assembly GCA_028751855.1). Taxonomy (NCBI): domain Eukaryota; kingdom Viridiplantae; phylum Streptophyta; class Magnoliopsida; order Asterales; family Asteraceae; genus Ambrosia; species Ambrosia trifida. The sequence continues at coordinate 70,399,386 of CM054129.1, read as the reverse complement.
TATTTTCTCGTCAAAACTTACAAAACTCAAAAAGATTTTAGGTGTGTTTTAGCATAAACTTTAGAAAATCCAAAAAGATTTTTCTTTTTCATCTTATTTTTGATAACTGATGGTGGTTGATGTCGATTTTCTACACCTTGATACACCATTTGAGCTTTGTAACTTTTAATATGTGAAAACATGAATGTTGGATGCTTAAAAGTTTGAAAATAATTGGACCGGGACTCATTTTTGAGATTTGGAAAATTTTCAAAAATCCCAAATCTCATTCGCCCATTCGGTTGGTCGAATGTGGGATTTTCTTTGTTCATTCGTATGTTTTGATTGGGCGAAGGAGAGTGTTCATGAATTTTTCTCATTCGAACCCTTTTAGCTTCATTCGTACCCTTTCAATAGGGTCGAAGGAGACAAAAGTTTCTCCTTCGTATGACCAAAACGGGCGAAGGGACAAGCCTATATATACCCAACATCTCATTCGAACCTCAGTTATATTTTTTCCAGATTTTTACCTGTAAACTCACCTTATTGCTCGTTTCTTTACATCATCTCATTGTGTTCGGCATCATATACTGATCATTTTGCCATAACTTTTACAGGTGATCATCAAGATTTCAGGCTTTAATCCCTGTTTTAGTTTACGAGCCCTAACTGTCCAAACTCATTTAAAAACAACATAATAATCATAATTGTTGCATAGGGTTTATTGTGTGTGTGTGTTTTAGGGGGAGATAGAATAAAAAACATGGTTTAAAACAGGTCTGATTGATCAATCATGGTTTAAACCCTAGTTTTTGGGTGAAAACACAAACACAATGAAAAATTGTTGAATCTGTTAGTCTAGGAATGTTTATCGGCATTACTAGGCCTGATTTCAATAAAATGGACATGTTCAGAATCATTAGATTTCAAAATTGAAATTTCAAAATATGAACTGTTTCCTTCGACCAGATCGAATGGGCGAAGGAAGAAATTCATTTGGGCGAAAGAAGATTATTTGGGCGAATGAAACATGTTTTCAAAATCAATACATTCGTACCTAATATTTTTCATTCGTACCTTTATAAAAACACCTTCGTACCCCCGTTTGGGCGAAAGAGGAGTTTTTGACCAAAAATTTTCAATTTGATATTTTGCCGATTTTTAACTTGTGTTTTTGTTTGTTTTGCAGATCTAACAATGTCTGAACAACAGAAGACGACGGAACAAGTAGGATCCTCATCACAGCCTGCTAAACAGCTAGATTTTGAGAATGCGCACAACTGCTGTGCATATCTTGGAGATGTGAAGAAGCACACTGAATTCGTCAGTATCATTGATTTTCTGAAGAGAAGCAGGGTGATTGATGCTATTGCCACGCCGACAGTTATTTACCGGGATATGATTCAAGAATTCTGGTCTAATGCTAAACTTGATTTCTGGAAGTGTGAATCCTGTTTGACAAGTAAAATTCAAGGACAACGAGTCATTGTGTGCGAAGAGGATTTAAGAGAAGCATTGAATCTGAATGATGATCCGAAAGATTCAAAGGAGTTTACATTCATGGATCAACGAAAGTGTTTTCTCAGGATGAAGTATAACGGACCAATCACTAACGGTTCGTTGCATAAAGGAAAACTGTGCCCACAATTCAAGTATCTGGCACATGTTTTGATTCATGTTTTCGGATCTGCAGCAGGAGGTTATGATTTGATGAGGAAGAGCATCAGTTCAATGATGGTTGCTTTAGTATTGAACAAACCGTTCAATGTCTTTGGCATGCTGATGTCTCATTTACTGGAGCCTGTTAATGGCACGAGGAACCTGAAGTTTCTTTTATATCCTCGTTTTCTCCAAATGATATTCGATCACAAGTATAAAGAGCTGAAGAGAGATCCTAAACACATTGTTGTTCAGGAACACATGTCGTTGAACACACTCGCTAGGATGAAAGCTTATAAAGGTTTGTCTGTTGAAGAACGTCCTCCTGTTAGACGTTTGTTTGGACACCTAGCTAGAGTGGATTACACAGATCCGGGTGAGGGGCTTGTAAGGAATGTGAACAGTGATTCTGATCAGGATAATCCTTTACATCATGTTGATCCTGACGCTAAGCGCAAGAGACAAGTTGTGAATGTTTGCGCGAAGAGTGGTAAGACAAAGAAACCAGAGATAAGAATAGAGGTTTCTAAACCAGAGAAGAAGAAAAGTACTCAGAGAAGAAATAAGAGAATGGCGAAAAAGGGATTGAATTTAGTTGATGAAGCGTCTATTGATTCAGAAGAGACGATAGAGGAAGAACAATGGAATTCTAATGCTGAAACGGTAGAGACGACCATGCCCAAGGCCACTGAGGCTGGTGCGTCTGCTAGCCAAAATGTTGAAGATCAAGGGAACAAAAGTCCTATTCCCGTTGATGTAGAAGAGTTGGGTTTTAATGTTGAAGAGACGTTTGTTGGATCTCCTGTGCAAGCTGCTAGAAAAGAGAAGAAGAAACAGGAGAAGCCAAGTATAAAGAGAAAGAAATAGATTGAATCTTTGATAGCTGGAAAGAAACTGCCACCAGCTACAAGTTCTAAATCACCGGTTACTGCACCAGTTCATAAGAAGCAGAAGACTGCAACAACATCTAGCACACCACAGACTGAAGAAATACCGAAGGATGATGTTAATGAAGCATTGGATAATGTGCTAAAGAAGATCAGAAACGGTAAATTGCCTGATGCTGTTGAACCACCAAAGAAGACAAAAGTATCGGTGGACAGTGATATTATGACTGCTGTGAATCAGAGACTGTCTGAAATGATGAATCTGATTAACAAACAACAAACGGAGATTGAGCAGTTAAAGTCTAATGATAAGAAGATGCTGGAGGTTGTAGTCACATCGGCAGATGATAATGAGAATTTGAAGAAGACAATCAAGAGATTGAAGAGGGAAAACAAGAAGTTGCTGAAGCATGAGCAACGAAACACCAGGAGGATTATAGTTCTGAAGGAGGAGAATAAACAGCTGAAAAAGAGTAACAAGCATATGGATGATCTGATCAAGAACTTGTACTCTCAAGCTCCTCAACTTCAAGCTGGTGAAGTAGACAAAGAAAGAGAAGAAGAGCAAGTTGACTTCGAACTGTCTGATGAAGAAGAAGATGATGAACTTGATGAGGATGCTGGTAATGATACAAAGAAGAAGAAGAAGGATGATAAGGATGATGGAGGATCGGATGATGGTTCGAGTGATGGAGACGGCTCTGCATTTGTTGATAGTAGTGATGACGATGATGATGACGTTGATAAGTTTACATACGAGAAACGTGATTCAGATAAGGGTGGTGAATCGAGCTCTAAAGCTCCTGGTGAGAATGTTGACGATGATATTTTCTGGAACGAGAAATTGCAGTCATTGTCTGAAGAGGATAAGAACAAGTATCGCCAGATGCTCACTGATCGAGTCTGGACGATCGACATGACTAGCAGGTTTCCAGAAATATTTGAATCGAACAATAAACTATTAGAGTTGGAGTATGATGACCCTGATCTTGAGGATGGGGAAGTTTCTGCGGCAATTTCGAAAGAGATACTTGAAGGTTTAGCGAAGCAAGTAGGAAAGACTTTAGAAGAATTACTTGCTGACAACTTCATTCCTAAGATACATGAGAAGGAAGTCGGGAATCATTCTGATGACCGTGACGTTCCTGCATTCGAGGAAGTTGAAATGGAAGACATTACGAGCGAAGAATATCCACAATATTTCAGGACAAATCAAGATTGTGGATTTTCTTTCTCAGATGAACTGCTAAACCATGCCGAGAAGCTAGCAAAAGAAAAGAGCAAAGTCTTTGAAGATGAAATCTTTAAAGGGCATAACAAGCCACGGTTCGAGCAATCAGAAAGCTTGATAGAGTTGTTGAAGAAGTTGAAAGAAAAGGAAAACAATCGTCCGAAACCTGATATTCAAGGAAGCTTTTACAAACTTCACAATAGAATTTTCAAAGGTCATGCATTGGCCTGGAAGTTTGTTAAAGAGTTGAAGTGTTTCGCAGTAAAGTGGGAGAAGGGGATCTTGTATTTCAACAAGTTTCATCACTTGAAGACCCTTCCATATTTGGCAATCAGAGATATTTGTCGTCACCGTTTAACGGGAGCGTCAAATAGTCAGATTACTTATTTTGCTGAGAAGATGACTAGAGAGAGCCGAACCAAGTGGGACTTGTTTACACCACAATATCCAAAGCGAATTGTTCATAAGAAGGCTATTGATTTGATAACTGGTATGCCCAAGGTGACGATGAAATACAAACCACCGCGAGTGTTGAAAAAGATTCCTTTGATGCCTATTCCACAACACTTCGCCAAAGACTTCATCTGGTGGTATTATGATTGGAAGATTGTAGAGGCCGTAATTGTGTTGAAAGATGGAGAGACGAATTATAAGAAAGTGCATATCTTTGATCCCATGTGGTTGATAAACTGTTCACATGAGGATATTATCATGCTATTCTATAATCCGATTTATTCAGATGCAAAAGATGCTGAGCAAGCAGGAAAGTACCAACGTGTGGTATTTCTATGCTTTGCGTTTGATATCAATGCTGGATGTGATTATGATGAAAAGTTGGGAAAGTTTGTGGAGAAGCAAAAGGTGCCAGAGCTGAAAACGAAGAAGCAAAAGCAATTTCATGAACCGGTGTTGACAAGAGAACAAAGAATTCAAAGACACATCAGACTGATGAACATAAGGATGGACGAACAACGACGAACACAATCCAAGCAATAGTCGAGGGGGAGTTTGTAGATGCAAAAGTGCGACTAAAGCTTTGGATTGTATAACATAATATGTTTTGGTAATATCGAAGGTGCGAAGGAGTGGATTAAAAGGTGCGAAGGAAGACTGAAAGGTGCGAAGGAAGACAGCATGGACGAATGAAGACTTAGATTATAGTAGAACTTGGTTCGACCGATTGTTTTGGGCGAACCTGCACATTCGCACAAACAGTTTGGGCGAATGTGCAGTCTATAAATAGACAAGTTTGATTTTTGAATGTAACTTTTAATCATTATTATTCCCTCCACTTTCAGAAACTCTCTCTAGTGTTTTGTTAAACCTGTTTATCGTTCATACCTTGATTGTATCTATATTTCAACGTGTAAACAAGTGTTTTATTAATGAAAACGTTTGAAAATGATGATCTGTGTGTTTGAATCTGTTTGATTATTATTTTGTGATAGTTTTAGGGTTTTCGCACCTGAAACTAACTTTTTTGATCAATCTTTGTTTGTTATCGATCCTTTCACGCGCATACAAGATTCATCCTCAGTTCTTTATCATTATCAGTTCGTTGCGCGGACAAGACCCTTGGGGATGGATATGTTACTTTTGTGGGAATTACCGCTTCAGTTCCGTATGTCAAACTGAACGGTGTTTCCCCGTTGCTTGTTTTTGAAAGAGTGCGATGGGCCCATTGAACATGGGGTAATTCATCCACCCAGCCGCTACGTCTTGTTCCCAGACGTTCTTTGATATCTTCAACGATGCTTCGGTTTGCGCGTTCGACTTGGCCATTGCCTTGAGGATGCATAACTGAAGTAAATATATGTTTGATTTTCATGGATGAGAGCCATTCTTGTAGATGTTGATCTGCAAACTGCGTACCATTGTCACTTATAATTTCCAGTGGTAGACCAAATCTACAAATGATGAATTCCCATATGAATTTTTTGATGTTGTGTCCATCAGTTGTGGCTAATGTCTTGGCTTCTACCCATTTGGTAAAGTAATCAATGGCGACCACTAGGTATTTGACATTACCCGGCGCTGTAGGGAACGACCCCACTAGATCGATGGCCCATTTTTGGAATGGCCATGCTGCTGTGACTGGTACCAAGTTATTTTGTTGTCTGAGTGTGTCAGGCGCGTGCCGTTGGCAAGCGTCGCACTTGCCTAATTCTTTTAATGCATCGAGGTGCATTCCGGCCAGTAGTACCCCGCATTCATGAATTTTGCCACTACCATTCTAGGGCCTGCATGAAATCCGCATGTTCCTTCGTGGATGTCTTTTATTAAGCATGTGGCCTTCGCAGATTCTACGCATCGTAGCAATGGTCCGAGATAAGATCGTCGGTATAGAATACCGTCAACGACCTCGTAATGCAGGGGCTTATGTTGCAGCTTCCTGGCTTCAGCTTTGTTTGATGGGAGGATCTCTTTAGTTAGGTAGGCCATGATGGGGGTGATCCATGATTCTTTTCCAATTTGGACCACGTTCAATTGTTTTTGTGGTACAGATGGCCTAGTCAGTATTTCCACTCGTACGTCTTTTGCCATGTGATCAAATGCGGTTGATGCCATTTTGCTTAAGGCGTCCGCCAGCTTGTTTTGGCTTCGACGTACGTGAATGACTTTGCTGTGGAGGAAGCTGTTCATTAGCTCTTTAGTGTGCTGCAAATATAGGATCATAGATGGCTCTCTTGCTTCATATGGGCCGTCTATATGATTGGCAACTAACATGGACTCAACATGAGCTTTGATGTATTGCGCTCCCATCTTTTTGGCAATGCGCAAGCCTACTATTAGTGCTTCATACTCTGCCTCATTGTTAGTTGTTTGAAAATCGAGCCTTATTGCGTAGGTATATTCTTTCCCTTCTGGTGTTATCAGGCGTAACCCCACACCGACTCCTTCATCATTGAAAGCACCATCAGTGAAAATTTTCCACATTTCTGATTCATCCGGCGGAATTGTTTTTGAAGATGCTTCGTTTGTGCATTCTTCAACTTTATCCGCTGGGACTTCTGCCATGAAATCTGCCAGGATTTGTCCTTTAAAGGAAGGTCTGGCCTTGTATGTGATTGAGTGTTCTCCCAATTCGATGGCCCATTTGGCCAATCTTCCAAAAAGTTCTGGCTTGCGCAAGATATCGTTGATTTGAAAATCTGTGAGGACATTGATCGGGCGCCCTTGGAAGTATATGCGCAATCTTCTGGATGCGTGGACTAATGCAAGAACCAATTTCTCCATTGTTGAGTAGCGGGTTTTTGCGTCCAGCAGCGTACGACTGACATAGTAGATTGGGGTTTGTACACCATTTCTGTCGACCATGAGTACTACGCCTACCGCCTTATCAGTGACGGACAAGTACAGAGTGAGCGGTTCTTTAGGCAACGGAGCAGTGAGTGTTGGCAAATTGCTCAGACACTTTTTCATTTCTTGAAAAGCCGCTTCTGCTTCTGCGGTCCAGTGAAATTTTGATTTCTTTAAGCAATTCTTCAGTGTGTCCACGAAGGGGAAAGATTTGGACGCGTAGTTTGACAAAAATCTGTTCAAAGCTACGAGACGTCCCATTAGTGTTTGGACTTCCTTGATCGAAGATGGAGATGGCATGCGCTCGATTGCTTGCACCTTTTCTGGATTCGGGCGGAAACCATCTTTTGTTATGATGACTCCGAGAAATTTTCCTTCCTCCTTTCCGAAAGAACATTTTCCCGGGTTTAATTTCATCCGCACGCTCCGCAGTTGATCAAATTTTTTTTGGATTTTATTTAACATCTGGTCCTCTTCTCTGCTTTTGATTACCAGATCGTCAACGTACACCTCTAAGTTTACACCGATTTGTTTTATGAATGCGGTGTCCATTAGACGCTGATATGTTGTGCCAGCGTTTTTTAGCCCGAATGGCATTTTGGTGTAACAGAAAGTTCCCATATCCGTGCGGAACGCTGTCTTGTCTTCATCTTCTTTTGCCATCTGGATTTGGTGATAGCCTTTGTAGGCATCCAGAAAACATTTAAATCTGTAAGGTGCTAACGAATTAACTTTTAAATCGATCTTGGGTAGCGGATAACAATCTTTTGGGCATGCTTTATACAGATCTTTGTAATCGACGCACATACGCCAAGTACCATTAGATTTTCCAACCATGACTGGGTTTGCCAACCATGTTTGGTACTTGCTTTTGCGGAGAATACCTGCCTTCAAAAGTTCCATTACTTGCTCGTTCATCGCCTTTGTTTTCTCTGGCCCCATGCTGCGTTTCTTTTGAGCCACCGGCTCTGCGTTCTTATAGACGTTGAGCTTGTGTTCCGTGATATGTCAGGGAACGCCAACCATGTCTGCTGGCTGGAACGCGAATATGTCCATGTTTTATGTTAACAGTTGCTTCAAGTGTAAGCAAATGGAGTCGGAGATTTCATGGCCAATGATAACTGTCTGCTCCGGGAATGTAGGGTTGACGACCCATTTTTCCGGTTCAGTTCGGACAGTTGGTTTGAGTTGCTTTGCAAGTTTGGGCGCATCCGTCGTGTGGCACGTCTTGTTTCCGCGTATAAAGGAGACTCCTGTCCGCGTTGGAAAGCCGACCATCTGATGTGGTGTGGATGCGTTACAGTTGAATTAAAATCACACACCTCAGTGCGTGAGTGCTTTCCGTCTGAGAGTGTTACCGGAAATGTTAACATTCCCAGTGGGAAGATCATTTCATGAATAAAACCGGAGATGGGCTCTGTGACAGGCACTATTCTTGCTTTATCATCATCATCCAACTGATCGAAACATTGCTGGTACATGATGTCTGTGCTGCTGCCGTTGTCTAAAAACATATATCTTGTCCGGTAATGTCCAACAACACCTGTGATGATCAATGGAGCCGTCGAAGAAGCCCCTCCCTTCACTTTCGGCATAATGACCTTCTCTTCCTTCCATGAATCATCGTTCGCGTCAACAAACGTGCGTTTGTGGCTTGTCGTCCGGTGAATCATATTGCAACTGTTGCGCGTTATGCTGTACACATGGTGCGCATTGAGATTGCGAATCTTCTTCTGAGGGGGCTCGTTCCCTTCAGCATTGTCTCTTTTTCTTCGCACATTTTTCACAAGGTGCGCTAACTGTCCTGACTTTATAGCATTTTCTATTTCCATCTTCAGACTGTAACAGTTGTCTGTCAGATGGCCATAGTCTTCATGGTACTTACAGTATTTAGATTTGTCTGACGTTGTCTATCACATCGGAGTTCTTGCGGTTTCAGGGAACTGTAATTTGTTCCGTTTTTAATACCTCAAACGGTGTTTTAGATATGGGCGTCCAGTCATAGTTCTTCCTGTGGTGTTTCTGATGATCCCTGGACCCCTTTGAACTTATCATGTTCCGCGCATCTTATGCGGATGAATATTTCCCTTCTTCTGTTGTTCCAGAAATTCTGGACCAAACGGATTGCTTTGTGTTTCCTTTGGATGTTGAGTGTTGAGTATTGTTCTGGTGCACATGTTTGTTGCGACTAAAAGATCGCTCAGAAGATGCATATACCTTCGCAGCTTCAATCAACTCATCCCAAGCATGCGGCACGCCATCTTTCCCGTTAGACACTTCATTAAGTCATCATTCCTTACCCCGTGTATGAATGCTGCACGGGTGAGTTCTTCTCCGCAGCCAAGCTGAAGGGCTTCCTTGTCACACCCTCAAATTCAACGTGCGGGGTTTTACCGCGAGGCGCGTGACAAACTAGGATCTAAGTCAACGGTCACAATAAACGACACTATATGATACGTAAAAATGACATAAACAAACCATCAAGTTTTCATAAATCCATCGCTGCGGAAGCGTAAACTTTATTACAACCCAAAATGCAAAAGTACGTAAGTCTGAAAAGATAAGTAAAATGCATATGAATCTTAGACGCCGTGTGACTCCGTGCGCCTATGATAAGCTGACGACCTGAGACAAACATGCTAAAAATGTCAGCAAATAATGCCGGTGAGTTCACAGGTTTTATATTAAATGTTAAGTAATAAAAGCCATCATGTTATCACTACGTTAGAAATGATAGCGTTAGCTAGACGCATGAATAATACTACTACGACCTGAAACCATTACAGACAACGATATATGAATTTGCCCGAAACGATTTAGCTTATGACCGAGACAATATGCACCCGCCCGGCTCCCAGCCGACGGGTGGGGTCTGTCAATCCCAATAGATCTATCCACATTTCCCCGTTGTGCTCCTCACATTCATGGTTTCCCCGAGACTTTATGTATCGTATAGTATGTCAATGAATTAACACTAGTATAACATGATAATTCATGAAATAAGTATAAGCATGTGTCTCCCCCGAAATGTAAAATGTAAGGTGGGGTCATGAAACTCACCTGATGCTGCTTCTCGCACTAAGACAAGTAAACCTGCTCAATACGGCACCAAATACCGGTGACCTATCATGACGAGCGTATAAAATGTTAGACTAACAACCCGTAGGTTGATTAGTCCCTTGCAGTCCAGACCATAACCGTGTACATATGAAATGATGTTTAAACGTTTAACCGACCACACCAGACAAGACCCGACATCCCATTGGTGACCCGACATCCCACGTGTTAGCCGAAAGCAAGATATCATGCAACATATGCAATTAAACACTTAATGCGCGCAAGAGTTCACCTAATCTAACATAACAGTTAATTAACGTATAACTAAGTCCGAACAAGCGTTACCAAGTCATTGGACATGTCTTGGGGTTCCTAACATGTTCCTATGCGTCAATCCGTGTTTCGGGATGTTAAAATACACATACAGCAGCATTACACCCGATTACGAATCAAACTAGCGAATAGGATTGTAATCACTAGTAAAAGTGGAGATTAGGATTGTAATCGCCAGTTGTTGGGGCGAATAGAGCTTCTATTCGCATGTATATCAGGCGATTAGGAGCTAATCGCCTATAACACTGGCGATTAGAACTCCTACTCGCTAGTACAGGTCTGTTCCATCCTTTTTGCGCGTTTAACCCTCCAAATCAGATCTGAAGCATGCGTAAACACCCAATACCCAACCCAAAACATTAACCCAACTACTTCAAGCAAAAACCCCTAATTTATCATCACCCTAGCTGTTCCGAAAGCACGCGGTTTCCCAAAATAGCATAACTTGCATGTAAGCATCACATCAACATGTAAAACTTACCCTAAATAGCAAATACTTAGATTTCATCACATAACAACGTTATCCGACATTATCCTACTGTTCTAGCATCATCCTAGAGTAAACCATATCCTTAAATAATCAACAAAACATAACATATCATCATCAATTCACCATAATCGCCCAAACGGGTCAAAACGCCTAATATCAATATTACACATCTATGAACCTTCAAATTCCTAGATTATCATCATATTAACTTATTTAGATCAGAAACATACTAATAACATAAGAACAATCATGTTTAAACGATAAAAATCCTATCTTGCATGAATACATCACATATAACAAGTATAGATGTGTGGGTTTGTTTTGAAACCGATTTTAATAAGTTTTTAAAGACACAAACGTTTATAAATCAGGTCTGGACCTTTAGGGATCAAAACAATACTATTATAAAGGTTTGGGATGAAGAACACACCTTGAAATGGTGAGATTATGGGTTGTAAGACTTGGAAATATGATTTCTTGCTCAAAAACATGTTACAGAGGTTGGATAAGGTGTGGGGTGGCTTTGGGGTGTATTAGGGTTTCACAGATGATGTTTTGAAACATAAGGGTGGTATTTATAGGCGTTTTTAGTCGTGACCTGCAGTATAGGCGAGTACAGAGTTGTTACTGGCGAGTAGGGGTCCTATTCGCTAGTAACAACTAGCATTTAGGCCCTACTCGCCCCTAGAGGCCTTCTACTCGCTTCATTAAGTGCGATTAGGGTATCCCACATGCCCTAATCGCCTATAGCCTAAGTGTCCGAGTTTTTGGCGCGTTAAACCCCATTTTAACATATATAAACACGTTTTCACATACCAACAAGTTGTATAATGATTATAAATACGTAATGCACGATAACTAACACGTTCCCACCCGATCACCAATTCCCGGGACCCGAGACTTGCGTATGTGCGTTAAAGCCGACGATTCCACGAATCACCGATCCTTGTACACCTGGTTATGGACCGACACCCGATGGTCCCTCGGACCATTGTAACGACTCTCGATGATTCCCGAATCATCGGTACGACTCAACCGACCCGGTCAAATATGATATTAAGTAGTTGTTTTCAATGTTTTCGTTGAGGTAGACTCGTATGTATGCAAAGTATGAAACACATGTATGTAAAGTATGAAAAGTATTAACCTGAATATGCCGGGTGTCACATCACCCCCCAGTTGAAAGAATTTTCGTCCCGAAAATTTAATGAAGTCCGGAGATGAAGAGACGAAAGGAAGAAAGAAAAGAAAAAAAATTTCCCGTTGTTACATCATCCCCTAGTTGAAAGGAATCTCGACCCGAGATTCATTTGGTTTTGAAAGCAACATAGTTCAATTCAAAAGCACGCTTAGGAAATAGATGAGGGTACTTAGCCTTCATCTGATCTTCTCGTTCCCACGTGAACTCCGGTCCACGATTTGAATTCCAACGAACCTTAACGATGCGGATTTACTCCGACGAAGGCTACGGATCTTATAATCAAGGATTTCAACCGGTTCCTCCACGATACGTAAACAATCATCAACTTTGATTTCTTCGAGAGGAACTACGAGAGATTCGTCCGCCAAGCACTTCTTAAGATTTGAGACATGGAAGACGTTATGCACGCCACTAAGCTCGGCTGGTAAGTCAAGTCTGTATGCCACCGGCCCAATACGGTCCAGAATTGGGAACGGTCCGACATAACGAGGGTTAAGTTTGCCGCGCTTCCCGAAGCGTATAACGCCCTTCCATGGAGATACCTTCAATAAGACCCTGTCGCCAACCTGGAACTCCAAAGGTTTGTGACGACGATCAGCGTAGCTCTTCTGACGATCACGAGCTGCCGCCATACGATTACGAATTTGTACGATCTTTTTGGAAGTTTCGTACACCATTTCTGGGCCAGTGAGTTGGCTCTCGCCCACCTCGGCCCAACAAAGAGGGGACCGGCACTTCCGTCCATACAGAGCCTCAAACGGTGCCGGCTTAATGCTGGAGTGGTAACTATTGTTGTAAGAAAACTCCACCAGCGGTAGGTGAACCTCCCAACTCTTACCGAAATCGATGACACATGCTCGAAGCATGTCTTCAAGCGTCTGAATCATCCGCTCGCTCTGACCGTCAGTTTGCGGATGATATGCGGTGCTCATGTCCAGTTGAGTACCTAACGCTTTATGCAATATTTTCCAGAAACGGGAAGCGAAACGGGAATCACGATCGGAGATGATAGAGACGAGCACCCCGTGCTTGGAAACCACTTCCTTAATATAGATACGAGACAACCGCTCCAGACTGTCGGTTTCTTTAATAGCGACGAAATGTGCGGACTTTGTCAACCGGTCGACAATCACCCAGATCATGTCACAACCACTGGGCGACTTCGGAAGTTTGGTCACAAAATCCATTGTAATCCGTTCCCATTTCCATTCCGGAATTTCTGGTTGCTGTAGAAGACCAGACGGCTTCTGGTACTCCACCTTGACCTTAGCACAGGTCAGACATTTGCTAACATACGAGGCTATGTCAGCCTTCATGTTGGGCCACCAATAGAGTATCTTTAGGTCCTGATACATCTTATCGGAACCCGGATGAATAGAATACCGGGATTTGTGAGCTTCGTCCATGACAAGCTCCCGCAAACCCCCAAATAAAGGAACCTAAATTCGTTCGGCAAAGTAATGCAGGCCATCAGACCTAAGCTCGAGGTGTTTATCAGCACCGTGCATGGTTTCAGCTTTAAGGTTTTCCTCCTTCAAAGCTTCCAATTGTGCAGAACGGATTTGGTCAGGCAACAATGAATGAATGGTGAGCTGTAAGGCTCGAACACGACGAGGTTTCACAGACTCCTTCCTGCTCAAGGCGTCCGCCACAACGTTCGCCTTGCCAGGATGGTACTTGATAGCACAGTCATAGTCGTTCAGGAGTTCAACCCAGCATCGTTGCCGCATGTTCAACACCTTCTGGTCGAAAATATGCTGGAGACTCTTGTGATCGGTGTATACTTCGCACTTGGTACCGTACAAGTAGTGTCTCTATATTTTCAACGCAAAGATCACTGCACCCAACTCTAAATCATGAGTGGTGTAGTTCTTTTCATGGACCTTAAGTTGGCGATAAGCGTAGGCGATAACCTTCCCGTGTTGCATTAACACACAACCGAGACCACGAATGGAGGCGTCACAGTACACAACAAAATCATCCGTACCCTCAGGTAAGGATAAGATAGGTGCAGAGCAAAGTTTAAGCTTCAGCATCTGAAATGCTGATTTCTGCGGTTTTCCCCAGTCAAACTTTCGGTCCTTCTGGGTAAGAGTGGTAAGGGGTTGAGCGATCTTCGAAAATCCCTCAATGAAACGGCGATAGTAACCCGCAAGACCTAGGAATTGCCGCACCTCAGAGAGTGTCTTTGGTGCTTCCCAGTCCTTAATAGCTTCGATCTTGGCCGGATCGACATGAATTCCTAGTTCATTAACCACATGCCCTAGGAATTGTACTTCACGTAACTAGAAATCACACTTTGAGAACTTAGCATACAACTGCTCCCGTCTCAAAAGTTCCAAGACTAACCGTAAGTGTTCCTCATGATCCGTCTCGTTCTTAGAATAAACCAGGATATCATCAATAAACACGATAACGAATTTATCAAGATAGGGCTTGCAAACGCGGTTCATCAAGTCCATGAAAACAGCAGGTGCATTTGTGAGACCGAAGGGCATGACCAGGAACTCGAAGTGGCCATAACGTGTACGAAAGGCGGTCTTTGGAATGTAAGCTTCTTGTACCCGCAGTTGATTATATCCAGACCTCAGATCTATCTTGGAATAAAAACTGGAGCCTTGGAGTTGATCGAATAAATCATCAATACGAGGAAGCGGGTAACGATTCTTGATGGTTACCTTGTTCAGTTCCCGGTAGTCAATGCACATACGAAGGCTCCCATCTTTCTTTTTGACAAATAGGATATGAGCTCCCCACGAGGATGAACTAGGTCGAATGAATCCTTTTTCCAACAACTCCTGCAGTTGATTAGATAATTCTTGCATCTCGGGAGGTGCAAGGCGGTAAGGAGCTCGGGCAATAGGTGCCGCACCGGGCGTAAGATCAATGTTAAATTCAACCTGACGGTGAGGTGGAAGACCAGGCAAATCGTCAGGAAATACGTCGGGAAAATCACGAACAACAGGAATGTCCTCAATCCTCTTCTCATTGTCAGATGAAACCGAAACAAGAGCTAAGATAGCAGAATACCCTTTACGTAAATACTTATACGCTTTCATACATGAAATGATGCTCAAAGGAACCCCACTTTTCTCGCCATGAACCAAGAGAATCTCTCCATCCGGGAGAGGGAGGCGAATGATTTTATCAAAGTAAACGATTTCCGCACGATACAAGGACAACCAATCCATACCTACTACAACGTCGAAACTACCCAATGACACCGACATGAGATCGATAGGAAAAGATAACCCTGACAGTTCCAACTGGCATCCCTTAAGAATATGAGTTGCCTCAATATTCTTACAATCAGCCAACTCAATTAAATACTTAACCTCTAAAGGCGTCGGTACTATGTCTAACAGTCGGCTAAACTCAATAGATATAAAACTCTTGTCGGCACCCGAATCAAATAAAACAGAGGCATAACGATCACAAAGAAGAAACGTACCAGTAACAGTATCCGGATCCTGACGGGCCTCGCCCGACCCAATGACGAAGGCGCGCGCGTTCCTGCCGCCACCCCCGTTACCCCTGTCATTCCTCCCAGCATTCCCCTGCTTCAGTTTGGGGCAGTCCTTCTTAAAGTGCCCTGTCTCCCCACAGTTGAAGCATCCCTGATTACCCCTAGGTGCAGTAGTGGTAGTAGTAGTAGTAGTAGGGGCAACCACCTGTTGCTGAGTCTGAAGATTCACCCTACATGTCCGGGCCTGATGCCCGTTCTTCTTACAACGGGTACAATAACTACAATTTCCCACATGATGATACCCACAACGATCACACTTAGGCAGTCTACCAGAAGATGAACCCGTAGTCTCAAACTTCCTCTGCTGCTGCTGCTGAGGCTGAACCGTACCCTTACCCGCGCTCTCCCATTTCCTCTTGTTGCCATCAGAGGTCTTCGCCACGGTACCCTTAGGAGGAAAAACACCCTCCTCAACCTTCTGTTTAGTCAACCTATGAGCCAACCGAATGACATCCCGAAGTGTAGTAGCATCATTCGCGGTCACTAACCCGCGAACCTCAGGCACCAACCCACTAATGTAAAACTCAATAGCCTTATATTCAGGCGTCATAGAATCCGGGCATAAAAGTGCCAACTCATGGTAGCGAGTGGTATACTCCTCTATCTCAGATCCCACCATCTGATGATTCCACAGCTCGTGCTCCAAACTCTTAATCTCATCCCTGGGACAATACTTCATCTTCAAACGAAACACAAACTCGGTCCATGGCAACGCATGGGCCTCCAGTAAACCAATATTCTACACAGTCGAATTCCACCAAGTCAAGGCATGTCCTTCAAACGTCCCCGAAGCATACTT
This sequence comes from Ambrosia trifida, assembly GCA_028751855.1. Lineage (NCBI taxonomy): Eukaryota > Viridiplantae > Streptophyta > Magnoliopsida > Asterales > Asteraceae > Ambrosia > Ambrosia trifida. Next base: position 70,382,924 of record CM054129.1, on the reverse strand, counting down.
CACACGAAACTCCTTAGGGCAGTTACACATGGAGAAAGCAGACTCGACCTTCTCCAACCAGCGGAGCAGTCCCACAGCTCCCTCAGTCTCACTGAAGTTATGGGGCTTGCAGTCCTGGAACATCTTATAAGTATAGTGGACTGTAGGAGGTGGAGGTGGTGGAGGATGAAAAGCACCCCCTGTTACGATAAGCAACACGGTCAGAAAACGAGCATCACACGACAAAATATAAGGAATGAGGGTAGGGGTAATTAAATTACCACCATGGCCCTGCTGGGCGTCCTGCTGCGCAGCAATAGCAGCTGCCACGTGCTCCTAGATCAGATTATTCAGCTCCGCCTGGGTCATGCTGATGTTACCACGACCCCCATTACGTCCACCGCCATTTCGGCCACCAACACGACCACCACGAAGTCCTGCCATCTTCTGTCAAGGTCAAAGACAAGACATCAGATTCCAGAACAGATAACAAGAAACCATAAAGAAATCATAAGTAACAAGGTCAATCAGAGAACTGGATTCCATCATGGTTATTAGATCAAACACAGAGTCCACCAGCTTATTATTTCGTGTGCACCCGAAATGATAAGTCGTTCTACATGGTCCCCGAGGCGTGCTCCTAGCCTGACTTTCAAACCACAAGTCACCCACGTTCAGGAACAGATAAGAACTCCTACGTGGTAAAACACCCAAGATATAAAACAGCAAGTACAAGTGTGCGATAATGTGTGCGAGCAAGTGTGTCCATTGGAGTATAGAAATGGGAGATGTCCGAATCTTGGACAAATCTCCGAAGGATGCCGAAGCCACTCCAATGTACGCCACTGCCGTGCAAGGATAGTAAGGCTCCTCGTCTTCAGCACGAAGATGAAGAACATGATAGGAAATAAGAGTAATAGATAGATGATGTAAGCATAAATGATAATAACGAATGTAATACTAACACCCCGACAATTTCCCCCGTTGTGCTCCGCACATTCATGGTTTCCCCGGGACTTTACGTATCGTATAGTATGTAAATGAATTAACACTAGTATAACATGATAATTTATGAAATAAGTATAAGCATGTGTCTCCCCCGAAATGTAAAACGTAAGGTGGGGCCGTGAAACTCACCTGATGCTGCTTCTCGCACTAAGACAAGTAAACCTGCTCAATAGACGGCACCAAATACCGGTGACCTATCATGACGAGCGTATAAAATGTTAGACTAACAACCCGTAGGTTGATTAGTCCCTTGCAGTCCAGACCATAACCGTGTACATATGAAATGATGTTTAAACGTTTAACCAACCACACCAGACAAGACCCGACATCCCATTGGTGACCCGACATCCCACGTGTTAGCCAAAAGCAAGATATCATGCAACATATGCAAATAAACACTTAATGCGCCTAAGAGTTCACCTAATCTAACATACCAGTTAATTAACGTATAACTAAGTCCGAACAAGCATTACCAAGTCATTGGACATGTCCTGGGGTTCCTAACATGTTCCTAGACGTCAATCCGTGTTTCGGGATGTTAAAATACACATACAGCAGCATTACACGCGATTAGGAATCAAACTAGCGAATAGGATTGTAATCACTAGTAAAAGTGGAGATTAGGATTGTACTCGCCAGTTGTTGGGGCGAATAGAGCTTCTATTCGCATGTATATCAGGCGATTAGGAGCTAATCGCCTATAACACTGGCGATTAGAACTCCTACTCGCTTGTACAGGTCTGTTCCATCCTTTTTGCGCGTTTAACCCTCCAAATCAGATCTGAAACATGCGTAAACACCTAATACCCAACCCAAAACATTAACCCAACTACTTCAAGCAAAAACCCCTAATTTATCATCACCCTAGTTGTTCCGAATGCACGCGCTTTCCCAAAATAGCATAACTTGCATGTAAGCATCACATCAACATGTAAAACTTACCCTAAATAGCAAATACTCAGATTTCATCACATAACGACGTTATCCGACATTATCCTACTGTTCTAGCATCATCCTAGAGTAAACCCTATCCTTAAATAATCAACAAAACACAACATACCATCATCAATTCACCATAATCGCCCAAACGAGTCAAAACGCTTAATATCAATATTACACATCTATGAACCTTCAAATTCCTAGATTATCATCATATTAACTTATTTAGATCAGAACCATACTAATAACACAAGAACAATCATGTTTAAACGATAAAAATCCTATCTTGCATGAATACATCACATATAACAAGTATAGATGTGTGGGTTTGTTTTGAAACCGATTTTAATAAGTTTTTAAAGACACAAACGTTTATAAATCAGGTCTGGACCTTTAGGGATCAAAACAATACTATTATAAAGGTTTGGGATGAAGAACACACCTTGAAATGGTGAGATTATGGGTTGTAAGACTTGGAAATATGATTTCTTTCTCAAAAACGTGTTACAGAGGTTGGATAAGGTGTGGGGTGGCTTTGGGGTGTATTAGGATTTCACAAATGATGTTTTGAAACATAAGGGTGGTATTTATAGGCGTTTTTAGTCGTGACCTTCAGTATAGGCGAGTACAGAGTTGTTACTGGCGAGTAGGGGTCCTATTCGCTAGTAACAACTAGCATTTAGGCCCTACTCGCCCCAAGAGGCCTTCTACTCTGTCACACCACGCCAATGGAGGAAACACGTGGCGCGACGGTTCAAGCGTATAAAGTCAAGGTTAACGCAAATCACAAGTAATTAAGAAAATGGGTCATTTATTTAGGCGTCAAAATCATGTTCAAACATTACACATAAAGTAGATTGTTTTTAACATAAACAGTGAGGTTTCTCAAATATATCCCATATATTTGGGAAATAAAAGTGAAACCCCGCAAAAGCAACCGACGCCCGCATAGGAGATTCCAGTGACCCAGCCCGCCATACTTGTCTTCATCTAGTTACCTGAAAGATATGTTTAAATTTCGTCAATATAAATATATTGGTGAGTTCACAGGTTTTTAGTTTCCAAAACTTAAACACTTGGGAAATACCATGTTATGACAATATATAGGAGTTGCAAGGTCCTATAAATCTACTTGAGACTATAATCAAACCAAGACGTATAATAATAATGCCCCGCTCCAAGTCGTTTCTCGGTATCCTACGACTTAAGTTCAGAATATATGCACCCCAGGCATACACTGATGCATAATCGACGCTATCGATTAGGGGTGGGCCTTGTCAGGCACCAATAGTACTATTCAAATATTCCACCGGTTTCATTTCCCTGAATAAATGATTATAGAAGTGAGGTCTCAACCCCGAGTGGCGGTCACACCTCAAGTAATTATTCCGTCAAACATTTTCCCTAACATATCTTTCCCCCGAAAACGTAAAATAGTTTAAAATGGGGCCGTGAGACTTACCTGAATCAACGTCCGGCTCAAAAGGTAGATAGCAAACGGGGGGTCTCGCACCTACAAACGTCCTAGACGTATAAGTCACTATTCCTATAGTGCTTGTGCCTTGGCAAGTTGTACACCCAACTCCCGACCATGAGTTATTCCAATTCCCGTTTAATTTAGCGCGTATCCTAGGTTTCGTTGGCGTTAGATAACCCCTTTCCTTACAAGTTATATATTATTCTCATTAATATTTCCTTAACTTGTATATTATTATCCTCGACTCGACTTCACTTAACGTATAATTATTTTCCCATTCAAATAATTATACTCAAGATCGCATCGTTCGATATAATATATTTTTAACACCCGACCCGACTCACTTTGCCGCACATTTATATTCCCATTTAAATAAATATGCTAAGGTCTTGTCGTTCGGTAGTATATTCTCAACACTCGATTCGACTCACCATGCCGTATATTTATCTTCCCATTCAAATAAATATACTAGGATCTCGTCGGCACGGTATACACATTTATATACATATATATTTTATCTACTCGTCTTGGTTTTCCTTCCCACATATCTACTTTCCCATTAAGTAGATATACTAGAATTTCGCCGAGACGAGCGTATATATATATATATATATATATATATATATAAACGTGTAATTTTTCTTGTTAAGTTTATACGTTTGTTTAACGTTTTACTTGTTTACGTTATGTTTTTCTCCCACGAATAATTTCTTCAACACTTAGGAAAGTGTTTATTAGTTTTCACCCATGATGTATATATATATTTTACTTCCTAAAAATATATATTTTCTCATATTGCCGCAACGGCATTTTTCTCATGTTTTTGTCCGTTTGTTGTTCGTTAACGTGTCTTAGCCCGATATCTTAGCTTGAATAGTTAATTTTTCCAAGTTTTTCCCAACATGTGTTTTATAGAAATATTATTCATATTTCTTCCTCCTAACACATGTTACTTGGAAGGTTTAAAAATACTTTTGTATTTTTAACCCAACTTGTTAACTTAGACACAAAATGTTTTCCAACACTTTTATATTCCCATTTATATAAAAGTATTCATTTTTGTATAAGTTTCTCAAGTTTTAATTTTTGTTCAATATTTTTATAAAAATCTCTATTTTTATAAAAATCCTTATGTTAATACAAGTCCATATTTTTATAACTTCCACTTTTATAAAAATACAATTTTTATACAAAATACCCAAGTATGTTTACTAGTATTTACTAAATCAACCTTGGAGAATTATTACTTATACTTTTTGACACCAAACTTTCCATTATTGCATTTTTGGACTAATAGTTTCTAAAATATTCATTTTAGTCCTCTAACTTTCAAAGTTACAACATTAGTCCCTTAACTTTCAAATGTTGCATTTTTCTACTCTAACTTCCAAAGTTAGTATTTTTCACCCAAATTAGTGGACTTTGAAGATTCATCTTTTTAATGTTAAGTTATTTTTGCATCAAATCACTTTTAATAGTCTTATATTCCATACATAAGGCTACTAGTATGTGTGTTTAATGTATTTGTCCATTATATCCAAATTTCATTCTTCTAAGTGTGTAAACTTTAATTTTGCAACTTCTTTATTTATGACATCCTAACATATTCCATCTTATATTTCACTTTAGGAGATCATTTTATGATGATTAAAACTACCTTTTAATATATTCAAGTTTCTTTCACAAATCATAACCAAATCATCATCCTACATGGTGTATGTGTAGATTTTATATCTTTTAAGAAACACTACATTATTATCATCCAATCCATGATCCATTTACATGTCTTTAATCATCCATTTTACTCATGTAAAATCTATTAAAGCTTATGTTTCAAAACCACATTTTAACCCTTCATATACAACTTGCTTCTAAGAACACATACATGAATATTAATAATCAAAACAAGGTTAAGAAGCTTACTACTAGCACAAGGCTAGGGAAGACAAAAACCTTGGATTTGAGAGGGTTTTAGTGTGTTCTTCCAAGTGGCTAAGCTCCAAGCTCTTGAAACACACAATGGGGTTTTGATGGATGGATGTTTGGAAGTGATTTGGATGTGTTAAACTTGAAAGAATGATGTGTGTGGGTGGGGTGAATCTTACGGCCAAGAACAAGGAAAGAAGAAAGAAGTTTTGCTTTGTTTTCTCCAAATGCCTAACACATGTTATATAATATTATCACATGTAATCTTTCTAAAGATTCAAGGGATTTAGGTAGTACCAAATGTGATCTTGGATGGATATGATAAGGGTGTTTGGCCATGAGTTTAAGGAAGGAAGAAATGGATCTTTGGTAATCTAAGTAGTACACATAATCTCTCTTTATGATCTTGCTTGGATTGGTGAAGATTGTGTATGTACTAGTGTAATCTTTGGGTGATCTTCTTGGATTATAAGGGGTGTATGGGAGCCGAGTTCTTGCAAGGGATTGGAGGATTTTTCCAATCTTCCAAGGACACCAAATCATGCTTTATAATCATGGTTAATATTTTGGCAAGTTAAGCAAGCATGCATGTGTGTACTAGTGTATAATTAGGTTGATTTGTGTCTTGGATTACATGGCCATAGGGCCGAAATTTTTACAAAAAAAAAAGCAAGTGGAGCATGCTTTTGTACTTGGTAAATCTTACACCTTATCTCTTCCTTATGCATGCATAATACCATAGGTTTGTAGTGTGTGTTTAGGAAAAGAAATAAAAGGAAATACAAGGCCCTTAGGCCGGCCCTTGAGTGGGTTTAGGTGGGGTCCAAAACTCCAAATATTTACCCATTGTTTGTTAAGTTAAATCCCTCGTCGTTCGGGTGTCGTTCGGGTATTTTTCGGGTTTTAACCGCGCGTTATTCGGACATTAAAAATACCTTTAATAACCCTTATATATAGTCTAATTTAAGCGTTGATTGGTTATTTAGGCTTTTGCCGGGTGAAATTACGAGTTGTACGCGTATCGGGTGCGGTACGCGCACTTTATTCGTTACCGGGAGCTTCATGTGAAAAGTTTTCACTTATGGCTTTGGAGTTCCAAAACTCATTATATTTTGTGAAAATACCCCTTATTTTATATCCTGGGTGTCCGGGATCTTTTCGCTTATTTAGTTATTACCGGGTAATCGCCAACGTCCATACCGGATAGTTTATTCGCACATGATCCTATCATGTTTTACCATTAAACGTATGCATTCCTATGCATTATTTGGAAATTGCTATCTCCTAAGGCCTTGATAAATAATTCAACACATAATCGCATTTAATTACGTTAATCATATATTAATTAATTAGTACGGAATTACCTTATTTTTGCCGGTTATTACATTCTCCCCCCGTTAAGAGAATTCCGTCCCGGAATTCACTTCGAGTTCTCCGGTATAGGTGTCTTCTCAAATAGGGCGGGATATTTTTGCTTCATCCGGTCCAGCCTTCCCACGTGAACTCCGGTCCACGCTTGGCATTCCAGCGCACTTTGACCAACCTGATCTTGCTGCGCCTTAGTTTTTGGACCTTCCAATCGGTTACCTCGATTGGTTCTTCAACAAAATGTAACTTGTCGTCAATGTGGATTTCGTCAGCAGGGATGATGAGAGTTTCATCGGATAGACACTTTTTCAAATTTGACACGTGGAACGTGTCGTGTATTCCACTAAGCTCTTGAGGCAACTTGAGCTTGTATGCCACCGGGCCTACCCTGGACAATATTTCGAACGGTCCTACATATCTTGGGTTCAGCTTTCCGCGCTTTCCAAAGCGCGCGACACCCTTCCAAGGTGACACCTTTAGTAGGACCCTGTCTCCGACTTGAAATTCTAAGGGCTTTCGCCTCATATCAGCGTAGCTTTTCTGTCGGTCACGGGCCGCTTTGAGGCGTTCCTTTATCAAAAAGACCTTGTCCGTCGTCTCTTGAACAATTTCGGGCCCGGTGAGTTGTTTTTCTCCAACTTCAGCCCAACACAGTGGAGATCTGCACTTGCGTCCATATAGAGCTTCAAAAGGTGCAGCTTGAATGCTCGTATGGTAACTGTTGTTGTAAGAAAAATCCACCAAAGGCAAGTGCGTATCCCAATTACCACCGAAATCAATCGCACATGCCCGCAACATATCTTCCAAGGTCTGGATGGTTCGTTCACTTTGACCATCTGTTTGGGGGTGATACGCGGTACTCATGTCGAGGCGAGTACCGAGGGCTTCATTCAAACTTTCCCAAAACCTTGAGGTGAAACGACTATCCCGATCGGAGATGATGGAGATAGGTACACCATGCCTCGACACCAGTTCCTTAATGTATAAACGGGTCAGTTGCTCCAACTTGTCCGTTTCGCGAATTGGAAGGAAGTGTGCGGATTTTGTCAAACGATCAACAATTACCCAAATCATGTCATGACCGCTTGTTGTCTTGGGTAACTTGGTAATGAAATCCATGGAAATTTGCTCCCATTTCCATTCAGGTATCTCTGGTTGCTGGAGCAAGCCGGATGGGTTCTGATGCTCGGCCTTGACCTTTGCGCAAGTTAAACATCGCACAACATATGCCGCTATATCTCTTTTGATATTTGGCCACCAATAAAGTTCCTTCAAATCGTGGAACATCTTGTCTGCACCAGGGTGAACCGAATATCTAGAATTGTGAGCTTCGGCCAATACTAGCTCACGCAACCCTCCATACACTGGTACCCAAATTCTATTCATGAAATACAGGGTCTGGTCCGCCTTTGGTTCCAGTGAGTCAACCATCTTTCGCAATCTTTCACCCTTGACGTTCTCGGGTTTAAGGGCGTTAACTTGAGCTTCACGAATTCGATCGGTCAGATTCGTGTGGATAGTCAGACCCAAAGCTCGGACACGCAATGGTTTGACCCGTTCCTTGCGACTTAAGGCGTCGGCCACAACGTTCGCCTTACTGGGATGGTACTTTATCTCACAATCGTAATCGTTTAATAATTCAACCCATCGCCGTTGTCGCATGTTCAAATCCTTCTGATCAAAGATGTGTTGCAAACTCTTATGATCAGTGAAAATTGTGCACTTGGTTCCGTATAAATAGTGCCTCCATATCTTGAGAGCGAATACCACTGCACCCAATTCCAAATCGTGTGTAGTGTAGTTCTTCTCATGGATTTTCAGTTGTCTGGAAGCATATGCTATTACCTTTTCTCGTTGCATTAACACGCAACCCAAGCCTTGATGTGAGGCGTCACAGTAAACCACAAAATCCTCCGTACCGTCTGGGAGTGATAGTATCGGAGCGCCACATAGCTTGTCTTTTAGTAATTGGAATGCTGCTTCTTGCTTTTCCGTCCATTTGAATTTCTTATCCTTTTGGTTTAGCATGGTTAAAGCCTGTGCTATCTTGGAAAAGTTCTCGATGAACCTTCTGTAGTAACCCGCAAGGCCAAGAAATTGTCGTACTTCGGTAGGAGTTCGAGGGGCTTCCCAATTTTTAATTGCCTCGATCTTGGCGGGATCGACATGTATGCCTTTTTCATTCACCACGTGGCCTAGGAAGTGAACTTCTCGAATCCAAAAGTCGCACTTCGAGAATTTAGCATAGAGCTTTTCCTTGCGTAGTACTTCAAGGATTAACCGAAGGTGATTCTCGTGGTCTTCTTTGGTGCGTGAATAGATCAAAATATCGTCAATGAAAACAATGACGAATTTATCCAAGTATGGCTTACACACGCGGTTCATCAAGTCCATGAAAACAGCTGGTGCGTTGGTTAAGCCGAACGTCATTACCAAAAATTCATAGTGCCCATATCTAGTTCTGAAGGCCGTCTTTGGTACATCCTCTTCCTGTATACGCAACTGGTGATAGCCGGACCTCAGATCGATCTTGGAGTAAAAGCTAGATCATTGGAGCTGATCAAATAAATCGTCGATCCTGGGGAGAGGATAGCGATTCTTAATGGTTAGCTTGTTCAGCTCTCGATAGTCAATGCACATGCGAAATGTGCCATCCTTCTTCTTTACAAATAAAACGGGAGCTCCCCAAGGTGAGAAACTCGGTCTTATAAAACCCTTGTCCAACAATTCTTGTAGCTGGCTGGATAGTTCCTGCATCTCTGATGGAGCTAAGCGATATGGCGATCGTGCCACAGGAGCAGCTCCAGGAACGAGGTCGATGCGGAACTCGACTTGTCGAGGTGGTGGCAACCCCGGCAAATCATCTGGGAATACATCAGGAAAATCTCTAGCTATTGGAATGTCTTCCAACTTCCGCTCGTCGGCTTTCTTGTCCACCACGTGTGCCAAGAATGCGACAAGCCCTTTTCTTAAGCACTTTCGCGCCTTCATGCTTGAAATAATTCTTAGTGGCGTCCCGTGCCTTTCCCCTTGAATTGAGAGAGTTTCACCGCTGGCGAGGGGGACTTGAATGATTTTATCGTTGCAAACTACGATGGCACGGTGTGCGGATAACCAGTCCATGCCGACGACTATGTCAAAACTACCCAGCGCAACCGGCAAGAGATCAATCCCAAACTCGTGCCCACAGAGTTCCAATTTACATTCTCTCGCTACTTCTCTCGTTTCAATAGTTTTACCATTAGCCAGTTCTATGGAGTGGGTGTATCTAGTTTACTAGTTTTTAGCCCAAGTAATCATTTAAACTCAATGGATACGAAGCTAAAATCGGCATCGGTATCAAATAATACAGAAGCATAATGACCATTAAGAGGGAACGTACCAGTGACCACGTTGGGGTCTTATCGTGCATCACCGGCTCCAATCACAAACGCCCGCCCGCGGGCTTGGTTGTTTACCTTGGGGCAATCCTTCTTCCAATGGTCAAGTGACCCGCACGCGAAGCAGGGTCTTGCTCCTCCATTCTTCGGTGCTCTTGACCGGCAATCCTCTGTCTTGTGCCCCGAGCGGTGGCACTTCCCACAAATTATCCCGTTGTTTTTCCCCTGATTACCCTGTTTCCCACCATTTCCGCGCCCTGTGGCTACATATCCCTTTCCCTTCTTGTTCGCATTACCCGACGATCCATCCTTCTTCCCTTCGTTGCGCTTACGTTTCCCAAACCTTGGTTTATTCCCCTGATCATTCGACACAACAGCTGAACTCGTCCCCAGATTTTTACCCTCCACGCTGCTAGACTCAGAAATTTTTAATCCCGAAACCTTCCGGATTAAGGTGCCCATTCGAATAGCGTCTTCGGTGAGGCTCAGAGCGAGATCGATAGCCTCGCGCATGGTCGTGGGTTTGGAAGAAGTGACCATGCTGTGTATTTGTGGCGCCAGTCCGAATAGGTACCGCTCTATCTTGTTGCTCTCTGGGGTAACCAAGCGAGGCACTAGTCGGGCGAGGTCATGATATCTGGACGTGTACCCAACCACGTCTGCTCCAACCATGGTAAGGTTCCAGAATTCCATTTCAAGTTTCTATACCTCACTCGCCGGACGGTATTCGGCGATCATAAATTCCTTTAATTCCACCCATGGTAGGGAGTAAGCAGCATCATCTCCCAGTGCCTGTACTTGGCTGTTCCACCAAGTTAGCGCTTGATCCAGGAACAAGTTCGTGGAGTACATGACTGATTGTCGAGGGGTACAACCACTGATGCGGATCACTGCTTCGGTCTTTTCGAACCATTTAATCAGTCCGACAGATCCTCTGTGCCGCTAAAATTTATCGGCTTACAGTCCAAAAAGGCCTTGAAAGTGCAGCCACGCTCTCGCGAGGCTGTTTCTGCAATAATAAGGTAGTATGTTATTATGGGATAGAAGTTTTACGATAATCTCCCATCGCTTTTTCATTCATTCATAAACCTCTTACCAGTAGGGGAGGTTTCACGTCGGTCGCTCCCAGTCCTATCCCGCGATCGCTCAGAGCGGGCGGCTTCGTGTTCCGCTATGGCTCGGGCTATACGCTCCGAGACTAGTGTTTCTAGTTCAGCGGGTGTTGTGGGCAACCCGTCGTTGCCACTGTTGCTCCGGGTAGCTGGTGCCATTTTTCTTCAATAATAATTATTAAAGGTTAGCTTTGGCGAACATTCACACAAATATAGACATACACAAAGCATAAGTAGCAACTCATCACATGAACATAATAATCAACACACATCACCACACAATCACACAAATCACAATATATGGAGTAAGCAATAATAATCGTAGAAAATCACAGTTATGCAACAACATATTTCACCATCATAACAATAAGATTTTTCATTAATTTCAATAGTACGAGTACAATGCTTTATTTACAATAACAAAATAGGGGATAACATCCCTCATACATCGTTCTGAAATAAATAAAAACATCATATCATATGCCGGCATACCCGCACGGCTGGGCAAAATGCAAACGAGTGTTATAACCCGTGCTACGCTACCATACTGCTACTACTATATACATCTGCAAGTGATTCTTCAAGTGTCTCCGAAGTATCCCTACTGTGGTGGCGGTGGCGGAAACTGATACTGAGGGGCGTGCATGCTGATGGTCATACTGATCGCCATGATGCGATCATACAAAAACTGTCGATGCGCGAAATGTGCATCGCCCGTAATCCCACAATGCGCGTCCATGCGCAACAACTCCTCGGCATAGTGTGCTAGGGCATCTCGGGTATCAATGATCCGTGCCCACATAAGTCGGGTTTGCTGTTCCATCTGGTTCACGGTGCGCTGCACCGTGTCGGCGAGAGTCTGGAAATCTCGCTCCAGTGAAATAGCTGAGGACCAAGCTGGTCCGGATAATGGTGCTATCCCGTGGGGCTGTGATGGCCCGGGTATGTCGGGGTATGTCGGCTGGGACGGGCCGACTGACTGGGTCTGGCATCGGTAATGGGGTGAATAGCTGGGCCAAACCCTGTAGTCCGGGGGTGAAGTGGGGTGGCATCAGGTATGGGTCCCCTGCACCCAGAGGGTATGGTGCAGGTGGTGTCATCATAAAAGAGGCTCCGGCACCTAAGGTGTAAGGTGCGGGTAAGGGCATGATAGGCATCTCGAGGTGAGGTGGCAGCATAGGTAAGGTGGGAATGGGCAATGTCATGGGGGCAATGGGAGGTGCTACGAGCTCGGCCAATGGGGCCATGAGGGGCTGTGAAATCGTGGCCCACTCCGGGGTGGACACCACAACTGTAGGGGTAGGGGGCTCGCAGTAGCGAACGCCGTCATGCCCGCCCTGCGTAGCTCAGAGCTACGGGCGGAGCTACCATGTATAACGTGTCCTGCTGGGGCTAGCCCGTCCTGCGGTAAGGGCTCAGGTAGTGCGGGAAGGGCCGCAGGTTCAGCAGGGGCGTCCTCCATCATTGGAGCCACGGGCTCCTCCTAGTCGGCCGGTATCAAGGGTACCAGCATGTGGTCTACAAAAGCTACCGACTCGTCGTCCGAGTCGTCCGAGATCCACCCGTTTCGTCCACGGGCAATCGGCATAAGCCTCATGCTTGGAGGAACGGGAATGTGTGGGGCGGGTAGTGGCTCGTGATCGACGTGAGCCTGTCGGTCAAATGGAGACTCCACGGTCTCCGACTGGGCAGGGGCGGGTCTCGAGGGACCTGCGCAGTCTGCAGGGAAATCCCTGGCGGCTCTAACCGGGTGTGGGGGTAGTGGTGCGGCAGGTAGTGGTATGATGGGCAAGTCGGCCTGTGGTGCCTGCGGTACGTCGGCCACGGCGGCCATGTCATCCCCAGCGGGGGCCCAATCTGGATCCTCGCTGGGATCCGTCTCATCAGAACTGTCGCCGTCTGAGCCTCCGGCGGCGGCGTCCAACTCCATGTCGTCCTCCTCTGGGTCGAGCACGACTAGCTCGACTGGCTCGGCTGGAGGCGCTGGTATAATCAGTAAGCTACTGTCGTAGCTGGGTGCTATACTCTCTGCGTCTGACATCCCTGGCAAAAGAACCGTACTAATATATATGATTTATTTAATTAGATAGTTAAGGCGTACATTTAACAGTAACCTTCCTATCCTCTAATACTACGTACTGCATAACAATACCCATGGCTAGCTCGGTCGGAATCTCCTCATGCCCACTGCTTCTTGAAAAATTACTTTATTGCGCTTAGCATATATATTTATATTTTGAAAACTTTATCTTTTGAACCAAATCCGGTTATAGTCTAGTTTTTAAAGAAAATATACTAGTTCGCTATAACCTTGGCTCTGATACCACTTTCTGTCACACCACGCCAATGGCGGAAACACGTGGCGCGACGGTTCAAGCGTATAAAGTCAAGGTTAACGCAAATCACAAGTAATTAAGAAAATGGGTCATTTATTTAGGCGTCAAAATCATGTTCAAACATTACACATAAAGTAGATTGTTTTTAACATAAACAGTGAGGTTTCTCAAATATATCCCATATATTTGGTAAATAAAAGTGAAACCCCGCAAAAGCAACCGACGCCCGCATAGGAGATTCCAGTGACCCAGCCCGCCATACTTGTCTTCATCTAGTTACCTGAAAGATATGTTTAAATTTCGTCAATATAAATATATTGGTGAGTTCACAGGTTTTTAGTTTCCAAAACTTAAACACTTGGAGAATACCATGTTATGACAATATATAGGAGTTGCAAGGTCCTATAAATCTACTTGAGACTATAATCAAACCAAGACGTATAATAATAATGCCCCGCTCCAAGTCGTTTCTCGATATCCTACGACTTAAGTTCAGAATATATGCACCCCAGGCATACACTGATGCATAATCGACGCTATCGATTAGGGGTGGGCCTTGTCAGGCACCAATAGTACTATCAAATATTCCACCGGTTTCATTTCCCTGAATAAATGATTATAGAAGTGAGGTCTCAACCCCGAGTGGCGGTCACACCTCAAGTAATTATTCCGTCAAACATTTTCCCTAACATATCTTTCCCCCGAAAACGTAAAATAGTTTAAAATGGGGCCGTGAGACTCACCTGAATCAACGTCCGGCTCAATAGGTAGATAGCAAACGGGGGGTCTCGCACCTACAAACGTCCTAGACGTATAAGTCACTATTTCTATAGTGCATGTGCCTTGGCAAGTTGTACACCCAACTCCCGACCATGAGTTATTCCAATTCCCGTTTAATTTAGCGCGTATCCTAGGTTTCGTTGGCGTAAAATTACCACTTTCCTTACAAGTTATATATTATTCTCATTAATATTTCCTTAACTTGTATATTATTATCCTCGACTCGACTTCACTTAACGTATAATTATTTTCCCATTCAAATAATTATACTCAAGATCGCATCGTTCGATATAATATATTTTTAACACCCGACCCGACTCACTTTGCCACACATTTATTTTCCCATTTAAATAAATATGCTAAGGTCTTGTCGTTCGGTAGTATATTCTCAACACCCGATTCGACTCACCATGCCGTATATTTATCTTCCCATTCAAATAAATATACTAGGATCTCGTCGGCACGGTATACACATTTATATACATATATATTTTATCTACTCGTCTTGGTTTTCCTTCCCACATATCTACTTTCTTATTAAGTAGATATACTAGAATTTCGCCAAGACGAGCGTGTATATATATATATATATATATATATATATATATATATATATAAACGTGTAATTTTTCTTCTTAAGTTTATACGTTTGTTTAACGTCTTACTTGTTTACGTTATGTTTTTCTCCCACGAATAATTTCTTCAACACTTAGGAAAGTGTTTATTAGTTTTCACCCATGATGTATATATATATTTTACTTCCTAAAAATATATATTTTCTCATCTTGCCGCAACGGCATTTTTCTCATGTTTTTGTCCGTTTGTTGTTCGTTAACGTGTCTTAGCCCGATATCTTAGCTTGAATAGTTAATTTTTCCAAGTTTTTCCCAACATGTGTTTTATAGAAATATTATTCATATTTCTTCCTCCTAACACATGTTACTTGGAAGGTTTAAAAATACTTTTGTATTTTTAACCCAACTTGTTAACTTAGACACAAAATGTTTTCCAACACTTTTATATTCCCATTTATATAAAAGTATTCATTTTTGTATAAGTTTCTCAAGTTTTAATTTTTGTTCAAAATTTTTATAAAAATCTCTATTTTTATAAAAATCCTTATGTTAATACAAGTCCATATTTTTATAACTTCCACTTTTATAAAAATACATTTTTTTATACAAAATACCCAAGTATGTTTACTAGTATTTACCAAATCAACCTTGGAGAATTATTACTTATACTTTTTGACACCAAACTTTCCATTATTGCATTTTTGGACTAATAGTTTCTAAAATATTCATTTTAGTCCTCTAACTTTCAAAGTTACAACATTAGTCCCTTAACTTTCAAATGTTGCATTTTTCTACTCTAACTTCCAAAGTTAGTATTTTTCACCCAAATTAGTGGACTCTGAAGATTCATCTTTTTAATGTTAAGTTATTTTTGCATCAAATCACTTTTAATAGTCTTATATTCCATACATAAGGCTACTAGTATGTGTGTTTAATGTATTTGTCCATTATATCCAAATTTCATTCTTCTAAGTGTGTAAACTTTAATTTTGCAACTTCTTTATTTATGACATCTTAACATATTCCATCTTATATTTCACTTTAGGAGATCATTTTATGATGATTAAAACTACCTTTTAATATATTCAAGTTTCTTTCACAAATCATAACCAAATCATCATCCTACATGGTGTATGTGTAGATTTTATATCTTTTAAGAAACACTACATTATTATCATCCAATCCATGATCCATTTACATGTCTTTAATCATCCATTTTACTCATGTAAAATCTATTAAAGCTTATGTTTCAAAACCACATTTTAACCCTTCATGTACAACTTGCTTCTAAGAACACATGCATGAATATTAATAATCAAAACAAGGTTAAGAAGCTTACTACTAGCACAAGGCTAGGGAAGACAAAAACCTTGGATTTGAGAGGGGTTTAGTGTGTTCTTCCAAGTGGTTAAGCTCCAAGCTCTTGAAACACACAATGGGGTTTTGATGGATGGATGTTTGGAAGTGATTTGGATGTGTTAAACTTGAAAGAATGATGTGTGTGGGTGGGGTGAATCTTACGGCCAAGAACAAGGAAAGAAGAAAGAAGTTTTGCTTTGTTTTCTCCAAATGCCTAACACATGTTATATAATATTATCACATGTAATCTTTCTAAAGATTCAAGGGATTTAGGTAGTACCAAATGTGATCTTGGATGGATATGAAAAGGGCGTTTGGCCGTGAGTTTAAGGAAGGAAGAAATGGATCTTTGGTGATCTAAGTAGTACACATAATCTCTCTTTATGATCTTGCTTGGATTGGTGAAGATTGTGTATGTACTAGTGTAATCTTTGGGTGATCTTCTTGGATTATAAGGGGTGTATGGGAGCCGAGTTCTTGCAAGGGATTGGAGGATTTTTCCAATCTTCCAAGGACACCAAATCATGCTTTATAATCATGGTTAATATTTTGGCAAGTTAAGCAAGCATGCATGTGTGTACTAGTGTATAATTAGGTTGATTTGTGTCTTGGATTACATGGCCATAGGGCCGAAATTTTTACAAAAGAAAAAGCAAGTGGAGCATGCTTTTGTACTTGGTAAATCTTACACCTTATCTCTTCCTTAAGCATGCATAATACCATAGGTTTGTAGTGTGTGTTTAGGAAAAGAAATAAAAGGAAATACAAGGCCCTTAGGCCGGCCCTTGAGTGGGTTTAGGTGGGGTCCACAACTCCAAATATTTACCCATTGTTTGTTAAGTTAAATCCCTCGTCGTTCGGGTGTCGTTCGGGTATTTTTCGGGTTTTAACCGCGCGTTATTCGGACATTAAAAATACCTTTAATAACCCTTAAATATAGTCTAATTTAAGCGTTGATTGGTTATTTAGGCTTTTGCCGGGTGAAATTACGAGTTGTACGCGTATCGGGTGCGGTACGCGCACTTTACTCGTTACCGGGAGCTTCATGTGAAAAGTTTTCACTTATGGCTTTGGAGTTCCAAAACACATTATATTTTGTGAAAATACCCCTTATTTTATATCCTGGGTGTCCGGGATCCTTTTCGCTTATTTAGTTATTACCGGGTAATCGCCAACGTCCATACCGGATAGTTTATTCGCACATGATCCTATCATGTTTTACCATTAAACGTATGCATTCCTATGCATTATTTGGAAATTGCTATCTCCTAAGGCCTTGATAAATAATTCAACACATAATCGCATTTAATTACGTTAATCATATATTAATTAATTAGTACGGAATTACCTTATTTTTGCCGGTTGTTACATACTCGCTTCATTAAGGGCGATTAGGGCTATTCCACATGCCCTAATCGCCTATAGCCTAAGTGTCCGAGTTTTTGGCACGTTAAACCTCATTTTAACATATATAAACACGTTTTCACATACCAACAAGTTGTATAATGATTATAAATACGTAATGCACGATAACTAACACGTTCCCACCCGATCACCAATTCCCGGGACCCGAGACTTGCGTATGTGCGTTAAACCCGACGATTCCACGAATCACTGATCCTTGTACACCTGGTTATGGACCGACACCCGATGGTCCCTCGGACCATTGTAACGACTCCCGATGATTCCCGAATCATCGGTACGACTCAACCGACCCGGTCAAGTATGATATTAAGTAGTTGTTTTAAATGTTTTCGTTGAGATAGACTCGTATGTATGCGAAGTATGAAACGCATATGTAAAGTATGAAAAGTATTAACCTGAATATGCCGGGTGTCACATTCCTTGTTGTATCTGACGATAAAGTCTTCCAGGGATTCATTCTCATGGCGTGCGCACAAGAGGACGTGTGCTTTATCCTTCTTGTGCTTGCGCAAGTGTGAAAAGTGATTTTTGAATTTTCTTATGAGATCATCAAAGTCTAGCAGACTTCCGACAGGCAAACTTTCGTACCAGACCCTGGCTGACCCTGTTAGCGTTTGCATGAACAGATGACACCAGGCTTGTACAGGCCATAGCTTAGAACTGCCTGCGCAGTCAAAAGCATGTAAGTGATCGTCTGGATCACGTAAACCATCGTATTTCCCAATCTTGCTTGGGATTTTACACTCTTGAGGCATCGGTGCTAGCTCGATGCATGCACAGAACTTTGATCTCTCAGCGAAAGTCTTTGGCCTGTACGGCTTGTAGAGATCATCGTCTTTGGTGCTGGGTTACTGGCAACAAATTTAGAATGTTGCTTCCGATTGGAGTCGTGGTGCACCTCATCCTCTGATTCATAGCCATCTTGTTCATCATTCAGGTTGACGGGGTCCTGACCGCGAGTATTTCTACCACAGTCTCCACCACGTACCGCCTGATGGGGCCCATTAGTATGACGGCCATTGTTGTTTTCCCAAGGTGATCCTGAATCATCCTCCCCTGTGTCAAAGCTTAATGTCTTTTGGACATTAAGTTTGGCTTTTTCCATCACCATCTTCTGATATTCGGCAATTGTTTTTGAATTTTGCCGGGCCAACCACTCGTCCGGATCTACCGGAGATAGGTTGTCTTGTTTCTTTTTTCCTCCAGTAAGTCCCTACCTGATTGGGTTGAACTGAAATGTTGAAGTTGGTTGTTTCTGAGCAACGTTTTTGGTAACGGTGTTTGGTGTGACGTTTTGGATTTCGTCGTTGATTGTTGCGTCTATCTCAGTAGTGTTGTTGTTTGCATCCTTTGAGGGAGCCATTGTTGCTAGTA
This sequence comes from Ambrosia trifida, assembly GCA_028751855.1. Taxonomy (NCBI): domain Eukaryota; kingdom Viridiplantae; phylum Streptophyta; class Magnoliopsida; order Asterales; family Asteraceae; genus Ambrosia; species Ambrosia trifida. Next base: position 70,363,886 of record CM054129.1, on the reverse strand, counting down.
TGAAATATTATCGAACCATAAGGGATGGCGCCAATGAAGAAACAAATATTCTTACCACCGGTTAGGGATGATAAGATTATAAGTATTCTACAGGGTTGATCCTTCACTAGCAGCTATGGATTGATGAACCTGCAAACAAGAGTGGATTGTGGATGTGGAGACGACTACACGAGGTAATAGTTTATGACAAAAGCGGGGTGAATGGAGATACTATCTTGTTATTGATAGCTCTTCGGGTTAGCAGAAAGTGTCCTCTCCTACTAGGGATGTGATCCCTTTTATATGAGAGTTCGTATGCCACTATTATCCAAGTCCTAACTGTGGTTAGGTTGTCTCCATCACCCTTGACTGTGTTAGTATGGTAATATAAGGAAAGCTAAATTAATGGGAATAGTGGAACATTATACCGCCTTTATTGTTGAGCCTACGTGATTTTTGCATGGCAATTGACCATGCATAAAATCTGCCTTTGACCAAGACTTGACTTTTGACCGGTCATTATTGTGCTTTGACTACTCCTTGCGCATAGACTTTCTCCGCGTAGCAGTGTTTTTCCGGGTTTGGGTATGCGGAATAGTGTATTCAGTACCCAATCCCATCACCTATTTACTACCTATCGCTCTACAAAGCTCCCAAAATGGTTATAGAAACAATTGAAGCTATCATGAGGAAATTTTTTTGGTCGGGTTCTAGTATTGAACGAAAAATTCCATGGGTCTCTTGGGATATCATAACTACTTCCAAGAAAGATAGTGGACTTGGCATTTCTAATTTACAGCATATGAACGACGCGTTACTCCTAAAATGGTATTAGCGGTTTAAAAAGGAGGAGAACTGTCTTTGGAAGCGAATTGTCTTGGCTTGTAACGGCTCGGCTAGAAGGTGGTATTCCATGCCTTGTTCGTCATCGTCCAGTGGGAATTGGAAGGATATTGTCAAGGTCGGAGAAAAGAAACTGCCTAATGGATGTTCGCTAAACTCTTATTTCCTTGGTAAAGTTGGTACTGGTTCCACTATTTCCTTTTGGTGTGATAACTGGTTACACGACACGCCCCTCAAGTTAATATACCCGAGTTTGTTCAGATTAGAGACGGATAAATGGGTCGTTGTGAGCAGCCGATTGAAGGTCCAAAACGGCGTTAAATCTCTAGTTTCGGGCTGGAGGGCTGACCCTTCCCAGGTAGAGATTTCCGAGTTTTTCATTTGCTGGAGGACCTGTTTGAATTTCAATGGATAGGGGGTTTTGACAAATGGAGTTGGAAGGGAGATTCGAGTGGTATGTTTTCAGTTCGTTCAGCGAAGATGCTCCTATACAATGCTTTTAATACGACTAAGACTCAGAGTATAAACTGGAAAGTTTGGGTCCCTATTAAATGCAAGATTATGGTGTGGAGAGCTATTCGGGACCGCCTTCCTACATGTGTAGAGATATCAAAGCGAGGCGTACAGCTGCAAGAGATTATGTGTATTTTCTGTTAAACGGGTCACGAAACGGGAATGCATTTGTTTACTGGATGCGTTTTCTCTTTTGAAATCTGGAATAGAATTATGGCTTGGTGTCGCTTATGCCCTAATTATGCCTTTGATGTGTCGGACGTTCTCAATATTGCCGAGTCCCAATCGGTATCAAACATGAAAAAGTCCATTATTCGCGGTATTATTTTCACGGCACTGTGGTCGATTTGGAATGAAAGAAATGCACGCATCTTTTTACGCAAGTCAAGAAGACTGGTTGAAGTGTTTGAGAACATCAAGACTACCTCGTTATTTTGGTTTCGTCATAGAACTAGAATAAAAGATTTCGATTGGAAAAAATAGTGTAATTATCCTTTGGATTCGATGTAATCATTTGTGTTGCCCGGGGGTCCTTGCTTTAAGGACCGCTCTTGGGTGTTTTTGAATGAAAGTTACCTTACAAAAAAATTCTTAAAAACGACCTTCTATATATATAGAACCACATATATATATATATATATATGTATATATTTGAAAAGGGTGGGATTACCGGATTAGAAAAAAAGGGAAAATGGATTTTAATACTTCCAACTATAGCCTATTGGCGGATAATATTCCCGACTATCACTTTGGCCATTAGCACTCAAAACTTTCAACTTGTTTACTTTTATCACTCCCAAACTAACTGAGGTCTAACCTGGTTAGTTTTGTGGCCAGAATGTAAAAACCTAAACTTCTACGTGGCAAAAAATATAAAACCAAAACTTAAGGGGCATTTTGAAACTTTTTATTATAAATCCCAACCCCCCCCTCTTCTACCTTCTTATTCTTCTGGTTACAGGCCCAGACCAGCCCCACTTTGGCTCTTAATAACAATATACTTTACACTCCTCACTTTGGCTCTCTACTCAATACGACGACGCTTCAATAATACAAATCCGACGCCGCCTTTCATCACCGACATTGTCCTTCCAATCAATACTCACCATCACATTACCAACCATTCCATCCCTAATAATAATAAAAATAATAATGATACTTCCTTACTTGTCGAGATATGCCCGCCTTTGTTAGAGGATGACCAAACAACGAAAAGAAGCGACGCTACGACGACCGGCGAAGACGAATGTGAAAACAAAAAGAAGAAGAAGAAGAAGAAAAGAACAAAGAAGAAAGAACAAAATTGCAATCACGTCGTAGTCATCCCTTCCCAGAAACGTGAATGTTTCTTGAACGTTGAACCAGTCATGGGGTTTTGTTGGTGCTGCTGCATTTGGACAGATTTGGTTGTGTTGTGGTTTTCTTCTGCATTGTTTTTATAAGGTTTTGAGTGATTGATTGATTGATTGATTGTTTGGTTGATGTGAAGGTTTTTTTTTATTTCCGGTGATGGTTGTTGTTTAGGTAGGTTTTCCGGTGAATCGATGTTGGTAGTGGAGATAGTTGGTGATGGTGGCAGAAGGATGGATGGGTTTTGTTGTGGTTGTGGTACGGTTGGGGTGGTGGGTGGTGCAGTGGTGATCTTTGGTGCAGTGGTGGAAGGTGGTGGGTGAGGGGGGGGGGGGGGTTCTGTCAACAACAAAATGGGAAGAGGGGGTGGGTTGATTTATAAAATTTTAAAAATAATAATAATAATTTTTTAATAATTATAATAATAATTATAATAATTTAATATATTATAATAATAATAATCATTATTATAAAAGGTTTTATAAATATCCCAAAGTTTAGGTTTTTACATTTTGGCCACAAAAACTAACCAGGTTGGACATTAGTTAGTTTGGGAGTTATAAAAGTAAACAAGTTGAAATTTTGGAGTGCTAATGGCCAAAGTGATAGTTGAGGGTATTATCCGCCAATAGGCTATAGTTTGGATTATTATCCGCCAATAGGCTATAGTTAGGAATATTATCCATCAATAGACTATAGTTATAAGTATTAAAATCTATTTTCCCTAAAAAAAAAACAAAAAAAGAAAACAGTGAATAATACCGGAAGAAGAAGCCAACACATATAATTTCCTTTTCATAATTTAATAATAAAAAAATAAAGAAAAAGAAGGCGCCTCTTATTTGCACCTGTTTAAAACTTATTTGCACCTGTCTACGGCTCGTAGAGGCCTCTACGAGCCGTAGAGGGAACTCTACTGCTCGTAGAGGTCTCTACTGCTCGTAGAGATCTCTGTCAAATGTGGTCCACCTTGCCAATCATTGACAATCATTTAATGACACCTCTACTGCTCGTAGAGGCCTCTACGAGCAGTAGAGTTTCACTTGAATTCTTTTCCTTTCGTTTTGGATGACTCGTAGAAGCATCCTCTACGACTAGTAGAGGTCTCTATTGGTGGTAGAGAAACAAATTAAAAAAAATAATTATTTTTATTATTATTATAAATTATACTATTATTTAAAAAAAATAAAAATGTGTGTTATTCTACGACTAGTAGAGGCCTCTACTGGTAATAGAGAAAACCTCCACGAGTTATAGAGCTCATCTACGAGCTCCCAACATTGTTTCTCTACGAGTGGTAGAGTGCTCTACGCTCGTATCTGTTCCACCCTCTACCACCAGTAGTGTCCCATACGACTCGTATATAAATACTCTACTGCTTGCAGAGGCCCATACGAGTGGTAGAAAACTTTTTTTTTTTTTTTTGTGTGTGTTTTGTTTGTTAATTTTATGTATGTTATTTGAGGTTTTATAAAAGAAAAAAAAAATTCCACTACTTGTTATATCTATAAAAGAGCGTAAATGAAAATAAAAAATTCAATTAATAATACGTTACACGTTATAATTACAACATAAGACCCTGTTGCAGACGATCCTAGTATAGCCTAACCCATGGGTTTGTATGAATGTTATGTCGCCCAACCAAACGGTTCCAAAATTCATGCGTAGGTGGCATTGGAGCGTCTTTTGCTGTATTAAGCACGATGAAGAGGTCGTCGTTCACAAAGGCTAGCGATATGATTGGATGTCCAGGTAAGTTGTCAGGATGAGTAAACACAGGGAAGTAAGTGGTAGATAATCCTCTTCTAGGGTGGAATACTTGAAGAACCACATCATATTTCTCACAAATGACAATTCCGTGCCCCGACAACTCCATCCATTTGTCTCGGGGCGCCATTCCAATTCCAAAGTAATCTAATGACTGGTATACGGAATCGAACGTATACCAACCCCACCTTGAGTACATCCCTTGCCACATAGTATAGTGTTCACGTAGTTCGTTCATCAAATCCTGACGGATTGTAGCCCAATCATTCTCATGACCCCCTAAAGACACAGACACGGATCGGAACCCACAGTTACCGTCTCCCCGAACATTTTGAATATGTGTAATAAACCGGTGATACTCTACAGGAAGCTGGCATTTCCAATGCATGATTTCCAGTTTATACATGTTAACGCCAACGTCGTACTTTCTAACCCTATACCACTCGCAGAGGCCTCTACTGGTCGTATAGGGTTTTATTACATCAACTACCATGCCTCTGCGGCTCGTAGAGGTCTCTACGAGTCGCAGAGCTGACTGACACGCCTGTATGCACTCTGAACATTGAATGTTCTGTGGGCCTCCATCTCTACGGCTCGTAGAGGCCTCTACGAGTCGTAGTAGGGTTAGGTTTTTAGGGCAACAAAGCTCTACCACTCGCAGAGGCCTCTACCAGTAGTAGAGTTTTGTGGGTTTCAGTGCTCTGACACCTCTACTGCTCGTAGAGGCCTCTACGAGCAGTAGAGTTGTATAAAACCATAAAAAAAACCTCCGGTGCAAATAACATCACCCGGATATAAAACCAAAACTTAAGGGGCATTTTGAAACTTTTTATTATAAATCCCAACCCCCTCCCCCCTTCTACCTTCTTATTCTTCTGGTTACAGGCCCAGACCACCCCCACTTTGGCTCTTAATAACAATATTCTTTTCACTCCTCACTTTGGCTCTCTACTCAATACGACGACGCTTCAATAATACAAATCCGACGCCGCCTTTCATCACCGACATTGTCCCTCCAATCAATACTCACCATCACATTACCAACCATTCCATCCCTAATAATAATAAAAATAATAATAATACTTCCTTACTTGTCGAGATATGCCCGCCTTTGTTAGAGGATGACCAAACGACGAAAAGAAGCGACGCTACGACGACCGGCGAAGACGAATGTGAAAACAAAAAGAAGAAGAAGAAGAAGAAAAGAACAAAGAAGAAAGAACAAAATTGCAATCACGTCGTCGTCATCCCTTCCCAGAAACGTGAATGTTTCTTGAACGTTGAACCAGTCATGGGGTTTTGTTGGTGCTGCTGCATTTGGACAGATTTGGTTGTGTTGTGGTTTTCTTTTGCATTGTTTTTATAAGGTTTTGAGTGATTGATTGATTGATTGTTTGGTTGGTGTGAAGGTTTTTTTTATTTCCGGTGATGGTTGTTGTTTAGGTAGGTTTTTCGGTGAATCGATGTTGGTAGTGGAGATAGTTGGTGATGGTGGCAGAAGGATGGATGGGTTTTGTTGGTGGTTGTGGTACGGTTGGGGTGGTGGGTGGTGCAGTGGTGGAAGGTGGTGGGGGAGTTTGTCGAGGGGGGGGGGGGTGGTGGGGGGGGGGGGGGGGGTTTCCGTCAACAACAAAATGGGAAGAGGGGGTGGGTTGATTTATAAAATTTTAAAAATAATAATAATAATTTTTTAACAATTACAATAATAATTATAATAATTTAATATGTTATTATAATAATAATAATAATAATAATAATAATAATAATAATAATTGTAAAAGGTTTTATAAATATCCCAAAGTTTAGGTTTTTACATTTTGGCCATAAAAACTAACCAGGTTAGACCTCAGTTAGTTTGGGAGTTATAAAAGTAAACAAGTTGAAATTTTGGAGTGCTAATGGCCAAAGTGATAGTTGAGGGTATTATCCGCCAATAGGCTATAGTTGGGATTATTATCCGGCAATAGGCTATAGTTAGGAATATTATCCATCAATAGACTATAGTTATAAGTATTAAAATCTATTTTCCCTAAAAAAAAAAAAAAAAACAAAACAAAACAAAAAAAGAAAACAGTGAATAATACCGGCGGAAGAAGAAGCCAACACATATAATTTCCTTTTCATAATTTAATAATAAAAAAATAAAAAGAAAACGTAAAAATGGTAGCGACAAACACGGGGGTCGGATGGCGGTGGTGTGTACGTGATCTACTGGCCACTCACCTGACTTGGACCTTGTAACATCACTATCTCTCTTTTAACATTTTATACTCTATTTAACTAAACAAATGTTTTATATGTTATGCCTCAAAGTGTCTACTAAATAAAAAAGAATATCATCTTAAAAATATAAGTAACTAATATATTTTTAATAGTATGATTTAAATTAAACAAACAGGCATGGTAATATTAAATAGGTTGTCTTATGTTACATTTACGTCTTGTTTCCAAGTTTAAGATAGGCTTTCGATATTTACACACCCCTTCGTATAATTGCATACTCCTACACTTTTATACGTAACATATAGCTCTATATTCGACATATAGAGGGTTGCATAAACTCTCATGCGTCATTAATGCTCATCAATAAGGGTAGTGTTAGAGAGACATATACGCCGCAAATATCTCTAACTAGTGGGCATAGATGACGTATAGGCGTTTGTGAAAACCTATATAAGACGTGCATAGAGGGGCGTGCAAACAAATTGGAGAATGTACGAATACCATCACCTTAGACCATGTGTTGTGGAGCACGATTCAGGGCGTTTTTTCGAACTTCGCGCCCCATAACGCCCCCAACACCATTAGGGGGCGCTATGGAGCAAAAAGGGGCCAAGGCGTTTTAATCTTAGCGCCGGACATCACAATCTCCAACTAATCATCTCTCTACACCTCATTCTCTCTCTCCTCCTCTCTCATCTTCTTATTTTTTATTATTTTTTTTAATTTAAAAAATAAAAACAAAATAACGCCCCCCACTACACCGTCATTTTAAATTAAACCTCCATACTGACTCATCTGTCACGTAAATCAATCAGAAAGGGGACGTTATATTTTTACCCCTCACTAGTCACTACATATTATGCATACTATCTGGCACTACATTATTTGTGTAAGTTAATATAAAATGACTAAATTACTCCTTTTTTTTTTTTTTTTTTTTTTTTTTTTTTTTTTTTTTTTGAACGGCACTCCTTTTGTAAAACATGAAATATAGGATCTATATATCTACCTCCTAGCGGCATGCTCATATCTTCCTTAGACCGTCCGGAATGGGGGGGGACCACCGTCGGGTGGCGTGGAGAAGGGCAGGAGGGGGGGGGGGGGGGGGGGGGGCTTGGGGACACTTGGCCTGCAATGATTGGCTGATTTTTTTTTACTTTAACACAATATAATATTATTCTCTTCCCTCTTCCCCCCCCCCCCCCCCCATCTAGGTTCCACAAGTACCACATGGCGTATCACGCTCCACCTTCCCGCCCCTCCACTTCTGATATTATTACTGTCACCTAGACTAATTATCCACAAGAAGTAGGTGCTTATTAAGTTCTTGTGACTTCATTCACAATCGTCGTGTAATCTAAGGCCTGAATAATCATCAAATTGTACTTGTGGAAGTTTGTAGCCCCATATAAATTTGCGTCATGTCATCGGATGCTTGATGTAGACGATAACCCAACTCGTCTAATGATCATAGAGAAATGCTAAAAAAACAACTATGAAAGCACATTAATTTTTAAAATACAAATTTCACCAAGGTGTAAGAACACCATTTTACCTAAAATTTATAATAGTGAAAAACAAGATAAGATTTAGGGTTCATAATAACATATGTCAATTAATCAATAACATTTGTCAATTAATCAGGAATTACGTGGGTCATCATCATCAACCCCTAATCTAATCTAAAGTGGGCTGAACTCAGTTTGGGGTACCTCCACTACCCCGCCCAATATTAGTATAAGACGAGTGAGAATATTAACCAATGAGGACGAGATTTTATTTGTAGCTGCTCTGCTGCGGACACGTGGCATCCTAGGGGTGTCCACATGTCCGCGGCCCATGATTGGCTAGCTAGCCTTTTCCCATTGTACTGTTGTCTCATCATCTGGCACTGAACGTTAGTGGAGATCGTTGATGACGTGGCTTTCATGGTATTTGATTATTCAAGTCGCGTTGGCACTATACTTTTTGTCCTTTCTGGGTCATGCATGATCGTGCAACGTTGCCGGCTACCACCAGCACTAACATGCTTTGATTGGCCACATGTCACGGTCATGTGTACCATTGGTGATTGGTCTCCTTAGTACGAAGAGAGACGTTGGAATATTCTTACTGACCAACGCTGATTGGCTGGACGTGCGCCTCTTTCTTTGCCACACGTCCTTTAACTCTGATTGGTTCGTACAAGGTCATCCTTTTGTACTATTTGCCTCTCCGGGCTTGCGCATGAATAAGGATACGTATCCTACCAGCATTGGGGTTTGCTAATGCCAAGTTAATAAGTATTGACGCGCCCAATTGTGGTCATGCGCATGGTAGCCTCGGTTGTGCCATATTACCATGATGTAAAGCATGCGCAGTCACGTACTCATTGGTTGTTTTTGAGGTTTTTGGGATATTAATTAAGGGGTTGTTTGGTTAATTAAGTGCTGAATCATTAAGATGGTCTGAATGGTTAAGAGGCTCTGAATGCTTAAGAGCTGAATCATTCAGCATCCCTTGTTAGCTTAATGGTTCAGCACTTAATCATTCCATTCAGATACTGAAACAAGCAGTCTGAATGCTGAATGATTCAGACCTGAATGGTTAAAAGGTGGATTAAGAGGCTACCAAACAGCCTCTAAGTTCACGCGAGTAGTGATTTGGACCATATCCTTTCAATATGCATTAGTGTTGAGGTAAAACCAAAATGAGCGTGATAAAGTTTTTCTTTATCTTGTTGCTTACATATCTAATAATAATCAAGTAATTGATGTGCTTATAATAATATGGTATCATAGTATATCTATCGAACTTAACCAACTTTTAAATTTTAGTCATTTCGGAGATTAAAAACGTGACCCTCATAGAAACCATGTGTGATTTTAAAAACCTAGAGATAGAAAAAGATTTTTTATGCCGTTTGTTTGATGACCATCTGGTGTATTTGGAAGTACGGGAATGAAGTGGTTTTCAATAATCATCAAGCGTCTTTACATAAGGTTCTTCAAGACATTAAGACTTTAAGTTTATTTTAGATAAAGGCGAGGGCTAAAAACCCGTCTTTAAATTGGGAAGTTTGGTGTTCATTTGATCTAAATAGGATAGGTTGGTGATGTTTGTATGTTTGTATTCTTTCGGTGATGTTTGGTGTGTCACTAGGCTAGTATCATGCCCGCTTTGATGAAATGAAATTTTGTTTAAAATAGAAAATGATTTTTTATTATATCCGTACAATTTAATATATTTTACAAAGATTAATGGTATACGGTAGAAAAGAAGTCAAATTAACACCTTGAGCAAAATATTTATTTATGTTTTGATGTGATAAAAAGGTGGAAATTATCGAATGACATCTATCCATTGAAATTGAGTGATTGATGTGTTTGCTAATTATTATTTTATTTACCCATCAATCCAACTCCAATAATGTAACTTGCAATTTCTTTTTCACTAAATTACATATAAAAATATTTATTACATATAAAATTATAATTTCTAAGATTATTACGTATGCATCTCGTAAAATTGTATCAAGTTATTTACGCTATGAACTGATTTGTTAATGTTTTCGATATGATTAGACTATCTCTATTGAATAAAAGTTGGGTCGATCATCAATAAAGCATAAGAAAACAAAAGAAGAAATCATTTAAAAAATTAGAAAAAGGAATTAATTTTGGCAATCTGGTTGGTAGAGCAACCATGCTTGCAATCGAAACTAAACATTCACTAACTTAATTACTCAAATTACTTATAATACTTAAGTTAAAAAAAACTATATATATTGTATTTCTTAACATTTTTTTTGCAAACATCCTGATATAAAATTTATTAAAAACCAAGGATGTTAAAAAAATATATTTTTAGGTTAGGTTGAGTTATGAATGGATGTTAAATTTTAAGTAGGGTTGGGTTGTAATGGTTCACCAATGAAGATAGTCTTAATGGGATTTATATTATAAATATTATTATTAGATTAAAATAGAACCCATGTATATTACAAGGGGCCTTTAAAAAAAATGTATATTACAAGGGTACATAAATGTAATTTTATATGGGCTAAATAAATCTTTATTTTACATAATAATAGTAATATAATCAGATAACACATACAATCATTAATATATGATTTAAATAAACTTTGATGTATTGTTTATTAATTAAAACATTTTACTTTGTTTTTTATTTACTGTTAGGTTAAAAACTCGTGTATTATACAATGTTGAACTAAGATAAATTAAAGGGGAATTAGATTTTAATAACCTGAACTATTTGAAATTGGATACTGGCACTCCCAACTAAAAAAATTGGCCATATATACCTGAACTATTGACTTATTGGAATCTAACACCCATTAATGGTTAAATCACTAACACCGTTAGTGGGCTCGCTGACGTGGCAAGATTTGCTGACGTGGCATGCTGACATGTCAATCCACATGGCACACATCAGCGTGCCATGTCAGCAACTTGTGCCACATCAGCGTGCCTCGTCAACAACTTGTGCCATGTCAGCAAACCAACTAACGGCGTCAGTTAGTTGGGTGCTAGATTCCAATAAGTGAATAGTTCAGGTTGTATATGGCCAATGTTTTAGTTGAGGGTGCCACGTCAACAACTTGTGCCATGTCAGCAAACCAACTAACGGCGTCAGTTAGTTGGGTGCTAGATTCCAATAAGTGAATAGTTCAGGTTATATATGGCCAATGTTTTAGTTGAGGGTGCCAGTGGCCAATTTTGAATAGTTAGGGTTATTAAAATCCAACGCCCCTAATTTAAATTGTTTATAACAAATGAAAAAGTTATAATAAATAGTTGAGAAATAATTAAAATAGATAAGAGAGAAAGGAAAGAGTTTATGATTTAATTTTCTATTTAATAAGAGAAAGAAAACATGAAGATTATTATGATTTAAATATTTTTATTTAATAGGTCAAATAAATAAAAAAATATTAATATTTAATATGAAAGAGACACATGAATATTATGATATAATACTACTAAGTTATATGTCGAGAGCTTTTCGGGATAGACAAATCTAAAATGAAGTGATAAAATTTGTGTAAAACGTGTGCCTAATCAATCATCCTTCAAGTGTCTTACTTCATTGGTTCTTCACCATTCCTTTCTTTCACTCGGGTGTTATTTAGGGGTAATCGCTCATATTCATCCCAAGGCATGCATAGATCACATGCTTGTGTGCAAATCAAATCTCCACCACTATATATATGGGCGAGAAAGTGTGAATCAAATGTCTTTTAACGGGTGATAATGATACAGTATAAATGGGTAGGAAGGGTATCTACTATCATGGCTAGTTCGGGTAGCGATTGAGGCATCATGGAAATATGTCGAACTCTAGATAGTGGGCTTCCGAAACTCCTCTCCCAAAGACTTCTTGCTTTGACCCTCCTACTTTGCGAACTGTTCGACGGATTCCACCTAAAAACATCCGCTAGGAATGTCCTAGAAATCAATCTTCAATAGGGTTGTTTGTAAGCCCTCTTATTTTTTGGAGCTTCTTGGGTGTATTTTTTTTTTTTTCAAAGTGAACATAGATTGCTGCTTGTAGTGAAGCTTATTCCTTGGTAGTTGACTCTTTATGGCTATCTTCTTTTTCCTTGCCAAATTTGCTCGGTGGAAATGCAATGCATGGTCTATACTTTGCATTCCAAGATTGCCCAAGAGTTTCTCATTTGCCTTCAACTCGCTTCCTTTGCTAAAACTATGATAGGGGCTTGATATGATGGAAGAAATGAAAGGGCAAAGGCTCAAGATGGCTAACTAGGTGAGGGGAAATTTTTGTGGAAGGCTAATGAAAACGGAACGGGTGGATCCTAGGTGCCTTGATCATTTTCACTCTCTCACCTCGCATATGGTCTCGAAATGCATAAGTCATACAAGTTCTAACTATGACATGTCAAGGGTGAATATCTCTCATGTCCAAATGAATGAGCATGTGTAGTATATATATTAAAGGTGGGTGTACTCAATAAGGCTCAAAACACTCACATGGTAAAGAGTAGGCTCTCTTTTTATGAAGTAAAGACACTTTAAGTTAGTTCTTTTGGCCTCGTCAAAACCTCCTAAAATCCCCTATTCTGATCTTTGGGTGAACTCAAAGAGTTTAAAAAATGTCTTTGATTACTTTAAAAATGTTTTTGAAAACTTTGCCTTTAGTTGGTCTTGGTTTGCTGGTTTTAGGAGGTGAAAAAATTTTGGAAAATTTTATCACCTCATACTTAATTCTTTAGGATATTTTAAAAATATATATTTTCATGTGGTATTTTTTGCATAAAGAAATAAGTGGGACACGGCTAAGTGTTCCCCTAATTGGCTTTCTAGAATAAAGCTGTTTAGGTGATGTCTACTATTGTCTGATCACTAAGCCTTTTCGAGAGAAATCACTTAGCATGGATCTAAATAGCTAGAACTAAACAGATAAATAAACTACTAAAAGATAAAATACTAAGTCATAATGCTGAGAGGGCATATCTGGTGGTTAGAAAGTAAAAAATGAACGATCATACCTGAGGGTCCTCAAATGCTTTTCTTACCATATACCTCAACCTCTCAACTAGGGGTGTGCAACAGTTCAGAACTGGACCAAACCGACCCGAACCAAAACCGTTTTGTGATATAAGAACCGGAACCGAACCGTATAAAAACCTACCGGTTCGGTTCAGAACCTAGTTAAGCGGTTCTCGTGTAAACGGTTCTTACCGGAACCGGTTGTTAATTAAATCCTAAAACTAACAATTAAATCAAAGGCAAATTTAGTAAACTAATGTGTGGTGTCCTACTCATATTACGGACCTATGATACATGTTTAGAAGTGCACGATACCAACCGCATATATGCAATGATTGTAATTTTGACCTACGAATGATATGTGTCATGCATTCCTAATGTCACATGTTATACTACATCATTGTCCGATACACATTATAGGCCATCCTGTGCACATTATAAATGAATTTGTAAGCGTTGATTCTCAATTTAAGCTATTTTCGTTCCCTTTATTATACTCTATATGTTTTTATAGAAATTTCATAATTCAAATAGAACTCATATCTCAACAAGTTTGTTATATATTATATGGTTAATATTACTTGAACAGTATTCTTTATAAAGATTAAACATGGGAATTGAAAATGTGGATAGACGGTATACAAACTACTTAGAAAAACCCACTAAATTAATAGGGTTTTAAATATAATATTTAAAGTTTTAACCGAACCCGGTTCTAGCGGTTCTTTAAACAGAACCGCGGTTCTGAACCGAAACGAACCGAACCGAACCAGGAACCGTTTTCACCAATTTTAAGAACCGGAACCGAACCCTAAATACAAGAATATGGTTCGGATCTAGCGGTTTTGCATCGGTTCCTCGGTTCTAGCGGTTCCAAACCGTGAATTGCTCAGCCCTACTCTCAACTTATTCTTCTATGCTATCAATCTAGGCTGCCTCTTGGCAGCTCCACGTTTTACGTCTTTAGCTGGAAAAACGCGTTCCAGTCATAGGTGTGCTGGCATATCATCTACCTCCTCATTGGCCAAGTACTCAAAGTATCGCTTAATTTTGTGGGCATTAACTTTGAACAATGCTCCCGTAGGCATTTCCAAATCCACTGCCCCGTAAGGATAAATCTTCTTTACAGTATACGGCCCGGTCTATCTTGACTTCAATTTCCCAGGAAAAAGCTTGAGCCTCGAACTGTATAATAGTATTTTCTGCCCTTATTGAAACTGTTCCCTTTTTCTGAGTCTTTGGTCGTGGAACTTCTTGGTCTTTTCATTGTAGATGAGTGATTTGTCATAAGCTTGTCGGCGGAGTTCTTCTAATTCATGAAGCTGAAAAAGTCGGTGTTTCTTGACATCATCAGGATCATAATTTGCCGCTTTAACTGCCCAATATGCTTTGTGCTCCACTTCTATCGGCAAATGACAAGCTTTCCCGTACACAAGTTGATACAGGGTGGTACCAATTGGGGTCTTGTATGCGTTACGTAGTGCGCAAAGTGAATCATCAAGACGATCGGCCCAATCTTTCCTATCTGTCCCCACGGTCCTTTCAAGAACTCTTTTTATGGCTCTATTAGTGACTTCTACTTGGCCATTGGCTTAGGGGTGATATGGAGTGGAGAATCTTTGTTGACACCCCATATCTCTTAATGCATTTTCCAACTGCTTGTTGCAAAAATGGGTTGCTCTGTCACCAACGAGAGCCTTTGGTATACCAAATCGAGCGAGAAGAGCTTTCAAGAATTTGACGACAAATCTAGCATCATTTGTTGGTAGCGCTTGTGCTTCGACCCACTTGGAAACATAATCAACCGCCAAAAGGATGTATATATTTCCCTTTGATGGTGGGGATGACCCCACAAAATCTATCTCCCAAACATCAAAGATCTCGCAAACCATAACTCCTGTTTGTGGCATTTCATCACGGGCATTAATGTTGGCGGCTGTTTGGCATGCGTCACAAATTTTGGACGAGAACGGCAGTGTCTTTAAAAATTGTGGGCCAATAAAATCCTGCTTCATAAACTTTTCGAGCCGTGTTTCCCGCGGCGTGGTTCCCTCCTGTAGGACCTTCATGGCACTGAAGTAAAATTTCCTGGGCTTCTTTTCTGCCAACACATCAGCAAATCACACGATCAGGGAATATGCGAAAAAGATATAGGTCCTCCCAAAAGATAATACTTTTAGTCTGAAAAGAACTTTTTTCCTTTCATAAAATGATTGTCCTTTCACGAGCATTCCACTTGCCAAGTAGTTTGGGTACTCCATGTACCAGGGGTACGCACTTTAATCTTCGATCTTGAGAATCTACTCATGCAAAAGTCCTCATGAATTTCATCTCCTTTCTTGTCGGGTGGTATTTCTTCAAGACGAGACAAATGATCGGCTGCAACATTTTCAGCCCCCTTTTCATCCTTTATCTCTACATCAAACTCTTGTAGTAAAAGAATCCATCGTATGAGCATTGGCTTTTCATCTTGCTTGTTGAAAAATGGCGCAGGGCTGCGTGATCAGTGTAGACGATGGTATTTGATGAGATGAGATACGAGCGAAACTTTTCAAAGGCAAATACTATTGCAAGGAGTTCCTTTTCCGTCGTTGTATAATTTTCTTGGGCATCATTGAGAGTCTTTCTTGCATAGTAAATTGGGTGAAAACCCTTGTCTTTCTTTACCCAAAACTGCCCCTACCGCCATGTTGCTTGCGTCACACATTAACTCGAATGGCAGGTCCCAATTTGGAGAGATGATGACTGGTTCTTCAACTAATTTTCTTTTCAAGCAATTGAATGCCTCAAGAAACTCCTCTGTGAACCCGAACTCTCTATCTTTTTTCAAGGAGCTGAGTCAGTGGACGAGCAATCTTAGAAAAATTCTTGATGAATCTTCTATGGAAACCGGCATGGTCGAGAAAATTACGAATTCCGATCACCGTAGTGAGAGGGCGAAGTAATGAGATTGCTTCAACTTTGGCCTTGTCGCCTTCGATCCCTTTTTCTGAAATTTTATGCCCCAATCCAATTCCTTCTTTTACCATAAAATGGAACTTCTCCCAATTTAAAGCCAAATTCACTTCTTCACATCTTGCCAACATTTTCTTGAGATTGCCCAAATAATGATCGAATGAATCTCCGAAGACTTAGAAGTTATCCAAGAAGATTTCCATGCTTCGATCACATCGTGAAAAATGGCTACCATGCATCGTTGGAAAGTGGCGGGAGCATTGCATAGCCCGAATGGCATTCTTCTGTAAGCAAAAGTGCCATAGGGACAAGTGAAAGTGGTTTTTTCGTGATCCTCTGGATCAATGGGGATCTGAAAGTACCCAAAAAATCCGCCGAGAAAACAATAGTATTTATGCTCGGTCAATCTCTCCAACATTTAGTCTATGAATGGTAGGGGAAAATGATCGTTTCTTGTAGCATCGTTGAGCTTCCAATAGTCGATGCAAACCCACCAACCTGTAAGTTTTCCTATGGGAATAAGTTCATTTTGAGCATTACTTACGACCACCATACAACCTGTAACATCGCAAAATTTTCAGATTTTAAAACGTATATAATTTTCATAATGTGCCTAAGCTTTATTTTCCGACCGCACAACTTATATATATATACATATAATAATACAATAATAATAATAATAATAACACAAAAATCAGATTTTTGTTGGGTAAATTTTTCCATGACAATGCTTATTTCTTTAAGACCAAACAAACCAAACCACACCTAACCTCTAGAATTTTCGGAGCCCATGACCTTTAGCCCACAAAACCCGGCCCAATGATAAACCCGGCCCATCAGATTCTTTCCCTTCTTGTTTAATAAAAAAAAGGGGGGGAAACCCTTGCAGCGATCCGGGATCGAACCCGGGCCACCCTCCACACAAACAAACACCATCACCACTAGACCACAAGCTCAATGTTGCTTTTATTCCAATCATAATTGTATAAATGGGCTTTCTGGTCTGCTGCTGTGACTTCGCTGCACATGGGAGCAGCTCGCAAGTCAACCTTAAGCCCTTGATTCGTCAATCAAATGCACCATATGGAAGGAATGCATGATTTTCGGCCTTTATATGACACAACAACACGTGATTGATCATCAATTGTTACCAATTTTAAACAAAACGCGTTTGACATTTAATCATGAGTCAAACCTTCCAATTAACCCAACCATTGATCCCCTATATAAATTGACCTCCTACGAATCATTTCAACTCGCTCACACTCTCTTCTCAATCTCCAATTCTTCTCCAATCTCACTGTTATTATCATTCTCATCGTTGTTTGACTTTGTGCTTTGACCGGGCATTCATCAACGAATCAACACTGTGAGTTAAATTGTTTTTGTGGGTTTTGTTAGTCGGCAACCATACAACATAAACCCTAACATTAATCGGGTTCAAAGTGTGTGGTTTGTCTGATTGAAAAATCTAGGGTTCGCAAAACTTGAATTGGGGATAAATCAATTCGATACAATGTATTTATATAATTTAAACAGAGTTAAAACACAACCACAGGCCTAGGCCAAGTGGTTGTGCTCGTGAACTGTGACTGAGACTACCCGGGTTCGAGTCCCGGCTAGAACACCCTTTTTCCACATTTTTTTTATTTTCAAAAACAAACCATTTATAATTATTTATTATACATTTAAATCTTGTAAATTCATTTTTAAATAGTAAAACCTTTTTATAAATTCTAAAAAAATTATATTTATCAAATCTGAGAAAAAAGTTTTATTTACAATTTTTAGTTTTTTGAAATTCATTTATTTAATATTTATAATAAATAAATCAAGTTTATTCCATTTTATTTATAAAAATCTATAAAAATATCAAAACGATCTTATTAATTTCCACAAAAATTATCCTAAGTTTTTATAACTTTAAACTTTTCAGAAATGATTTTTATTTCTGAAAAATCATTTATTTAGTATTTTTAATCAATTTTTGTTAGTTTTAAACATAATTAAATCATAATAAATCCAATTTTTAATATTTTTGCACCAAAATTTTATACAAACTATTTCTGATCATTTAGAACAGAAATATAATTTTTAAACTTTTAATTCTTTAATTTTAGTATTTTAAATTATTAAAGTTAATGTTTGACAATTTGTAATAAATAGATTTAAAAATCTATTTTAAAGGAAATAATTTTATAAAAATTATTTTTGTACATCAAACACATTATTGTGATCATCCTAAATTTAATTTTCATAAAAAAGATTTTTGGTTATTTATTTACTAATATTCTCTCATTTATTAAACAATTTTCACATTAATCAAACAAGCATTTATCCCCAAATTCGAAGCCCTAGAAACTTATACATTTGTAGACTTGATAGACTTAGACATATTTATTACCTTATTATAGGGTGATACTTGACACGTTTGGGCAACACACTATTTCTCAACAGATATAACATTTTACCAAGGTGAGTTTTACATAGCCCCTTTTCTATTTAGCACCGTTTTTGGGGTGAAACATGTTACCACATCATTTATGCAATTCAATCATCAATGTGTCTATGTGTTTTCTATGTTGCATTATGTCTTGAGCATGATTAGAGTAAGCACCATTCTAGCATAATCATTAACTCCGTACAAGCCGGCGGTAAACATTGATAGATCTATTGGACTGACAATCCCACCCGGATACGTGCCTCCTACAAAGGTAGCGTGGGTGTTTGTTATCGTATAACATATTCAATTGGACCATGAGCGTATGGTATGTATCATATTATAACAGTCATCAGGGTTGATTATGCACTCGATTTATTTCTAGTATGTTCTCACATATGGGCTAGATTGACATGACACATGAATTGCACAACATTTTTATTCTATTATCAAAAACCTATGTAATTCTCACCAACTTTTGTTGACCCAAAATATTTTCAACTTAACATGTTTCAGATTCTACTTGCTTGAGGATTTGAATTAATGCTTGAAGATGTGTGCATAGTTTTATTCAATTTGATGTATGAATTCTTGTAGAACAATTGTATGTAATTTGTCTAAATCATATAATGAGAAATATTATTTACCATGAGCTACTGAACAATCATCAATACGTGACATCCCGATGTTTCCGCCATCGGTTGGGGTGTTACACAACCCTTCTTTGGAACTACTTGGACGAGGCTCACCCAAGGTAAGTAAAAAATGGAGTAAATTAGGCCTGCATCGGGCAACTTAATTACTTCTTCTTTCATGACTTCTTGCATCTTGGGGTTAACTCTTCTTTGCCTTTGCACACATGGTCGATAATCGTTTTTCATGAGAATTTTATGTGTGCAAAGTGAAGGGCTAATTTCTTTTATATCCATTAGTTCCATGCAATTGCTTTCTTGTGCTGCTTCAAAACTTCCATTAATTTTTCTTTTTCTTCTCTTGACAAATTTGCTGCAATTCTGACGGGAAGTTTGGATTCATCTCCAAGAATAGAATATTGCACGTGAGAAGGTAGTTCTTTGAGCTCTAAAGATGATGGTTCTTTAATGCAGGGCTTTGCTTTTTTCTTCGAGACTTCGTTCTTGAAGTTGAGCTTCGTCAGGTTCATCTTCAAGAGAAATATGCTCGATGCGATGACTTTCAAGAACCATGGGATCATTCTCATCAATCGAAGAAGCGGATTCCTCAAAAACATCTCCTTCTCCCAAAATATCATGGAGATAATAGCCCATGATATAATCAAAATCTATGACGGGGTGGATATATCCCCTTGAGCACTTAGATAACACAAAACTTTCTTCAAATTAAAACCTAACTTTTCACCATTCAAGGTCACTTTTAGTCTTCCTCCACAATCATAGAGTAGAGCCAACATGGTATTGAGGAAAAGTCGCCCCATAATGATAGGGCCATCGTCCCCAAAAACGTCTAAAACAAAGAAATCTATTGGAAAGATAGTCTCGTTGAAGCCAAGTAAAACATCTTCTGCAACTCCTTGGGGGTACTGCACCAGGTGATTGGTGAGGTATAGCTCCATTCTTTTAGGTCTTAGAGATTGTTGTTGGAAATTTCGAAATATAGAGGCGGGAAAAATGTTGATGTTGATTTGCAGGTCGACGATGGCTTTGGCATTGAGTCTTTCTCCCACGGTGCAAGAGATTGCGACTTTTTCCGGAGGTTGCTTTCCTTGGATGATTGTTGAGCACACTTTCTTGATGGGCACGATGACACTTTCTTCAAGAGCATCCTTTTTGAAGAGGATATCTTTAAGAAATTTGAAGTGTGCGGGAACTTTAAGCTGACAATCGGAATAAGGGATGTTGAGTTGCACTTCTATCATCAAGGAATGAAACTTGTTGAAATTTTCCACCATTTTAGGAACAAGAATTTCTTCAATTTCGCCTTTCTCCATTTCTTCTCCCATTGGTGGTTCACAAGCTTCCTCCTTTCCTTGTTGAGCTTTCATCTCTTTTTCTTTGGCAACATCTTCCACAGCATACATTTGCATGAGGTAGTTTTGACTACCTCCAGATTCTTCACAAACGTCTTCAAGTCAATGAGTGAGGGCTGGGGCTCGAGTACGGATTCGGGCTCGGGCTCATCTTCGGGTGAACTTGGTGGTGGTGAGGAAAATAAATGAGCTAGTGGATATGGCATGTAAGGTGATTGTAACATTTATACTTTTCGTATTTTCTGTTCTAGTCCTTGTATTCTTGTATCTTTCCATTTTGTACCCTTGTAATCCCGAGCTTATGATCAATGGAAAAGTATTTTATCAATTGCATCTAATCTTAATCTATTTCATTTATTCTATAAATTCTATGTGACGCAAACTTTATGTAACGTCGCGTGATTTTTAATTTTCTTGTATTTTAAATTCTATATTTAACAAATTCCAAGTTCGCCTTTACTCGTTTCTTTTATCTTACTCCTACCCATTCATGACGAGTCACCATTATATTTTACCCTATTCAATTTAGACGTTATAACAAGGAACTTATTTAGTTAAGATCTTAATATATACTTATTATTAATAAAACATATATATATTAATAATACTTCTAGTTAAAAAAACAAAAATGTAAATTGAATTCATGAATTGAACAAAACAACTTTCCGTTCGTTTTGTTTAATTTTTAATAATATTATTATTTTTTTCTTTTAAATATATATTTACCACTTAATTCACTTCTAACCACCCTAATTAATTCATTAAATACCCAACCCCTTCACCCCAACTATAAATACACCACTCCCTTACCATTCTAACACTTGTTCAATCTTAAATCCTCTCTAAACCTCCCAATTCTTCAAGGAAATCCCAAGTGTGGAAGTCCACTTCTAAGTGAGTTTTCTCATAAACTCCAACTTTATTCTCCTTTCTTCACTTCTTTTCTTCTTCTAACCCCTTGGAGAAACCTCTAGGACCTAACTCTTGTTTGCTATGGCAAATGAATACGAGTAGGACACCAAAATGAGGCCTCAAAGGTGGTTCATCTTCTATTGTTGACCCCCGGTGACTTCCGACCCCCCGAAGTTTTGGGTCAAGCTTCGCCACTGGTGATACCAACCAAGTTTACCTACAACTTAATGTTGGATGGACTTGTGCTATGGTTAATGGTTGACAAAGGAAAGCCAAGGCTCTTCCAAACTAAGTCACCATACATTACTTTAACCCTATAGTTATATTATGTAAATACTAAAACATATACTTTCAAAACTCTATAATCTATTAACTTGGAAGGTTTGTGGTTACACCCTACCTTACCAATCTCTTGACCCATCTTGTAATACGGATTAGTTCCATACAAGAAAGGGGAAATCCCGTGTCCAAGACCAATGTTATATCTATAAACAAAGTGGTCACGACATGAAAAACTCTTAAAATGGATTCACATTCCTAACTCTAACTCATGCCAAACGAATCACCTACATGGTGGTTTTGTGCTTGGTTATTAACTTTAGCTCTTGACCATCCGAATCATCTTAAAGATGATTTGTGTTTTGGTTCGCCTTAAAGGCATGCATGATACTCTTGAACTTATTAAAACAACCCTCGAAACTAAAACTCGTTCCTTTCAAACTCTAGTTAATCGGAGCTAAAGTTTCTCTCAAGACCCATTTCGAGAACTTAACAAACGCACCCTAAGGTGAGTTCATACTTGTCCCCTTTTTACTCTTTAACACTTTTGGGGCTCAACATGTATCCTATGCAAACATACACTAAACACTTTCATACTCACATGCTCTCTACTAAACATGCTTATAAACTATGCCATGCTAGAATTTAGACTTTACATACAAATGCCGCTTAGCATATAACCCCCTTAACATGTATAGCGCTATAGGAGTAGCACCCCGCCTCCTATCTGGGTCATGTTAAGTTTTACCAGCCTACCACTTCGGTGTTAGGTCAAGCAGTGCAAACATGTGTTGATTATGCCTTTTGTATGATTCTATGTGTTCAAAGCTATAGCATGACGATTTGAGTAAAATATTTTAATACTATGTATGTAAACCAAAACTAGTATGCTCACCAATACTTTATGTGTTGACGGATATTTTATACAAGTTGCAGGAAATATTTGATGCGATGTCTCAAGAAATCTTGTAGGGATGGATTTAGAAACACACCAACTTTATTATCATTATGATGTTGTATTTCCTTTTCTTGAACAACTTGTATTTCCAACGTTGAATGCTATGAAATGAAATTTCCTTAAATCAATTTGTCACAATTCTAGTATCATGAAGTCTTTGAACAATCTATCACAAGTCGCGCCTCGATGTATTCCGCCATCGGTTGGGGTGTGACAGATTGGTATCAGAGCCATGACTATAGGGAATTAGGAAAAATTGCCATGTTTGACCTAGACTATAGTTAAGAACCTTTTTGACCATTCCTTTTCATGCTTAATATACTTGTTCTCTCTATCTTGCTTCTACTTTAATCCTTTGGTCGTAAAAATTTACCTCCTTATTTGGTGGATTATTCTACACTCGAAGACACTCATATACCACAAACAAAAGGAAATCACCGAAATAGGCGTGAAACCCTCACTTTGGTGATAACTTTCAATCCGCGTAAATTCTTTGTGTTTTTGAAACTACACCAAGATAGGAGTGATATCCTCACCTTGGTGGAAATTTCACCATTCTCATTCTAGTGTACACTTACCAATTGAAGGTTAGAAATAATTTTCTTACCACGTTGGACAAAGTGTACAAACCACACTCAAGAAACGACCTCGCTAAGATAGGAGTGAAATCCGCAACTTAGTGATTAGTTTCAATCCATGATTTTTTTCAATCTCGCCAAAGTCTCAAATTTACTAATGACAAGGAACATGTAGTATCTGGAAGGGTGAATACCGTTAACCGAAAATTTCGGCAAGAGTATTTCCACCTATTAGGCCAAAGCATGTTTCCAAACTCAAAGGTAAATTCGAATCACTTTGGTTAGTCTTAGTTCCGTTCCGGAACACTCCAATTGTTTTGTTTAAACAAGCCTTTCTTTTTATGCTAATACCACTTTCAATGTTGTTTTCATGCTATATTTTCGATACATATTTGATTTACTTACTCTCTTACAATCTCAAGACTCGCATCTCAAGTACTCTAGCAATCTCCAAACAATACTAATAATCGCAAACCAACATTAATCAAGCTCCTTTATATTGTCCAAATGCACTATACTTGCTTATACTTATGTGTTATGCTTTATACACAATGTGAAAACTACATGCTACTTGAACTATTTGATACTATGTGCTTTGTATGCTTAATTCACTTCTAAAAACAATGACAAAATGCAATCTTTATACAAATAAACCATTGATCAAAGCTCATAATCCTTTTGTTTATTCTATAGATGTCTTCCATGTCAAACCGTATGTCAAGCAAGAAGCTCAAAACAAAGCGCCAACAAGAAAATGCTCTCTTTCATGGCCAAGTAAATGGACAAGGTTATACCCGAAGTGGTTAGTAAGATCCAAGCCTCCGCAAGCCCACATGGTTCTGTTGACTCAAAAGCCGAATCCTCCAAAACTACCTCCTTCACCTTTAAGCAATTCAACCTACATCGACCCGACTCCTTCACGGGAAACGATGGTGCTACCGCTATGCTCGAATGGTTCGACCACATCGAGCTAGTTTTCATCAATAGCGAATTCCCCGAGGATCTCCGCACTCGTCACGCCACTAGTGTCTTCAAATCAAGGGCACTCAAGTGATGGAAAAGCGAGAGAGCCACCCATGGAAATGAAGCCACTTTAGCTCTGCCGTGGGAGGAACTCAAGCAACTCATGATTGAGGAGTTCTGCCCCGCGCAAGAGATTGAGCGACTTGAAGATGAGTTTTGGAAACTCAAGCAAAACAGTGGTGATAACCCAACCTATACCAATCGTTTCAAACAACTCCTTGTCATTGTACCTCACCAATTCAACACCACTAAAAGAATCATAGCTAGGTATCTCAAAGGCCTCCCAACGAGTGTTTGTGATATCATTGAAGGAGCCGAACCAACCACCTTAGAAAAAGCCATTCGTTTAGCTTCCAAAATCTCGGATAACCAAGTGAAAGATGGAACCTTAACTATCCCAAACACCATCAAAACTGTCAACCAAACCACCACTATTCCACCCGAGAAACCAAAAGACACCAAAACCTCACCAGCAAACAACAATAACCAAAAACGTAAGTCTCAAAACCAAAACTATGTCATTACCACTCCATCAACCGAAGCTCAAGCTCCGGATCCACTCAATTAAGTGTCTGCCAGGAAACCTTACATCGGAACACATCCAAAGTGTACCACATGTACCTTTCACCACCTAACGGCCTCTGCTTGTCGTTTCTGCACAACCTGTAACCGTTATGGACACCTCTCCTCAGCTTGCAAGGTTAGCTCTAGATCCCAAAATAACACGCCTCAAGCTATTAACCAACCTCACCTAGCCATCGCCAATGGGCGTGCATGCTTAAAATGTGGTGATCCTAACCACTTCGCCCCGCAGTGCAACCTCAACAACCCAGTTCCAGCTCAAGCTCAGGCCCAGGCTCAAGCACCAAGGGGCCGCGCTTTCAACATCAATGCGGCCCAAGCTCAAAATGAAAACGATGTGGTGAACGGTACGTTCCTTGTTAATGGGTCTTATGCTTCTATACTCTTTGATACTGGTGCGGATAAGAGTTTTGTCTCTTTAGAATTTGAACCTTTACTTGCTTGTGCACGATCTAAATTATCGAAACCCTTCACTGTCGATTTCGCAAATGGTGAACCCGTCTCTATCGACTTCATTGTCAAAAACTGCACTTTAAGTCTTAATGATCATGATTTCTCCATAGATCTAAATCCTATGCAATTGGGAAGCTTTGACATCATAGTAGGCATGGATTGGCTTGCAAAACATCGTGCCGAAGTTGTTTGTTTTGAAAAATTTATCCGTATACCACTTCCTAGTGGTGACACTTTACAAATCTATGGTGAGAAACCCTCAAAAGGACTCAAGCTCATGTCTTGTACCAAAGCTCAAAAGTATCTCCGTAAGGAATACATTGCATTCTTGGCTTATGTGGTAACAACCAATGACAAGGAAAAAGGCATAAAGGACATACCTGTCGTTTGTGACTTTCCCGAAGATCTACCCGGTCTTCCTTCCGCTCGTTCTGTTGAATTTCGCATTGACCTCATACCTGGTACAACACCTGTTGCAAAAGCTCCATATCGCCATGCACCTTCCGAAATGCAAGAACTTGCTAGTCAAGTCCAATAAATGCTCGAAAAAGGCTTCATACACCCGTGTACTTCTCCATGGGGTGCTCCTGTTTTATTTGTCAAAAAGAAAGACGGATCTTTCCGTATGTGCATCGATTATCGTGAGCTTAACAAGCTTACTGTCAAGAACCGATATCCTCTTCCACGCATTGTACTTGTTAAATCCTATGGTTATAGACTAGATTATTTTTCTAATAACCTAATTCCCTATAACCATGGCTCTGATACCAATCTGTAACACCCCAACCGATGGCGGAAACATCGGGATGTCACGTATTGATGATTGTTCAGTAGCTCATGGTAAATAATAAATTTCATTATATGATTTAAATAAATTACATACAATTGTTCTACAAGAATTCATACATCAAATTGAATAAAACTATGCACACATCTTCAAGCATTAATTCAAATCTTCAAGCAAGTAGAACCTGAAACATGTTAAGTTGAAAAGGTTTTGGGTCAACAAAAGTTGGTGAGAATTACATAGGTTTTTGATAATTGAATAAAAAAATGTTGTGCAATTCATGTGTCATGTCAATCCAGTCCATATGTGAAAACATACTAGAAATAAATCGAGTGCATAATCAACCCTGATGACTGTTATAAAATGATACATACCATACGCTCATGGTCCAATTGAATATGTTATACGATAACAAACACCCACGCTACCTTTGTAGGAGGCACGTATCCGGGTGGGATTGTCAGTCCAATAGATCTATCAATGTATACCGTCGGCTTGTACGGAGTTAATGATTATGCTAGAATGGTGCTTACTCTAATCATGCTCAAGACATAATGCAACATAGAAAACACATAGACACATTGATGATTGAATTGCAATGATAATGTTATAACATGTTTCACCCCAAAAATGGTGATAAATAAAAGGGGCTATGTAAAACTCACCTTGGTAAAATGTTATATCTGTTGAAAATAGTGTGTTGCCCAATTGTATCAAGTATCACCCTATAATGAGGTAATAAATATGTCTAAGTCTATCAAATCTACCAATGTATAAGTTTCTAGGGCTTCGAATTGGGGATAATGGCTCGTTTGATTAATATTAAAAATATTCGCCAATTGAGAGAAATTTAGTAAATAAATAACTACAAATCCTTTTTATAAATGTTAAATCTAGGATGGTCATAAGAATGTGTTTAAAGTACAAAAATAATTTTTATAAAATTATTTCCTTTAAAATAGATTTTTAAATCTATTTATCACAAATTATCAAAATTTAATTTTAATATTTAAAAATACTAAAATTAAAGAATTATTATCTTAAAAATCATATTTCTGTTCTAAATGATCAGAAATAATTTGTATAAAATTTTGGTGCAAAAATATTAAAAATTGGATTTATTATGATTTAATTATGATTAAAACTAACAAAAATTGATTAAAAATATTAAATAAATGATTTTTCAGAAATAAAAATCATTTCTGAAAAGTTTAATGTTATAAAAACTTAAAATAATTTTTGTGGAAATTAATAAGATCGTTTTGATATTTTAATGGAATTTTATAAATATAATAGGATAAAACTGATTTATTTATTGAATATATTAAATAAATAAATTTTTGAAAACTAAAAATTGGGTGTTGAACTTTTTCATCAGATTAACATAATATAATTTTTTGTAGAATTTATAAACGGGTTTTGGTATTTTAAAATGAATTTTAAATATATAAATGGATATATATATATATAAGTTAAGCTTTTAAAAAAAATGGTGTTTGTGGGACTCGAACCTGGCCATCTGGCCGGTTCATGTCTTTGTGAAAGGAGGCCAACCAACTGATCTGTTGATCAGTTGGTGTTGAATGTTGTTTTGAAATAATTAAATACACATAGTAGCAGATCCATTATCCCCAATTTCATACACATGAACCCTAGTTCTAGCAATAATCTGTTACACACATCAATAGCCTAATTGATCTTAGGGCTTTTGATGTGTGCACGCCGGTGATCAAAACCCACATAAAAAATTAGACTTACAGTGTAGAAACGAGCACGATTGAATGGTCAACTCTAAAAGTCAAAATGCGAAGAACATAACTAAGACAGAAGATTTTAAGTGAAATTGGGGATGGAGAAAGAGATAATGGCGAGTTGTAATGGTTTGGAAGCGTTCAATTTATAGTGTTGAAGTCTGGTTGTTTGAAATGGCAAGTTTGACTAATCATTAAGGTCTATACGCGTATTGGTTTGAAATTGGCAACGATTAATCGTGATTGATGTGTATCCGAGTCATACAGGGCCGAAGATTATGATACTTACCAATTATGCATGATTAATTTCTAAATCAAAGGTTTGTTTAAAAAAAAATATTATTATACTATGCTGCTGCTGCTGTTTCGTAACAGCTAAGAAGAAGGAGGGCAGCGAAAATTGGGTTAAATGTATTTTAGGTTGGAATTAAATCAGAATAAAGTCTTGGCTCAAGTGGTTAAGTGTGTGTGGGTGTTTGAGGCGGCCACCTGCCCGGGTTTGAGTCCCGGCAGGAGCTCCCTTTTTTTTGTTTTGTTTTAAACAGAAGAGGGGCAAAGGAATGTGAGCTGGGCCAGTTCGTTGGGCCGGTCACTTGGTATGGGCTCAGAATTGGGTTGGGTAAAGAAATAAATCTATAGGTTATTATTATTGTTACTATTATTATTATTATTATTATTATTATTATTATTATTATTATTATTATTATTATTAGACTTTTATATATATATATATATATATATGTGTGTGTATGTGTGAAAAAGAATTATCTTTGTATAAGGGTTCAAGATAACGCCAAAAATAATAAAGCTTGTTGTTTTACTCCGTAACGTATAATAAATGCGTAATGTTACAGTCTCCCCTACTTTTAGGAACTTCGTCCCGAAGTTAAAGGAAAACACTAGGTTTACAATTAGTCGTCTACCGAAAACCTTGATAAAATTTCACACTACCTTAATGTACCTGTAAATTCATGATTACGTTCCGGACCGTAATTACCAATTTACCTTACATTAGGGTTTTGTGTCCTTTTATGACTTTACCGATTGTTGAGCAGGTCTGATAGTCCCTACCAGTCGTTGAGCAGGTGGTAGGGCCTCTCCCGACTGTTGGAAAGACATGATGACCTCTACCAATCGTTAAGTAGATTGTTTGGTAGTCAACTATTTGTTGTACAAGTAAGCACGTATGATCATAGATATAGCAATCAGTTCACATTCAAACAAGCATGCACACAAATGTTATGATAATACTAGAATTTATTGAAAATAAAATGTCAATACATGGAATTAAAGGGAAAAATAGACATCATTCAGATGGTGGAGTTTGCTGTTAAGTAGCTGGAGGGTCTCAAGTGGGTTATTTGGAGCAGCAAGGGTGTTTGTAGCAGGGATTCGGCAAGCATCCGCAAGATGCCCATACCTTTGACAATTGGTACACTGACGGCAGGGCACTTGGGTTGGATGGTGATACTGGCAGGTGTCACTCTTAGGTAGTTTTCCGCGGTATTGTTTCTTGTTGGGTGGGGTAGTGGTGTCTTTTGCAAAATTCCTGGCCTTGCGCTTCTGGTTCTTGGTAGTTACCGCGATCACAATACTTGTTTTCTTGCTTAAGGTCCTGTTCCTTTCATGATTTCCAACGCCATTTCCGTTCATTTGGATATCTTGAGTCAACAAGTTAGAAACCAGAGTTGTGATTTGTCGTGCCAATTGTTGGGAAATAATCGCAGCTAGTTGGGCATCGCTCCCATTAATGTGGTTAGTGTTGTGGTCGTGGTTGTGGTTGCTGCTCTCTTCTTCATGATTGTCACCACTGTTAATGCGAGTGCTGTGGCGTGGAGACATGATCTGTAAGGAACACAATGAAGTCTCAATGAGGCATGAAATGAATGAGGTAATATAAGGAATGTAATCATTTATCCATTAATTAAAACGAATAAACGAAAACGTTGACTTATCAAAGATTCCAGATTCCAATAACATATGAAGACATGCTTTAGCCTATAAGTGAACACTCATCCCGAGAATTCCCAGGTAGGCATCCGGGTCCCTCGTCTGATTGGGATATATGCGCAATGCCAGCCTAGACAGAAGACTCAGGATACAGGCGTTCACCCTTCCAGATTGCACGTGTTCGTTATTAAGATCTAGAACTTTGACGAGATCTCAAGGGGGTTCAGGTTAAACCTGAGGAATTTGTCTTAAGAGTAGATCCACTGATGGAGAGCAACCTTCTTGTAGGAATGAAAGTAGGGATAAGAAGTAGGAGGGAGATAGAGAATAGCAAGCAAAAGAAGCAAGTACTTGTTAAATCCTATGGTTATAGACTAGATTATTTTTCTAATAACCTAATTCCCTATAACCATGGCTCTGATACCAATCTGTAACACCCCAACCGATGGCGGAAACATCGGGATGTCACGTATTGATGATTGTTCAGTAGCTCATGGTAAATAATAAATTTCATTATATGATTTAAATAAATTACATACAATTGTTCTACAAGAATTCATACATCAAATTGAATAAAACTATGCACACATCTTCAAGCATTAATTCAAATCTTCAAGCAAGTAGAACCTGAAACATGTTAAGTTGAAAAGGTTTTGGGTCAACAAAAGTTGGTGAGAATTACATAGGTTTTTGATAATTGAATAAAAAAAATGTTGTGCAATTCATGTGTCATGTCAATCCAGTCCATATGTGAGAACATACTAGAAATAAATCGAGTGCATAATCAACCCTGATGACTGTTATAAAATGATACATACCATACGCTCATGGTCCAATTGAATATGTTATACGATAACAAACACCCACGCTACCTTTGTAGGAGGCACGTATCCGGGTGGGATTGTCAGTCCAATAGATCTATCAATGTATACCGTCGGCTTGTACGGAGTTAATGATTATGCTAGAATGGTGCTTACTCTAATCATGCTCAAGACATAATGCAACATAGAAAACACATAGACACATTGATGATTGAATTGCAATGATAATGTTATAACATGTTTCACCCCAAAAATGGTGATAAATAAAAGGGGCTATGTAAAACTCACCTTGGTAAAATGTTATATCTGTTAAAAATAGTGTGTTGCCCAATTGTATCAAGTATCACCCTATAATGAGGTAATAAATATGTCTAAGTCTATCAAATCTACCAATGTATAAGTTTCTAGGGCTTCGAATTGGGGATAATTGCTCGTTTGATTAATATTAAAAATATTCGCCAATTGAGAGAAATTTAGTAAATAAATAACTACAAATCCTTTTTATAAATGTTAAACCTAGGATGGTCATAAGAATGTGTTTAAAGTACAAAAATAATTTTTATAAAATTATTTCCTTTAAAATAGATTTTTAAATCTATTTATCACAAATTATCAAAATTTAATTTTAATATTTAAAAATACTAAAATTAAAGAATTATTATCTTAAAAATCATATTTCTGTTCTAAATGATCAGAAATAATTTGTATAAAATTTTGGTGCAAAAATATTAAAAATTGGATTTATTATGATTTAATTATGATTAAAACTAACAAAAATTGATTAAAAATATTAAATAAATGATTTTTCAGAAATAAAAATCATTTCTGAAAAGTTTAATGTTATAAAAACTTAAAATAATTTTTGTGGAAATTAATAAGATCGTTTTGATATTTTAATGGAATTTTATAAATATAATAGGATAAAACTGATTTATTTATTAAATATATTAAATAAATAAATTTTTGAAAACTAAAAATTGGGTGTTGAACTTTTTCATCAGATTAACATAATATAATTTTTTGTAGAATTTATAAACGGGTTTTGGTATTTTAAAATGAATTTTAAATATATAAATGGATATATATATATATAAGTTAAGCTTTTAAAAAAAAATGGTGTTTGTGGGACTCGAACCTCGCCATCTGGCCGGTTCATGTCTTTGTGAAAGGAGGCCAACCAACTGATCTGTTGATCAGTTGGTGTTGAATGTTGTTTTGAAATAATTAAATACACATAGTAGCAGATCCATTATCCCCAATTTCATACACATGAACCCTAGTTCTAGCAATAATCTGTTACACACATCAATAGCCCAATTGATCTTAGGGCTTTTGATGTGTGCACGCCGGTGATCAAAACCCACATAAAAAAGTAGACTTACAGTGTAGAAACGAGCACGATTGAATGGTCAACTCTAAAAGTCAAAATGCGAAGAACATAACTAAGACAGAAGATTTTAAGTGAAATTGGGGATGGAGAAAGAGATAATGGCGAGTTGTAATGGTTTGGAAGCGTTCAATTTATAGTGTTGAAGTCTGGTTGTTTGAAATGGCAAGTTTGACTAATCATTAAGGTCTATACGCGTATTGGTTTGAAATTGGCAACGATTAATCGTGATTGATGTGTATCCGAGTCATACAGGGCCGAAGATTATGATACTTACCAATTATGCATGATTAATTTCTAAATCAAAGGTTTGTTTAAAAAAAAATATTATTATACTATGCTGCTGCTGCTGTTTCGTAACAGCTAAGAAGAAGGAGGGCAGCGAAAATTGGGTTAAATGTATTTTAGGTTGGAATTAAATCAGAATAAAGTCTTGGCTCAAGTGGTTAAGTGTGTGTGGGTGTTTGAGGCGGCCACCTGCCCGGGTTCGAGTCCCGGCAGGAGCTCCCTTTTTTTTTGTTTTGTTTTAAACAGAAGAGGGGCAAAGGAATGTGAGCTGGGCCAGTTCGTTGGGCCGGTCACTTGGTATGGGCTCAGAATTGGGTTGGGTAAAGAAATAAATCTATAGGTTATTATAATTATTGTTACTATTATTATTATTATTATTATTATTATTATTATTATTATTATTAGACTTTTATATATATATATATATATATATGTGTATGTGTGAAAAAGAATTATCTTTGTATAAGGGTTCAAGATAACGCCAAAAATAATAAAGCTTGTTGTTTTACTCCGTAACGTATAATAAATGCGTAATGTTACACATTGATGATCTCTTTGACCAGCTCCAAGGAGCTACTTGTTTCTCAAAAATTGATCTTCGTTCGGGATACCATCAAATTTATATCCACGAAGAAGAAAGGGTATTCATGTTGATCCTACCAAAATCGAAACCGTGAAGAATTGGATTGCACCAAAATCTCCTACCGAAGTTCGTTCTTTTCTAGGATTGGCGGGTTACTACCGTCGGTTCATCTCCAACTTTTCCAAAATTGCTACACCTCTCACCGCTTTGACTCAAAAATCCCAACCTTTCATTTGGGGTCCTAAACAAGAAGAAGCCTTTCAAACCCTCAAGGACATGCTTTGTGATGCTCCTATTCTAGCTCTTCCCGAGGGGAATGATGATTTCGTGGTTTATTGTGATGCATCGAATTAAGGTCTTGGTTGCGTTCTTATGCAACGAGGCATAGTCATCGCCTATGCATCAAGGCAACTCAAAATCCACGAGAAGAACTACACCACTCACGATCTCGAACTTGGTGCCGTAGTTTTTGCCTTAAAAATCTAGAGACATTACCTCTATGGTACGAAATGTGTTGTTTTTACCGACCACAAAAGCCTCCAACACATTTTTAATCAAAAAGATCTTAACATGCGACAACGACGATGGGTCGAATTGTTAAACGACTACGACTGTGAAATTCGCTATCATCCTGGTAAAGCGAACGTAGTAGCCGATGCACTTAGTCGAAAGGGTCACACAGTTCTGTGCAACATCCGAGAAACCGACCGTCTTCGTAGCTCTCAGTTTCAAAATGATCTCTTCAATCGTATTCGAGACGCTCAGCATACATCGATCAATAAAAATACTCTATATGAAGAAATGTCTTGTGGTGCCGAATTACACTTGGAATCCAAGGCAAATGGGATATTTTATTATCTTGATCGTATTTGGGTTCCGAATTGTAACGACCTCCGTGCTCTTATAATGAATGAAGCGCATAAATCCCGATAATCCATTCATCCCGGTGCGGATAAAATGTATCAAGATCTCCGCCGCAATTATTGGTGGCCCGGTATGAAAAAAGACATTGCTCTCTTTGTGTCCAAATGTCTCACTTGCTCCAAAGTAAAAGCCGAGCACCAACGACCGTCGGGTTTGCTTGAATAGCCCGAAGTCCCCATGTGGAAATGGGAAAGCATTGCTATGGATTTCATTACCAAGCTCCCTCGAACATCATCCGGTCACGATAACATTTGGGTAGTCTTTGATCGTTTAACCAAGTCAGCTCACTTCCTTCCCATTCGTGAAGAGTACAAAGTGGAGAAGCTAGCCCATATCTACACCAAGGAAATCATTTGTCGTCATGGTATTCCTCTTGACATCATCTCAGACCGTGATGGTCGATTCACCTCCCGCCTTTGGGAAACATTTCAGGCTGCCATGGGAACTCGGCTTAATCTTAGTACAACTTTTCATCCTCAATTTGATGGTCAAACTGAACGTACGATCCAGACACTTGAGGACATGCTTCGATCTTGTGTAATCGACTTTAGTGGAAACTGGGATGCTCATCTACCATTGGTCGAGTTCTCGTACAATAACAGTTACTATACCAGCATCCAAATGGCTCCATTCGAAGCTCTCTATGGCCGAAAGTGTCGTTCTCCTATATGTTGGCATGAGATTGGTGAAGCACAAATCACTGGTGTGACAACCGGCAATTTTCGATCTACACTGACGTGATTTTTTTATGATTAAAAATAATATTTATTACAAATATTGCTAT
The DNA here is from genome assembly GCA_028751855.1 of Ambrosia trifida. Lineage (NCBI taxonomy): Eukaryota > Viridiplantae > Streptophyta > Magnoliopsida > Asterales > Asteraceae > Ambrosia > Ambrosia trifida. Next base: position 70,329,239 of record CM054129.1, on the reverse strand, counting down.
TTATTAAGTTCGAAAGTTTACTGACCGTTTTTACAATCGAAACTGCGACCGATTTAATTAACGCGATTTAAACACGCGAACTGAAAGCACGCATCGGGTAACGAAAAAATTTATATTTTTGCTCGGTTTATTATTATTTTTAATTTCGAACAAAACCGACAAATTTTTATAATTAATTATGGAGCCTAAATGGAAACCGAGGCGTTTTACGTTTATAACGAGTTCGATACGCGGTAATAACCTACCTAACCCTAACCCTAAGTATATATAATGGTAAACTACATCTCCTTCATTTGAAGTGCAGCCACAACCTCTACACTCTCCCTAACCCGCCTCCATCTCTCTCGTAGCTCTCTCTACTCTCTCTCACCTGCTCGTCTCTCTCTCTCTCCCCTCTGTCAGTAAGCAGCCGGCCACCACCAAGCTTGGGTAGTGGCGACGCTAGCTTATGAGCCTGAAAACACCAGCAAACAACAGCAATAAGTGGCGGCGCAGGTGTATGATCCCGGAAATCAACATCAGTAGCGGCGGAGATGGGGTTTTTGTGGTGATTCAATGGTGGGAGCGAGCCTTCAGGTTTGGAGTTTATGTTTGGGGTTCAGGCGGGTCAGGCTTTTGTGGGTTTCTGTCCGGATTATTGTTTTGGTGGCTGTGACGAGGTGGTTTTGGGGTTGGATCTGCAGGTAACGATCGGTATACGGGCTGTGGTGGTTTTCTGTTACAGTAACCGGGGATGGTGGTGTTGGGTCATGGTGGTGTCAGCCGGTTGTCGTAGGGCTTACAGCGGCGGCGGGTCTCGAGTCTTGGGCCGGGTTGGTTAGGGCCCAGATCAGATTTGGTTCGGTTTGGTCAGGTTAGTAGTGGACCGATGGTGGGTGTATGGGTCCGGTTCAGGGGTCAGACAAGGCTCGGGTTCGGGTCTGTTTGGTGGGTTTTAGGTTGGGTGTATGGTGGTGACTCGAGGGCTTCCTTGTGGCGTCGATGGCAGTGAAAGGTGGTTGTTGTTTTGGGTTTCGTTCGGGTCTCTGGTCAGCCTCATTCCTGAGTTCGGTTCATGTTGGTTCACCCTCGTGTCATGGGCTAGGCTAGATTGTTTGATGTTCGGGTCAAGCTCAGTTCGGTATTTAGACTCCGAGTCAGATCTGGTTCGATTCAGTTTCATTTGGATGTTCGGGCCAGGTTCGGGTCCGGTCGACTGCTGGTCAACGCAGCAGTTGAGGCGGCTTCGAGTTACGCGGGTGTGATTCGGTACAACTTACATTCGTGTTATTATTACTTTTTATTTGTAGATATTATATATTTATAAATATATCGATATTGATGAAATAGTTTTGACTCGCGAACGGACCGGATAATAATAATAAACGGTAACTATATATTATATCTCACGATTGGTAATAGTGGCTAAAATGCGTGACTTATAATATCGATGTTGGACTAAATTGGTTGGACTATATAGGTATATAAATATAATAAATAAGTATAGTTTATATAAAAGCGTCGAAACTTACAAGTCTCGTTTGATTGGGAATTGCGGATAAACAAATTGTAGTCTTGTGTTTTGAAGTTGATTTTGGGAATTTTTAGACAACTTGTGTTGTCTGGTTTGTACAAAAACAGAGGAGACTCTGCTGAAATTTTATAAAATCCAAAGCGCAACTAAGTTAATACCGTTGTGTATGTTTTTATAAATGAATTTTCAAGCGTCTTAATAAAGGTATTTACATAAAATCGCGACGCTTTGACAATGATATTTGTAACAATAATAAGTGAATCCCGGACAATATTTTGAAACAAATATATATAGTTTTGCCAAGCGTCAAGTATGACGAGCTTTTGAAAGGTTTTCGACAACGAAACTATGTTTATTGTTCGTATTAAAAAATATATAAACGTCCGATTTACTTGGGAAAGCTTTATGCAAAACAAAGTTTTGAATACTTTAAATGTCGGATTTTGGGGATTAATGTAGCATTTATTATTAAGTGGAAATTAATAACCATAAGAATTATATTTTGCAAAGTGTATTTTCCTAAAAAAATAAACGTACAAGACAAATGCATTTATTCGACCAACGTGGCGTACACACGAATAGGGACAAGTGCGCAACTTGGGTACTATGTCGTGTTGTAGATGCAAAAGTGCGACTAAAGCTTTGGATTGTCAAACACATTTTGTTTTGTAGATGTCGAAGGTGCGAAGGAGTGAGTTTAATGGTGCGAAGGAGGATTAAAAGGTGCGAAGGAAGAATGGTTATACGAATGAAGAATAGATTATTGAAGAACTTGGTTCGACCAGTTGATATGGGCGAACCTGCACATTCGCATGAACAATTTGGGCGAATGTGCAGGCCTATAAATAGGTTAAGTTCATTTTTGAATGTAACTTTGATGATTATTATTCCCTCCTCTTTCTGAAAACTCTCTCTAGATTTTGTTAAACTTGTTTTGCATTTAAACCTTGATTGTAATCATTATTCTACGTGTAAACAAGTGTTTTATGAATGAAATTGATTGAAAATGATGATCTGTGTGTTTGAATCTGTTTGATTATTACTTTGTGATAGTTTTAGGGTTTCCGCACCTGAAACTAACTTGTTTGATCAATCTTTGTTTGTTATCGATCCTAATACGCACATACAAAGTGGTATCAGAGCCATTTCGGATCAAACAACCACAAATTAATAATCTCTCAGCTGATTTGGACCCAATTTTGGTCAAAAAGTTTCTGTTTTCAATAAACAAACTGTCAGAATGATCTAACAGTGTTTAAACCCTAGTTTTTGGGTGAAAACTCAAACACAATCAATAATTGATGAATCTGTTAGTCTAGGATTGATTATCGGCACTATTAGGTCCCATTTCAATCAAATGGACATGTTTAGGATCTTTAAAATTCAAAATTGATTTTTCAAAAATATGAACTGCTTCCTTCGACCAGTTCGAATGGGCGAAGGAAGAACATAAATTGGGCGAAAGAGAATTTGATGGGCGAATGAAACTTTTTATTAAAATCATCACATTCGTACCATCTGTTTCTCATTCGTACCTATACATTTACACCTTCGTACCCCCGTTTGGGCGAAAGAAGGAAGTTTACCAAAAATTTTCAATTTTGTGATTTTGTCGATTTTTAACTTGTGTTTTTGATTGTTTTGCAGATCTAACAATGTCTGAACAACAGAAGACTACAGAACAGGCAGGATCCTCATTACAGCCCGCAAAGCAGCTTGATTTTGAGAATGCGCACAACTGTTGCGCATATCTTGGCGACGTGAAGAAGCACACAGAATTTGTCGGTATTATTGAGTTTTTGAAGCGAAGCAGAGTAATAAACGCCATTGCTACGCCGACAGTGATCTACTGAGACATGATTCAGGAATTCTGGTCTAACGCTAAACTAGATTTCTGGAAATGCGAGTCCTGCTTGACGAGCAAAATCCAGGGACAACGAGTCATAGTGTGTGAAGAAGATTTGAGAGAAGCACTGAATCTGAATGATGATCCAAAAGATCCAAAAGAGTTCACATTCATGGATCAAAGGAAGTGTTTTCTCAGGATGAAGTATAACGGACCTATTACTGACGGTTCGTTGCATAAAGGAAAACTGTGCCCACAGTTCAAATATCTGGCACATGTTTTAATTCACGTATTTGGATCTGCTGCGGGAGGTTATGACTTGATGAGGAAGAGCATCAGTTCGATGATGGTTGCTTTGATATTGAACAAACCGTTCAATGTTTCTAGCATGCTGATGTCTCACTTATTGGAGCCTGTGAATGGAACGAGGAACCTGAAGTTTCTATTATATCCTCGTTTTCTTCAGATGATCTTCGATCACAAGTACAAAGAACTGAAGAGAGATGCTAAACACATTGTTGTTCAGGAGCACATGTCGCTGAACACACTAGCTAGAATGAAAGCCTATAAGGGTTTGTCTGTTGAAGAACGTCCTCCTGTTAGACGTTTGTTTGGACATCTAGCTAGGGCAGATTATAAAGATCCGGGTGAGGGGCTTGTAAGGAATGCGAACAGTGATTCTGATGCTGACAATCCTTTACATCATGTTGATCCTGATGCTAAGCGCAAGAGACAAGTGGTGAATGTAGGCGCTAAGAGTGGTAAGACCAAGAAACCAGAGATAAGGATTGAAGTTGCTGAACCAGAGAAGAAGAAGAGTACTCAAGGTAGAAATAAGAGAATGGCGAAAAAGGGATTGAACCTTGTTGATGAAGCTTCCACTGATTCAGAGGAGACAATAGAAGAAGAACAATGGAATTCTGATGCTGAGACAGTAGTGACGACCATGCCCAAGGCCACTGAGGCTGGTGCGTCTGCTAGCCAAAGAGAAGAAGATCAAGGGAACAAAAGTCCTATTCCCGTTGATGTAGATGACTTGAGTTTTAATGCTGAAGAGACGTTGGTTGGTTCTCCTGTGCAAGCTGCTAGAAAAGAGAAGAAGAAACAGGAGAAGCCAAGTATAAAGAGAAAGAAAGAGATAGAATCATTGATTGCTGGTAAGAAACTGCCACCAACTACAAGTTCAAAATCACCGGTTACTACACCTGCTCAAAAGAAACAGAAGACTGCAGCAACATCTAGCACACAACAAACAGAAGAAATTCCAATGGATGATGTGAATGAAGCATTGGATAATGTGCTGAAGAAAATCAGGAAAGGTAAACTGCCTGACGCTGTTGAACCACCAAAGAAGACAAAAGTATCGGTGGACAGTGATATAATGACTGCTGTGAATCAGAGATTTTCTGAGTTGATGAATTTGATTACTAAACAACAGACGGAGATTGAGCAGTTAAAGTCAAATGACAAGAAGATGTTAGAAGTCGTAGTCACATCGGCAGATGACAATGAGACCTTGAAGAAAACTATCAAGAAGCTAAAGAGAGAAAACAAGAAGTTGCTGAAACATGAGCAACGTAATACCAGAAGAATAATAGTCTTGAAGAAGGAGAACAAACAGCTGAAAAAGAGTAACAAGCATATGGATGATCTGATAAAGAACTTGTACTCTCAGGCTCCTCAACTTCAAGCTGGTGAAGTGGATAAAGAAAGAGAAGAAGAGCTAGTTGATTATGAATTGTCTGATGAAGAGGAAGATGATGAATTAGATGAAGATGCTGGTAATGATACAAAGACGAAGAAAAAGGATGATAAGGATGATGGTGGATCGGATGATGGATCTAGTGATGGAGACGGCTCTGCGTTTGATAGTAGTGATGACGATGATGATGATGTTGATAAGTTCACTTACGAGAAACGTGACTCGGATAAGGGCGGTGAATCGAGCTCGAAAGCTCCTGGTGAGAATGTTGATGATGAAGATATTTTCTGGAATGAAAGATTGCAGTCATTGTCTGGAGAAGATAAGAACAAGTATCGTCAGATGTTAACCGATCGAGTCTGGACGATAGACATGACTAGCAGATTCCCAGAAATATTTGAATCTAACAATAAACTCTTGGAGTTGGAGTATGATGACCCTGATCTTGAGGATGGGAAGTTTCTGCGGCTATTTCGAAAGAAATTCTGGAAGGTTTAGCAAAGCAAGTGGGCAAGACGTTAGAAGAATTACTTGCTGATAACTTTATTCCTAAGATTCCTGAGAAAGAAGCTGGAAATCACTCGGATGATCATGATGTTCCTGCATTCGAGGAAGTCGAGATGGAAGATATTACGAGCGAAGAATATCCACAATATTTCAGAACAAATCAAGATTGTGGATTTTCATTCTCAGACGAACTGCTAAACCATGCTGAGAAGCTTGCAAGAGATAAGAGCAAAGTCTTTGAAGATGAAATCTTTAAGGACATAACAAGCCACGGTTCGAGCAATCAGAAAGCTTAAAAGAGTTGTTGAAGAAGTTGAAAGAAAAGGAGAATAATCGTCCGAAACCTGACATTCAAGGCAGCTTTTACAAACTTCACAATAAGATTTTCAAAGGTCGTGCATTGGCCTGGAAGTTTGTTAAAGAGTTGAAGTGTTTCGCAGTAAAATGGGAGAAGGGGATTTTGTATTTTGAGAAGTTTCATCACTTGAAGACCCTTCCGTATTGGGCAATCAGAGACATTTGTCGTCACCGTTTAACGGGAGCGTCAAATAGTCAGATTACTTATTTTGCTGAGAAGATGACTCGTGAAAGCCGAACCAAGTGGGACTTGTTTACACCACAATATCCAAAGCGAATCGTTCATAAGAAGGATATTGATTTGATAACCGGTATGCCCAAAGTGACTTTGAAATACAAACCACCGCAAGTGTTGAAAAAGATACCCTTGATGCCTATTCCGCAACACTTTGCCAAAGACTTCATCTGGTGGTATTATGATTGGAAGATTGCAAAGGCCGTGATCGTGTTGAAGGATGGAGAGTCGAATTATAAGAAAGTGCATATCTTTGATCCCATGTGGTTGATAAACTGTTCACATGAGGATATCATCATGCTATTCTATAATCCGATTTATTTAGATGCTAAAGATGCTGAGCAAGCAGGAAAGTACCAACGTGTGGTATTTCTGTGCTTTGCGTTTGATATTAATGCCGGATGTGATTATGATGAGAAGTTGGGAAAGTATGTGGAGAAGCAAAAGGTGCCAGAGCTGAAAACGAAGAAACAGAAACAATTTCAGGAACCGGTATTGACAAGAGAACAGATGATTCAAAGGCATATCAGAATGTGGAACAAAAGGTTGGACGAAGAACGACGAACACAATCCAAGCAATAGTCGAGGGGGAGTTTGTAGATGCAAAAGTGCGACTAAAGCTTTGGATTGTCAAACACATTTTGTTTTGTAGATGTCGAAGGTGCGAAGGAGTGAGTTTAATGGTGCGAAGGAGGATTAAAAGGTGCGAAGGAAGAATGGTTATACGAATGAAGAATATATTATTGAAGAACTTGGTTCGACCAGTTGATATGGGCGAACCTGCACATTCGCATGAACAATTTGGGCGAATGTGCAGGCCTATAAATAGGTTAAGTTCATTTTTGAATGTAACTTTGATGATTATTATTCCCTCCTCTTTCTGAAAACTCTCTCTAGATTTTGTTAAACTTGTTTTGCATTTAAACCTTGATTGTAATCATTATTCTACGTGTAAACAAGTGTTTTATGAATGAAATTGATTGAAAATGATGATCTGTGTGTTTGAATCTGTTTGATTATTACTTTGTGATAGTTTTAGGGTTTCCGCACCTGAAACTAACTTGTTTGATCAATCTTTGTTTGTTATCGATCCTAATACGCACATACACGTGTGTTAACGCATAATTAAGATAAGTCACGATCGGTTCGTCGAATTAAAGCATATTAGTACTCGAGTTAATACACATGAGTCTAGATAGTTGGATAAACTATCTTTTAGCCGGATAATAGGCTAGGTTTATATGTGATAGACTTTTAAGGTGTCCTTTGTTGTAATAGGGCACGAGGAAGTCGGTCAAAGCTTCGGGCTTTGTTTGCTAGCTAAGCAAGGAAACTAAGGTGAGTTCATGACCCCACTTTTTACTGCTTTTGTAAATGTTTTCGGGGGGAAGACATGCTTCTTTTATGAAAACCTGAGGAATTTAAAACGAAATAAGTTTTGGAAAATGAAATGGGTGCGTGAGTTCACGGCCCCACACTTCACTAGTTTTGTTTTCGGGGGAGAAACATGCTTATACATTTTGATCACACATTTACATGTTATACATTATAAACACACGTTTTCATGTTATACTATGGCTCACACTTTATTACTATACGGTTCATCTAAGTCCCTTAGAAACCACTAATACGGGGATGTAGCGGGGAAATGTGGATAGCGCTATTGGGCCTGACAAACCCCACTCGACGGTTGGAGGCCGGGCAGGTGCATATTGTCTCAATCACACTAGGCTTACCGAAGATGAGGTAGTCTGTAAACAAGGGTATCACACAGTCAGCAATGGTTTCGCCAGTATGAGTAACACACTTGATGCGTAGCTAGCGTACACACAAGCATAGAATGAACAGTAACAATAACAGTAACAGTAATGGTAAAAGTTTTTTTTAAAAAGATTAACGAAACATTTTTTAAAAACCTGTGAACTCACCAGCATTATATGTTGACTTTTTAAGTATGTCTTTCAGGTTTAAACTTTGGTAACGGCACGGTTGGAGTAGGCTACGTATTGGGAACGGGGATCCTAGAGGGTTAGCAACGGCGTTCGGGAAACAAGAGTCTTAGATGCAACTTTTCGCTGTGTGGCGAAGCTACCAAACGTCACAACCGACGAGGGAAAAGTCGGGGTGTGACAGTTTGGTATCAGAGCCATATATTTTAGCGAATTAGGTGTCTGGGTAGATATCTAGGCTATAACCTGAGTTTGTTTTGAAGTATGGGCTAAAATTTCTAAGACATAATGTAACATCGCGTATTTTTTCCAAATGTTTGAGTTAATAAAATCACCACTTTACCCACCATGTACTCCTTATATGATTATATTTCTTTCATTTTAGCCACAAAATAATAATTATAATAATAATAATAATAATAATAATAATAATAATAATAATAATAATAATAATAATAATAATAATAATAAATAATAACAATAATGTAGAACAATAAAACTGATTAATTGATTTAGTTAACCCAACCCATCAGCGGCCCACCCAGACAAGCCCAAACCCAAGAAAATTTAACCGGCCCACACCCTTAATCTCATCTCCCTCACCCGGTTCCCATGTCAGAACCGACCAACACAAAAGACCCGACCCGGAAATCAAGAACACCAATATAGACGAGAAATCTGGAACCCACTTTGATCGATGCTTTTAATGCGATTGATTACAGCTACAAACACTCCAAATCCAAGCATGATTGACGCGTATCATACCAATCTCGAGTCAAACATTCAAACCTTCTATTTCTGACTCGGCTCTATAAATTAGAGGTTCCAAACGTTCAGACGAAACCAGTAACACATCAAAAATACTCTAAATCCCTCCTTTTCTCATCGTGGAACACGAATTTCTTCCTGTTTGACTTCATGTTTGACTTGATTTCCTGTGATCCAGCAGACCTGTAAGTCCCGATTGGTTTCATCTTTCTGTTTGGTTGTTGTTTCCGAATCATAGCCCTATAGTTGTTTTCTTTATGGATTTGTAATCGAATCAATTAAGGGATTAAGGTTTCTAGGGTTTTAAATTGGGGAAGATGACATTGGTGGTAATTGTTTAAAAGAGTTTTCAAATAAAAACAATCACCATCAGACCTTGTAGCCCAGATGGTTTCCCTTGGCTGTTAAACAACGAACCGGCCTGAGGCCCGGGTTCGAGTCCCATCATCAGCATCATTTATTTTAAAAAACCACTTCCTTTTTGTATTTTTATATTAATTTTTAAAAATGGTTTTAAAATATCAAAAATGACTTATAAATTCTAACAAATTTATTTTGTGATATATAACTAACAAACTTTATTATACAACTTTTATTATCAGAAAATTTATTTTTTTATATATATAATAAATATTACAAGTTTATTCTATTATAATTATAAAATTCCATAAAAATATCAAAACGATTTCATAAAATTCTACAAAAATTATTCTAAGTTTATAAAACAATAAATATTCCAGAAATGATTTTTATTTCTGAAAAATCATTTATTTATTATTTTTAATCGGTTTTTGCTATTTTAATAATAAATAAATCATAATAAATTCGTTTTTCATTATTTTTGCATCAAAATTTCACATAAATTATTATTAACCATTTAGATCAGAAATATAAAATTTTGATTCAAAATTTATAATTTCTAATATTTTTAAATATTAAGTCTATATTTTGTGAAATAATTATTAATATATAAATATTCAGTAATTAAGAAAATAATTTTATAAAAATTATTTATACACTTATTACAATATAATTCAATTACTTTTAGATAATATTGGTCAGAAAACGTTTTCATTAATTATTTCGTTATTTATTCAAATAATCAATTATTAATTCCCCAAATTAGGAACCCTAGCACATTTTAGACTAGAAAACTTAGACTTATTATGTTTTCCCCAACACTTATCTATTACCTTGAAATAGGGTGATATTTGGATACACACGAGCCACATTTACTTATAACAAGGGTCTCTATTCTAACATTAAGGTGAGTTTACATAGCCCCTTTTCTCTATTTTCACTATTTTTGGGGTGAAACATGTTTAAACATTTTATACTATCATTTACTCATACTTACTTGTGATTCAACTACATCATCATTCTATCATTTGACTGTAACAAAAAGACACAGTACAATCATTAACAATGATCAAGCCGCCTGTTTAGATTATAGCGCTATAGGTCTGACAAACCCATCCCCCCGCATAAATTCAGGGATGATCGATAACAGTAACAACATTTAACTAACTTGCGAGTTAGTCATCAGTCGACACAAGGTTTGGTTGTACAAAGACGCATTGTTACATGTCGGAATCATACTCTATCATCATACAACTGTGATTGTTGTACAAACTATTGTTATCAATTATATTCAAAAACCTATGTATTCTCACCAACTTTTGTTGACCCAAAATATTTTCAAACTTAACATGTTTCAGGTTCTACTTGCTTGAAGATTTGAGTTAATGCTTGAAGATGTGTGCATAGTATTATTCATTTTGATGTACGAATTCTTGTAGAACAATTGTATGTAATTTATTTAAATCATTTAATGAAATTTATTATTCACCATGAGCTACTGAACAATCATCACTACGTGACATCCAGATGTTTCCGCCATCGGTTGGGGTGTTACAGATTGGTATCAGAGCCATGGTTATAGGGAATTAGGTTATTAGAAAATTAATCTAGTCTATAACCATAGGTTATAACCAGTATTTGCTCCTTTTACTTGCTATTCTCTATCTCCCTCCTACTTCTTACCCCTACTTTCATCCTTACAAGAAGGTTGCTCTCCATCACTGGATCTACTCTTAGACTAATAGGACAAATTCCTCAGGCTTAGCCTGAACCACCTTGAGATCTCGTCAAAGTTCTAGATTTTAATAACGAACACGTGCAATCTGGAAGGGTGAGGCCTGTATTCTGAGTCTTCTGTCTAGGCTGGCATTGCGCATATATCCCAATCAGACGAGGGACCCGGATGCCTACTTGGGAATTCTCGGGATGAGTGTTCACTTATATGCTAAAGCATGTCTTCACTATGTTATTAGAATCAAGAACCTTTGATAAGTCAACGTTTTCGTTTATTCGTTTTAATTAAATGAATAAATGATTACATTCCTTATATTACCTCATCCATTTCATTGTGTCTCTTACAGATCATGCCTCCACGTCGCAGCACTCGCAATAACAATGGTGGTAATCATGAGGAAGGAAATAGCAACAATAACAACCACGACAACCATAACAACAACAACAACAACAATGGCATTGATGCCCAACTGGCTGCGATCATTTCCCAACAAATGGCGCAACAAATAGCAACTCTTGTTCCTAACCTACTGGCTCAAGTCATCCAAATGAACGGAAACGGTAATGGAAACGGAAATGGCAACGGAAACGGCAATGGAAACCACAATGGGAACGGGAATGGAAATGGGAATGGTCTCCCAGCTTGCACTCTTAAACACTTTAATACCTGTAATCCCCCTAAGTTCAGTGGAGATGAAGGAGCTACGGGACATCTACAATGGTTCGAGGGTATTGAGAATACCTTCATTAACAGTGAGTGTCCCGATAACTTTAAGGTCCGATATGCTATGAGTGTTCTTCACAAACGAGCACTCACTTGGTGGAATGAGGAAAAGCGCACCCGAGGAGCTGAAGTTGCACTTACTATGACCTGGGATCAAGTCAAGGAGATAATGAAAGATGAATTTTGCCCACGTAACGAGGTCAAGAAATTAGAGGACGAGTTCCACACCCTTGCTCAGGATAGTGGGGAAAACCTTGCTTATAATACCCGCTTCCATGAGCTCAGTCTGTTGTTGCCACATAAGGTCACTCCGCTACCTGTAGCCATCGAGAAGTATATCGGTGGTTTACCCATGCAGATTCAGGACACGGTATGGGGAAGGAACCCTGCTACCCTCGAAGAGGCCAAACGTCTAGCAGCTACCCTAACTGATAATCACGTAACGAACGGTAATTTAGTTCGGAAAAGCGGGAAAGCAAGTATTGTAGCTGCGGTAACTACTGAGAACCAGAAGCGTAAGGCCAGGGATCCTGATGTCAACCTCACTACACAAGCTTCTAACAAGAAACCCTATATAGGAAACTATCCATTGTGTAACACATGCAACCGACATCATCCCATTGCTTCAGCGTGTCGCTTGTGCACCAATTGTGGTAAGTATGGCCATCTAGTCAATACATGTCGCGAGACCCCGAATCCTAATGCCAACCAACCCACCAACCCTGCTCAGGCTACTAATCCTAATCGATATAACTATGGTCAATGCTATGAATGTGGAGACCCAAATCACTTCCGTAACCGGTGCCCTAAACTAAACAGAGATCAAGACCTTCCAGCTACCTAACAGCAAGTCTCACCATTTGACTATTGGTTGCTTTTATTCTATGTATTGACTCTATTTGAATAATAAATTCTAGTATTAAAATTTTTGTCTGAGAGTTGTTTACATGGTATAATCATAATGCATGATTGTTTGAATATGAACTAATTATCTAAATCTATATAACTACAACTCATATACTGTGCTTGTTATACTTATAAACCTGCTTGCATAAACATCTTATCAATTTGCAATCTATGTGTATAATAAATGCTGCACTTAATAGAGGTCATCATGCCTTTTCAACAGTCGGGAGAGGCCCTACAACCTGCTCCACGACTGGTGGAGGCTATCGAACCTACTCAACGATTGGTAGAGGTCATTATGCCTTTTCAACAGTCGGGAGAGGCCCTACAACCTACTCCACGACTGGTGGAGGCTACCGAACCTGCTCAACAATCGATAGAGTCATAGAAGGACACAAAACCCTAATGTAAGGTAAATTGGTGATTGTGGTCCGGAACGTAATCATGAATTTACAGGTACGTTAAGGTAGTGTGAAATTCTAAACCAAATGTAAACTCTAGTTATCTAGTAGTTCATTTAGTCAATCAACTCACACGTAACACGCCACTTATCCACATTATTCGAGACAGATTATTCTATTCATGTCGTGTCATAACACAAAATCTCCAGACCACACTTATCCTAATTTCTACCCAATCACCTTCAACCCTGTATTTTCAATAAACTTTGGGACGAAGTTTTCAAAAGTAGGGGAGACTGTAACATCGCGTATTTTTTCCAAATGTTTGAGTTAATAAAATCACCACTTTACCCACCATGTACTCCTTATATGATTATATTTCTTTCATTTTTAGCCACAAAATAATAATAATAATAATAATAATAATAATAATAATAATAATAATAATAATAATAAATAATAACGATAATGTAGAACAATAAAACTGATTAGTTGATTTAGTTAACCCAACACATCAGCGGCCCACCCAGACAAGCCCAAACCCAAGAAAATTTAACCGGCCCACACCCTTAATCTCATCTCCCTCACCCGGTTCCCATATCAGACCCGACCAACACAAAAGACCCGACCCGGAAATCAATAACACCAATATAGACGAGAAATCCGGAACCCACTTTGACCGATGCTTTTAATGCGATTGATTACAGCTACAAACTCTCCAAATCCAGGCATGATTGACGCGTATCATACCAATCTCGAGTCAAACATTCAAACCTTCTATTTCTGACTCGGCTCTATAAATTAGAGGTTCCAAACGTTCAGACGAAACCAGTAACACATCAAAAATACTCTAAATCCCTCCTTTTCTCATCGTGGAACACGAATTTCTTCCTGTTTGACTTCTTGTTTGACTTGATTTCCTGTGATCCAGTAGACCTGTAAGTCCCGATTGGTTTCATCTTTCTGTTTGGTTGTTGTTTCCGAATCATAGCCCTATAGTTGTTTTCTTTATGGATTTGTAATCGAATCAATTAAGGGATTAAGGTTTCTAGGGTTTTAAATTGGGGAAGATGACATTGGTGGTAATTGTTTAAAAGAGTTTTCAAATAAAAACAATCAACATCAGACCTTGTAGCCCAGATGGTTTCCCTTGGCTGTTAAACAACGAACCGGCCTGAGGCCCGGGTTCGAGTCCCATCATCATCAGCATCATTTTTTTTTTAAAAAACCACTTCCTTTTTGTATTTTTATATTAATTTTTAAAAATGGTTTTAAAATATCAAAAATGACTTATAAATTCTAACAAATTTATTTTGTGATATATAACTAACAAACTTTATTATACAACTTTTATTTTCAGAAAATTTATTTTTTATATATATAATAAATATTACAAGTATATTCTATTATAATTATAAAATTCCATAAAAATATCAAAACGATTTCATAAAATTCTACAAAAATTATTATAAGTTTATAAAACAATAAACATTCCAGAAATGATTTTTATTTCTAAAAAATCATTTATTTATTATTTTTAATCGGTTTTTGCTATTTTAATAATAAATAAATAATAATAAATTCGTTTTTCATTATTTTTGCATCAAAATTTCACATAAATTATTATTAACCATTTAGATCAGAAATATAAATTTTTGATTCAAAATTGATAATTTCGAATATTTTTAAATATTAAGTCTATATTTTGTGAAATAATTATTAATATATAAATATTCAGTAAATAAGAAAATAATTTTATAAAAATTATTTTTACACTTATTACTATATAATTCAATTACTTTTAGATAATATTGGTCAGAAAACGTTTTCATTAATTATTTCGTTATTTATTCAAATAATCAATTATTAATTCCCCAAATTAGGAACCCTAGCACATTTTAGACTAGAAAACTTAGACTTATTAAGTTTTCCCCAACACTTATCTATTACCTTGAAATAGGGTGATATTTGGATACACACGAGCCACATTTACTTATAACAAGGGTCTCCATTCTAACATTAAGGTGAGTTTACATAGCCCCTTTTCTCTATTTTCACTATTTTTGGGGTGAAACATGTTTAAACATTTTATACTATCATTTACTCATACTTACTTGTGATTCAACTACATCATCATTCTATCATTTGACTGTAACAAAAAGACACAGTACAATCATTAACAATGATCAAGCCGCCTGTTTAGATTATAGCGCTATAGGTCTGACAAACCCATCCCCCCGCATAAATTCAGGGATGATCGATAACAGTAACAACATTTAACTAACTTGCGAGTTAGTCATCAGTCGACACAAGGTTTGGTTGTACAAAGACGCATTGTTACATGTCGGAATCATACTCTATCATCATACAACTGTGATTGTTGTACAAACTATTGTTATCAATTATATTCAAAAACCTATGTATTCTCACCAACTTTTGTTGACCCAAAATATTTTCAAACTTAACATGTTTCAGGTTCTACTTGCTTGAAGATTTGAGTTAATGCTTGAAGATGTGTGCATAGTATTATTCATTTTGATGTACGAATTCTTGTAGAACAATTGTATGTAATTTATTTAAATCATTTAATGAAATTTATTATTCACCATGAGCTACTGAACAATCATCACTACGTGACATCCCGATGTTTCCGCCATCGGTTGGGGTGTTACAGATTGGTATCAGAGCCATGGTTATAGGGAATTAGGTTATTAGAAAAATAATCTAGTCTATAACCATAGGATTATAACCAGTATTTGCTCCTTTTACTTGCTATTCTCTATCTCCCTCCTACTTCTTACCCCTACTTTCATCCTTACAAGAAGGTTGCTCTCCATCACTGGATCTACTCTTAGACTAATAGGACAAATTCCTCAGGCTTAGCCTGAACCACCTTGAGATCTCGTCAAAGTTCTAGATTTTAATAACGAACACGTGCAATCTGGAAGGGTGAACCCCTGTATTCTGAGTCTTCTGTCTAGGCTGGCATTGCGCATATATCCCAATCAGACGAGGGACCCGGATGCCTACTTGGGAATTCTCGGGATGAGTGTTCACTTATATGCTAAAGCATGTCTTCACTATGTTATTAGAATCAAGAACCTTTGATAAGTCAACGTTTTCGTTTATTCGTTTTAATTAAATGAATAAATGATTACATTCCTTATATTACCTCATCCATTTCATTGTGTCTCTTACAGATCATGCCTCCACGTCGCAGCACTCGCAATAACAATGGTGGTAATCATGAGGAAGGAAATAGCAACAATAACAACCACGACAACCATAACAACAACAACAACAACAATGGCATTGATGCCCAACTGGCTGCGATCATTTCCCAACAAATGGCGCAACAAATAGCAACTCTTGTTCCTAACCTACTGGCTCAAGTCATCCAAATGAACGGAAACGGTAATGGAAACGGAAATGGCAACGGAAACGGCAATGGAAACCACAATGGGAACGGGAATGGAAATGGGAATGGTCTCCCAGCTTGCACTCTTAAACACTTTAATACCTGTAATCCCCCTAAGTTCAGTGGAGATGAAGGAGCTACGGGACATCTACAATGGTTCGAGGGTATTGAGAATACCTTCATTAACAGTGAGTGTCCCGATAACTTTAAGGTCCGATATGCTATGAGTGTTCTTCACAAACGAGCACTCACTTGGTGGAATGAGGAAAAGCGCACCCGAGGAGCTGAAGTTGCACTTACTATGACCTGGGATCAAGTCAAGGAGATAATGAAAGATGAATTTTGCCCACGTAACGAGGTCAAGAAATTAGAGGACGAGTTCCACACCCTTGCTCAGGATAGTGGGGAAAACCTTGCTTATAATACCCGCTTCCATGAGCTCAGTCTGTTGTTGCCACATAAGGTCACTCCGCTACCTGTAGCCATCGAGAAGTATATCGGTGGTTTACCCATGCAGATTCAGGACACGGTATGGGGAAGGAACCCTGCTACCCTCGAAGAGGCCAAACGTCTAGCAGCTACCCTAACTGATAATCACGTAACGAACGGTAATTTAGTTCGGAAAAGCGGGAAAGCAAGTATTGTAGCTGCGGTAACTACTGAGAACCAGAAGCGTAAGGCCAGGGATCCTGATGTCAACCTCACTACACAAGCTTCTAACAAGAAACCCTATATAGGAAACTATCCATTGTGTAACACATGCAACCGACATCATCCCATTGCTTCAGCGTGTCGCTTGTGCACCAATTGTGGTAAGTATGGCCATCTAGTCAATACATGTCGCGAGACCCCGAATCCTAATGCCAACCAACCCACCAACCCTGCTCAGGCTACTAATCCTAATCGATACAACTATGGTCAATGCTATGAATGTGGAGACCCAAATCACTTCCGTAACCGGTGCCCTAAACTAAACAGAGATCAAGACCTTCCAGCTACCTAACAGCAAGTCTCACCATTTGACTATTGGTTGCTTTTATTCTATGTATTGACTCTATTTGAATAATAAATTTTAGTATTAAAGATTTTGTCTGAGAGTTGTTTACATGGTATAATCATAATGCATGATTGTTTGAATATGAACTAATTATCTAAATCTATATAACTACAACTCATATACTGTGCTTGTTATACTTATAAACCTGCTTGCATAAACATGTTATCAATTTGCAATCTATGTGTATAATAAATGCTGCACTTAATAGAGGTCATCATGCCTTTTCAACAGTCGGGAGAGGCCCTACAACCTGCTCCACGACTGGTGGAGGCTATCGAACCTACTCAACGATTGGTAGAGGTCATTATGCCTTTTCAACAGTCGGGAGAGGCCCTACAACCTACTCCACGACTGGTGGAGGCTACCGAACCTGCTCAACAATCGATAGAGTCATAGAAGGACACAAAACCCTAATGTAAGGTAAATTGGTGATTGTGGTCCGGAACGTAATCATGAATTTACAGGTACGTTAAGGTAGTGTGAAATTCTAAACCAAATGTAAACTCTAGTTATCTAGTAGTTCATTTAGTCAATCAACTCACACGTAACACGCCACTTATCCACATTATTCAAGACAGATTATTCTATTCATGTCGTGTCATAACACAAAATCTCCAGACCACACTTATCCTAATTTCTACCCAATCACCTTCAACCCTGTATTTTCAATAAACTTCAGGACGAAGTTTTCAAAAGTAGGGGAGACTGTAACATCGCGTATTGTTTTCCAAATGTTTGAGTTAATAAAATCACCACTTTACCCACCATGTACTCCTTATATGATTATATTTCTTTCATTTTTAGCCACAAAATAATAATAATAATAATAATAACAAATAATAACAATAATGTAGAACAATAAAACTGATTAGTTGATTTAGTTAACCCAACACATCAGCGGCCCACCCAGACAAGCCCAAACCCAAGAAAATTTAACCGGCCCACACCCTTAATCTCATCTCCCTCACCCGGTTCCCATGTCAGACCCGACCAACACAAAAGACCCGACCCGGAAATCAAGAACACCAATATAGACGAGAAATCCGGAACCCACTTTGACTGATGCTTTTAATGCGATTGATTACAGCTACAAACTCTCCAAATCCAAGCATGATTGACGTGTATCATACCAATCTCGAGTCAAACATTCAAACCTTCTATTTCTGACTCGGCTCTATAAATTAGAGGTTCCAAAGTTCAGACGAAACCAGTAACACAACAAAAATACTCTAAATCCCTCCTTTTCTCATCGTGGAACACGAATTTCTTCCTGTTTGACTTCTTGTTTGACTTGATTTCCTGTGATCCAGCAGACCTGTAAGTCCCGATTGGTTTCATCTTTCTGTTTGGTTGTTGTTTTCGAATCATAGCCCTATAGTTGTTTTCTTTATGGATTTGTAATCGAATCAATTAAGGGATTAAGGTTTCTAGGGTTTTAAATTGGGGAAGATGACATTGGTGGTAATTGTTTAAAAGAGTTTTCAAATAAAAACAATCACCATCAGACCTTGTAGCCCAGATGGTTTCCCTTGGCTGTTAAACAACGAACCGGCCTGAGGCCCGGGTTCGAGTCCTATCATCAGCATCATTTTTTTTTAAAAAACCACTTCCTTTTTGTATTTTTATATTAATTTTTAAAAATGGTTTTAAAATATCAAAAATGACTTATAAATTCTAACAAATTTATTTTGTGATATATAACTAACAAACTTTATTATACAACATTTATTTTCAGAAAATTTATTTTTTTATATATATAATAAATATTACAAGTTTATTCTATTATAATTATAAAATTCCATAAAAATATCAAAACGATTTCATAAAATTCTACAAAAATTATTCTAAGTTTATAAAACAATAAACATTCCAGAAATGATTTTTATTTCTAAAAAATCATTTATTTATTATTTTTAATCGGTTTTTGCTATTTTAATAATAAATAAATCATAATAAATTCGTTTTTCATTATTTTTGCATCAAAATTTCACATAAATTATTATTAACCATTTAGATCAGAAATATATATTTTTGATTCAAAATTTATAATTTCTAATATTTTTAAATATTAAGTCTATATTTTGTGAAATAATTATTAATATATAAATATTCAGTAATTAAGAAAATAATTTTATAAAAATTATTTTTACACTTATTACAATATAATTCAATTACTTTTAGATAATATTGGTCAGAAAACGTTTTCATTAATTATTTTGTTATTTATTTAAATAATCAATTATTAATTCCCCAAATTAGGAACCCTAGCACATTTTAGACTAGAAAACTTAGACTTATTAAGTTTTCCCCAACACTTATCTATTACCTTGAAATAGGGTGATATTTGGATACACACGAGCCACATTTACTTATAACAAGGGTCTCCATTCTAACATTAAGGTGAGTTACATAGCCCCTTTTCTCTATTTTCACTATTTTTGGGGTGAAACATGTTTAAACATTTTATACTATCATTTACTCATACTTACTTGTGATTCAACTACATCATCATTCTATCATTTGACTGTAACAAAAAGACACAGTACAATCATTAACAATGATCAAGCCGCCTGTTTAGATTATAGCGCTATAGGTCTGACAAACCCATCCCCCCGCATAAATTCAGGGATGATCGATAACAGTAACAACATTTAACTAACTTGCGAGTTAGTCATCAGTCGACACAAGGTTTGGTTGTACAAAGACGCATTGTTACATGTCGGAATCATACTCTATCATCATACAACTGTGATTGTTGTACAAACTATTGTTATCAATTATATTCAAAAACCTATGTATTCTCACCAACTTTTGTTGACCCAAAATATTTTCAAACTTAACATGTTTCAGGTTCTACTTGCTTGAAGATTTGAGTTAATGCTTGAAGATGTGTGCATAGTATTATTCATTTTGATGTACGAATTCTTGTAGAACAATTGTATGTAATTTATTTAAATCATTTAATGAAATTTATTATTCACCATGAGCTACTGAACAATCATCACTACGTGACATCCAGATGTTTCCGCCATCGGTTGGGGTGTTACACATAATATTTAGCACGAACGCCTAGGAACTGGAATTCCAACCATTTCCAGATCAGTTGCATGACTATTAATGTGTCACACTAGCTCAGCCTACATTCCTTCGGCGCAAGGAACATTTATTTTTCATATGTGAATAGTAAGTTTGTATGTTCTATAGTGGTATATAGAAAGGATAATAGCACGTGATGGCTAGGTGTACCCCACTAGTGACTGGCGAGTCATCGCTTTAGATATCAGAGTGTTTATTCACATAGAGTTAGCTGAGTCATTGTTTCTTTGTAGGAGGAACAATTTACTTGTTTATATACTATGTGTATTTATGTAAAGTATATATAATACGTATCACCAATGGTTGTCGACTCAAACTTGGACGTATCTACAACGCTCACACGTGTCACGTTAGTTGGACGAGTTGGCAAAGAGATCGTTGTAGCATCTGCGGTTTCGCATCCCGGGTTCAGAATATGCTATGTCGTCAAGGTCGATTTAGGTCGAAAACATCTTGATGAGGCACCTCATTCTGCCGATGATGCTGCGAAGCTGGAATGCGGACGGGAAGAGCACTCGGAAAAGTGGCGCACACGACAAACATTATATTATGTTATATATACGTGTTATCATATGAATGTAACGAGTGCACGTGATATAACATATGATGGAGGTTAATAGGATGATCTGGTGAGGTAAATTTTTGATAACGCAAACGTCACGTTATTGCAAATTTACAGGCACTTAATAGTTCTAAGAACATCTATCGTGATGGTATCTATATTGTATTATGTTGTTGTATATATATTTATATATATAAATAATGGATAAGGGTTATTCATTCTTTTGTTGTTGCGGACGTGAATGCCGATTCTCCCCTGTTTGCATCATTTGTGACTTCGCTTTTCTTAAACCCGTTTAAGATCTTGATGGTCTTGTTTCTTGAGCTTCTAAGGTTCATGTTGTAGAACCTAGTTATATCTTTTGAGTATGATTTACATCTCTCTTCTTTTGTATTTGTGGCTTTCGACATTCAATCATAAAGGAATTTAATTTTTGTTGGTTCCTTATTCTTTTTACCAAATTAGACACGTATTTTTGTACATGTGTCAACTATTGTATGTTTGGATTCTTTAAATTTGTGAAGGTCCATCGTAGGACTTCACATCAAACAATTGTTTCATTAATGATTTGTTTTATCATTACATTGCTCGTAATGTTTGTCTTCTAGTCTTGCTATGTTAGGTCATTGTGGGCAATGAATCCTTTGATACTTCGTCGATGAGTTTCTTTAAAGTCGACATTTCAGTTGAATCGAATTGTTGGAATTTGATACAGCACCTTGCGGTGAATATTTAATCGACTTGGAATAATGAATGATTTTTATTGACATGTCTCACTTTCATCAACTTGTTTATTATTGCCTTAAATGCAGACACACCTTGTGGTGTGTAATGAAAAAAGTTGGTGCACTAGTTGCTTCGTTTGAGGTGCGCCAATAGTAATTGATGACAGAGTTATTGTTTACACTTTGCATTCAGCTGATTATGGAAATTTATCTCATGCCATTTGTACCGGCAAGTACGTTGACTATTTTTATTGTACTACCATTCGTTCTTGGATGATATCCTACCTCAAATTTTGAGGACAAAATTTCTGTAACATGGGGAGGATGTGACAACCGGCAATTTTCGATCTACACTGACATGATTTATTTATGATTAAAAATAATATTTATTACAAAATATTGCTAATTATTAAGTTTCGGAAGTTTACTGACCGTTTTTACAATCGAAACTACGACCGGTTTAATAACGCGATTTAAACGCGTGAACTGAAAGCACGCATCGGGTAACGGAAATATTTATATTTTTGCTCGGTTTATTATTATTTTTAATTTCGAGCAAAACCGACAAATTTTTATAATTATGTATGGATCCTAAATAGAAACCGAGGCGTTTTACGTTTATAACGAGTTTGATACGCGGTAATAACCTACCTAACCCTAACCCTAAGTATATATAATGGTAAACTTCATCTCCTTCATTTGAAGTGCAGCCACAACCTCTACACTCTCCCTAACCCGCCTCCATCTCTCTCGCAGCTCTCTCTCTACTCTCTCTCACCTGCTCGTCTCTCTCTCCGCTCTGTCAGTAAGCAGCCGACCACCACCAAGCTTGGGTGGTGGCGGCGCTGGCCTGTGAGCCTGAAAACACTAGCAAACAACAGCAATAAGTGGCGACGCAGGTGTATGGTCCCGGAAATCAACATCAGTAGCGGCGGAGATGGGGTTTTTGTGGTGATTCAATGGTGGGTGCGAGCTTTCAGGTTTGGAGTTTATGTTTGGGGTTCGGGTGGGTCAGGCTTTTGTGGGTTTTGGTCCGGATTATTGTTTTGGTGGCTGTGACGAGGTGGTTTTGGGGTTGGATCTGCAGGTAACGATCGGTATATGGGCTGTGGTAGTTTTCTGTTACAGTGACCGGGGATGGTGGTGTCGGGTCATGGTGGTGTCAGCCGGTTGTCGTAGGGCTTACAGCGGCGGCGGGTCTCGAGTCTTGGGACAAGTTGGTTAGGTCCCAGATCAGATTTGGTCCAGTTTGGTCAGGTTAGTAGTGGACCGATGGTGGGTGTTTGTTGGGTCTGCTGACCTGGAGAAGAACAGATGATTAGAAAGCCAAAACATGCTATCAGTTTGATCCTTGAATAAACAGTCTTTACAACTTACTTCTCCCAAAAGACTGCTGACCCTAACTACTGTTCTATCCAAACAACTGCTCAACAACTGCTGATACAAAGAACTGCTGAGGAAACAACTGATGAAGAACAACTGCTGACCAAAGGTCTGATGAAGAACAACTGCTGATACAAGTACTGAAGACCAAAGCACTGCTGGAACCAACAGCACTTAGGCTCCAACAGTGGATACAAGACCATCAGAGTTTATCTTCAACAGATGTTTAATATCAGTGCTTTTAATGTAACAGTAGTTTGTAATAGGCAGATGTTTATGTTTGTTATTCTGTTAGAGGTCACTGTCTTAGGTGACGTCAGCCTAGGTCATCAGTGCTTTGAGTCTGTCTATAAATAGAACAGTGCTTGTACTGTTCTATTGCATCACACACACAAACATTCTCTCAGACAAACACTGTGTGATCAGGCTGAGGGGGAGTAATTGTACGATTGTAATCTTTTGGATTAATGAAAGCTTTCGATCTGAAAACATTTACTCTCTTGTTTTGATTTACAGTTTATTATTCCGCTGCACTTTCATTCTATATTCATTTCATATTACCATATTTAGTTAAACAATCAAAACAAACAAACTTAGATCCTAATAATTGGTATCAGAGCTTGGTCAATTAAATTCGATCTAACAAATCAATTTAATAATCAGCTCACAATTATTGATATCGTTTGTCTGTTAGAATGAAAACAGAGTAATAGTTTAATTTCGTTTCAACCGCTTTTAAACAGACTTTGTTTTTTGAAAAATCAGAGAATGGCTTCTATCAATCACGATCCACATAACACTGGCACGAACAACAAGCCACCGATGCTTGTCAGATCTGAATACAATATCTGGCAACGTCGGATGAGCCATGTTCTAGCTCAACAAAACACTGGGTGTTGGAAGTCGGTTATCTTCGGACCACATGTTCCGACTGTGCCGAGTATTGAAGATCCCAAAGTGTTTGAGCCAAAGAAACTTGAAAACTACTCCGACCAGGATTTTCAGAAAATTGAGCTAGATGCTAAGGCCTTCAGTATTGTGGCCATGGCTCTACCCAATGATATATATGCTGGGTTGTTACACTGTAACAGTGCAAAGGAGTTGTGGGATGCACTGAAAGAACAGTTTGGTGGGACTGAGGAGGTTATTGAAAACAATCGTGAAATACTTAACCAACAATATGAAACATTCAGTCATGTCAAAGGAGAGTCATTAACTCAGCAGTTTGAGAGATTTAATTGCTTAATTAGTGAACTAAAATTGGTTGGTCTTACTTACCCTCATTCAACCTTGAACCATAGGTTTTTGAGATCATTACCAGACAAATGGGACACTATTGCTATTGTGATGAGAAACTCAATAGGATTTAAAGACCTATCACTGACCCAGCTTCATGGTAAGCTCTTGACCTATGAGAGAGAGCTTAACCAGAAAAGGAAGCTCCAGGACTCTGGAAAGGTGTCTGATGACTATGTGTTTGGGAATACAGCACTTTTGGGTCATGATGAGGTGCCTGGAAACACAAAGGATCAGAGTTATGATCATTTTATTGACATAACTTCAGGTTTTAACTCAGGTTTTAACTCTGATTCTTATTCACCAAACTATGCTTTCACAGCAAGTGGTGGTGATATACAGGCATCTGACAATATATCCTTTGAGTATGATGACCTGAAATACTTTGACCCTGATGATTTGGAAGAAATGGACATTATGCACCAATTGGCCCTTCTCAGTGTAAGAACTAATAATTTTTACAAGAAAACTGGTAGAAGGTTTCCAGGGTTGACTGGCAGATCTAAGGTTGGGTTGGATAAATCAAAGATCAAGTGTTATAAATGTCATAGGTTTGGTCATTTTGCTAGGGAATGTAGGGGTCAACATGGTACACCTATGATAACCTATCCACATCAAAGACCACAGACCAACACTTATCAGAATTCCTATAATGCCCCTGGACCAAATGTGCAAAACACTGCTCATTTTGCACAGTCCTCAAACACTGTTCCTGTCCAGTATGTCCAAACCACTGTTCCTCAGATCCACTATGGGCAAACACCTGTTGCTCAAGCACCTGTGCAAACGACTGTTGCTCCATCCTCTGCTCCTGCAGAGACCAGTCAACCGAGCTTCTTTACACAAGGCTTTGTTGATTGGAGCAGTCTACCTGATGAGCTAACAGATGAGAATTTTGCACTAGTTGCCAAAGCTGAAAATGAACCAGAAAATTTCTGTTTCATGGCTATGGTGGATGAGATTGAATCTGAGGAGGTGGTAACTGAATCTGATGTTGTGACTGATGATGTTGTTAGTGAAGTTGTTACAGGTGAAAAACCTGAAGAAGAGGTTGTGAATCTCACAGATCCCTGGGGTGCATCTGAAGACTGTGAGTGCAAGTGTGATTGTGCATTGATGGCTGCTGCTAAGGTATCTCCTCAAATTCTTAAAGAGTTGTGTTCTGACAAATGTGTAATAGCATTTGCTAACATCAAAGAGGTGAATGAAAACCTTAGAAAGAAAATTTTGGATGATGAAGTTAAATTTGAAAAACTCACAAAAGATTTGAAAACAAATTTAATTGCAAAAGAATCTGAAATTAGCAGCTTAAAACATGAAGCAACTATAACCAAAGACCAGCTCCAAACTATGATAACAAAATATCAAAGTTGCAAAAGTGAGCTTGAGTCCACCCAAGTTGAATGTAAGAAATGGGTGGAATCATGTAGAGGATTTGAGATGCTACTCAACAAACAAACCAAAAGTCATGTGAAGTTTGGCTTTGGTTTTGCAACCACTGCTCCAGCTTTTGAAAACACTGACACAAAGAGTCAAAAGTCTGTTGAGATAGTACCAACAAACCTGCAGGGTCAAGAGATTAAAATCACTGAACCAAATGGTAAGAAAATTGTTCTTGAAAAACCAGAAGGTTCCTCATCTTTTGCTGAACTTGAAAAGTATGAATTTAAACCTACTTGGTTTGATGAGTGTGATACTCTTGAGAATTTCAAACCTGTTGATTTAAAAACACCTGAGGGAAAGACAACACCTCAGGCAAAGGTCATTCCATTGGCTAAAGTCATTCCCCTTGAAAAATCTTCCAGCAGATGCTCAAACATCTGCTGAAAAGAAGACTGAAAAGGGGAAGAAGAAAGAAAAGACTGTCAACTTGTTCTGTGATTTCTGTGAAAAGAAGAATCATGTCACCAAAAACTGTTTTCTTCTAAAAGCATATGATATTAACAAAGGAACAAGTGAATTTGATTCCAAAGCCACATGCTCAATATGTGGGAAAAAGAATCACAAGACCAAAGAGTGCTTGTATCTCAAAAATTTTGATGTAAAAATACAAGAATACAAAGCTAAAACTCTTGCAAACCCTGTGGTTAGTACTCCAAAAGGAAAGCCCAAACAGACCTTCACCCCTGTCCAAACATCTGTTACAAAAAGGCTTGAAACATCTGCTTCTAGAGATGTCCAAGTAACAGATGCTCCACCCACAAGCAAATACCCAAGAGGTTATGGTCAACCTCCATGTCACAGTCTGCCACATGTTTATGAGGAGCCAAAGAGACCCTCTAAACCAAGAGTGAACAGAAATCCATATGGGTATTATCATCTGTCAGGAAGTGATCAAACAACTGCTGCCCCAAGTGTTGACATTCAAGCACTGGCAAATGGTCAGCAGCAGTTGTTGACCTTAATTTAGAAATTGGTCCAAACCACTGATCACCTTCCAAAGCTTGAGCCTGAAAGGTCTGAGGACCCATCCAAAGCCAACTTGGCTTTGGACACTCACCAAAACTAATCATTTACTGATGTGCAGGGAGCTTCTGCTTGTTTAGATAGTCTTTGGTATGTAGATAGTGGAGGTTCCAGGCACATGACAGGATGTACAGCCCTGCTTCTGGACTTCTTGGCTCATGGAGGGGGTGATATATCCTTTGGTAATGATTCTAAAGGTAAGGTGTTGGGTTCAGGGACTGTACAGGCTAGAAAACTCAAGTTTGAAAATGTCAATCTTATTGATAATCTCAAGTTTAATCTTCTGAGTGTTTCACAAATGAGTGACAAAGGTTATGGCTCATTTTTCACAAAGAAAACTTGTAAGATTATTGGGCCAGAAGTGGTGAAAAAGATTGATACCATTATTGCTGAGAGCAAAGCACAACTTGTTGCTCATAGAAGTGGCAATGTGTATGTTGTTGATATGTTAAAGGACAATCCTATGGCAAATGTCTGTCTGTTTTCTGCTGCCTCCACTAAGGAGACAGAATTGTGGCATAGGAGATTGGGTCACACCAACCTTAATACTATCAACACACTCTCCAAACAAAGCCTTGTCAGAGGTTTACCATCAAAAGAATTTAAATGTGATGAGCATTGTGTTTCTTGCTTAAAAGGGAAACAACATAAAAGCTCTTACAAATCCATTGATGAGTCCAAAACTAGTCAGTGTCTACAACTGTTGCACATGGACTTGTTTGGCCCTGTTAAAATCATGAGTCTAAGAAGAAAGAGATTTTGTCTTGTCATAGTTGATGATTTTTCTAGGTTTACATGGACTTACTTTTTACATTCTAAGGATGAGACTGCAGGTATATTGAAGGACTTTGTCACCAAAGTTGAAAAGCAATATGACTTGCCAGTAAAAGTCTTCAGGAGTGACAATGGAACAGAGTTTAAAAATAAGGAGTTGGATGATTTCTGTGTGTCAAAAGGGATTGTGAGGCAGTTCAGCATCCCAAGAACACCAGAACAAAATGGGGTGGTTGAGAGGAAAAATAGAACTCTTATAGAAGCCGCAAGAACCATGCTAGCAGATTCTGGTTTGCCACTGTCCTTTTGGGCAGAAGCTGTAAACACTGCTTGCTATGTTCAAAATAGAGTTTTGATCAACCCCAGACATCAAAAAACTGCTTATGAAATTTTGTTCAAAATCAAACCATTAATCTCATTTTTCAAAATCTTTGGCTGCCCATGTTTCATTTTAAATCTCAAAGATTCCATTTCAAAATTTGCAGCCAAAGTAGACTGTGGTTATTTTCTGGGATATTCTTCTACTGCTAAGGCCTACAAAGTGTTTAACACAAGGACTAAGACTATAGAAGAAACTCTGAATGTAAAGTTCAATGAACTTTCATCTCTAAAAATCCCTGCAAACCCTGCTGAACTATTTGATTTAGATGAATTCAAATTTGAAGATATCACTGTTAAAGCTAACAATGCAGGTATTCCACAGTCTCCTCAACAAGATTACAGAACAGATGTTGTGATCCCCAGTCACTACAAAGTCTATTCTGCCTCAGAGGAAGCAGCTGTTCAAAACAATTGTCAAAACTCTGCCACAGCTGTGTCAACCACTGTTGGCCAGTCTTATCCTCAAACCACTGCTTCACCCCTCACAACCACTGACCTATCATCTGTTGACAAAAGTCAATCCTCTGTTGACAAAAGTCAGTCAAGTTTCACACCACTTGGACCCATTCCTCCATTACCATTCCAAACATCTGATGGCACTACAGAAGTACCAACAGATGTTACACCAACAGAGTCATCAAACCTCTGTCCATCACCTCAAAATGCCATTGTTCCATATCAAGGAGATCTTATTTACTTAAGAGCTCATCCACCAGACCAGATCATTGGCAACATCAGAGAGGGTGTGCTCACAAGAAGCCAATCCTCAAATATCTGTCTTTTTGCAGGGTTCTTATCCCTCACACAACCTGTCAAGTACCAAGAGGCACTGAAAGACAACAGTTGGGTAGAGGCCATGCAGGAAGAACTCCTTCAATTCAAAAGACAACAAGTATGGGAGCTTGTACCACTTCCTAAGGATGTTTGTCGTATAGGAACAAAGTGGGTCTTCAAAAACAAGACTGATGAAAGGGGTATTGTTGTTAAGAATAAAGCCAGGCTTGTGGTTCAAGGCTTCAGACAAGAAGAAGGAATAGATTATGATGAGACTTTTGCTCCTGTAGCAAGACTAGAGGCCATCAGACTCTTTTTAGCCTTTGCTGTCAACCACAACATAAAGGTGTATCAGATGGACATCAAATGTGCTTTCCTTTATGGCAAAATTCAGGAGGAGGTCTATGTATGTCAGCCACCTGGTTTTGAAGACACATTCCATCTTGACTATGTCTACAAGCTTAACAAAGCTTTGTATGGACTTAAACAAGCACCAAGGGCCTGGTATGAAACTCTCTCCACATTCCTCTTATCCATTGGCTTCACAAGAGGTAAAATTGACAAAACTTTATTTCTTAAATGGAAAGGGAAACACTTAATGATTGTTCAAATATATGTGGATGACATCATTTTTGGATCCACATGTAACCAAATGTGTGAAGAGTTCAGAAAACTCATGACAGCAGAGTTTGAGATGAGTGCCATGGGTGAGCTTCAGTGTTTCCTTGGTCTTCAAGTGAAACAACTGCAAAATGGCACATTCATTCACCAAAACAAATATGTAAAGAACTTATTAACCAGATTTGAGATGAATGATTGTAAGCCATGTAGCACACCCATGAGTACAGTCAAGCTGCTCACTATTGATGACAAGGATGAACTGGTTGATCAAACACATTATAGATGTATGATTGGGTCCTTATTGTACCTAACTGCATCTAGGCCAGACATTATGTTTGCTACCTGTGTCTGTGCCAGATCCCAGGCTTCACGCAGAAAGTCAAACCTTATTGCTGTGAAAAGGATATTCAGATACCTCAAAGGTGCTCCCACACTTGGTATCTGGTATCCTG
Organism: Ambrosia trifida; assembly: GCA_028751855.1. NCBI lineage: Eukaryota > Viridiplantae > Streptophyta > Magnoliopsida > Asterales > Asteraceae > Ambrosia > Ambrosia trifida. The sequence continues at coordinate 70,299,232 of CM054129.1, read as the reverse complement.
CTAATGGAAACATTGAGCTTTCAGGTTATTCAGATAGTGACTTTGCTGGCTGTCACACCACAAGAAAGTCCACTTCAGGAGGGTGCCAATTTCTAAGGAATGCCTTAGTTTCATGGCAAAGCAAAAAGCAGGCAGCTGTTTCAACTTCAACAGCTGAAGCTGAATACATTGCTGCTGCAAGCTGTACAGCCCAACTCATGTGGCTTCAAAATCAACTACTGGATTTTGGGATAACTGCACTTAGGACTCCACTCATGTTGGACAGCCAAGCTGCTGAAAATATCATCAAGAATCCAGTCTCTCATTCCACTACCAAACACATTGACATAAGACATCATTTTGTCAGAGACAGCTATGAAAAAGGTTTGATTTCTTTACACCATGTTCCAACAGAGGATCAGTTGGCAGATGTGTTAACAAAAGCTTTAGACACATCTACCTTTACAAATCTGATTTCCAGAATTGGTATGTTAAACATGGATTAATCAAATAAAGTTTCAATAAATCTTAATAAAATGTTTCAGCAAATCAAATTTTTAAAAATAGCTGTTTGGTTGAAAAATCTGTTTATAACATCTGATCAGATAAAACAACCACTGTTTCATTCATATCCACTGTTGGTTGAAAAGTCTGTTTCAAAACATCTGATCAGATAAAACAACTGTTAGTTGAAAAATCTGTTTCAGAACATCTGTTCAGATAAAACAACTGTCCGCTTATATATATATATATATTATATCAAAAAAAAACAGTTGGACCCATCAGCTGTTTGTATCAGTTGTTTGCCAAAAACAGCTGTTATCCACCAGATGTTTCATCCATCAGATGATTGCCACGTCTGCTCATATAAGCAGAGGTTTGGCAACATCAGCGGTTTCATTGAGCCTATAAAAACCCTGTTTTACCACAACAGACGTTACACTGTCTCATTGTATTCAAAATACTGAAAACCGCCTTCTTCGTTCTCAAACCCTCCATCAATCTTCAATCATCTTCACCGTCGAAATCCATTACAATGGATCTTCAAGCCAAAGCTACACACAATTGTCTCCCCTATCTGATTAAAACAGATGAAAACACTCCATTTCATTCCACCATCGACATTTTCCTTAACTCCAAATACTTACCCATCCTAACCGCTAACGCCCCCATTTATCTTGATACACTCCAAGAATTTTGGTTGAATGCTGAGTTTCTACTACAAGACAAAAAGCCTACTTCCATTATTTCCAAAATTGGAGAAACCAGTATCGTCATTACCCCTGAAACCATATCCACAACCTTCACACTGAATGACCTGGCAGGTAAGGATTCCTTTACTAAAACAGAGCTTCACACTGAGTTCCAAGAAAGAGGGTATGATGGTCAGATGACTGGATCAACTCTTTTCAAAAAGTTTTTCCCTCCAGTCATGAAATTTTTCTTCCATACTCTTCTTCTTTGTGTCTCTGCTAAGTCCACATCCTTTAATGAAATCCCATTGAGGATGCAATATCTGGGTTATGCCATGTTGTCAAACTCTGACTTCAATCTTTCCCAGGGATTGTTCATGGACTTGGTATCAAATGTGAAAGCTGTCAAGTCTGGGTCAAACAATGCTTTTCTTATTTACCCAAGAATTCTTAGTGTAATCTTACAAAAAGTCTTACCAGAAAAAGTTTTCAAAAAGGGTGAGGCTATGCAAATGAAAAGCTTAACTGATGAAACTTTCACAAGAATGCTGGGTGGAAGCACCCAAGAAAAAGTGTCTAAAGTGTCAAAAGTTTCTAAAACACAAACAAAGAGGACAAAGGCAACAACTGTTGTCAAAACCTCTGTTGTTGAGCCCACTGCTCCTGGTAATCATGGCACTACATCCAGTGCTGTGAAACCCACACCAGCCACTTCCAAAAAGAAACATCCATCCACAAAAACCACCACTCAACCACAAATGAGGCTTCTGGATGTTGAGGTACCAGAAGAAACCTCTGTTGCACAACAAAAGCAACCTGAAACCACTGTTGTTACTTCCTCACAACAGTTGGACATACCACCACCTGACCAAACTCCTCATGCATCCTCTCAAAAGGATCATGTTGTAAGCCAAGGGGACACACATCATGATACATTTGAGTCACTTGACCATATGTTCACAAGCCCCTCTCCCAGGGCTAATTCTCTTGTTACTCCTCCACCCTCACCATCACATGTCCCACAAACAATGCAACCTCTGTTTGAAGCAATTGACAAATCTCAGGAAGATCCCAGTTCCTCTCTTCCACCTGTCACTGAGAGTATACTCCAACAAGTGACTGGTCCTGTGAATATACAATCTGCTATCCAACAAACAGAAGAGGAGGCTACACCACCTGAGTTCAATGAAACTCTAGGTGAGTTTTCAAGTGGAGCAGCCACTACTGATGTAGAGACCACTGTCTCACATCAGGACAGTGATTACATAGCTAAGACTCCCTTGAAGGCAACAACTGTTGAAGCCACTATAGTGTCTCCAAAAACAGTTGGAAGTCCCCAGTACCAAGACAAAGGGGCATCTGATTCACCTATTAGGCCTGAATCAGGTAGAACTACCACTGGTAGGGACTCAGATGATCCTATTAATTTAGGAGATGGGTCAAAATACCAAGAATTGACGGACAGAGTTTCTGTCATTGAAACCTCTGTTGCTGACATCAAATCTGATGTCAAGCTTATACTGAGCTCAATTGCAGATCTTTCCAAGAGTCAACCATCCACAGCTGATATAGCCAGTGAGTTATGGAAATCAGTTTCCCCCATCATCATAGCTCACAGAAAACTGGCTGATCAGACACATGAAACTTACATGGCTGAGATCAGGAATATGGTAGATGCAAGGTACAAAGATACCCATGCTGATATCAAAGCCATCAAGGACCACCTGCTGAAGACTACTGGCTCTGCCCCTACCACCATCCTCAGGGACGAAAATGATGATGCTTTCACGGCTGATGATGCCAAAAAGGGGGAGAGTGGCAGAGATAGGCTACCAAAACTAGATCCTTTTGGTTGTCCTCCTTCTCAAAAAGGCCAAGCCAAGTCTGCCAAGAAACCAGAGTCTACCAAATCAGCTCCACAACAACAAGCTCCACAACAACAACAAGCAACAACAGCACCACCACAACAACCACCACAACAAACCACTGAAAAGAATAAAGCAGTAGATGACTCTGCAAACATAGAAGCTGAAAAGGCTGCTCAAGAGAAACAGAAAAGAGCTGACACTTTGGAAGTTAAAGCAGAGTCATTAATTGAACTCAAAAAGAAACAACAAAGGGAAACTGAAGATGTGGGATCCTCCAAAAGGATGAAAAGACCTGCCAAGCATGTTAGAAAACCACCATCTAAGTTGAACACCTCTGTTGATAAAACCACTGCTACTGAAACCACTGCCACCCAAAACACTGAAACTACTCAAACCATTGCACCCAAACCAACAAACATACCCAAACCAACAAACACACCTGAACATACAACCACCAAACATACATCACCAGCTAAATCCCAAACATCTGCTGGACCTACTAAAAGGCCAACAGATGTTAATCCAACCACTGCTACCAAATCACCATCACCAAAAATCATGTACACAAGGAAGAGAAAATCAACCTTTGTTGTACATGATGAAAACATACACACCTCACCAACCACCATTTCAACTGCCCAATCCACTCCTCCCATCACAGCCATTCCAATCACATCATTCTCACCACACACATCCAAGTTCAGATCCCATAGACCACCACCAACCATTACACCATTGGTTGTTCAGTATCCCCTTGAACTTGATCTACTCAAGGGGGAATTACAATCCTTCTACAATACTGAACAGCCATCTGAAAGATCCTTCCCATCTCTCCCAAACTTCCCTGTTCCCCTCAATATTGATACTTATCTGAAATACAAGGGTGAGCAGGTGGATGCCATCATCAGGGAGAAATGCAAAGGGAAGGATGACAGGACTGCTCAGGGCATCCATTCAGCAGAGCTTAGCAAACTCAGAAGGATTGAAGACTTTGCTAAGACCCTGAGCAATTCCATGTCCTCCATGCCTCTCAGTGTAGATTTGGAAAAAGAGGTAAGGGAATCTCTTCTTGAACAGATAATGGCAACCAAGCCTTACAAAGCAAACAAAAAGCAGTTCAATGGTTGGACTACTCATGCTTTGAGAGAAGAACTACTCAGGATTGAAGAAATGGCCAAAGACCCCAAAGCTAAAGTCTCCACTCCTAACTTTGGCAAAGGCAGAGACCCAGTCAGAGCCTTGAAATTCAAAAGGATGAGGCAGGAGATTGTAGCTGCCAACTATGGGGAGATGAGGTCAGTTTCCAGATGGTCAGAGTTAAGGCTGGTTGAAACCTACAAAAGTCTGGAAGAAAATAGAACGAAGGATCCCAGCCTTCCAAGAAAACCAATTTACACTGATGAGCCAATGATGAAGAGACCCCAACAGACCTTTAACCTGGACAGCTTACTTGAAACCCCTGATCTCACAACTGCTGCAAGAAGACAGTTCAAGAGGCAGAAAGAGATGTTAGAGGAAGATCAAAGAATGTTTGCTGATACATTCATCAAAGAAGGGCTCTTCAATCAAATACACTATTTCTCTGATCCTACAACAGAGAAGCTCAGAGAACTCATTGGAAGACCTCCTTCACCCAACTCATCAAGAATAAAAGTTCATCTCAGCAAATCCACTGACTCAAAAATTCTAAAGTGGAAAGTCAACAAAGACAACCACGAATTGACATTGCTCAGGTCAGATGGAAGGGTTCAGAAGATCAGCATGGATGATGCTTACAGCCTATGTGCAGAAGATCACCAAACATTGCTAAATCTGGACCTAGAAAGAGATGAAGAAGACTTATTTGCTCTGAACTTTGAATTGCAATTCAAAGGTCAAATCAGAGAAAGTCTGATGAGGAATAAAGATCAATAAATAAAGCTGAGTTTTGGCATCATCTGTTCTAGGGGGAGATTGTTGGGTCTGCTGACCTGGAGAAGAACAGATGATTAGAAAGCCAAAACATGCTATCAGTTTGATCCTTGAATAAACAGTCTTTACAACTTACTTCTCCCAAAAGACTGCTGACCCTAACTAGTGTTCTATCCAAACAACTGCTCAACAACTGCTGATACAAAGAACTGCTGAGGAAACAACTGATGAAGAACAACTGCTGACCAAAGGTCTGATGAAGAACAACTGCTGATACAAGTACTGAAGACCAAAGCACTGCTCGAACCAACAGCACTTAGGCTCCAGCAGTGGATGCAAGACCATCAGAGTTTATCTTCAACAGATGTTTAATATCAGTGCTTTTAATGTAACAGTAGTTTGTAATAGGCAGATGTTTATGTTTGTTATTCTGTTAGAGGTCACTGTCTTAGGTGACGTCAGCCTAGGTCATCAGTGCTTTGAGTCTGTCTATAAATAGAATAGTGCTTGTACTGTTCTATTGCATCACACACACAAACATTCTCTCAGACAAACACTGTGTGATCAGGCTGAGTGGGAGTAATTGTACGATTGTAATCTTTTGGATTAATGAAAGCTTTCGATCTGAAAACATTTACTCTCTTGTTTTGATTTACAGTTTATTATTCCGCTGCACTTTCATTCTATATTCATTTCATATTACCATATTTAGTTAAACAATCAAAACAAACAAACTCAGATCCTAACAGTGTTTGGGTCCGGTTCAGGGGTTAGACAAGGCTCGGGTTCAGGTTTGTTTGGTGGGTTTTAGGTTGAGTGTATGGTGGTGACTCGAGGGCTGCCTTGTGGCGTCGATGGCAGTGAAAGGTGGTCGTTTTTTTGGGTTTCGTTTGGGTCTCTGGTCAGCCTCATTCCTGAGTTCGGTTCGTGTTGGTTCAGCCTCGTGTCATGGGCTAGGCTAGATTGTTTGATGTTCGGGTCAAGCTCAGTTCGGTATTTAGACTCCGAGTCAGATCTGGTTCGATTCAGTTTCATTTGGATGTTCGGGCCAGGTTCGGGTCCGGTCGACTGCTGGTCAACACGGCGGTTGAGGCGGCTTCGAGTTACGCGGGTGTGATTCGGTACAACTTACATTCGTGTTATTATTACTTTTTATTTGTAGATATTATATATTTATAAATATATCGATATTTATGAAATAGTTTTGACTCGCGAACGGATTAACGAAACATTTTATAAAAACCTATGAACTCACCAACATTATATGTTGACTTTTTAAGTATGTCTTCCATGTTTAGACTTTGTTACGGCACGGTTGGAGTAGGCAACGTATTGGGATCGGGGATCCTAGAGGGTCAGCAATGGTGTTCGGGAAATAAGAGTCTTAGATGCTACTTTCCGCTGCGTGGCGAAGCTACCAAACGTCACAACCGACGACGGAAAAGTCGGGGTGTGACAACTGGTCCCGAAATCATCCAGGAAACAACCAACAAAATCATACAGATCCGTGATAATCTTTTAGCTGCTAGAAGCCGACAGAAAAGCTATGCTGACAAACGGCGAAAGCCCCTTGAATTTAATATCGGTGATCAAGTACTCCTCAAGGTGTCTCCTTGGAAAGGAGTAGTCAGATTTGGAAAGAAAGGAAAGTTGGCTCCACGGTATGTTGGACCATTCAAGATCATTGAACGAATCGGGAAAGTGGCTTACAAGCTCGAGTTACCCCAAGAACTCAACAATGTCCATCCCACCTTTCATGTTTCAAATCTGAAGAAGTGCTTAGCCGAAGTAAACATACACATTCCTCTTGATGATGTACGAATTGACGAGACTATGCATTTCGTCAAAAAACCAGTGGAAATAACGGATCGTGAAGTCAAACAACTCAAACGAAAACGTATTCCGCTAGTTAAAGTTCGTTGGGAATCGAAGAATGGACCCGAATTCACTTGGGAACATGAAGAGCAAATGAAGAAAAAGTACCCACATCTTTTCAGTCAAGCCACTTGAATAAATTTCGAGACGAAATTTCCTAAAGTAGGGGAGACTGTAACATTTATACTTTTCGTATTTTCTGTTCTAGTCCTTGTATTCTTGTATCTTTCCATTTTGTACCCTTGTAATCCCGAGCTTATGATCAATGGAAAAGTATTTTATCAATTGCATATAATCTTAATCTATTTCATTTATTCTATAAATTCTACATGACGCAAACTTTATGTAACGTCGCGTGATTTTTATTTTTCTTATATTTTAAATTCTATATTTAACAAATTCCAAGTTCGCCTTTACTCGTTTCTTTTATGTTGCTCCTACCCATTCATGACGAGTTGCCATTATATTTTACCCTATTCAATTTAGGCGTTATAACAAGGAACTTATTTAGTTAAGATCTTAATATATACTTATTATTAATAAAACATATATATATATATATATATATATATATTAATAATACTTCTAGTTAAAAAAACAAAAATGTAAATTGAATTCATGAATTGACAAAACAACTTTCCGTTTGTTTTGTTTAATTTTTAATATTATTATTATTTTTTTCTTTTAAATATATATTTACCACTTAATTCATTTCTAACCACCCTAATTAATTCATTAAATACCCAACTCCTTCACCCCAACTATAAATACACCACTCTCTTACCATTCTAACACTTGCTCAATCTTAAATCCTTTCTAAACCTCCCAATTCGTCAAGGAAATCCCAAGTGTGGAAGTCCACTTCTAAGTGAGTTTTCTCATAAACTCCAACTTTATTCTTCTTTCTTCACTTCTTTTCTTCTTCTTCTAACCCCTTGGAGAAACCTCTAGGACCTAACTCTTGTTTGCTATGGCAAATGAATACGAGTAGGACACCAAAATGAGGCCTCAAAGGTGGTTCATCTTCTATTGTTTTTATGCACTAGAAGGTTAGTTGAAGTGATACCAACCAAGTTTACCTACGACTTAATGTTGGATGGACTTGTGCTATGGTTAATGGTTGATAAAGGAAAGCCAAGGCTTTTCCAAACTAAGTCACCATACACTACTTTAACCCTATAGTTATATTATGTAAATACTAAAACATATACTTTCAAAACTCTATTAATCTATTAACTTGGAAGGTTTGTGGTTACACCCTACCTTACCAATCTCTTGACCCATCTTGTAATACGGATTAGTTCCATACAAGGAAGGGGAAATCCCGTGTCCAAGACCCATTTTTTATCTATAAACAAAGTGGTCACGACATGAAAAACTCTTAAAATGGATTCACATTCCTAACTCTAACTCATGCCATCCGAATCGCCTACATGGTGGTTTTGTGCTTGGTTATTAACTTTAGCTCTTGACCATCCGAATCATCTTAAAGATGATTTGTGTTTTGGTTCACCTTAAAGGCATGCATGATACTCTTGAACTTATTAAAACAACCCTCGAAACTAAAACTCGTTCCTTTCCAACTCTAGTTAATCGGAGCTAAAGTTTCTCTCAAGACCTATTTCGGGAACTTAACAAACGCACCCTAAGGTGAGTTCATACTTGTCCCCCTTTTACTCTTCAACACTTTTGGGGCTCAACATGTATCCTATGCAAACATACACTAAACACTTTCATACTCACATGCTCAATCTACTAAACATGCTTATAAACTATGCCATGCTAGAATTTAGACTTTACATACAAATGCCGCTTAGCATACAACCCCCTTAACATGTATAGCGCTATAGGAGTAGCACCCCGCCTCCTATCTGGGTCATGTTAAGTTTTACCGGCCTACCACTTCGGTGTTAGGTCAAGCAGTGCAAACATGTGTTGATTATGCCTTTTGTATGTGTTGATTCTATGTGTTCAAAGCTATAGCATGACGATTTGAGTAAAATATTTTAATACTATGTATGTAAACCAAAACTAGTATGCTCACCAATACTTTATGTGTTGACGGATATTTTATACATGTTGCAGGAAATATTTGATGTGATGTCTCAAGAAATCTTGTAGGGATGGATTTAGAAACGCACCAATTTTATTATCATTAGGATGTTGTATTTCCTTTTCTTGAACAACTTGTATTTCCAACGTTGAATGCTATGAAATGAAATTTCCTTAAATCAATTAGTATCATGAAGTCTTTGAACAATCTATCACAAGTCGTGCCTCGATGTATTCCGCCTTCGGTTGGTGTGTGAGAGTAATAGGCTTGGGACAGGTGCATGTAAATGTGGGGTGTATTGGTAACGTTGTGGTAAAATATTTGGTGGTGATTCATCGTGGTTATACAATCTATCGAGTGCATCAGGTGATGGAGGGATAGGATCAAATGGTGGTGGTGGAGATTTAGGTGGTGAAGGTGGTTGAGTACTTAATCGACAACCATTGATGTGGTAAATTTCTTCATTGGGGTTGTAACCGCGATAACTTTAGAAATGATTTGTGTTCTCAGTTGTTATTGTGCGGGTCTCTCTACCCCGGTAAGCTCACCTCTCAACTGTGAGGGGAGGATCACCCAAGATTGTGTAACCCCAACCCCGAAGAACCCACCTCCCAAAGTTGCGATATTGACATCTAACGACTCTATTCTTTTATGAATAAATTGCCGACGGCCGTAGCATGTCCAATAAGCTACCACTTGACATGGTAGAGGCGACACAGCCTCCCGCTTACGCTCATCCCCTACTTGAATTAATTAATTTTTAAAAAGTTATTGGCTTATTACTAATTGTTCGGTAGTATAATAATGGAAGAAAATATAGACTATTTGCTTCCAACACGGGTTCACCAATTCTTGGTTTGCGCAAAAACTATCACATAGACCATGAAGCTGAGTCGCTCAACCAAGTCTTGGCTTATCACTAGGACCAAGTATAAAGACCGTACCAACCCTAAGTGAGATTTTGATAGTTGAGGATCAAACCACAAAGTGTGAATGTTTCCAAACACAAATGGGCCAATCTTTACACGTAGAGTGAGGTTAGCTTACAAGTGCGCGGGTTTTTACATGCCACAGGTACACTTATAAGTCCCTCCACTTCCTATCAAAACACCCACTTCTTATTTTGGCGTTTTAAGCCGAAAAACGCTTCTTGATCGTAATCACAATAAGACCTGTCCTAGCTCAAAAATAATCCAAAATCACCTTCAAACAATGTACAAAACATGAACATATTCATCATTTTAGCCACATTTCAACAATCACATCCCTATATAATTTATTTAGACCATCTAACACATGCAAATACTCTTTTACATCAGATTATAAACCCACTTAAAAACCTTCTTGCATGTTGTCAAAATCAAATGATCTAAGCATGAATAATCATCTTATGAACAAAACAATCTATCCTACACCTATATATATATATATATATATACACACACATACATACGACACACACATATACATCATCTCTTTTTCCATTTCCTCATTCCCTTTGTTTGATTTATAAAACCATTTGCAAAACCCATCTTGTTTGGTGAAAACCTATATCAAAACCAAAAATAATAAAAGATTTTCATAAGTTTTAGTTCAAGACACTTACCCTTGAAGAACTCTTGTAAAAATGGTGGGTTTTGGTGTTTCTCTCTCTAAAAATCTTGGATTTTTGCTTCAAATCACCCAATGCACTTATCTATCTAATATTGTGATGCCATTATTATGATAATATGATCAAAACAAGATGAAGATGGTGATGGTGATGGGGTGGGTTTCGGCCAAAGAAGAAGAAGAAGAAAGGAAGTTGGAGAGGTTTCTTGAGTGTGTGTGTGTGTGTGTGTATTATGGTGTAAATGAATGTGGGGTGTGTTGGGATTAATGAATGGAAGATTATTATTATACGCAATCATTTGTTATGAATGAAAAATAATAATAATATGGTGGGGGTGAGGTAGGACCGGTCCATGGGGTGTGGGTGTGGGTGTTTATATTTTTTTTATAAAACTTTATAACATAAACATACACATCACATTTTTATAAAAAAAACCCATATATATTAAATAATTAAGGTTTTCACCGATTTGGCCAATAATAATATTCCCCAACTAAAAATATCCATTTTTAGCTAATTTGATTATATTAGAGGTTTCCCTACTGTACCGGGTCTCATACTCGCGTTAAAACTCTAAAACGTGCAATAATTAGATCATAGTGATTTACAAACTATCAATCACAATCTTTATTAGTTTTAATAATCTTTCCATCCCGAAATTATTATTCCATGCCAAACCAAGCATTACAGGTCAAAACTAGTCTTTTTAAAGTTAACCGGGTTGTCACCAATGTCCAATACGGGTAATTTATCACTCCGTGATACGAAAATTCCTAAAATTCACAATAAATCTTTTAAAATGTTTGGACTTTGCTATTGCATGTTTAAAGACTCTAATTATCACCAATCAAGTCTAACATGCAATCTTTGATATTATTTGAATATTTATTATACTGTACGAATAGTACCTGAATTTTTGGCGGTTGTCACAAGCGATTAACCCAATAATGTGTAAGGACTTTTCAAGTTATAGAAGTGTTTAGTTCACAAAGGAAAAAAGTTGCAAAACTGATAAAAGTTTGATTCACACAAGGAATCAAAGTATCCCAAAACCCGGGATAGAAAAGTAGTCCCAAACTGGACTAGAAAAAGTTAAGTAATTTCAAAACCTGAAATTAGGTTGTCTCAAAACCCGAGATGCGTGCTTTTGAAAAAAAAAAAAAAAAGAGTAGTGAAACTCACCTTAGGTTGCAAAAGTTAAATCCAAATCTGAAAGTAATAGGAATGTGCTACCGACTCCCTATTATATGTGTCACTATGTGAGTACATGTGTACATACAATACACAACAAGACTCATTTGTCCAAGACATCCCATGTTGTGAAAACGTTTAAGTGACATCTAAAGTAACTACATGCACAAGTAACCCTACGAACACGTTGGTGAACATTACGTTTAAATCAGTCATACACCCCATATATGTTTCATACATGTGTACACATAAGTTCAAGACATAACCAAGTCATACAAGCCTTCAAACAAGCACGTATACACAAAAGTCATAATCTGCATTTTCGGGGGAGATTATGCGATGTCAAAATGATTTTATGAAAAATATTACACAATACATTAGACTCTCAAAATTTTACTAAACATCCTATGTGTTCATTTGTCATGCCACTATTTTTTTTTTCGTGGCAAAACCACGTTGAAAAATTATGAAAAATCGTTTACTACAGTTAGGCACTGAAAACATTCACTTCAGGTCAGTTTATGAGAAAACTTCTTAAAAATCGTGTATTCATCAAAATGGGATGAATCCACTTGGAACAGCCGAGTTATTCATGTATTTATGTACTGTCCAGAATTCGTGAACTAACTCCTCGTAGAACTTGAGTTATGGCCATTTAAATTTGACTCAATTTACAACTCTGAAAATCAGGTTTAACCTTTATTTGTATAAAATTTAAAAAAAAACATAGTAAACGACATCCAAAACGCACAAACTTACACATTCTGTAAAGCTAAGATCATGAACAATATGTTCAGAATAAGAAACAATCAAAACAAACAATTTAGAATCATGTTACTTGTCCTACAAGTTACTACAAACAATTTGTCCGTTTTTAAACATGCGATTATCTCAACTTTTACGAACCCTTGATGTATAATATCGATCAAGGACATCATATATACATAATACAAGACTCCTAACATGTACATCTGATGAAAACATGGAAGATTCATCATAGATATTATCATCTATAAACCCTACTTGTTTAATAATCATAGCCATTCAATAACATGCAAGCATACACATAATAATCACAAAAACACAATGTTTAACATTATAATCTTTTATAAAACTCATGTTCATCAGTCATGGACAAACATGTTTGTGGTGTTTTAAAACATAATAAAAGTGATTAAAAAACATCAAAGGATGATTAACACACCTTAAGCTCTTCAATCAACATAACCGAGCAATGAAATCCCTTCTCGAATGATGTTCTTGAACCTTAGCAAGTGTTTGGATTATAGTTTTTCGAGTACGGGGGCTAGGGGTTCGAAAATATGAGTGTGATTATGAAAAAGAAGGTTAAAAATTGATATATATATATATATATATATATAGGCTGAAATTCGACTTGGCTGCCAAGTTACCCCCATCGTGGGGTTGTGCTTATTCCGTCGCGTGACGCGGCGCATCACAGTTGTTAGGTATAGGTGCTTTTCTTCTAGTATTCAAGGCTCTTTATTTTGAGGGTGTATATGAAAATTGGGCTCTGGGAGGAGGAGATGTAATATACTTGACGCAATTTGGCATATTTTAACCAAACCTTTCGCATGGGCTTGACATGCACTCTTATGGTCTGGAGAGGCTTACTTTTCTTATAGTTTAGCGGCTATATTTGTCTTTGGTTTCATTTTAGCTTTATATATGGGCTTTTTACATCTAGACTAACACCACAAATAATCAACCCAATATTTTATGAACCGAAGTACCTTCTCGGTGCGTCGGGTGTCGGTTATAAGTTCACAAATAAATTCATGTAAGCACATAATTCATAATTACGAATAATACCAATGAGTTATTCTACAATTATATGTGTTGTTATTTCACCAACGTCCAGGGTTTAAGACTCATGTATACGATCCGGTAATTCCCCGAATTACCATTTATGCAGTTATTAACCTATAACCGTGTACGTAGTCCGGTAATTCTCCGAACTATCGTGTAAGTTAACTAGAGTTAGGTTAAACAATTAAGCCACAAATACGGGGTGTCACAATAGAGGGATGTTAAATGTAAAAAAATAAACAAAACTTATTAAACCTAAACACCACTACTTTCAATCATACACCATTATCTTCCTCTTTTGTTTCTGTAACACCCCAACCGATGGCGGAATCATCGAGGTGTCACGTAGTGACGATTGTTCAAAAGCTCATGGTACTAAAATGTAAATATTTGATTATTGAATATTGTTTTACAACATGTGAAAATAAATACACAACAATAATTTAGATAGTTGATTTATTTAGTCTAAGTCCAAAGTCCTATGTGAAGCGTCAAGCAGCTTATCCTGAAACATGCACGAAAATAAATTTTGTCAACATATGATGTTGGTGAGTACTACTTAGTTTTGTACATATAGCATAAGTTTTGAAAGGTGGTACAATTCATGTGTCTAGCATCACCAAGGCACTATGTAAACACGCAAGTAAACAAACAAGACAAAGATCAAATGTAAAGTTGATAAGATGAAATTGATAATGAGCACCCTAACACGTGTCAAGTCTAAAAGAGCACCATAACATACGTTATGTCTAAATGAGCACCGTAACATAAGTTACGTCTATATGTAAGGAGCACCATAACATAAGTTATGTCTAGATGTATGATTTTGTATGTAAGCTACGTTCATGTTCAAACATAAGCACAAAGATAAACAAGACACGTATATGAATTGTAAATGAATAAAAATGTATGTATAAATGAATATGAAAGTTTTGTATACTTGTGCATGAATCACCCCAAAAGTTGTAAAAGCGAAAAAGGGGATAAGTAATACTCACCTTAGCAAGGTGTTAAGTCTTGTGAAATTGAATAAGTGTAATCCAACGTTGTCAAGTATCACCCTATATATAAGGTAGCGAATAATTCTAAGTCTATCTAGTCTATAAGTATTTTCTAGGGTTTCGAATTGGGGATAAGTATTCGTTTGATAATTAAATTAAACGTTTAATAAATAAGAGAAATTTGATAAGTAAATAAACAAAAGTCTTTTTGAAAATTTTTAAATTAGAGATGGTCACAATATAAAGTTTTAAGTTTGAAAATAATTTTTATTAAATTATTTTCTTGAAAATAGAATATTTAATCTATTTATTTCAATTTGTCAAAATATAACTTTAATATCTAAAAATATTAAAATCAAAGAATTTTTGAATTAATATTTGTATTTCAGTTCTAAATAAATAGAAATAATTTATATAAAATTATGGTGCAAAAATATTGAAAAATGAATTTATTATGATTTATTTATGATTAAAACTAACAAAAATTAATTAAAAATATAAAATGAACGGTTTTTCAGAAATAAAAATCATTTCTGAAATGTTTATTGCTATACAAGTTTAGGATAATTTTTGTGGAATTTAATAAAATCGTTTAGATATTTTTATTAAATTTTACAATTATAAATGAATAAAATAGTAATATTTATAATATATATTAAATAAATTATTTTTGAAAAAATAAAAATTGAAAAATGAACTTTGCCATTAGAAGATCATACAGTAATTTTTGTAGAATTTATAAACCACTTTTAGTACTTAAAAACTATTTTAAAAGATTTAATATATTAAGTATATATATAAAAAGGGGTAAAAAATGTTTGTTGGTTATGGGAGTCGAACCCGGGCCTCTGGCCGGTTCGGGTTTTATCACAAGCGTGCCATCAATTGAGCCACACCCTGAGAACGAATTATTCTGGATTTAAATTGATTATATGTTCATATTGAATCTTGGTTTATAAGGCTTTTATAAGAAAAAGAAAAGAAAACGTTTATAGTGAGACTCGAACTCGCGAGCCCTGGCTAATAAACAACAGACACAACCACTTGATCTAGATCAGTGGTTGTGTTAAGTTTGTATCTGCTTGAAATATATAACCATATTCTTCAAGGTGTTCTTCCCCAATTCAAATTGAACGAACCCTAGTTTCTTAATAACATTATACACGCAATTATGTTCTGATTAATCATGGGGTTAATGACCAACATGGGCCGATTAACATATCCTAACAGAAAAATCGAGACTTACAATGAAATAGGAGCTACGATGGAAGGTCAACAGAAAAGTCAACAGAGCTTGATTACGCAATAAGGACGAACTGAGGTGTTAATTGGATAAGTGTGTGTGTTTTTCGGCACAATCAGAACTACTTCAAGGTACCAATTTATAATGTAGATGTATAATTTGAAAGCTTCAATCTTTGACCATTAATTGGTCAAAAACGAGTAATAAGCTTCAATCACACGTAGCAGTGATGGGACGCGGGAATGATGTGTTAGCCGTTTGGAGATATTAATTAGTCAATTGTTTCCATTAATCAAATCAATCTAAAGTCAAAAAAAAAAAAATCCAAATTACTCGGCTGATGCAGCAGCGAGCAAAGGGGAAGGATAGGGGTTTTTTTTGTAGGTTTATATATAATTAGAGTGGGGATTTATTCAAAAGTCAAGTGTAGCCCGGATGGTTGTGGTGCGAGTGTTGTGTATGCTGACCCGGCTGATGGCACCGGTTCGAGTTCGGGCATCAGCATGTTTTGTTTCTTTTTTTTTTTTTAATCAGATAAGGGGGAAGGGGGATTGGGCCTGGTTGATGGGCCGGGTGTACTGGGCTTCAGATTAAGGATGGTTGGGTTTGAGCTTGGGCTCCAAAATGGACAAGGGATTTGGATTGGGTTATGTTGGTGTTGGGTTTAAGAGTGGTTGGACTAGACTAAACATTATTACTTATTATTATTATTATTATTAGTATTATTATTATTATTATTATTATTATTATTATTATTATTATTATTATTATTATTATTATTATTATATACAAAAACTAAAAAAAAAATAAAAAGAAAAGTGACGGATGTCACAGTTTCCTTCTTCATCAGAATAACTATGAACAAAAGCCTTAGCACCTACTTTGCATCGTGTAGTAAATGGTTCTTCAACGGTGGGTAAGATGTCGCATAATAGAGATAATAGCATGTCCATTTTTTTATTCAAATCGAGGTAAGAATATCTAATTTTGACCCGAATTAGAGTTTCGATTAGTGCGATTAGGGCCGATTTTGGCTGATTTGGAAGCGTTTTGATCGGCTTGAACGGGCTAAGACCGACTAGCGACTAATGGAGTGACTAGCTCAAAATTAATCAGTTGCCGGCCTACCACCAACTAGTTGCCGGCAAGTCATGATTTTCCCAACCTTGCTATTATCCATCAACTATATAGATATACTAGGGATTTAAAATTCAAATTATATATTCAAAATACATCCCAACTATAAATATATGTATAACAAAATATTTTTAAGACTTGGTTTTGTAGAAATCCCATTTTTCACATAAAATGACACACTTTTCAAGATGACATATATACTTTTGTAAACCATAATTTTTGAAAATACCATTTTCATTCAATAATTCTATAAGTCTTATATTTTATCACCTTAAATAAATAATCATTTTAACCACTAAAATGTGACACCCAGAAAATTTTTCGGAATTTTCTCTCACTTGACGCCAACTTTACTGGTTACTTACTGAATTTCGGGATGAAATTCTCTTCAACTTAAGGATGATGTGATACCCCGCAATTTCAGGTTCTTAATTTAACTAAACTCTAGTTACTTACACTTAGATTACTTGCATTCTACTTGACTAGAGTCAACTAGGTGAGTCACACGTGCACACACTAGATGTATATGTATCTATGAGTTATCATAGATTGACAAATACATGATTAAATTTATGAGAGTTTATAAATATTAATCTATGTGTGTACATGAACCTCTTACACTCCTATATGTGCTTATATATATATATATGTGTGTGTGTGTGTATATATATAATACATACACTAGGCTTTGTACATACACTAGGCTTGATAAGAAAAACTATATTTTGTTAAATACCTTCCAGAAGCTAACACACATACATACATGTATATATAAACACACACATGCACACATACACTCCTAAACACTTGGAAGTTTCTTTTTGTCTTTAGTAGCCACCTTATGGGAGACAAACATTCCTACTCTACTAATTAGTGGGCTATATAGCACATGGAGAAATTCTTGGATCTATTATAGGTCATTATCCAAGCATGCTTGATATCTAAGCTAGATTATCTAGACAAACTCTTACATATTTTTTTTTTAAATATTTCGGCCATAGACCCTAAAACCCAAGAAGCTTCTAAGACATCACCATCCTACAACTACATCTATGAGTTGTCTTAATCATCTTATCCTAACCTCATGGAGTTTCGGCTATGTCTAAATCCCATGTGCACATATTAGCTATCCTAAGGAAAGCATGATTACTTACACCATACTAGGTATCAACTAGAGACAACTATAGCCTTAGTACATACCTTAAGCATGAAATCTTTCCTTTGTCTCCTTGATTAGTGACCTAGTACCTATCACCACCAAAGGTCTTGTAAGATAGCATAAGGAAGCATGTATGATCCATCACTTTCATTAGCCAATTATCCTACATTCTTACAACCTAATCGATTAGTAATCAAAAGAAAGGGATAAGACAAGGTGACAACTAATCCTACTTACACCATAATATACCTCTAAGAGAACCTCTAGGAGTTAACCATGATTAGCCTTGGCCACAAATGGAAGAATGGAAGAGCTTGCCAACTCACGGCCAACTCATGGAACAAACATTAGGCATGTTGCTAATTTATAATCACCAAAGTAGCCTAAAGCCTAAACACATAGCTAGGAAAGAATGTTGGGGACTTTCCTTAGAAACCACTATATAAGGAGGTGCCATGAACATTTCATCCTTGCACCACATCTCTCACAATCACCTCCCACTCTCACTCTAATACACTCGACCGAAGAACATCCCTTTGGGTGATTTATCAAGCACTAGGAGCTCCAATTCTACAAGTTTCCACCTTCCTACTAGCTAGAATTAAGGTAAGTTCTAATCACTTGTTTTCTTAACTTCCATTGGCCCTTATGGTGAACCCAAGCTTAGGCCTTTTGATTATTAGAATCGGCCCTCTTCTAGCATTAATGAGTGATTATTATGCACTTAATAATCAAGCTTCTATTATACACATATTGTTTCACTTATGTGATCAATTATATTATCTAGTGTTAAAACAATTGGTTATACATTACACCTGGGTTCATGGAACAGTTCTAGATCAAACTTCTTATACATGAAACATGATCTACACAACTTAACGTGGTTCACAAAAGTGGGTGCCGAACTTGTGAGATGAACAAGAACCTATTTTAATATATCTTAAATGTTCATAGGGAGATCTTTGTTGGAACGGTAGTTACTTTCTCTGCTTTGCTAGATCTCTCGCACAAACATCAGGTGAGTTTCACTACTCTTTTCTCAAAAGCATGCGTCTCGGGTTTGAGACAACTTACTTAACTTTTTCTAGTCCGGTTTGGGACTAATTTCACATCCTGGGTTTGGGGTGCTATGACTCCTTGTGTGGGTTAGGCTTTGCTAGTTTCACACTCTGTGTCCTTGAAGAACTAAACTGCATTCTATCACGAAAGTCCTCTACTATTTACCGAATGAGTTGTCGGGTTATGGCAAACGGGTTACTAGTTGATAGCGCTATTAGGTTTGACAGACCTCACACCGTGCTGGGAGCCGGGCGTGAACTACGACCTTAGACTTTATCATTGTTGATAGGCAATGATGGGAGGGAAAAACCAGCTCGCAGGGGGAGTGCATCGTTTGAATAGCAATTCGGTATATCATTGTTTAGTTATCATGAATGGGTTAGCTACCCTTGGCATACGCTGAACTAGTGGTTAGTGGATCGTGGTTCTTGTTTCATGTATCATGTTTCTTGGTTTTGGTTAATGATTACTACTTTGGGTTCGGGGAACCTAATAAACGTTCTTGGTTTGGGAAACCTACACTTTTACTTACCTTACTTTGGGAACTCACCAACTTTATGTTGACACACGATATACATGCTTTTACAGGTAGTTAGCTTTCGGTTCCGCGATTAGAAAGCCCAGTCATTAGTTTCAGAGCACGTGTAGGGCATGCATCATATAGCGTCATTGGGATATGAATACTTAACTACTTTCGAATGTTTAATTATCTATTATGATTTTGAGCGCGTTGTTTTGCGCAGACTATATGGTTAACTATTATCTTTAAATTCGCTTCCGCAACTATTTGAATAAATGATTATCTAGTAAACCTGTTTTCGATAACGAACTTAATGGTTTGGGCATTTAGAGTCGTTCATGTGACTTATGGCTATGAGATCCTGGTATGTCACACGCCTCGCGGTATAAATCCTGCAGTGGAAATTTGAGGGTGTGACATAAAAACCCATATTTATCATGTTAACACAAGTGGGGTGCCCGGGCGTTGCGGCGGGAAACAACATTTATATCAATTCGGTTAAGCCATAATCAATTAACAAAAATATTTATCTTAGTGTGTAGCATAATCATTAGCGGAACTTGAATTGCATTAACCACAATCGAAAGATTCGAATCCTATGTGCTAGAGGAAGTGCAAACACATGAATATATACATAGTAATAATTGTGAGATACGCTAAGCAAAAAATTAGGGTGATCATGAGGAAATGGGAAGTTACATGTGCAAACACATGAATATATAAATAATAATAATTTGTGAGATATGGTTAGCAAAAAATTAGGTTGATAATGAGGAATATGAAGTTAGATTATTTTATTAGTACGCGGTGTGGTCATGGCCTTAAGGGGGCTGGAACGATATGTGGCATCCACCTCAGCGTTGGGGCATGGAACAAGAATGGACAAAATCAGCCGAGTGGTGTTGGTGGCGTGGACAGTGGGCCCGTGGTTGGGTAAAATTGATAGGATGAGTTTATATATAAAGGTAAATTATGTTTTTTAAAGGAGTCGTTGTGGGGACCAACGATTCTTTTTTCATATCCAACAGGGAGCCGCCACGTCACCGAGCTCAGTTGCTCCACGTCGGTGGAAAATCCCATGGGTGTTGCCCCACGCAAGACTCCACGTTGGACTTGGGGTGGTGTGGCTGTCGTGAAGGGGCTTCACACCACCCTTCCACGCCCTCACACTGTGTAGTCTAAGAATTTAAAATTTCTCTCTTAAACTGTTAATCATGTAATATACATGTTTTTAAGCATTTTAAACAAAAAAAACAGCTTTTTTTATTTTTAAATCCATGCAGCGGGCAACATAGACACTGTCAGGGGTGTGCAAGGTTTGGTTTCATTCGGGTATTAGCCTTAGCCAAAACCAAAGTCACCCGTTAATCTGTTTTATTAACCGGTTAGTTTTCGGTAAATTAGTTTGGATTATCAGTTATATTGTCAATTCTCAATTTGAATCTATTAATAACCAAAACCACTTGGGTTAGATAATTTTTCATAAAAATACATCAAATTGATATATATATATATATATATATATATATATATATATATATATATATATATAGGCTATGTATCCTTAAGAAACTTGGTTGAGTTGGAGAAACCATTGAAACTCATCCAATGGATATCTTGATGCCACGTCTACGTTTTCTTTTTATTCAATAAGGGTAAGATGGTCCAAAGACCCATATCATTTGTTTAATGAGCCCTGACATAACTTTTTCTTTTGTGCAGACATCATATCATCTTACACCCACTTCTTTTTGTTAATAAATTAATATCCTCTCTTTCTCATAACTCACCCATACACACATTCAAAGAGAGAGAAAGAGGAGCTTAGAAGGGAAGCACAGGAGATAGGTATCTCTTTAGATTTGGTTTCAAAATCAAAATCAAAATCAAATCTCTTACTAAACAGGTCTCTCTCTCTCTACCCTCCATTTTATCTCAGATCCGGTTGTTTGAGGTTTTAGGGTCGGTATTTTGGTGGTTGTTTGAGGGTGGTCTCGGCTGGGGTTTGTTTATTGATCGTCGTCGTGTGGTTGTTGTGGTCTGATTAGGGGTGGTTGGGGTTATAGTCTGTGTATAATAGTAATAATAAAACCAAGGTGTTGGTCAGTGATAGTGGTGGTGATGTGCGACGGAGACAGGCGGATTACAGTGAATGTGGTGGTGATGTGCGACGGAGAAAGGCGGTACTAATCAGGGTTAGATCTGATCTGATTGAAGATAGTTTTCTTTTATTTTTTTTCTATTTTGTTTTTTAATAATATTCTTTGTGTCCTGTTAATGTTAATTTTTTTTAATTATATATATTTTTTGGGAAACTGATTTCGAACTTTGTATGGATATAAATAGAAAAATAGTTTACCATTTGGATCTTTAATTAAGTTGGAAATTTGTCCACAACTAAAATTATGGTAGTTGGGCTTTCAGAAACAAAAGTATTGTTTTCTTTTAATAGTACACAAATGAACTCACCTAAAGTTTAGAAAATACATGACATTTTTTGTTGATGCAACTATAATTTAGAACATAAGAAAGCGTTCAGAAGACTTTGTCGATCGATTTGACCGGTTTTTACCTATTTGACACATCATTTGCATTTTTTTTAATTAGAAACGTATTGCAGAATTTGATTGTGTTTATATGTCAAAAAAAAATCATACAAATGTAAATAGGTTGTAAATATGTATGTAACATGTTACAAGATTTTTTTTCTGTTTTGAGTTTGAATTTAAAACATGTTACATAAGCACCATTAACTATGATACATATGTAACTATGATACATAAGCATCGTTAACTCGTCAACCCTTTTAAATAGTTACATAAGCAGTTTTGCTACGTACGTATGTAACTATCCGATTTTTCGGTACATATGTAACATTTTAAATAGATACATGCGTAACATCTATCCGATTTTTCGGTACATATGTCAGTTTTGCTACGTACGTATGTAACTATAATAGAAATGGAACATGTGTCAGTTACATTCTTACCTATTTAAATAGTTACATAAGCACCGTTAACTCGTCAACCATTTTAACATACAACTATGTAACGGTTACGTAACAGTTTACTACGTAACACTTATGCAACTCGCAATGATGATACAGCAATTAAAACAACTGAGCATTTAAAAGCAGTAAACTAAAAGGAAAAAAAATAGTAAAGTAAGGAGAGAGAGAGATGAAAATAGAAAATATAGGAGATGTCGTTCAAAAAAAATAAAATACAAGAGAGAGAAAGAGCAAAAAAAAGAAAAGTAAGAAAGAGAGTGTGGATATGATAGTTATAGGTGGAGTTGTAAGTGTGTAAGAGGAGAGAGGGTAACTTTATTGATAATTTTCTTTCCATCTTTGCCCTTTTACCATAAAGGACAACAACTTTATTACTATTTTTTTAATACAATGCATCTTAGCCATTGATCAAATAAATGAGTGGTGTAAGATTGAGTTTCTTGAGTTTCTCCAACTCAAGGGAGTTTCCAAATTATCCTTATCCTATATATATATATATATATATATATATATATATATATATATATATAGGGTAAGTATCCCTTAGAAACCCACTTGAGTTGGAAAAACTCTAGAAACCCATTTAGTGGCTCTAAATGTTGCCACGTCTCCTCTTGCTGAATCTATGGCCAAGGGTATTTTTGGTACTAATTTTTTTACCCTCTCTTTTATCTAACATAACCTATCTCATTTTGTCCTTTTTCTTAAATGCATAATCTCATCTCTCTTGTTAGATCACAACAATCACAATTCATATCCAGATCCATGAGCACCACCACACAAATTAATCTTCCTTTCTTTGTGTTGAACACCACCACCACACAACCTTATCTTCTTTATTCTGATCCTTGCCTTGCTAAACGAAGATCAAGATCCATATCCATGGGTAATAACAAGTACTTATCCTCTCGTTCCAGATCTATACTTTACAGATTCATTTTCAGGCTTCGTATGAAATTTCTATTTCTTTATTTAACACCCATATTGAAATAATAAAGTCAAGAAGAAGTCCAGAATCAATGGCCCAACTGAACCAAGATTTATTATGCAGAAAACAAAATATTGGAAACAAATCTATCCTGGTCGGAGGTTACCGAATCTTCAACCGGACACTCGTCGAAGGAATGGTCGGAGCTTAACCGAGAGCTGGTGAATATTATCATCATCCTTGCTTCTCCCCCCCCCCTCTCTCTCTCTCTCCCTCTCTCTGAATGGGGTGTGGGTGGGATCTCGAAACAGATCTGAGTGGGGTGAGGTGGGATCGATCTCTAACGTGGTGGTTTTTTTTGAAAGTGGGGGGTTCTAGATGGTGGTGGGATATCTAACTCTTTGTTTTGTTATCTTGAAAAGGTCCTCTGAATCAGTTGTGCCTTGTGCCACAACAAGAAGGTAACACTCTTTTCTTTTCTTTATTTTCTTTATTTATTATTTTCTTTCCTTTCAAAAGAATCGGTTTTGTGTATTCTTGATTTAGTTTGTCTTCAAATTATATAATTAGTCTTGTGTATTATTATTATATATGTCAAAAGTCCAGATCTACTTGAGTGTGGCCAACAGATTCAAGACATTTAAAGAATAAGTTTTTTTTTAGATCTGGTTTGGTTGTTTTTTTAATTTTGTTTCAATTTACAACTACCACTTTTTTTTTAATTTGTTTTAATCTTGTTTGAATTTTGTGTTCTAATAGCTTTTAAGTTGTTGGTTGAATCAGTACCTGGTGGTTTGTTGATTTGATGAAGGCAGATGGGTTGATGAAGATGAGAAAAAAGGCTTTGGTTTTGGATTATTTTTTTCTTGTAACATTTCTTAAGTTGTAACTATTTGTTGTTTTTTCGTGTAACATTGTTACATATTTATGAGATCTGTTCATTACACATATAGTCTTTTGTATCCAGATGATGTTACATAATCTAACATTGGGAATATAAGTTGTAACATAGTAACAAAAATCGTAACATACTAGAACTATAAGATGTAACACTATAACAAAGGTTGTTACATGTATAATAAAAATTGTAGCTTAGAAACAAAAGTTGTAACATAATAACATAAACTGTAACATACTAAAGTACATATTATAACACAATAAAAAAATTGTAACTTACGAACAAAAGTTGTAACACATATTTTTATGAATTATGTATTTAATTTTTGTTTAAACAAAATAGGTTAGTTGATTTGGTTATGAGAGAGAAAAGTACCAATTGTCAAATCACCACTTTTGAAAAAAGCATGTACTTTTGTCAGAAAATAGAGAGAGAAGAAAGTGTGATTTTACATTCTTACTCTTTCTGTACTTTTTATTAAAGATGTCAACTAATTTAATAATAAATAATTCAGATCCAATCTTAGCCATCCATTTACCTTGATCAATGGTCACAAGTGGGTTTCTAGGGTTTTCACAACTCAAGAGGGTTTTTAATTTAGCCCAACCCTATATATATATACACATATGGAAATGGTAAAATGGGAACAAGGTTGAGTTGGAAGAATTAAAGAACACACTTTATAATCACAAACTTAATTTAATCAGAAAAAAACACATGGTTGTAAATTAAAGGAGAATAAAATATTGAATGGAATATTCCTTTTTTGAAAAAGTCAACATTTGTGTACTGCAAATTTTACATCAGTGTAAAACCATCGTAAAACTTTATTTTTTCATTTTTATTTTACGGTGGAGTTACCCATTTTTACATCGGT
Source organism: Ambrosia trifida (assembly GCA_028751855.1). Lineage (NCBI taxonomy): Eukaryota > Viridiplantae > Streptophyta > Magnoliopsida > Asterales > Asteraceae > Ambrosia > Ambrosia trifida. Next base: position 70,273,888 of record CM054129.1, on the reverse strand, counting down.
GTGTAATTTTTTTTAAATTCACATTTTACGTCGGTGTTCTTACGGTTTTTCCAACTCCAGGTGGTTTTCATATGAACCTATATATACATGAAATAGAGATATAAAAGATAGATATGTTTGTTGATTTCGGTTCGTTTTCATTTTAGTTATTGCTTAACCATAACATATCATTTTTTAAATTAAAAACACTATAACAACACTATATTCAAATTAAAGATAATACAATGCTCATTTATACGGTGTAATAATAGTAAGAAAATATTAATGTATGAAAAAATTATGGACATTTAAAAATCGTGCGGGGTAGTTGGGTAAATTAATGATGCACAAGTGTAATTACTATTTAAATAAATAAAATTTGAGTAAAGTTAAAGGAACAAATGTGTAAGTAGTGCATAAAAGACATAATTGCCCTAAAAAAGTAGTTAACATGTGCATTGTATGTTAGACTCTTAAGCAATTATACTTGTAAAACTTAAATTTTAAGAGATTATTGGGAATTGTATTGTAACATACTATAATAATCACCTAAAATTAGTATTTTTAAGCAATATTGCTAACTTTAAACTACCAAAAATGCAATTATCAACATATTAACATGAAATCCACCACAAAACACTTTGTTAGTCATATCTAGGCATGATTAAACTAACATCTCATCTTAAAACACCACACACACTTTTTATCGTCAATTTCCAAGATTAGGGTTTTAGAAAAATCCACAAATATAAACATATTAATTATTGTGTAACCTAACATTTCTAATCAATTAAAACATGATTCAAGACAAACACACATACCCCACGACCACATACATATACCCACACACATTGATTTTAAACCCACTTTAACACTTGTTTATCTCGTTTCAACAAAATATATGTAACATCTCCTTTGGTGAACCATCTTGCACAATATAGACATATTTACAAAACAAACAAATAAAGAGTAAGATTTTTACCACTAGATAAGTTAGGGAAGATTTCATAAGTGTAAATGACATAGTTTAGCTAGGGTTTTGAGGTGTAGGTCCTTGTTTAACAGTAGCTATAAATAGCTCCAATCATTGCCCTAATCATTTTAGATGTTACATCAGTCATTTTGAGAGGTTTTTGACAGGTTTGTTAGTCTGATTCTGATTTGTAAACACTCGTGCTCTGTTTTCTTAATTGAATAGCCATTTAACTGAATCCGACAACTCGTCTTTATGTGTGTTTTGTTGTTATTATTGTTTAAACCACGACTCGAGGATTCCACACTTGTTTCGTGTCTAAACCTATGATATCCGGATCATTCGTAACGGTCCTACAGGTTGAGTCTAATAAATACCAGCAGAGCTCTGGTTCATCTCCTATATCTCCGATCAAGTTACAGTAGAAGTCCGGTAAACTCCTATTTCGATTATATTCCATTTTCTGTAAAGATTCGTTTATGTATATGTTATCGAAATAAAGGATTGTCTATGTTGTTACAGAAACCCGATTAGTAATCCGGTGAGGATGCCGACTAATTTCCAAACTTGAGTGGGACGTTACGTGTCGGATAGGAAAGGAATTTTCTAGATATCAAGGTGAAAAATAACATTTACTTAGTTCAAGTTATACAATCTCATACCGGTTCATTAACGTTCTATTGTATTTATACCCGAGTCATTTCAGTGGCTCGGTTGACACCAGTGGTGGATCCAGGATTTTTTTCACTGGGTTCCTTTTTTAGACGCTTTAATTTCATATGAGCGAACATAAAAAATTTCGGGTGGTTACATGGGTTCGGGTCGGTTTTAGGGGTTCAAGTCAATTTAGGGGATCAACAGGTTAAAATTTAACATCCCTAAAATAACAAATACGCTAATAACCAAAACTATAACTAATACAATAAGTCTATAAGGTAGTGTTTGGTATGATGGGATGGAAGATGAATGAAATGGATCATTACGGGGTAATGAAAAATTGTGTGTTTGGTTGGTTAAAGGAATGAAATCACCCATTCCACAAGGCAATCCATTCCCTCAAAACCATTCATTCCACCCCCATTTTTTTTTTCATTCCATCCCTCATTCACCCTTTACTAACAACACCATAACCCAACACCATCACCCACCACCATCGTCACTACCCACCACCGTTGTCACCACCACCCACCACCACCGTCACCACCCGCCACTGTTTCCCACCATCCACGACCGTCGCCCACCACCGCTACCGCCACCACCCACCACCGCCATCACCACCCACCACCGTCGTCGCCGCTACCAACCACCGCCACCCACTACCTTCACCCACCCATCCACCACCGCCGCGACCAACCACCGTCACCCACCCACCACCGTCGCCGTCCAACACCACCCACCGCCACCCACCACCATCACCCACTCACTGCCGACTCTACCACCTGCCACCGTCACTTACCACAATTTCCTTTACCCGCCACTACCGCTGCCACCCACCACCGCCACTACTCACGATCGTCACCCACCCACCATCACCGCCATCCACCTCCACCCGCCACCGTTGCCGCCACCCACCACCGTCGTTGCCACCACCCACCACTGTCGTCGCAACCACCCACCACCGTCGTCGCCACCCACCACCACGTTACCGCCACACACCACCACCAACCACCACCGCAACTAACCATCATCGCCTACCCACCATGACGCCCATCCACCTTCCACCTTCGCCACCACCGCCGCTGCTACCCACCACCACCGCTACCGCTAAATATCACCACCCACCATCATCACCATTGAGCACCACCCACCACCGCCACTAACCACCAATTTTATTCCTTCGTCTTTTCCTGCCTATCCAACAACACAAAGTAATGTTTTGTTTCATTCCCACATGGCAACCAAACAAGACATGGAATGGTAATGATCCGTTCCATTATCTTGTCCATTCCATTCCCTCATCAATTCCATTCCATCATTCATTCCTTTACCACATACCAAACAGACCCTAAGAATTTAGGAGGTTGTATAAATATTTACCTATAACTATTTGTCCAATTATGCTTTTTACCACAGGTGCCTCCTTTATATGTAGCAAGTTATATGTAACGAAAATTTTCAATTTAAACAACTGAATGACAAAAAATATAACTGAACAATGTAACAGGCCAAGTAGGATATACTAGCAGCGAAATCAACTCTCTTCAGTACACTAAGCTGATTTTCTTTGGAAGAATATAGATATCTCTAAGTTCCTTTTATTTGTAACTTAATCAAATTTGGCTAAAAAAGGGTGTGTTACAAGAGGATAAAATAACTAAAACCCACTGGCGAGCCAAAAAAAAGTTACTTGTGTCAGTGTCAACATGTCCAAGGAATTTTTACGGCCATGTAGTTTAGAACTAAAACCAACCCTTTTATGATCTCCCAACGATGGTTGATTAACACAAGAAAATTGATTTTTTTTTTAAGATTGCATACCAGGGAAACAAAGTTGATTATTGTTTGTACCTACTCTTTTCGGTATTGGAGTTGATTTTGCTGAAGTTGAACAAATGGCGATGGTTGTGGGCTGTGTAGCGGGCTGCCCTCCTTTCAAGTACATGGGTTTGATGGTAGGGGCAAACATGAACCGTCTCGGGAATTGGCAGCCAGTTTTTGATGTTTTTGATGCTCGTCTGATGCAATGGAAAGCTAATTCGCTCTCAAATGGAGGGAGATTGACTCTAATCAAAGCTGTTTGGAAAGTCTCCCCTCATATTACTTCTCCATATACAAAGCTCGGACGAAGGTGGTAAAGGATCTGGAACGGATTATAAAGAATTTCCTATGGGGAGGATCGGCGAAAAATAACAAAATATATTGGGTCGCTTGGGATAGGGTGGCGTGGAAGGTTGGTGGTTTAGGTCTCACTAAACTTCGGCTCTCAAACATTGCGCTCATTTCTAAATGGGGATGGAGGTTTAAAGCCGAAACTGATTGTTTGTGGAAAAAAGTGGTGTTGGCCTTTCATCAATGTAGCCGAAATTGGGATTTTATCACGGTCAACAAATACGCTAGTGGGGTGTGGAGTAATATTGTGAAAGTTTTGGTTAGACTCACGATCTCTGGACTTCCTTTTAGGTGGTTCTTCAAAGGTTTGGTGGGTAACGGGAACGACATCTCTTTTTGGCTTGACCCTTGGGTCGGTAGGACACCTCATAAAGACATTTGTCCAGCTCTGTTCAGGAAAGAAGCGGCTAAAAGATGCTCAGTTGCGGACAGGTTGGGTGGGGATGGTTTGTCTTGGAGCTGGTTGTCCGAACCGTTAGGAGAGGACGAATTGGAAGAAATGGGGTTTTTAACTGAATTGGTGGGTTCGGTGGGGCTGCAATCTTGTTCCGATAGGTGGAAGTGGTTGGGCGAATCAAATGGCCAATTTAGTGTGGGTTCGATGAAGCGGCTTCTGTACAGCGAAATGGATTTCAGTAATCACTTTGTGATGGACAGGTGCAGTTGGGTTCCTATGAAGTGTCGTGTGTTTGCTTGGAGGGCTGAAATGGGCAGGGTCGCGACGGCAGCAACTTTAAGGCGAAGGAATATTTAAGTCAGGGACGGTTTATGTCCTTTCTGTAAAGATGTGGAGGAGACCGTCGAGCATCTCTTTACGGGCTGCACCATATCAAGTTCTGTTTGGGAACATGTCAGGAGGTGGTGCAAGGTTCTCTTCTTAATTATTTTTTCTGTTCGAGACCTCTTGCAGGTTCACAACCATTTGGGAGTCAAGGGTATCCAAAAAAAAGATGTTGCAGGGTGTTATCTTAATAGCGTGTTGGTGTCTTTGGAGAGCTAGAAACAAGGCCATTTTCGACAACAAGATGGCAAGGAGCGAGGAGATAATCGGGGGGATCAAGAGTTTGGGTTATCTTTGGGAAAAAAACCAGGCTAATCTTAGTTTGGTTTCGTGGGGAGATTGGCGTAGTTTCTCATTTAATGTAAATATGTAACTGTGGTGTTTGTTTGTGCCAGCCCCGTCTTGGGGCGTTTAGTGTTTTTAATGAAGTTCATCTTAAAAAAAAAAAAAAAAAAAAAAAAAAAAAAAAAAAATCTACTCTTTTGGAATTGGAGAAAATTTGGGTAATAAGTTAACCTAAAAAAAAAAAAAAAAAAAACTTAAATAACACGTCCAATAGCATCTTTGGTTAAATTGTGATTTTGGAGTTAGAAGAGGAGATTAATACCATTGGATCACTAAACATCTTTTGTTATGGTTCCTTCTATATATATTTATGGGTTCCTTCAATACTTTCTTTATAGATTCTCATGAAAATTTTCAAATCGAATGGGTTTCTGAGAACCCGATCTCAAAAGGTAGATCCGCCCCTGGTTGACACAGTTAAACGGGTTATAACCCGGTCAAACTCGGAAGCTAACACGGTAGCGATAGAAACCCATTTGTGGCTTTTGTATTGTTTGTAAATATTAAAACTTGTACAAATGGATATGTGGCTTTTGTATTGTTTGTAAATTGAATTTGGAAGTGTATGATTTCAATTTATGTTCGTTATACCGCTTCTATTCGTTGCCTTTGTTTTATATACACGGTATTTAAGTTTGTTATATTGCTTTTATTAGATTTTGTCTATCCTAAAAAGCTACCGAAGATAAACTGGTTAACATAATATTAATTTAATTTGGATATACGAAGGTGGAGACGGATGTACTAAACCTAATACCTAAATTTGTGTATTAATTAATATACTTGGAAAACGGTGTTGAAAACACCATAACTCTGACAACAACTATTCTTACCTCAAAACCCATATGAGGGTTGCAGTATATTTATTGGTAAGACACTGACGTCGACTTGAAACCTCCCATCTTTTCATGTCTCTCGCTCTTCCTCATTCTCTCTCTTCAAACACTCATCCATTCTACTTGAGTTGTTGATGCATCTTTCTTTCTTTCTTCACTTTCAACAACCACCATCAACTGTGTGTTATTTCACACCTTCACTGTGTGTAAAAAACAAAAGCAATCTATGGGGTCTCTAGGTAATAACGATTTCCAGAAAGCAACTTGGTTTTACCCCAGGTTCATGGGGTTTAACCCTTCTGAACGTTGGGGGCATTCTGCTTGCTTCTCTAATGGCTTCCTCTATATCTTTGGTGTATGTCTCTTTCTCTCTCTCTCACACACAAGCATATGTGTGAAATATATATATATATATATATATATATATATATATATATATATATATATATATATATTATGTTCATGCATTTTTATAACTTTAAATAAGAATATTCGTTGTGTGCCGCGAGCGAGCCTGGTGTTCACCCCGGCCACACTAGCCCCACGGAAACAGCCACTGCGCGCCGGCGCCAGCAGCACACAGGCGATGGTGGTCGCGTGCGCGTTAACAAGAGAAAGTGAGCTTTGGTTCACCCTCAGCCCAAACGGGCTCAAGTAAAGTAACGAATATTTGTTAGAAGTTTGCAAATCTTGATTTTTAATGAGTTGTCTTCTTATTTTGTTAAAAGTTTTAACACTTTTTTTGGTAACTACAAGTATATTTTGGTATATGAAAATGATAAAACTTTGTGTTTTATTTGCACGCTAGTTTATGCATTGTGGCTCTATGTGATTAAAATAGTAGTTGTTCTATGTCTCCCAAAATGCTAATTTGATTAAAACATTTTTTATTGTTTTTTTATAACGATTTACTAAGTAAAACCAAAACTCTAATCATACGAAACCTTCAACGTGGAAATTGATCCAAAAAATTTGTCCGATCTATTTATCAATTGAAACTGGGTTAATTGATTACCGGAAATCCTAGGTTCCGGTTATATAATGATAATATCACATGTCTTGAAAAACCATAAAACTGTTGGGATAAAATCATATTAAGTTCAGATGAAGGATTTGTAATTAGGATAAAGATTTAGCACTGCTATGCACTATAAAAAAATGTTTTTTTAACTAGAAAAAGAAAAGAAAAGAAACAACTTTTTATACATGCGCATTAGCTGATCTTCGTGTAGGTTTTGTCATGGATATATGTGATGAAAGTGAATAATACCTTGTGATGATTACTAAACAAAGCTACTGATAATTTGCAAAGGATTCTTTATAAAAGTGGAAACATTTCATTTTTTGTGTAACCTAGTGTTTGTATTTTTAAAATATTTACATATACATTGACTATTGAGATAGTAACATAATTCACCTGTACATAGTGCTGACAATACACACATATATATTGGGTGAGGATATACACTTACATTTCCAATTATAGGGATGTTGTGGCGGTATACATTACAGTGATGTTCTGGTGCTAAACCTCGAAACCATGGCTTGGACAAATCTAGCAACAACTGGGGTTGGCCCTGGTCCAAGAGACAGCCACAGCGCGGTCAGTGTAGGTCATATGATGATTGTTTTTGGGGGAACAAATGGCTGCAAGAAAGTTAACGACATTCACATATTAGATCTTTTGACACATGAATGGACACGACCGCACTGTGAAGGAGTTGTTCCTACTCCTCGAGAGAGTCACACGGCCACCATGGTCGGTCATGAACGAATGGTAATATTTGGTGGTAGTGGAGAAGGCGATGCAAATTATTTGAACGATTTGCATATCTTGGACCTTAAAACAATGAAGTGGAGTTCACCCGAACCAAAGGGTGATGTTCCCATGCCTAGGGATAGTCACATTGCAGTTTGTGTAGACAATAAGATCTTTATCTATGGTGGCGATTGTGGGGATCGTTACCGCGGTGATGTTGATGTTTTCAATGTTGACACATTGACATGGTCACGGGTAAATATCAGCTCCAATCATACTATGTATTCATTGAATTTGTAGTAAATGTTCATATTCTAAGTTAAAGAAGCTTGTGTGGATGTTTAGTTCGGTGTACATGGACCATCTCCAGGGGTTAGAGCAGGACATGCTGCAGTTACTATTGGGACAAAGGCAAGTACTTATACAATTAATGTTTGTTGAAGTGATAATTTTAACCCATTTACTGTCAGTGCTCAAAAAAGGTCAGGTTGTTGCTGAGGTCAAAAATTGCCAATTGTATATTTAATGCATATATACATCCCTCAAGTCATTTTATTCAAAATCTTAACACTATTATATTGAAATAAAATACGTTGTCATCAGATTTTGTTACTTGACTTTTTTTTTTTGTAAAAAAGTTGTATAAGAATGTTTCGGGTCAACCCAACACGACTCAAAACCAGGAATAACATGTCCGACAGTAACAAATTTTGTTATACCACTCGGCCCACATCCCATATATTGACGATCGAACCAAATCGTAATGCAAACTTGCAGGTATACATGATTGGTGGAGTTGGTGACAAGCAGTACTATAATGATGTTTGGATGCTTGATACAATCGCTTGTTCATGGACGCAACTAGAGGTACGAGGCCAACAGCCACAAGGCCGTTTTTCTCACACAGCTATTGTCATGGATTCGGAGATAGCCATTTACGGAGGGTTAGTATTCGGCATCTTAGATCATTAAAGGACTTATATCTCGATAGTTGACATAATTGGCTAAAACAATAAGGTTTTGTTAGTTGTATAAATGTATGACAATAATAAATAAGTTTCAATTCATAAATGTACGTATACACAACCAATTACAGATGTAGCCGGTTTTAATTACTCTATGTTTGCTCAGATGTGGTGAGGACGAAAGACCTTTGAACGAGCTACTCATCTTGCAGCTTGGATCAGACCATCCAAACGACGGATACAACAAGATGTTTGGAAGTAAACGCAACCATGAAAAACGGCACTTTTTACACGGACATCAAACCAACATGAATCAGTGGTCAACGTTCAGTTCAGGTTTGCTTCGTAACAAAATATCATGAGGGCTATTAAACAGAAGTTACAGATTTATATCTAACTATTGTGTTCCACCTTTTAAGATCCTATGCACATGAGAAGAAGAAGAAAGTTGAATTCAAAAGCTTGTGAAGTAATTGAATCAGAACCCGAAGAACATTCGCATTCTCTTTCACAACACTCGTCTCCATCCCACTCTGATCAAGAACGAACACACATTAATAAACCGTCTAACTCAACTCCTCAAGTTTTACCTCTGTTTAAGAATCACAATCAAATTTCAAGCAGTCGCAAGCAAATTCCGGGTACCCAATCGAATCCTATAATTCTAAGTCAAAATCCACAGGATCCAAATTCCATTCACCATAAGCACTATCAAAATGTCCATGCAACTCGAGTCGAGCATAGAAATATTGAGCCACTAGGCGTTCAAAATCTGGTAACATGCTAGCCTGCCCTTTTTATGTTATCTATAGATTAATAGGGGGGAGGGATAGTGGAAATGTTTGCCTCATCCCACCCTTCCCAGACCCTACCTATAGCTCTGCTACGGTTGGGATGTTATGGCTGCATTTGTTTGTATTTATAACATTTCTAGCATTATAACTAAAATTTGGAATCTCAGATTGGCGCAGAAGTCCATGGTAAAGTTGATGGAGCATTCGACTCGGGTTACTTGCTGACTGCAACAGTCAATGGTCGAATTTTCAGAGGAGTTTTGTTCCCTCCGGTAAAACTTCCTAACCCGTCTCCTTTTTCTAATTTTTTTCCATTCACATGACTCTAAACATTGTATCAACCAGGGGCCTGAAGTTGTTTCCCGGGGCGCTTTTCGCGGACACACTCGTAGATCACCCACAAGCCATATGGCTCAAAGAAACCAGCATATAAATCAGGCTTTCATTAGGCGCTCACACGATAGACCATCGCATGCATCCGAAGCGAGTCATCACGGCTACCGCCAGGATCCTCATGTCCATAGACCGTCTTCGGTACTTCGATCAGTCCCGGCTCTTTCGTTAGGGAGAGAGCAGCCAAAGGTTCAGAGTGAGCTGCATGGTGTGGTTCTAACACTGGGTAGTGGGCATGGTTGCACGTAGAGCACAGGATTTGATCCTGTTAGCTCATATTTTGTATATTCTATAAGATTTCGAGTGACGTAATTGTTTATTCTTTTTCATTGTTTGCTTTTGGAAACAATGTTTTGTAGACTTTAAAAACAAAGAGGTCATCCCGAAATCTTCATTTGCTAGCTTGACTTAATGTTGAACTGACTGGGATATAATATAATTGTGTCTTGTTAGCAATATCATTTTTAGAGGGTAATAATGTGTTGCAAAACTTTATTTTCATTTAAGAATTAAAGATTAAAGCAGTGCGCGCTCACATAAAAAAGTGGATATATGTTAGTAACTAAAAAGGGTGCGTGCTACCAGTTGAGTTGATAAACTCATTTCTTACCCAAGTTGAAAAATTAATACAATCATGCCTTTAAAAATGAAGTATGATTTACTATTTATTTGCTAGTAGGAAACCGCGGGTTTTCGCGGAGCGATAATATATAGTGTGATGCCCCTCTCGTGTAGTAGCGTTCTTGAGAATTTACGTACCTCGTCAGAGCCTTAACAATATGCCTCTTAGAGCACTCACATCCCCTCCATCAAATCCCATCCATCAAATTACACTAAAAATCACTACTTCACCCCTAAATCATCTCTCTCCTAATTAAAATAATACTTTTTCATATTTTTATCATTACATTTTCTCTCTCCTCACTCACAACTACTTACAAAAATATTAAAATATATATAGGGGTGAACAGTAGCTTTTCATATTTAGGGTGGAACAGTGTTTCCACCAAATATTTTCTCTTTCCTCCACTCACAACCATTTACACTCACCCCATATAATTTGGTGGACACACTCACATACATTTGGTGGATGGGATGGGATGTGAGTGCTCTTAGGCCTTATAAATGGGTATAAATGAGTATTGATCTTAAACTGTCCGTTGTGGCTAGAGGTGAGCCATTACTATATTCTCTCATATTGCGTCATGTGAACGCCTAGTTGGCAGCTTGATAAAGTTGCTGGTAGCTCACCTGATGCTGTTGTGGCTAGAGGTGAGCAGCAGCTTTATCCATTTTCTATACATTATTATTTTTTAAACTTTATTATTTTAAACATTTATAAACAAAATAAAAAACATTAAAATACACTATATAACTTTTAAATAAAAATAAAAAGATTAATAATAATAATAACCTGAAAATGTGTAAAAAAAGCCCATTAAAATACAAAAAAAAATTCCTCGCCATCTTCATCATCTCTCTGCAACTCACTCCACTACTCTCATCTTCATCACTTTCATTTTCATCACTTTCATTTTTATCATCTTCATCTCACTCATCAAATACCAAATACAGAAAAAAAAAAAAACCAAAATAGCCCTCGCCATCACAAACGAGTTGGGTCGCTTCAGCTCGCTCGCGGCAGCGTTCACCCAGGCGTGTTATGGTTAAAGCGAGCCACGTGGATTGGTTTGTGGCTCACGGCTACTCGCTGGCGGGCCACAACGGACCGTCTTATAAATGTTATTGAGCCATATGGGTTAACAATTTTTAAGTATTAAATAGATTATTATTGGCCTCAACTTTTAAGTACTAAATTAGTTTTATTTTTAAAAAAAAAAACACACATATATGAATTTTACAACAAAAAAATTGTGCCCCTGATAAAAATGGACCCGAGTTGCATGGACTCCCCGACTTGACCCGTAGCCGACTATACTCATGATATACTGCATAGTATATATATTGGTTTCCTTATTTCTATAATATTTTAGAAAGTTGTTAGAGCATTCTTATCCCTTTCACCAAATCCCCTCTATCAAATTACACTAAAAATCACAACTTCACCCCTAAATCTTCTCTCTCCTAATTAAAATAATAATACTTTTATCATTATATTTTCTCTCTCCTCACTCACAACTACTTACAAAAATATTAAAATATATATATGGGTGAACAGTAGCTTTTCATATTTAGGGTGGAACAGTGTTTCCATCAAATATTTTCTCTCTCCTTCACTCACAACCACTTACACTCACCCTATATAATTTGGTAGACACACTCACATACATTTGGTGGACCGAATGTGAATGCTCTTATGTTAATTGTTTTTATTTTTATCAAAATTTTCAAGTTACTAATATTAGTGTCTTCTATCTATCTCACATCTAAAATAATCTCACATTACATTAAAACTAGAGAGAATTATATAAAACGTCTTTTAATTAATAGCCAATTTGCACTCTCTGCCCTTTGTTTTAAGTTTTCACTCATTCTGTCATTTATTTTCTCAATTTGTTACACCCTCTATCCTTTAGCCTAACTTAGTTAAAAAAACTTGGTTAACTTTATTTTCTAGCTTTAGTAGGCCTGTAAACGAACAGAACGAACACGAACACGGGCGTGTTCGTGTTTGTTTATTTAACTTTAACCGAACACGGACACGAACACATAATCGAACACATTTTTGTGTCCGTGTTCGTTTATGTTCGTTCATTTAAAACCTAACTGAACAGTTCATGAACATAAACGAAGACAGATGATCAATATAAACAAACACAAATGAACATAAACGAACATTAATGAACACAAACATAAACAAGTTTAATAATAATTCAGCACAATTCAACCAAGTCTAATACATCACAATGCAACCAGAACAAAACTAAATTAGTAGGATTGTGGAGTGTGGAGAAGAAGGGAGGTTGGGCTGTGAAGTGTGCAGAGCGGCCGATATGTTTAGAATGTTAGGGCTAGGGTTAAATTTTAGAACATATCAAATATATTGTATATAATATAATATGAATTAAGGTTACTTAACAAAAGAGAAATAAATAATAAAATTAAAGTAAAGTTGAATTAAACGAACATAAACAAACATAAATGAACAGAAATAAACTACAAACATAAATTAACGAACATAAACAAATGTTCATGAACGTAAATGAACGAATAAAACGTGTGTTCATGTTCATTCGTTTAATTAAACGAACAAAAAATTGTGTTCGTGTTCGTTCATTTATGTAATTAAACAAACATAAATGAACTTACCACCGAATAGTTCACGAACTGTTCATGAACGTTCGGTTCATTTACAGTCCTAAGCTTTTTACACTTTTAGCCCTGTAGTTTTGATCGAACCCTAACCTTTGAACCCATTTCAATTGACATCGAATTTGACCACGGTAATTAATGAAATCATAGGGCTATTATAGAGAACATCAAATTCCGATCAAAATCATGTATAATAATCATACTAACTTGATCGTTTTTTAGGCTAAACCCATTAAAAAAAGTTTTGTATAATTCTCTTTTAAAATAATATGGAATTTTTTTTGAACGGCAAAAATATATGGAATTGATGTGTGCGTGTATATATACATTAGGCTCCGTCTATTGGCACCCCCCACCTTCTATTTTCACCCCCTCAAAGCGCCTCGCTTAGGCCTAAGCGAGGCGCTTTGAACTCATTCCGAGGAGGTCAGTACGAGGGGGCAGAAAAAGCTGATTTTTAATTCGAAGCGCCTCACTTAGGCCTAAGCGAGGCGCTTCGGATCAAATTTTTTTTTTTTTTGAGTTAGTTTTTTGTTTTTTTTTTTAATATAATTATTATAAAAAATGTTCTTTTGACAAACGTCTGGCTAACCTGAATTTCCTTTGGATCAAAATGTCAACTTTTTCCTGCCACCCTCGTATGGTTTGGCTAACCTGTCCAGTTATCAATCTCACTGTCCAACAACTGAATTTTACTTGCTTGCATGAAAAGTAATGATCAGGAACATTCCAAATAACCGTCCAATTTCAGCTTTTGTTTAACTCATGATAGATCCACTAAATCATTTCTTCAAGTTCATTTCACCAAAAAGGCATAACTGTAATGATCAGAAACATTCCAAATAACTGTTCAATTTCAGCTTTTGTTTAACTATTGTAGCAACTTCCATAGAGAAGTTATCAATCTCACTGAGATGATATCTTCTCTTTAGGTTTTGGAATTAATGAGACAACTTTTCAGTTGTTATCCGAGAGATAGCGGTCAACGATGAAGACAACCTGAAAACAACCGGATACCATGGATCAGAGAGATTCAAGCTATTTAAACTCATATCTCAAGTCGGTGCAAGTTATGTTGTAGCTCATATGTTATTATCTCTTCTCTTATTCTCTCTTTCTCAAGTTCTCAATGGATTATTGCTCTCATATCATGGATCAGAGAGATTTAAGCTAATTAAACTCATATCTCAAGCCGGTGCAAGGTGGACTTAAGCACCTGAACGGGAAGTTGAAATTTTGAATGATGTTCGTCGACTGCACCGAACACACTACAATTATTCACTATTTTATACATACAACACAACTTCATCGTTGACCGTACTGTTCTTCTTAAAGTTCCTTTGCAACCAGATAAAAAGCAACTACGTTGCAAATATAAAAATCCATCACATCACGATTATACTCTTTATGTATGAATAGTGACCCTCTGGCAAACCTACCTCTGTTTTGAATTTGTTACTTCCATAGAGAAGTTATCAATCTCACTGTAACGATCAAGAATATTCCAAATAACTGTATAATTTAAGCTTTTGTTTAACTGATTTAGCAATAGTCCAAATAACTGTAATGATCGCTACGTTTAGTAGATACCATGGATCAGAGAGATTCAAGCTAATCAAACTCCGGGCAACCCTTGTTTGATTATACTCGTGTACAACCTTTATCTCTTTATGTATGAATAGTGACCCTCTGACAATGATCAAAAACATTCCAAATAACTGTAATGATCGCTACTGTTGATTGGTATATAGAGAGCAAACCGACGATCATTCAAAATTTAAAGTTACCGCTAACCTCTGCGCCATCATCGTTGAAAGATATCTCTCTGAGATGATAGCTTCTCTTCAGATTCTGATTGCACCGGTGGAATTGGAATTGGAATTAATGAGACAACTTTTCAGTTGTTATCCGAGAGATAGCGGTCAACGATGAAGACAACCTGAAAGTGGATACCATGGATCAGAGAGATTCAAGCTAATTAAACTCATATCTCAAGCCGGTGCAAGTTATGTTGTAGCATCTTTGATCATCTTCTTTGTAATTACTTGACAGATATCTCTCTGAGATGATAGCTTCTCTTCAGATTCTGAAAGTGATACAATGGATCAGAGAGATTCAAGCTAATTAAACTCATAGGTAAGAACATTGTGGATGAGGTAGATCATGGAAAGTTGAACTCAAGAAAACAAACATGAAACCGATTAATATTCTTTATATATGAATAGTGACCCTCTAGCAATATTTTGTAATTACTTTCTATTGTTTAGCGCCGATCCGATTGTTAAAAGTATCAAGACTATGAAATTAGTAAAACAACTGAATTTTACTTGCTTGCATGAAAAGTTATTTTTAAATGTTTGGACTTGCAATATTTGAAAATTATCATTTCTTGACATGCTTGGTAACACCTTGATCTGCAATATTTGAAAATTATCATTTCTTGACATGCTTGGTGACACCTTGATTTGTAATATTTGAAAATTATCATTTCTCGAAAAGTAGTGAAAAACACTTAAAAATGAATTAAAAACAATTGTTGCGAGTTAGGTTTAGTCGGAGGACCACGTACAATGATTCATCAAAGTTGTACAAAGCTGGATGTTTTTACTGGAAAACCAAAACGAGCAATTAACGAAGCGAAACGGAGAGATATAATTTTCTTGGCTTGGAAACAACTTAAAAGAACCAAAAATGAATTAAAATTATTTTTTGGTGATTAACAGATAATTTTAAAGAATTAAAAGAAATTCAATTTTTTTTAAAAAAAAAGGCCAAAGCACCTCGCTTTGGTCAAAGCGAGGCGCTTTAGTGCCTCGCTTTGGTCAAAGCGAGGCGCTTTAGTGCCTCGCTTTGACCAAAGCGAGGTGCTTTGGCCTTTTTTTAAAAAAATTTGAATTTCTTTTAATTCTTTAAAATTATCTGTTAATCACCAAAAAATAATTTTAATTCATTTTTTGTTCTTTTAAGTTGTTTCCAAGCCAAGAAAATTATATCTCTCCGTTTCGCTTCGTTAATTGCTCGTTTTGGTTTTCCAGTAAAAACGTCCAGCTTTGTACAACTTTGATGAATCATTGTACGTGGTCCTCCGACTAAACCTAACTCACAACAATTGTTTTTAATTCATTTTTAAGTGTTTTTAATTACTTTTTGAGAAATGATAATTTTCAAATATTACAGATCAAGGTGTCACCAAGCATGTCAAGAAATGATAATTTTCAAATATTGCAGATCAAACATTTTAAAAATATATTAACAAACATTTAAAAATAACTTTTCATGCAAAGCAGGTAAAATTTAGTTGTTTTACTAATTTCATAGTCTTGATACTTTTAACAATCGGATTGTTTTTCGAGAGAAAGGAACTAAGTTGCAAATACGATAATAATCAAACTCATATCTCAAGCCAGTGTAATTACTTTCAAGTTTTTTAGAATCATTGAAGACAACTTTTCAGTTGTTATCCGAGAGATAGCGGTTAACAATGAAGACAACTTGATAGTGGATACCATGGATCAAAGAGATTGATTTCAAGCTAATCATCGACTACAGCAAACCAACGATCTTCCTCCACGGCACTCCTAATGGGCCTCTCTTTATTTCACGGTATGATTTGTGTTTTTGTTGCTTTATAAATAATAAGTTTTGTGTATATCAAACCCTAACGTCTGAGCAATGATTTATTAAATCGTTTTACTAATTTCCGATTCTTGATACTTTCATAAATCGTTTTACTAATTTCCTATTCTTGATAATAATAAATTATTATAATAATAAAACAAAGGAACTAAATTACAAATATAATAAAAATAATAATAATAATAATAATAATAATAATAATGTAATATAGTCATTGTTAATGCTCAAAAAAGTCAACCTTTGTTGACTCATAGGAGTCTTAAAGACGAAATGAATTTTACAAGATACTTGAAACAAGGTATGGATATGGAGAATAAATATTTGACTATACGTGGTTGATGATGTCAAGTTTAAGTCGTTGATTCATTTGGAAATCGAAAACGTCTATCATCACTCTGTATAGAGAAGAAAATCAACAACCGAATATTTAGTTCTCTCCGAACTTCAGCTTCCAAAATACGACGTCGTTGTAGCTCATATGTTATTATCTCTTCTCTTATTCTCTGTTTCTCTAGTTCTCGATGGATTATTGCTCTCATATCGACTCTCACAATTATTCACAGTTTTATACATACAACAAACCTTCATCGTTGAATTTGTTGCTTCCATAGAGAAGTTATCAATCTCACTGTAATGATCAGGAACATTCCAAATAACTGTATAATTTCGTACAAGATTCCTATGCAAGCAAGTCAAATTCAGTTATTAGACCAACTTGAGATATGAGTTTGATTAGCTTGAATCTCTTTGATCCATGGTATCCAGTCTTCTTGATCTTGATCTTCACACTTGCTTTTGACAAAAGGTTTGGCTGACCTGAAGTTCCTTTGCAACCAGGTAAAAAGGAACTAAGTTGCAGATATAAAAATCCATCACATCACGATTATAATCTTTATGTATGAAT
Organism: Ambrosia trifida; assembly: GCA_028751855.1. Classification (NCBI taxonomy): domain Eukaryota; kingdom Viridiplantae; phylum Streptophyta; class Magnoliopsida; order Asterales; family Asteraceae; genus Ambrosia; species Ambrosia trifida. The sequence continues at coordinate 70,256,421 of CM054129.1, read as the reverse complement.
AGTGACCCTCTAAGTATGCGATGCATAGAAAAACTTACGAGGTTAAACTTGGAGTTTGGTGAAAAAAAACTTGAAGAAATGATTTGGTGGATTAGCCATGGGTGTGGTATGCTCAAAGATTTAATTTAAAAATATTTTGTAAGGATTTATTTATAGATTAATGAAACAACTTTTCAGTTGTTATCTGAGAGATAGCGGTCAACGATGAAGACAGCCTGAAAGTGGATACCATGGATCAGAGAGATTCAAGCTAATTAAACTCATATCTCAAGCCGGTGCAAGTTATGTTGTAGCATCTTTGATCATCTTCTTGTAATTACTTGACAGATATCTCTCTGAGATGATAGCTTCTCTTCAGATTCTGAAAGTGGATACCATGGATCAGAGAGATTCAAGCTAATTAAACTCAAAGGTAAGAACATTGTGGATGAGGATTGTTTATCTTCCCATTGATTTCAAGTATGTTGCCACACAAGACGAATGTTGCAACATGAGTTCGACCAAGATGACACACGAAGCTTTAGACTCGAACCGGATCCAAGTATTACTGTAATAATCAGGAACATTCCAAATAACTGTTCAATTTCAGCTTTTGTTTAACTATTTTAGCAACTTCCATAGAGAAGTTATCAATCTCACTTCTCACTGTCCATGTTTACCTTCAACGTCCAACGGTAGTGAGTAACCTAGTAACCTCTACAATGATGTGATTTGTTTTAGATAAGGAGGTATATGTACAATGAACTTTTTACGCTAAATAAAACCGATTAATGTTCTTTATATATAAATAAAACCATTGTACATACCCTCTGGCAATCATCGTTGGTATTAATGGCAAGATATGTGGCTTTAGTCCTTTACGCAGGTTTGCCAGAGGGTCACTATTCATACACACAACTTTTTGCTCTAGTGGTGTGCTCTACCTTTTTGACAAACACCTGGCTAACCTGTCCAGTTATCAATCTCACTGGCAATCATCCGCTGCATGCTTTTCGCAACCTTCATTGAAAAGAACCCTAGTAGTGGTTTTCATCTCTTTACATGTAAACTCATATCTCAAGTCGGTGCAAGTTATGTTGTAGCTCATATGTTATTATCTCTTCTCTTATTCTCTCTTTCTCAAGTTCTCGATGGATTATTGCTCTCATATCATGGATCAGAGAGATTTAAGCTAATTAAACTCATATCTCAAGAATAATTTTAATTCATTTTTTACCAAAGCGAGGTGCTTTGGACTTTTTTTAAAAAAAATTTGAATTTAATTAGCTTAAATCTCTCTGATCCATGATATGAGAGCAATAATCGATCGAGAACTTGAGAAAGAAAGAATAAGAGAAGAGATAATAACATATGAGCTACAACATAACTTGCACCGGCTTGAGATATGAGTTTAATTAGCTTAAATCTCTCTGATCCATTGTATCCACTTTCAACTAAATCTTTCTCTGATATACTCTATATCAACCGAAATTGAGTATCATCAATCTGGTGCTTTGGCCTTTTTTTAAAAAAATTTGAATTTAATTAGCTTAAATCTCTCTGATCCATGATATGAGAGCAATAATCCATCGAGAACTTGAGAAAGAGAGAATAAGAGAAGAGATAATAACATATGAGCTACAACATAACTTGCACCGGCTTCAGATATGAGTTTAATTAGCTTAAATCTCTCTGATCCATTGTATCCACTTTCAACTAAATCTTTCTCTGATATACTCTATATCAACCGAAATTGAGTATCATCAATCTGGTATTAGTGGTTGGAAACTGTGATGAAAAAGCTGGTGTGTGTTGAACAAGAAGATGATCAAGGATGCTACAACATAACTTGCACCGGCTTGAGATATGAGTTTAATTAGCTTGAATCTCTCTGATCCATGGTATCCACTTTCAGGTTGTCTTCATCATTGACCGCTATCTCTCGGATAACAACTGAAAAGTAATTACAAGAAGATGATCAAGGATGCTACAACATAACTTGCACCGGCTTGAGATATAAGTTTAATTAGCTTAAATCTCTCTAATCCATGATATGAGAGCAATAATCCATCGAGAACTAGAGAAACAGAGAATAAGAGAACAGATAATAACATATGAGCTACAACGACGTCGTGTTTTGGAAGCTACAACATAACGCGCATACCGCATTCATTGACTTTACGTGGTTGATGATGTCAAGTTTAAGTCATTGACAATGTTGAGGGTTATTACTTTGTTTTTTAAATTTTTTTAACTTTTTATAATTATTAAATTAAAAAAAAAAAACAACTCAAAACATCAAAACAACTACCAAAATAAATTACCCCCTCGAAGCGCCTCGCTTAGGCCTAAGCGAGGCGCTTCGAATTTAAAAAAACAGTTTTTTCTACCCCTCGTACTGACCTCATCGAATTCAGCTCCAAAGCGCCTCGCTTAGGCCTAAGCGAGGCGCTTTGAGGGTTTAAAATAGAAGGTGGGGGTTTAAATATAACCACCCATACATTTTTTTTTAACAGCAAATTTCTACTCCCTGTGGGACTTGAACCCATGACCTCCCCTTAGGTGTTCCTAGAAACTTTGCTTCTACCATTGAGCCACCAACCCCCCGATATAACCACCCATACATTATTATTATTATTTAAGTGGTAAAGTAGTAAAAGCTTTGAAAATTGAAGTGAGGGTTAGTAACGTGGATGACGTATGGAATGTGAAATGAAGGTCAAATCAAATGAGACGTCTTTCTTTCTTTCAGAAAACCCATCACCCAATCAAATCCATCATCTACAGTTTATGATTTGTATGGACACGCCAACACTCCCCCGTGATGCCCGGGTGCTTTAACTGTTCATCTTTTCATCATTATTAACCTACCAAACATCATATTTCTACGATACATACATACTTTTTTGTATTTTTATTGTTTCATCTTATTGTATTCTGCTTTTTTTTTTAAGGTCTAACCGTTTATTAAGAACATTTATTCCATTTTAAGAAAATAGTACTCAAAACTAAATTAGTTGCAGTGGCGGTTCAAGAATTTATTGCTCTAAAGTTACTGTTTTTAGATACTTAAATGTCATACAAACAGACTTAGAAATTTTAAGGTCGGTTTGACTCATGAAGTACTTTAACAATAGGGTTAGCACATATACATACTCATATAATAATTTTTTAAGTGATGAAAAAAAATAAGTAAAAGGATAAACAAAATTAAACATTTCATATTTTTTAAACTAATAAAATAAACTAGTTATTTGTATTTTTATTAGATTTATTATATTCTATATATTTTGTCTTCTTATAATTGTGTTTTTAGTATAGTGCAAAATTTTAAGAAAATAGTGCCCAAAAGTGCATTAGTTGGTTGGAACATTTAGATATGTTTAACTATATAAGGTTAGGGGGTATGGTGTTCATATCAGCGTCCATTATTTTTCTCTTCTTTTCTTCCAAATTAAGAAAATGGTCCCCTTTTTTTCTCCTTTCAATTAACATATTAACATTAAAAGTGACATATCAAAACGAATACTTTTTTTTGAAAGTCTTAGTTCAGTGGAAATCCTTGTACAACCCTAACCTAGCGATCTCAAGTTCGAATCCCTACCCACACACTGGTGTCCTCCTTGCCTAAGCTCAAACCATCACGGGGAATTTTTTTGTGGTGTGCATGAATCGAACTTGTGACCTACCCCCAGGATGGGAACCCCTAAGGGAAAACCCACCCTACCTCAAACCAGCTGGGCTGGAGATCATTGGCATCAAAACGAATACTTAGAATAGGAAAATGAAATAATAGGAAAATGAAAATATAGCAAAGATAAAATTTTAGGCTAAAAAGAGTACTTTATCCTGATATTAATTATAGGATTAACTAAGGGCATCAGTCTAATGAAATCAAAACTCTTGATTTCAATTAGTTTATTTAAACTCATTAACTAATTCATATGTGATTGATTGTTTTCTATTTCAATCAAAAGAAGGAAATTATGCGGAAGCTTATGAAGCTACGCGACTAGAAATTGGTCTTTATGACCGAAGTTATATACTCTATAGGCTGGTAAAACAGCAGTAGCAACATATTTCAACTTCTACAAAGTTTCATTCTTTTCTACAGCTAATAAAAATCATTGTTTTAGACGATGCATATGTAGAAAGCCCTTTTCTAGCATTTACTAGCGAATTTGATCTTTCTTTACTTTTTTCTTTCTATAGTGGAGATAGTCGCACGTAATGACAGATCACGGCCATATTATTAAAAGCTTGTGGTAAGAATGGATTTCATTCGAGCACTCGAAAATAATATTCCAAAGCTTTTGTGTGTTCTCTGTTACTTGTGTGGATAAGTCCTATGTTATAGAGTATATAACTTCGGTCATAGGGATCAATTTCTAGTCGCATAGCTTCATAATAATTCTGTAAAGCTTGAGAGAGAGAGAGAGAGAGAGAGAGAGAGAGAGAGAGAGAGAGAGAGGATGGGGAATTTCCCCGTGGCCACCAAAAATAAAACGGTAGGAGGGGTTTCCCTTTAGGGGTCACTGCCACCTCACCCTCAAATCCTTCACCAAAACCTAACCCCTTGGTCTAAAGAGTTGGCTTTACTAGTTTGGTGGATTGAATGCAATTTCTTTTTTAAATTGTTAGTTATATTATTATTGTTATTTATGCCGAAGAACATTTTAGGAACTATTCATTGACGTTTACAATTTAACATATAGGATAATGAAAACAATGCAATAAAAATGATGTCTCTCAAATAAGGGGTATAAAAGAGTAATTTGTTCAACCTCATCAATTGTATGGGGAGAGGAAACTTTATATAAATGAACAATTACAACAAATCCTCCTATAATTAAGGAGGTTTACAAAGATAAAAGATATATAAATATTTTACACATTATTAGCTAATACCCCCTTCAATTGGAAAGGTGGCGGTCCAAGACGTAACATAGTACAAAATTTCTCAAATTTAGGGCGCGGAAGACTTTTGGTGAAAATATCCGCCACTTGAAAATTGGTTGGAACAAACTTGGTATAAAGTTTCCCTAAATGAACAAGCTCCCTGATAAAATGATAATCTAAATCAATATGCTTTGCACGCTTATGTGATACCGGAATTTGAGTACAAAAACAAGGCACTTTTGTTATCACAAAGCAGAGTCGGACGATCTGGTAGTAAGGCATGAAGCTCACGCAACAGGTGAGTAATCCAGACAAGTTCTGCAGCAGTGTTGGCCATAGCTCTATATTCAGATTCACAACTAGAATGTGAGAAAGTTGGTTGTTTCTTAGTACTACAAGACACCAAATTTCAACCAAGAAATATAGAATAACCGTAAGCAGACCGTCTGGTATCTAAGCAACGAGCCCAATCAACATCAGAATATCCAAGAATTGATGAAGTATGAGGCCGACTATATGTAAGAACAAAGGAAATAGTGCCTTTGACATAGCGAAGAATGCGTTTAACGGCTTGAAAGTGATCAACAGTGGGAGCATGAAGAAACTGAGATACCTGATTAACAGCGTAAGACAAGTCTGGACGAGTAATGTTCAGATACTACAAGGCACCAACTAAGGACCGATAAGTCGTAGGATCAGGATAAGGCGTGCCATTAGTAATAAAAGACTAATGAGGTACCAAGGGAGCGCTAACAGGTTTAGCTTCAAATAAATCAGCCAATTGAAGAATACCTTGAGCATACTTGAATTGAGTAAGAAACAACCCTGTGTCAGTGTATGCAACTTCAAGTCCCAGAAAATAGTTAAGATCACCCAAATCATTGATTGCAAACTTGTGATTTAGACAAGTTATAAACTAATGAATAGCAGCTTCATAATTTCCAGTGAGAATAAGGTCATCAACATAGATGAGTAAATACATAAGACATGAATCCTTCTTGAAAACAAATAAAGATAAGTCGGCCCTGCTGCAGATAAAACCATAAGACACCAAGAAACTGCTAAAACGATGAAACACTGCACGAGGTGCTTGCTTAAGGCCATATAAGGCCTTGGAAAGTTTACACACATGATTGGGAAATCTAGCCTCAGCAAAACCAGGGGGTTGCAACATAAATACGGTTTCACTCAGATTTCCAATGAGAAAGGCATTTTTAACATCCAATTTATGCAACTTCCAATGATTTAGAATGGCCTAAGAGAGAACAATGCGAACAGTGGAAGCCTTAACAACATGACTAACGATATGGGAATAATCAAGTCCAGGAATCAATGGCACTTCCTCTTTTCCAGCCGAGACTATTACAACCAATGATTGAACACCAGTTAACCCAGACTTCACGGCTTGGAAGGCAGCCGATCAAAAAGTAATTTTGTTGATATATTCGACTCTAACCAAGGAAACCATGGTCGAGACAATTGGCCACGCCACGACGATCTCGAATCGGAAAGCTCTTGCCAACGCTTACAGTCATTGTTCCGTTGAGTGCATTCACAATCTTAAAGATACTCTCCGCACCCTCAAAAAAGGAACCGCAATCGTATTCGATTTTTGCCGAAAGTTTAAGGCCTTAATGGATCAACTTGCTACTATCGGTCAACCTGTTAGTGATGAGGATAAACGCCACTAGTTTCTTTGTGGCTAAGTAGTTAACTCGGCCGATATATCGGTGATATATCACCGATATCTCAGTTATCAGTCATCAACCGATATATCGGTACCGATATTTTGACCGATATCTTACCGATGTTTGACCGATATATCACCGATATTCCCGATATCAGTATCTATCTTATTAGTTCTTCTATTTGTCTTGCTTCTTATTGATGTTGTTAGTGTTTTAAGTCTTAATTGTTAATTGTTAGTGTTAAAAATTAATGTTTAAAGTCTTAATAAGTTCCCACTTGCTACAACTATTATTGTTTTGCATGTTGCAAGAGGTCAATTTGTTAATTGTAGGAGATTATATTTAATTGTTAGCGTTAAACTTTTATATATATGGATTTTGCATTATATAAAAATTACCGATATCCCATCGATATATCACCGCGATAACCTATATCTCAAATATCGCCCCTTGACCGATATTCGATATTTTACCGCATTAACTGCTTAGCTTTGTGGTCTTGGCGCCTCCTTCGAAAATTTCTCCACCTCTCAGAGAACTATTCATCCGGCTCCATCCTTTCGCGACCTTCTCGCAAATGCCGAGAATAAGGAGATTTTCTTACAAAAACTTCATGGAAATAACCCTCCTGGAGCTGCATTTTATGAGAACCATCCCAAACAAAAGAACACCCGTTCCACAACATCCTTTCGCGCCCGAGGCAGATCATCTTCATCTCGTGGTCGAAGTGGAAGCTACACCAAACAACCACCTCATTGCCAACTATGTCGCAAAGAATGACATTATGCAACCGCTTGTCCAACTCTTGCTTCTTACGCTCAAAAGGTCATTTCTCTAGATGCTAATCTTGCTCACGCCTTCCATGCTCAATGCAACATTGCCACGGACAACCCGGATTGAACTGCCGATTCAGGTGCCACAACTCATATGCTTCCAAATGACCATGGTTTACATAATTCTCAACCTCAATCCGGTAATATGCGTGTTACGTTTGGTAATGGTCAATCATTACCCGTTACACACATCGGTAACACCAATTTAAATAAATACATATCCTTACAAAACGTTCTAGTTGTCCCAAATCTCACAAAAAAATCTACTTTCAATTAGTAGACTTACAAATGACTCTCCCATTGATGTTTTGTTTTCAAACAATTATTTTCATATTCAGGACCGAAAAACAAATCAAGTTCTTGCTAGAGGCATTTGCGAAAATGGCTTCTACGTTCTCACCCAAAGTCACAAGTATCTTGTTGCCGCTCTTCCTGTTTCGCATCTTCGTGCTTCATTCAATAAATGGCATAGTCGTCTAGGACATGTGTCATTTGATACTATTTCAATGTTAAATAAACGTGGTCATGTCTTTGTTACATCAATATTGCCCAATGTGACACCCGCCACTTTATCAGGTCAAAATCCGTACACTCTCTAGTAAACATTTAATTTAATGCACACTTTAGACATCATTTTATATGGATAAGTCCCCCGAGGAAGTCTAGCAAGGCCTGAACGAGTACAATTTCACCCATATCAACGAACAATGGTGACACAAGTTTAGACAATTTCAATCTATTTTCCAAAGGACAAGTGTATATGTCCAAATATTTAATTTCATATTGATGAATATGTTGATGTATAGACACATATATGTATATAGGGAATTTTGTCCATACCTTCAAAAATAATGATTTCATAACTTACATATATACATATGTGCAATATGTACATGCATATGAATGTGCATGGGAATGAAATAATATGAGAACACATTTAATTTATGCTCTACACATGCACTTTGTCCCATCTTTAATGAACAATCTAATCTTGCTTTTGTAATTAGCTATAAATGGTAGAAAAATTAATCAACACATGTATTCAAGGAAGATTATATTCTAAACTACTTAGATACACACTTCTCCTTTCCTCCTTTCTTTCTTTTTTCGTGAACCGCCCCCTCCCCCTCTTCTTTTCTTTTCGGCACACTAACCCCACCACCATCACTTTCTTTCTTGTCCCATTTTCCCTAGACACAAGACACTTTAAATGTAGTGTCACATCCAACACATACCTTCACCATTTGTCCCATGATTAGTCATTAATAAACTAATGATATCTTCCAAAGGTTGTGTGGACTTAACACATTTGGAAGTATTCCTTAAACCTCTTGGGTCGATAATGTTGGATTACCTCATTTGTTAAAAGTCTTGTCCTCTCCCTTTGTCCCCATTTTTGGCCGCCACCATCACCTAGATCACTAACCTAGAGGATACTAAGTGTAATCACATCAAATCTAAACCTTACCCTCCATTAACTAATCAAACAAGATTTACCATCACTTTCTTGGACACCCTAAACCATCCATTAGTCATGCAAGGTTCAAGTGATTAGTCACCTTGATTAGAATGGAATCAACACCAATTATAGTTAGATTTAGGGACACACTTAAACCTATGAAAGATTACTTACCAAGTTTAGCATGTGGAGACCCCTTGGAAGCTTCAAAGCCGTCGACCACCACCTCCCCCAACATAATAATTCTTTTTTTTAACAAGTTTGATTAATCACTAGACACATGAAGTGTCACATTATGGAAAGATGGTGAAGCATGATCTTGTCATTAGTCACCTTATGAAAGATTACACCAACATAAACTATTGATTTATCACCATCACATGACTTGATTAAGAAAAAAATCCCTTGATTTAAAAAGCATAATTTGATGTAATTGCACACCAATATGGTTAGATTCTCTAATCTCTCACAAATCCATACAAGTTGACTTGCCACATAAAGAAACCACCTCCCTTTTTCCTTCCTCTTTCCCTCCCTCGGCCTCTCTCTCCCTTTTCCCTCTATAAATAGTGGTCCAAGGTTTGAACATCATTTGTTTACCTCACCACTCAACATTACTTGCATACACACACATACACTTAACCCCTTCCTAGTTTCCAAGCTAACCTTGCAAGACTCAAGAGGTATGAACATCCATTCATCTTGTTGTTCTTATATTTATTTTTCCCACACACTAGTGTTCACCTATATAAACAAACATAGCTACCATGTATAGAACATTAGTTATCTTGTGTCACAACTAATAAAACTTGTTACAAGAAAATGTGTAAAAACTTATCTATATATGTATGTATGCAAGTAGTATGTATAAGTAGATATGTATGTTTTAAGCTATGGATACATGTATGTTGAATATTCTAAGTTGCAAGTATACATATGTATGTATGCGAGACATGTGTGTGTACCAATGAATGTGTACGCGTTTATATATATGTGTAACTAGGTGAAATCCTGTGCGATGCACGGGAAGACTATATCATTTTTAAGGTCTGTTTACTAAATACCAAATTAAGAAGTCAGACATCTGTTGCAAGCAAAGTCTATTTACTAAGGTCTGTTCCAGAGCAGTGGGTCTGTTAAGAAGATCTGTCTGAAACAGTTGTTGCTTCAAACAGATGTTGCTTCAACAGTTTGCTTCAAACAGCTGTTGCAAGCAAACTGTTGAAGCATCATCTATTTGAAGCAACAACTGTTTCAGACAAATCTCCTTAATAGACCCACTGCTATGGAACAGAACTTAGTAAACAGACTTTACTTGCAACAAATGGTTTACTTCTTGATTTAGAAAGATAATAAAACACTCGTTTTTTTTTTCCGTTTTTTGTATAGCACCATGGTTCTTGTTGGAAAGATAATAAAACGCTCGTTAATTTGGTGCAATTTTTATTTTTTTAAAAATGACATTTAAAAAAGTTATTAACGTTTAAAAATCATGGGGGAAAGTGCATGTGCTATGCACATGAGAGAGAAAAAATAATTTAATAGTAGATGTGCCATGTGGCTTAAGGAGAGCTTGAATAAAATTAAATGAGCGGGAAAACGAAAACTATGCTCTCATATGATCACACGTGTCCCAACTTTGCTTTCATTTATATACTAGGTGAGATCCCGTGTGGAAACACACGAGAGTATTAAACCCTGCTTTAGTCTCAACCAATAGACTGCCTGCACTTTAACCAATGACGCATCGGCAGACCAAGCCTCTGTTTCAAGACGTCGGTTTATATTGACACATCAACAGACCAAAGCGTTACTTAATAAAATAACACTGAAGCAACAGATCGTCTGTAATTCAACTTTTTGTAATTGAACGTTTGATTCAAACAGCTGTTAGTTTAACGGTTTCTTTCAAAACAGTTGTTCCATCAAACAGATTTTACTAACAATGACTTCAGACACATTGATATATTGTAATTTGTATTCTGCTTTAACAGTAGACTATTGATATATTCTAATCGATATTTTTCATCATATAAGAATAAAAAATTAAATACAAAAGACATAATATATAAAATTAAATTTTCATTATAATTATAGACGTAAAAGTAAAAAATACATTTAAATAACTATCGTGTGGTACTCAACACTTCCTTCAATCTCTTGTCCTTCTCTTTAACAAAGTTTCTGTAGGACATACATATTTTTTGTATGTCCTCACTGAACTTTTCGTTTGACCTTATGTTTTCCAAGAGAAATGAAGAGGCATTCCATCTTTCCTTTGATAAATCGGTAGCAGTGACTTGATTCAGTTTCAGATTGGTCTTCCATATGTGATGTTCCAATAGCCGTGTAGCATTTTCGATAACTTGAAGAATCTCGAATTCTTCATCTTCTTTAAAACAGTCTAAAACGATTTTTTGAACATCTGACATTCTAGACAACTGGTTGGTGCTGCTGGAATCCATGTTGCTACTATTTTTAGAGAATTGATAAACTTATGCAGATGTAGAAAATACGTTTGAATAGTGGGCTATACAAAGAAATGAAAATCCAGTTTTATAGTAAATTTTATAGTAAAAAGTATACATTAACTATAATGAATCTATTAACTGCAGTGAATTAACTATCATGAATTTATTAATTACAATTAAGTTTATTAATCTTGGATACACACGGTATTAACTCATTTATTTTCACACTAAGAAAAATTTTCAAATTCTTTTTTTTTATTTTTTAAATAGATATTTCAAGATAAAAATAAATACGTACTACTATTTAACAACATTTGTAGAAATATGAAAAATGAGATATTTAGGTCTTTTATATTGTGACACCCGGCATGTTCGGCTTAAACATTTTAGTAACACCTAAGTCTACCTCAGCGAGAAACATTTATAAACGGACTTAACTAGGTTAGTTGAGTCGGGTTAAGATAGGATCGTCCAGGGTTCAATAATCTGGAGGATCATTGGGAGTCATTTTGGGAATACACTAGTACCGGGTCCTGTTGTTGGGGAAATTACATAAACTAAATTAAGTGTTATGTGTAGATTGATTCTTATATGGTGGATTATATGCAAATACGTGTTTAAACGATGTGTAGATGATCATCCATGCTTATATACGTTAAACATAGTGATGTGTGTAAATGTATATATAAAAATAACACAAGCTTTAATTAAAACGACTCACCTAAAAACTACACACGCACGACAAGTGTACCGGTTGCAAAGCAGTAAACAGATAAGACCGAGTATCGAACCCAAAGACGCGAATGCAACTCTAGATCACAACCTCTACCGAATACTAGCCTAAATAAATAGATACTTATAGGGGTGGTATTTTAAACTATTAATTATAAACTTAATTAAACTAAATAGATTAAACTTAACTTAACTTAACAACTAATAGGAACTTAAGGAACTGGAGAAATCAGGTAGGAAGAAGGCTGGTAACCTGGGTAGAATCCCTAGACTCTGGTTATAAAAGCTGACCTATGTAATTCGGTTGGAGACCCTGTTCTCACCTAATAAACCTCCTGTCAAGGATAGTCGACTAGACTCAAGGCGGGACAAGTATTGAGATGCTAAAATGAAAGTGGATCGCCCCAACGAAACCAAATCCCACAGTAATCCTTTAATCAACCACTCTTGGATCGAAAACTCCCAAACTGTGAAGCAGACTTAATAATTACGAATGAAATCCTAGGAAAACTCTAAACACGAATAAGTAACCGGCCTCGCCCCAGCGATAACCAAACTACCAAACAATGCCTAGTTAGTCACCCTAGCAATCCCGAATTATATTCCTAACCTTCGGGATAGGATTGCACACCTTAGCTAATTGATTTTAAAAACCCGGTAAACTTGCGTTATTGCTAACTACAAGAACTAGCTTGACAACAAAAGTTAATCAAACTAGAATGATTTCTAGATCTAGGGAATATTCCTATGTGCCTAGAACATCAAAACCAACAAACAAGTAATCAAATAAAAAAGCGCTACACAAATATTCAAAATCAAAAGTAAAAATTAAATCATGTAACCCAACACATCCAAAACGGAAAACTTAAGTATTTAATTAAAAACCATAATCTAGTTCATCATCCAAAATCACCAATAAAAGTTTTAGCTCATAATATTAAAAGACATCTTCACAAAATAAATAAAAATAGTTTTAATCATGTCAATAAAAATATGAAACAAAAACTAAACCAAACCCGGGGTTTCTTGAATATTAATCTTTAACGTGCCCGGGACCTTTTCCCCTCACTACAAAAAAATGCCATTTAGTGGCACACACTTTTAATGGCATATGTATTTTGTGTCACTAGGTTAGGTTTTTGGTGACACTTTGTGTATGTCACATTTTATTAGCACACACTTTTAATGGCATATGTATTTTGTGTCACTAAGTTACGTTTTTAGTGACACTTTGTGTATGTCACACTTTATTAACACACGCTTTTAATAACATTTATCTTTTATGCCACTAAATTTGGCTTTTAATGACACTTTAAGTATGTCACTAAAAAATTGCATTAGTCCTAAGATCAAATCACATACTTAATAAAACTTATGCCACAATAACTTTTCCTAAAATTTCCCTCCGATGCTAAATTTATGCCACAAAAACTTTTCCAAACTTTTTCTCTAATCACAAAATTTTTCCCTATAATTTCATTCTACACTAAAATTGATACACCCAAAACTTTCTTTACACTTCAAATTTTTTCCTAAAATTTATATGTCCAATTAACATGTATCAATATCATTTTGTGCTTATCACAACCTTTTTCTTTTGGATTTTTTAGTTGGTATAGACTGAGTTTATGTAGCGTAGCGCAGGGTAATTGTACTCATATATCATAATTTAATATCTTTAAAAAGTTTGGTGGGAAAGACATTAAAAAAGAATTAAATTTTTTTGAAGGAAAATATGTCGTACCAAACAATAAGAAAAGAACTAAACTTGACACTCTAGATAATAATATGTCGTACTAAAGAAAAAAAAACAATTATTTTTTAAAGGAATTTCTTAGGAAATTTTACATACATCGAAAGAATAAGATTGAGATATATAATTTTCCCACTCATATTATCCCCTAAAGTTTCCCTCCATCACCAAAATTTCCCACTAGTACTCTTACGTGAATATGATTAGGGCAATTATTAATTTCCCTCTTTATTTGGCTTAGGGCTAGTTGGGTCAATTTTCAATGCCAACCTCACCCCAAAAATGATTCCAATTAGGCGGCAATCTCGTCATCCCAGCAGCGGCAATCAATTTAGCTTTGTTCAGTTGTTAGGGATTTCGGTCTGGTTCCCCATCCTCTACGGCTTGGTCCGGTAAGCCTTCTGGTACATTGCTTGGTCTGGTTCCCCATCCTCTACGCCTTCTGCATTTGAGGTACATGAGTGTTTACCTGCCCCTTTATTGTTTTTATGTTCTATTAAAAAGAGACTAGTCTATCAAATCTAGTAATTAAAAAAAGAAATTTCAATTTTAGTTTGAATTTTGATGTTATATCCGTATGTGTTTTGGTTTGAATGTGACATATGAGTTAACTTTTGTAACTAATTTTGAACTACAGTATACTTAAAAGTGATAAGGATTGTATGAATGTATTTGGGATGAATGGAATCACAATTGGTTTGACTGTCTTTTTGAATAATGCACTGCCAGTTTAGCAATTTCTTCAGTGGCGAAGCTTGACCCAAAACTTAGGGGGTTGGAAGTCACCGGGGTCAGAAATCGCTAGTTTCGGGGCGTCGAAAACCAATTTCGGGGGGTCGAAAACCAATTTCAGGGGGTCGAAACTGTATATACAAGAAAATTTCTATACGAATACTATAAAATTGGAACTTCTGAGCGAAAATTCGGGGGGTCGGCCGCCCGTCCCCGCCCCTTAATAGCTGCGCCACTGAATTTCTTTGTTATGTTTTGTGTGTGTGGGTTTGAATTTCACCTTTTTATAGCTTTTAAAAGTGATTTTGAACTAGAGTATGCATAAGATAGTAAAGATTGTATGATTATGTTTGGATGAAATTCTTGAGGTTTCGAATTGGATAGAATCACAATTTGTTTGATTGTTTTCGAATTATGTACTCGGCATCTTTAAGCAGTTCGTATATTTAGCCATCTTTCATAAAGTATGTTATATTTTAATTGATAAGCTTCTAACTTCAATGTTAATTATAGACGCGTTACGCCTTCAGTTCAAGTCTCGCAAATGACAATTTACTATTTGAGCCAATATTCAAATCCAAATCCACTATATTTGAGCTCGTTTATTTTCGAAAGCTCCAACTCGACTCGTATGTAGTTTTTCAAGCTCGAGCCCGTTTTTTTATTTTACGAATTAATTCATTTTAGTTTTGAATGTTATTTTATATGCAATTATTTTCTCATAATTTTGTAAATGTAAATGATTTAAATTACATTAGTAAAACATTAAATTTTAATTGTCTCCCACTTTATAAAGAATTAGGCGGCAAATAATTTGGTGAACCCTAATTCCATTTATCAAACCACAATTAAAGGAGCTACAATTTAGGCGGCAGAATTTTGTTCAACCAGAACAGATCGAAGAGGCGACCAGTATAACGAGACGACCAGAGTAACGATATCGAAGAGAACATCGATCTGAATCACGTAATATCAACCGGAACACAGAGCGACCAGGAGGGTTTGATTATTGTTCAATTTAATTGTTGTTCTTTGATGCTGATTCTTAGATCGACCAGAACACAGATCGATTTAATTTTCCATTTTAGTTGTTGCTCTTTGATTCTTATTATTTGATGGACTAGAACACAGAACACAGTGTTGATGGCTGTTGTTTAAAGCTGATTTTTTATAGTATACGTACAAAATTTGTTTAATGTTTTTTTTTTGGTTTTGATAGTATACTAGGGACAGTTTTGAATTGTTGTTTAATGTTGATTGCTGTTGTACAGAACACAGAAAGACTAGATGTAGATGTTGATAGTATACATACAAAAGTTAGAAAATATAAAAGGGGACAATGGTTATTAGGTGTATGCTCAATGTGTTAGAATTAAATATTTATGTTTTTAGCAAAGTATTGTTGACACATTATGAGTTTTGCCCTTTTTTAATATCATAATAAACCTATGATATTATTAATATACCTTTCCTATACTTTTGAAACAATGTGTCCAACTTTGATATTAAACATTACTATCTTTTATTATTAAAAAATGACATGTTCAATTGTTTGTTATGAAGACGATATATATTGAAAACATACCGCATGTTTTTTTAATACTGAGTATGGGTACGCGCAAGGGACTACATATAACTTCCACTGACTTTAATGAGCTTTTTTACGACATTGTTGAAGACCTTGGCGACTATGAAACTGAAAATCACCATACCGGTAAAATGCAATGTTGTCATTTCTTGGTGTTTCTAAGCTAATTTGACCGTCCTAATTTGCTACTTTTTGACCTTGATCAGGTCCAATGGCAAACAGAAACAAGAAAAATAAAACTTTAAAAGTAGAAGGCAATGAATATGAGAAGATTAGACAGTTGACACTCCAGGAGAACCAAAAAAAATTGGAACAACTTGGAATTAAAAACATTGTCAGGTCTTTTACAAGTTAGCCAGAAAGTCGAAAAACGAAGAAAAAAAATAGTAAAGCAGAGCACTCATGCTGAGGACGTAGAGTTTATTCCAGATCTAGGTGATGATAATGAGGAAGATAACCAACAATGTGCTAGAAATGTTGTACTACCCAAAAAGGTAATTGATTATTAAAACTTTGTTTTTTATTTATATATACTTTCTTTTCTAATGAAATTTTTTTTTACAGCAACATCGTCCACAGTATATTGCACCAATGTCCATAAATAGAGTTGCAAATCTAACGAAGCTATGCCGAGTGATGGTTCCGAATGTCTCCCAAGAGGTTTCATCAACATCGAATGCAACAAAACTGATTAAACAACGACAAACAGTTACCATGAGTGACACAATCAAAGGTAATACAAGGGGAGCAATGAGAAAGTTGGTTCTTGTTGATGAGGATGATGACGAGGATGATGATGAAGCATCTCAAGGTAATATTTTGTTAATCGAAAAGTTTGGTTCACTTAAAAGTACTTATTATATTAATTTACTCTTTTATGCTTATAGAAGGTAATAGAGTTGATACGGAAGTAGATGATGTTGATCAAAATGATGAGTATGAAGACATGTGTGATGCAATACATACAGATCAACATGAGATGCAAATGGCAGGTCGCAACTATTACGAAGATGAAGGTGATGTTCAAGAACAATTACAAGGCACTGAATAACAAAAAGCAACAACATCTGTTTCAAAGGGTAATAGTATAGGTAGGCGTAAGAGGCTACGTATCACTTCTACCGTCTCCAATGAGCATATTGAAGAACATGTTGACAATGACCCTGTTGAAGATGATTTTGAAGACCACCAAATTTTTAAAACTCAAGGTAATGATATTTTTGAAACAACACGATAGCAGTTATGTTCAAATTGTATAAAATTTGTAAATTGTTTTCTAATTTTTTTTTCGAATTTGTTAGGTGCTCCTAAAAAGGTTATAGGCTATACACAAAAAAGTGAAACCTGGAAAATGGATAGTTCAAATAGAATAGTTGTCACATTCAACAACTTGGGAAAGCCTATTGGGGATGAAGGTAGTGAACTTGTTCAATTCCTTGGGACACTTGTGAGGAATTCTGATCATGTATCCATAGAATATTCTGACTGGAGAAAGGTTCCCATACAAAACAAAGAGGACATGTATTCACTCGTTAAGGTATATGTCTTTATTAAGTTTCAAAATGTATCCACTAGTTAAAGTAATAGGTGTATGCTTAATATATATAATTTTTGTTTCAGTCAAAATTTATTATTTATCCAAATGAAACAAATGAGATTAAAAGTTGGATCTTCGAAAGCATGGGAACAAAATGGAGAACGTGGAAAGGCTCGTTAAAGCAACGTGCATATGATCCAAGCCTTACTGTTGATGAAATCGTGGCACAACATGTTAAGAATGACAACAGACTGAATGCAACTCAATTTAAAGAACTCGTTACTCGTTGTTTCACTCCAGAATTCCAGGTAACAATGACGTGCAACTTTGAGTTTTTTTACAATATATAAAATTATCTAATTAGAATAAAGATTTTTTATTGTGTACTTTTTACCCTTTACCATAAAGTACATGTAATGTTAAAAGATTGAGCCGCTCAAAGATGAATGAACCTCATGTTAGTGGGACAAAGTCATTTGCTAGACTTGCTCATGAGATGGTATTATTCAATCTATTTTTGACACTTATTATTGTATTTTTTTTACTTGTTAATTCCTTTACTAACCTTCAAAGATAAATTATAGGCGACAAAGAATAATGGTGTATATCCAACACGAAGAGAAATATATATAGCAACTCGCACTTGTAAAGATGGAAGCATTGTTGATAATTAAGCTGCTCAAGTTGTGGTAATGTATTTTATATTCCTATATATCATTGGTGTGCTTATGTATTTTTATGATTACCTATTTTATTATGTGTTTAGGCTTCATTAAAAAATATTCCAAAGGACTCTACAATCACACCCAACAATCCAGATGATTTTACAAACGATGACTACTCAAAAGTTAAAAACCCTGAGAAAAGATGATACATTCGATTAGTTGGAAGGATGCCAGCTGCAAAAAGTAATAGTGCTTCTTTGACAGCTTCACAAACTATTGATAAGCTAACGAGTGCTGTCAATGCTATGGCTACCATCATCCAAGAACATATCCCAATGCAAATTTTTTAGCAATATAAACATGCAGGTAATTACATACATTAACCATTATTTGGTTCTTTATGATTACATATTTATGTACCATCATTTATTTCATTTATATGTTTTAGGTACCGGATATTGGTTCTTTGGTCCCTAACAACTCTTTACGAGTTAACGAAATATCATCTTCAAGAAGTCATAATGATAACGGTAATTACTCTTAACTTGTTACTTTTTTACTACTTCATAATATTAAATGGACGTGCTTATGTTGTAATCTTACTATGAAATTGATCATCAAAAACTTTCCCTTTTACAGAGCAAGAAACACGTTTGGACAATTGATTTTGAACTTCTTGTTGACATTGCAATTAAGGTAATAAGTTGGTTTTTTTTTTGTATAGTTAGGTGTTTGGGCTAATTATAAATGGCTGCATATTATATTATATGTTACTTTTTTGTTAAATTGTTAGTTGTTCCGGCCATTTGTTATACACGATTTTCTTTTGAATAAAGAACAATGAGTTTCATAAATTAAAGAACTTTGAAATTTTGTTGAATCAATACTAATGCTTATTATATGGTTGATGATGGCAGGGAAATATCATGAGAAGCTTTGAAGTCAAGTTCTATGATAGTGGAATTCTTTCTCAAAAGAATGTTTTGACTTTTTGTGTAACTATTTGAAATTTGGGATATGTTACTTATTACATATTGTTTTGCTAACGTTTGAAATATATTTTGGATTGAACTTATTATTGAAGTTATAATATTATGATTTCTACATTTACAGTTTTTTTTATCAAACTTTTATTTTATATTTAAATTGTAAATAATGTGATTTTTGTGATATAATTATGTGCCACTAAATAATGTACATATATATACGTAGAAGCAGTGTTTTGAAAACCGGACCGGACCGGCCGGTCGGACCGGTGTCCAGGGCTTGGACCGGTCTGGTTCTGGTGTTTGGACCGCCCTGCAACTGAACCGCTTGTGAACCGCTGAACCGGCCGGTCGGACCGGAAAATAAGGGGTCGAACCGTTCTTTTTTTATTATTTTTATTATTTTTTGGGTTTCGATACATGTTTGACCCGGTTCGTTGGACCGTTCGGGCCAGTCGGACCGGTCGAACCGGTAAACCGCCCGGGGGTCCGGTTCGACGTCAGGTCCGGTTCTGAAAACCTTGCGTAGAAGCAATTTTTACTGACACAAATGTTTTTTCATATTGTGGCAAAAAAAAAGTGCCACTAAAACTAGTATAAATATGTAACTAGAATCAATTTTTAGAGGCACAAAATATGTGTCACAAAAGTCTTTTCTATATTGTGGCAAAAAAAAAGTGTCACTAAAGCCCCAAAAAATTTGTGCGGCAGATTGAAAAAGTGTCACTAAAAGGCTTTAGTGTTAGCATTTCTAGTGACACTTGTTTTGTGTGCCGCCCATTCCTATAAGGGTCTTTAGTGGCACTTTTTGGTTTTCTTGTGACACTTTTTGTATGTCACAAAATGACATTTTTTTTGTAGTGCCTTCAAAGTTACCTATGTTCGATCACAACTTCTGAAGGCGGCAGTGATACGTTCGATATGGCTATCGTGTTCGATAATAATCTTCCCTCTCCTTCGATATAATATTCGCAGCTCCACCTCCTCTCTTGATATCGATCTCCTCCCCCTAAAATAATGCACCGTCCAATTTATGTTCGCCCCCTTTACGAATCCAAAAATTTCACAATAGATTAGAGCCCCTTTTTTTATGTTTTTGTCTTTAGTGGACTTTTAGCGCTGTGACTCCAAGTCACGTTTTTTTTTTGTATTTTTTTTCTTTTATTATTATTATTATTATTATTATTATTATTATTATTATTATTATTATTATTGTTATTTATTAGATATAGCATTCTAGCTTCATGCTCTTGACTCGGGTGTTCTTGGCTTGACCAAAATTGCTCATTTACGCTCCAACGTCAATTCGAACACCTACTAAAATATAAAATAAATACATAAGTAATAATAATGACACAAAACTAATAAAAATATATAAAAACCTATACTAAATAAAATAGACCAGTACACGTCTAAAACTAATAAAAACAATATTTAAACGACTCGAAAATTATACAAACTTTACACTGGAAATAGATGTATTTTACAATACATCAAATACCCCCACACTTATCTCTTTTTCGTCCCTGAAAAAGAATTATGCTATGGAATCACAATCAAATAATCTGGCCTCAAAACATAGGTTACTTTAATTTTAAAAATCTACTCACGTGCCAACTGCAATTTCAGGTATACTTGTAATCTTAAACCCAACCGCCGGTTTCTAAGCCCCTTATCATGTTAGTTTAATTTTAGGTTCATTTAGTCTACTTTTGGGTATCACAGTAAAGAAGCCATAGTTTCACCTAATCCCGCCTCAAGCTTATGAAACAAAAGGAACAACCAATTGACTATTCCTAACCGTTTTATGTAGAAAACCGAGAGAATTTAAAATCAATTGTTTTTTTTCATCTCAGCATACTTAACTCAGAGGGTGTGACCAATCCAAGTCGCTATCCCAATGGCCAGGCACCTTAAGCTTCAGCATTTTCGCTTGGATTTCTAATTAATTCATGAGCTTATTTTTAGGTATTTATTTTCAGACAATCCTAGAGGGAGTCGAGTCCGGAGTCATGACTCGTTTCTCACTACCACCATGCCTTTCCTCGCACATCTCATCTTGTAGACGATCAAGCCGACTTTTTATTCTATCTAGTGACTCAGATGTTGCAGGGTTAAACCACCGGTTTTCCTGTGGGTATGAAGGCTGGTATGACTGATATGGATGTGGCTGCAAATACGTGTTAGAATAATAATCCGTGGAATACCCCGATAAATATGAATGAGGGCATCTTATGGTAAAGAGGGATCATCCGCAGATCTCGCACATGATAAAAAAAATTATATATTACGAATACAAAATAATAATAATAATAATAAGAAAAAAAAAATAAAAGCAAAAATTATTCACAAAATAGTAGACCAGAAACGGATCGGATAACTCTCAAGAGTGCTAATTGCGTCCCCGGCAACGGCGCCAAAAACTTGATGTGTGTAAATGTATATATAAAAATAACACAAGATTTAATTAAAACGACTCGCATAAAAACTACACACGCACGGCAAGTGTACCGGTCGCAAAATAGTAAACAGATAAGACCGAGTATCGAACCCAAAGACGCGAATGCAACTCTAGATCACAACCTCTACCGAATACTAGCCTAAATAAATAGATACTTATAGGGGTGGTATTTTAAACTATTAATTATAAACTTAATTAAACTAAATAGATTAAACTTAACTTAACCTGGAGAAATCAGGTAGGAAGAAGGCTGGTAACCTGGGTAGAATCCCTAGAATCTGGTTATAAAAGCTGACCTATGTAATCCGGTTGGAGACCCTGTTCTCACCAAATAAACCTCCTGTCAAGGATAGTCGACTAGACTCAAGGCGGGACAAGTATTGAGATGCTAAAATGAAAGTGGATCGCCCCAGCGAAATCAAATCCCACAGTAATCCTTTAATCAACCACTCTTGGATCGAAAACTCCCAAACTGTGAAGCAGACTTAATAATTACGAACGAAATCCTAGGAAAACTCTAAACACAAATAAGTAACCGGCCTCGCCCCAGCGATAACCAAACTACCAAACAATGCCTAGTTAGTCACCCTAGCAATCCCGAATTATATTCCTAACCTTCGGGAAAGGATTGCACACCTTAGCTAATTGATTTTAAAAACCTGTTAAACTTGCGCTATTCCTAACTGCAATCCCGAATTATATTCCTAACCTTCGGGAAAGGATTGCACACCTTAGCTAATTGATTTTAAAAACCTCCTAAACTTGCGCTATTCCTAACTGCAAGAACTAGCTCGACAACAAAAGTTAATTAAACTAGAATGATTTCTAGATCTAGGGAATATTCCTATGTGCCTAGAACATCAAAACCAACAAACAAGTAATCAAATCAAAAAGCGCTAGTACACAAATATTCAAAATCAATCGTAAAATTAAATCATGTAACCCAACACATCCAAAACGGAAAACATAAGTATTTAATTAAAAAACAAAATCTAGTTCATCATCCAAAATCACCAATAAAAGTTTTAGCTCATAATATTTAAAGACATCTTCACAAAATAACTAAAAATAGTTTTAATCATGTCAATAAAAATATGAAACAAAAACTAAACCAAACCCGGGGTTTCTTGAATATTAATCTTTAACGTGCCCGGGACCTTTTCCCCTTCAAAGTTACCTCTGTTCGATCACAGCTTCTGAAGGCGGCTGTGATATGTTCGATATGGCTCCTGTGTTCGATAATAATCTTCCCTCTCATTCGATATAATATTCGCAGCTCCACCTCCTCTCTTGATATCGATCTGCTCCCCCTAAAATAATGCACCGTCCAATTTATGTTCGCCGCCTTTACGAATCCAAAAATTTCACAATAGATTAGAGCCCCTTTTTTATGTTTTTGTCTTTAGTGGGCTTTTAGGGCTGTGACTCCAAGTCAAGTCACGTTTTTTTTTGTTTTTTTTATTAATATTATTATTATTATTATTTATTTAATATAGCATTCTAGCTCCATGCTCTTGACTCGGGTGTTCTTGGCTTGACCAAAATTGCCCATTTACGCTCCAACGTCTACTCGAACACCTACTAAAATATAAAATAAATACATAAGTAATAATAATGACACAAAACTAATAAAAATATATAAAAACCTATACTAAATAAAATAGACCAATACACGCCTAAAACTAATAAAAACAATATCTAAACGACTCGAAAATTATACAAATTTTACACTGGAAATAGATATATTTTACAATACATCAAATATCCCCACACTTATCTCTTTTCCGTCCCTGAAAAAGAATTATGCTATGGAATCACAATCAAATAATCTGGCCTCAAAATATAGGTTACTTTAATTTTAAAAATCTACTCACGTGCCAACTGCAATTGCAGGTATACTTGTCCTCTTAAACCCAACCACCGGTTTCTAAGCCCTTTATCATGTTAGTTTAATTTTAGGTTCATTTAGTCTACCTTAGGGTCTCACACTAAAGAAGCCATGGTTTCACCTAATCCCGCCCTAAGCTTATGAAACAAAAGGAACAACCAATTGACTATTCCTAACCGTTTTAAGTAGAAAACCGAGAGAATTTAAAATCATTTGTTTTTTTTATCTCAGCATACTTAACTCAGAGGGTGTGACCAATCCAAGTCACTATCCCAGTGGCCAGGCACCTTAAGCTTCAACATTTTCGCTTAGATTTCTAATTAATTCATGAGCTTTTTTTTAGATATTTATTTTCAGACAATCCTAGAGGGAGTCGTGTCCGGAGTCACTATCCCTAGAAATGACACCATTGGTCTTGCCCTTATTTTATATCCAGCTCTTTTTTTTTCAACTTTTGATTAGAAGTTCTAACGGTTTTAAACTTATAACGGCATTCCTTTTACTATTATTGGCGGTTTCAGCTTCCCCATTTTTTTTCTAGATGAGAACCCACAAGGTATCCTAATATATTTAGGTGTATTAGCTCAAAGGAAACTTTTCTACCGGCTGAGCCTACCCACACATCCCAAGTCAACACACTTTCGATTATTTATTCTTCTAATACATATAATATTTGAAAACCAGACAGTTGATTTTATCTATCATTTCCCATATTTTATAATGCAAACTTCAAAATCAGGGACATTTTTTTTTCAATTTTTTTAATTTTTTCTAATTTTTTTTGAAATAAAGACTCAACCTATACTGAAACGCAGGTCCCATCCTCACACTTAAAATTGCACATTGTCCTCATTGTGTAGCGATAAGGAACTAAAAATAAAGCAGAATAACAAAAAATATATAACCAGTAAAGTGGAACATACTCCCTTGGCAATATTGTAGTAACATCCTCGCAAAGCGTGTCCTTAGCTGTCCCATCCAAGTGTACAGCAACCGTATAGCATTCCATTCGCGGCTGCATCAATAATCTGTAAAACAAACACTAAAAAGACAAAAAGTAAAATGAAAAAAAAAAACACAACTGTGTTGGGATGAATGTTTACAAAAATGATTTTTAAAGGATCTCCTCGCCAGAATGGAGATTGAGTACAGACGAGAAGATCCCACTATGAAAAGAATGCAGACCATCCTCACACTTAGACTCAAACAAAGACACAAACTAAAATTAATAAACAAAATACCTACAAACTCTACAACTTGGAAAAAACCAAAGTATTAATCAGGTGGCTTATATTTAATCCAACCTATGTCCAACCCGTTCAATTCTTTTCGTTCACCATTGTTCGTCAAAAAACAATTGGTGAAAATATAAAGACGTTTGAAAAATTCAAACGGGTTGGGCCACCTATCCCTAGACTTACCTGGACCAAACCTGATATGTGGATGTGGCTTGTGATTCTGGTCCATGTAACTGCGTGCCTTCTCCCGTGGTGATGGCCATGGTGGTGGCAATGCAATATCCAATGCCTGCACGGGCCGTCTGAGGTGTTCTTCTTCTTCCACCACTGCTTCTTTCTCATCTTCCTTGTTTGGTGACTCATGAATTTCCACAGTCGGGTATTCTCTCAATAATGCCTCTAAGATATCGAGGTCACCTACTGGGTCAAAATCTTTGTCCACTTCTAGAGCTGACAAATCAACCAACTCGTCACCAAACTCTGCTTCCCAATCAGCTGGTTCTTCAAGCAGGTCAGTGGTATCTTCCTCTTCCACCACTTCTTCCTCAAACAGCCAGCCTGTGGATTCTGAAAAATCCATATCTTCCTCGGCCTCCCCTATCTTCTCCATCATGGTTTTCTTGTACGCGTCCCACTCTATCCTTTCTATCTCCTCATCATCACTCCAGACATCTGCCTCCCAAGGATATGCTGCTGAACTAGAGATCTGGCAAGGTTGCTCATCCTGCTGAACCGGAGGTGGGACTAAGGCGTCCATTATGGTCTCTGGCTCTAACCCTGAATCCTGCAAAATATCATCCTCACAAGTCAAGTGTAAAGAATTATATGTGTCAGTTAAATCATGCACATAATCAGATGAGTAAGGACAAACAGTTTCAGCAACGGGCCTAATACAATCAGGTAATGTAAGTGTTACCATCTCGTCTGGGTCATCATTTGTGAAATAAACCTGCTGAACTGGAGGTGGGACTTCAACGTCCATTATGGTCTTCAGTTCATCCACCTGAACCTCTAGCCTCTTAAGTGCCGCATCTTGTTCCCTCAAATAGCCGGTGCGCTTGGATATCAAAGAATCCATATCCTCGAGCATGAGCTGTTGGTTAGCAAGGAAGGCGGCAAAATCGGGTCTAGTGTGAGACGAGACATCCCGATATTCAGGATGTGGATACAAATGGTGGCTAGGTGGATACTCTGACGAGCTACCACCATGTCTTTCCTCGCACATCTCATCTTGTAGACGATCAAGCCGACTTTTTATTCTATCTAGTGACTCAGATGTTGCAGGGTTAAACCACCGGTTTGCCTGTGGGTATGAAGGCTGGTATGACTGATATGGAAGTGGCTGCAAATACATGTTAGAATAATAATCCGTGGAATACCCCGATGAATATGAATGACGAAATCTTATGGTAAAGTGGGGTCCTCCGCAGATCTCGCACATGATAAAAAAATTATATATTACGAATAAAAAATAATAATAATAATAAGAAATAAAAAAAATAAAAGCAAAAATTATTCACAAAATAGTAGACCAGAAACGGATCGGATAACTCTCAAGAGTGCTAATTGCGTCCCTGATAACGGCGCCAAAAACTTGATGTGTGTAAATGTATATATAAAAATAACACAAGCTTTAATTAAAACGACTCACCTAAAAACTACACATGCACGACAAGTGTACCGGTCGCAAAGCAGTAAACATATAAGACCGAGTATCGAACCCAAAGACGCAAATGCAACTCTAGATCACAACCTCTACCGAATACTAGCCTAAATAAATAGATACTAATAGGGGTGGTATTTTAAACTATTAATTATAAACTTAATTAAACTAAATAGATTAAACTTAACTTAACTTGACAACTAATAGGAACTTAAGGAACTGGACAAATCAGGTAGGAAGAAGGCTGGTAACCTGGGTAGAATCCCTAGACTCTGGTTATAAAAGCTGACCTATGTAATCCGGTTGGAGACCCTGTTCTCACCTAATAAACCTCCTGTCAAGGATAGTCGACTAGACTCAAGGCGGGACAAGTATTGAGATGCTAAAATGAAAGTGGATCGCCCCAGCGAAACCAAATCCCACAGTAATCCTTTAATCAACCATTCTTGGATCGAAAACTCCCAAACTGTGAAGCAGACTTAATAATTACGAATGAAATCCTAGGGAAACTCTAAACACGAATAAATAACCGGCCTCACCCCAACGATAACCAAACTACCAAAAAATGCCTAGTTAGTCACCCTAGCAATCCCGAATTATATTCCTAAGCTTCGGGAAAGGATTGCACACCTTAGCTAATTGATTTTAAAAACCTCCTAAACTTGCGCTATTCCTAACTGCAAGAACTAGCTCGACAACAAAAGTTAATCAAACTAGAATGATTTCTAGATCTAGGGAATATTTCTATGTGCTTAGAACATCAAAACCAAAAGTACCAGTACACAAATATTTAAAATCAAACGTAAAAATTAAATCATGTAACCCAACACATCCAAAATGGAAAACATAAGTATTTAATTAAAAACCATAATCTAGTTCATCATCCAAAATCACCAATAAAAATTTTAGCTCATAATATTTAAAGACATCTTCACAAAATAAAAAAAATAGTTTTAATCATGTCAATAAAAATATGAAACAAAAACTAAACCAAACCCGGGGTTTCTTGAATATTAATCTTTAACGTGCCCGGAACCTTTTCCCCTTCAAAGTTACCTCTGTTCGATCACAGCTTCTGAAGGCGGCTGTGATATGTTCGATATGGCTCCTGTGTTCGATAATAATCTTCCCTCTCCTTCGATATAATATTGGCAGCTCCACCTCCTCTCTTGATATTGATCTGCTCCCCCTAAAATAATGCACCGTCCAATTTATGTTTGCTGCCTTCACGAATCCAAACATTTCACAATAGATTAGAGCCCATTTTTTATGTTTTTGTCTTTAGTGGGCTTTTAGGGCTGTGACTCCAAGTCATGTTGTTTTTTTTTTGTTTTTTTTCTTTTATTATTATTATTATTATTATTATTATTATTATTATTATTATTATTATTATTATTATTATTTATTAGATATAGCATTCTAGCTCCATGCTCTTGACTCGGGTGTTCTTGGCTTGACCAAAATTGCTCATTTACGCTCCAACGTCCATTCGAACACCTACTAAAATATAAAATAAATACATAAGTAATAATAATGACACAAAACTAATAAAAATATATAAAAACCTATACTAAATAAAATAGACCAGTACACGCCTAAAACTAATAAAAATAATATCTAAACGACTCGAAAATTATACAAACTTTACACTTGAAATAGATGTATTTTACAATACATCACATAGATTAAGATTGCATGTTCATGTGTTAGGATACGTTAAAATGCGTTAAACATGACAAACTGGAAAGGCTAGAAAACATAGGTCCTGTTTCGACCCATAGCGTGGGGGCGAACCTGGGAAATGATCTTGGTTCGATCCTTATTGAAGGGGCGAACCAGGGATGTGAAAACAATAGAATTTCATTAGACCAGTTAAGGTACATTCGACCCTGAGAAAGGGTTGAATGTGGGTACATTCGACCATGTGGAAGTGGCGAATGTGGACTAGTATAAATACCAAACTTTGTCATTTTTCACCATTTCACAAACCCTAACCGTCTCTAAACACTCTCAAACGATTTTAATCACTAAGGAAGGAGTTTTTGCTCTTGTTTTCCATAATCTAACCTACAAACAACATTTAATCAAGAATCCAATGTGTGTTCTTAATCCTAAACCTTTTCAAAGCATTTTAATTCGTTTTCATCTAACCCTAAATGTCCAGATCTGTTCTAAGGATGTTTTTATCAATGAAAACCTTTTAAACATCTCTCTAAACCTAAACCCTATCATTAAACATAGGTTTTCATATCAATAAACATATGTTAATTATGTGTTATGTGATATTATGTGTTGTTTAATGATTTGCTGCTGTACTAATGCTAGAAACATGATCTAGGGCTGATATTGATGTTAATTTAGGATTGTTCATGGTCACAATTAGATGATTAATAATATCATGTCTAAATTGGGGGTTTTAATAAAGCTAGGGCTCGATACATGCTAGTATGATCATTAGAACTTTTTGAGGTTTTCAAACACACGACAAACTGAGCACTTTTAAGATGATTATGGATTGATTTCAAAAAGTTTCCAAATTGGGTAAGGATTTCATGAATGAGGTGACACTTTCATAATTTTTGCCATTTTGGGAAAGGGCTAAAATGAGAAGGTCTTGGGGCGAAATTGGTGGGGTTTTGTGGGGATATGTTATTCATACCTAACTGTTATTAAACATAGGTTTTCATATCAATAAACATATGTTAATTATGTGTTATGTGAAATTATGTGTTGCTTAATGATTTGCTGCTATACTAATGCTAGAAACATGATCTAGGGCTGTTATTGATGTTAATTTAGGATTGTTCATGGTCACAATTAGATGGTTAATAATATCATGTCTAAATTGGGGGTTTTAATAAAGTTAGGGTTCGATGCATGCTAGTATGATCAATTGAACTTTTTGAGGTTTTCAAACACACGACAAACTGAGCACTTTTAAGATGATTATGAATTGATTTCAAAAAGTTTCCAAATTGGGTAAGGATTTCATGCATGAGGTGACACTTTCATAATTTTTGCCATTTTGGGAAAAGGCTAAAATGAGTAGGTCTTTGGGCGAAATTGGTGGGGTTTTGTGGGGATATGTTATTCATGCCTAACTGTTGTGATTGATGATGTTTTGGGATGTTTTCGGATGTTTTTGAAGCGTTTTGTCGAAGAACAATCTGTCAGGGTCGAACCTGGGCACCTTCGACCAGTCGTGGGGTCAAAGGTGGAATCCCAGGGTCAAAACTGGAAAATAATGGGCGAATATGTTACAATGGGTAAAATGTAGCTTTAAAAGGGTCGAACATGGCTTAAAAGGAGCGAAGGTGGAACAAAATTTCCTGGTTCGACCCTATGGAATCAAAAATGAGATTTTTTATGCAAACTAAGTGTTTTATGCTTGAACCTTGTGTGTAATCTATGTGTACTTGATTAGTTAGGGTAATGAGTCACCAACGGGATGTCGGGTCGGTCTAGAGTGTCGGTTGAACATTTAAACACGTTTTAAAACATACTTGGTCATGATCTGGACAATCAGGGACTAGATAACCTTATGGTTATTAGTCGGAACACTTATGTGAACATTTTGATAGATCTCCGGTAGTGGGATTATCAAGGGCTTGGCTCTCTTATATTACCGAAGAACGCAACCTAAGGTGAGTTCACGGCCCCACTTTTAATGCTTTAACTTATGGGGGAGAAAACATGTGCTAAACCCTTTTGGTAACATATGTCATACTATGATTTTAACTTTGTATTGCTATACGATCTTTGAATGTCCCTGGGAAAACCATGAATGTGTGGGGATGCACAACGGGGGAAATGTGGATAGATCTATTGGGTTTGACAGACCCCACTCGACCGCTTGGAGGGCCGGGTGGGTGCATATTGTCTCGAACTGGTAACACTGGTAACATTGCTGAACACACGCGGGCCGAACATTGGTAACAGTCTAGTAATGGTTTTCCAATCGTAGTAGTAATAAAACATACGCCTAGCTAGCGTACTTGGTAACATTGATATAGTACGAACATGGTAACATTTTGGTAACTTTTGGTAACATATTGAACAAACCTGTGAACTCACCAGCATTATATATGTTGACGTCTCCTTTTGGCATGTTTTCTCAGGTCGCTAAGGTAGCACCGGTTGGACTAGGCGCACGGGTCTGCATTGACGTCTAGGATTAGTAGCATGTTTTGAAATAAGTGTCTTGAATACTTTGGAACACTCTTTTGTAGCAATTAAATTCTTTAAATGCTTCTGCTTATGAAATCTATGTTTTTGGGTTTACGTACTTCATATAGTGTCGTTTATTGTGACCGTTGACTTGAATCCTGGTTTGTCATGCGCCTCGCGGTAAAACCCTGCAGTGGAAATTTGAGGGTGTGACAGATTGGTATCAGAGCCAATGGTTATAGTGAACTAGGATTGCATGTAGAGTCTGGTCTAGAGCCGAGTCACACACACTATACGGTCACATACTTTGATTCTCTTAGTGGGATACGTACTAACTTTTTCGGGGTGTCATTACATCATCATCATACTTCTGTGTTACATCATCCACTTTTGCTTGTGTTCTTACCAACTCTTGTTTTCTTCTTCGGGATTGAAGAGGAAGGAACTGACTTGTTGACTCTTGCACACATATGCTTCCTTACACTTGCACCTATCATAACACGTTACTAGGCGACGATATTCGGTGGCCGGAGTCTGAACTAGGAGTACATTTGGAGGACCATGTAGAGCAGTTTATCACTTCGGGTGCACACGAAATCATAAACTGAAATGCATAGAACTCCTGGTGGACTTCGAGTTTGGATGTACAATCCTGGATTTGTCCCTAGGTTAACTCTTGTAATTTCTAGTGGTCGACACTAGAGGTGAATCTGAATCCCTCGATTTCTTGATTGGCAGAACATGTCTGGTGCTCGTGGTGGTGGACGTCGTGGTGGTGGACGTCGTGGTGGCGGCGGCGGCCGTTGTGGCAGCGGTGGCCGTGCTGGCGGTGGTGGTCGTGGTAACATCAACATGACCCAAGCTGAACTGAATGACTTGTTGCAACAACAAGTGAATATGGCCATGGCTACTTTCCAGGCTGGGATTAATGCCATGGGTGGTGAGTTGATTTCTGTCGACTCTGTTTCATTCTTGGGTGTCATGTTCTTTCTTTTGTATTTTATTCATGTATCGTGTCTCAGGTATCGCTGTCAATCCACCTCCACCTCAGTGCTCTTATAAGAAGTTTCGGGACTGTCAGCCCCATAACTTCGCTGGAACCGAGGGAGGGGTGGGACTGCTCCGATGGCTGGAGAAGGTTGAATCTGTGTTCGTCATGTGTAACTGTCCCGCTGGGGACCGAGTTAAGTATGCCACTACGACATTTGAGGGGCCTGCATTGTCATGGTGGAATGCTACTGCCCAGAACATGGGATTGGGGGAGGCTATTGCTATGCCTTGGGCGGATTTTGTGCACCTTTTGAGGAGTGAGTACTGTCCAAGGGAGGAGGTACGATAGTTGGAGCACGAGGTCTGGAGTTACAAGATTGTTGGGTCCGAGATTGAGGAGTGCACTGTGAGAAGGAACGAGCTAGCGGTGTTGTGTCCTGATTTGCACACACCCGAGTATAGGAGGATTGAGCACTACGTTTCTGGGTTAGTTCCGGAGATTGCAGGGTTAGTGGCCGCTGGGAATCTTCCCACTCTTGCTGAAGTTGTTCGATTGGCTCATCGAATGACTAATC
Organism: Ambrosia trifida; assembly: GCA_028751855.1. Lineage (NCBI taxonomy): Eukaryota > Viridiplantae > Streptophyta > Magnoliopsida > Asterales > Asteraceae > Ambrosia > Ambrosia trifida. Next base: position 70,224,117 of record CM054129.1, on the reverse strand, counting down.
TGAAGGTGGCAGAAGGTGTTTTGCCTCCTAAGGGTACTACTGCGAAGGGTTCGGAAGGGAACAAGAGGAAGTGGGATAATGTAGGGAAGAGTGCCGTGCCAGCGCCATCTCAGTCGATGAAGAAGTTTGATTCGTTTGGGACTTCTTCAGGGCAGAAGTCGGGTGGGTACATTGGGAAGCATCCCAAGTGCAACAAGTGTGGTTACCACCACACTGGGAGTTGTGATTGGGCTCGCTGTCATCGGTGCCATCGGTTTGGGCATCTTGCTAAGGATTGCAGGGCATCACTTGCCTCGACCCAAGCTCCAGATGCTACTCCTGCTCCTGCTGCTCAGGGGACTCCAGGGAAGCAGGGGTGTTATAACTGTGGTGATACGGGACATTTCAAGCATGACTGTCCCAAGCTGAAGCAGGGTGATAATGGGAGGGGCAGGAATGGTAACGGGAACAACGGAGGCGGCGGCAGGACTGCGCGTGCTTTCGTCATTGGATCTGCAGAGGCTAGGCAGGATCCAGACACAGTTACCGGTACGTTCTTTCTTAATGATCGCTATGTTTCTGTCTTGTTTGATTCTGGTGCCGATAAGAGTTTCATATCTGTGGACATTAGTCGATTGCTAGATATAGTACCCACACCTTTAGGTGCTAAGTACTTAATAGAATTGGCTGATGGTAAGAAAATTAAAGCGACGCACACTCTTAAGGAATGTCGCTTGGAACTGTCGGATTTGTCTTTCCCTATCGACCTTATGCCAGTACCCCTGGGTAGTTTTGATGTCGTTGTCGGCATGGATTGGTTATCGTTGTATCGTGCGAAGATCGTTTGTTTCGATAAGATTATTTGGATCCCTCTCCCTGATGGAGAGACTCTTTCGGTTCATGCCGAGAAAGGCGGTACTCCGCTGAGTATCATTTCTAGCATGAAAGCCCTTAAGTATCTTCGAAAGGGTTATCCAGCCATCCTGGCGCTTGTTTCTGTTTCGACTGACGATGAGAAGAAGATCGAGGATATTCCGGTGGTTCGTGATTTTCCCGATGTATTTCCTGATGATCTACCTAGTCTCCCTCCCCATCATCAGGTTGAGTTTGGCATTGATCTTACTCCGGGTGCAGCTCCTATTGCCCGAGCTCCGTATCGTCTTGCACCTCCCGAGATGCAAGAGTTGTCCAGCCAGTTACAGGAACTCTTGGAAAAGGGTTTCATCCGACCGAGTTCTTCCCCGTGGGGAGCCCTATTTTGTTTGTGAAGAAGTAGGACGGAAGTCTTCGCATGTGTATTGATTATCGTGAGTTGAATAAAGTGACCATCAAGAATCGTTACCCTCTCCCTCGCATTGATGATCTTTTTGACCAGCTCCAGGGCTCTAGTTACTACTCGAAGATTGATTTGCGATCTGGTTATCACCAGTTGCGCGTTCAGGAAGCCGACGTTCCGAAGACTGCTTTTCGCACTCGTTATGGCCATTTTGAGTTCTTGGTCATGCCTTTTGGTCTCACTAATGCGCCGGCGGTGTTCATGGATTTGATGAACCGTGTTTGCAAGCCTTACCTTGATAAATTCGTCATCATGTTTATTGACGATATTCTGGTTTTTTCGAAGAACAAGACGGATCATTAGGAACACTTACGGTTGGTCTTGGAACTTTTGAGACGAGAGCGGTTGTATGCTAAGTTCTCAAAGTGTGATTTCTGGTTACGTGATGTTCAATTCCTAGGGCATGTGGTTAATGAACTGGGAATTCATGTCGATCCGGCTAAGATCGAAGCTATTAAAGACTGGGAAGCACCAAAGACGCCATCTGAGGTGCGGTAATTCCTAGGTCTTGCGGGTTACTATCGTCGTTCCATTGAGGGATTTTCGAAGATTGCTCAACCCCTCACCACTCTTACCCAGAAAGACCGAAAGTTTGACTGGAGTGAACCACAGGAATCAACATTCCAGATGCTGAAGCTAAAACTTTGTTCTGCACCTATCCTGTCTTTACCTGAGGGTACGGATGATTTTGTTGTGTACTGTGACGCTTCTATTCGTGGTCTCGGTTGTGTGTTGATGCAACGCGGGAAGGTTATTGCCTATGCTTCTCGTCAACTCAAGGTTCATGAGAAGAACTACACTACTCATGACTTGGAATTGGGTGTGGTGGTTTTTGCGTTGAAAATCTGGAGACATTACTTGTATGGTACCAAATGTGAAGTATACACCGATCACAAGAGTCTTCAGCATATTTTCGACCAGAAGGAGTTAAACATGTGGAAGCGTCACTAGGTTGAACTCCTGAATGATTATGACTGTGCTATCAAGTACCATCCTGGCAAGGCGAACATTGTGGTGGACGCCTTGAGCAGGAAGGAGTCTGTGAAACCTCGTCGTGTTCGAGCCTTACAGCTCACCATTCATTCCTCATTGCCTGATGAAATCCGTTCTGCACAATTGGAAGCTTTGAAGGAGGAAAACCTTAAAGCTAAAACTATGCACAATGCTGAGAAGCACCTTGAGCTCAGGTCCGATGGCTTACACTATTTCGCAGAATGTGTTTGGGTTCCCTTGTTCGGGGGATTACATGAGCTTTTCTTGGATGAAGCTCACAAATCCCGGTATTCTATTCACCCTGGCTCTGATAAGATGTATCAGGATTTGATGATACTTTATTGGTGGCCAAACATGAAGGCTGATATAGCTTCATATGTGAGTAAATGCTTGACTTGTGCTAAAGTCAAGGTGGAGTATCAGTAGCCGTCTGGTCTCCTGCAACAACTAGAGGTTCCAGAATGGAAGTGGGAACGAATCACGATGGATTTTGTCACCAAACTACCAAAGTCACCAAGTGGTTACGATATGATTTGGGTGATTGTCGACATGTTGACAAAATCGGCGCGTTTCATACCTATCAAGGAAACTGATGGGCTCGAACGGTTAGCTCGACTTTACCTTAAGGAGGTGGTTGCTCGGCACGGGGTGCCTGTTTCTATTATCTCTGATCATGATTCTCAATTTGCTTCGCGTTTCTGGAAGGCTCTACACAAGGCTTTGGGTACTCAGTTGGATATGAGTACGACTTATCATCCGCAAACCGATGGACAGAGTGAGTGGACGATTCAAACCTTGGAAGACATGCTTCGAGCATGTGTTATCAATTTTGGTAAAAGTTGGGAGATTCACCTACCGTTGGTGGAGTTCTCTTACAACAACAGGTACCACTCTAGCATCAAGGCAGCTCCGTTCGAAGCTCTTGCAGACGGAAATGTCGATCACCTCTCTATTGGCCCGAGGTGGGCGAGAGCCAGCTCACTGGTCCGGAACTAGTGTACGAAACTTCGAAAAAATCGTACAAATTCGTAACCGTTTGGCACCTGCTGCTGGAATCCATGTTGCTACTATTTTTAGAGAATTGATAAACTTATGCAGATGTAGAAAATACGTTTGAATAGTGGGCTATACAAAGAAATGAAAATCCAGTTTTATAGTAAATTTTATAGTAAAAGTATACATTAACTATAATGAATCTATTAACTGCAGTGAATTAACTATCATGAATTTATTAATTACAATTAAGTTTTATTAATCTTGGATACACACGGTATTAACTCATTTATTTTCACACTAAGAAAACTTTTCAAATTCTTTTTTTTATTTTTTAAATAGATATTTCAAGATAAAAATAAATACGTACTACTATTTTACAACATTTGTAGAAATATGAAAAATGAGATATTTAGGTCTTTTATATTGTGACACCCGGCATGTTCGGCTTAAACATATTAGTAACACCTAAGTCTACCTCAGTGAGAAACATTTATAAACGAACTTAACTAGGTTAGTTGAGTCGGGTTAGGATAGGATTGTCCAGGGTTCAACGATCTGGAGGATCATTGAGAGTCATTTTGGGAATACACTAGTACCGGGTCCCGTTGTTGGTGAAATTACATAAACTAAATTAAGTGTTATGCGTAGATTTATTCTTATATGGTGGATTATATGCAAATACGTGTTTAAACGATGTGTAGATGATCATCCATGCTTATATATGTTAAACATAGATTAAGATTGCATGTTCATGTGTTAGGATGCGTTAAAATGGGTTAAACACGACAAACTGGAAAGACTATAAAACATAGGTTCTGGTTCGACCCATAGCGTGGGGGCGAACCTGGGAAATGATCTTGGTTCGATCCTTATTGAAAGGGCGAACCTGGGATGTGAAAACAATAGAATTTCATTCGACCAGTTAAGGTACATTCGACCCTGAGAAATGGGCGATTGTGGGTACATTCGACCATGTGGAAGGGGCGAATGTGGACTAGTATAAATACCAAACTTTGTCATTTTTCACCATTTCAAAAACCCTAACCGTCTCTAAGCACTCTCAAACGATTTTAATCACTAAGGAAGAAGTTTTTGCTCTTGTTTTCCATAATCTAACCTACAAACAACATTTAATCAAGAATCCAAGGTGTGTTCTTAATCCTAAACCTTTTCAAAGCATTTTAATTCATTTTCATCTAACCCTAAATGTCCAGATTTGTTCTAAGGATGTTTTTATCAATAAAAACCTTTTAAACAGCTATCTAAACCTAAACCCTATCATTAAACATAGGTTTTCATATCAATAAACATATGTTAATTATGTGTTATGTGATATTATGTGTTGTTTAATGATTTGCTGCTGTACTAATGCTAGAAACATGATCTAGGGCTGATATTGATGTTAATTTAGGATTGTTTATGGTCAAAATTAGATGATTAATAATATCATGTCTAAATTATGGGTTTTAATAAAGCTAGGTGTTGGATCAGTTTGCTCTTTTTGCTAAGTAAGAACTTGCTATCTTAACACTTAAGTGTTTAGCAAGTCCTTGTAAATCAGATTATAAGCACAGCGGAATGTTATAAGTTAAAGCAACACTTTTTACTCTAAGGAAGAGTTATAACTCCCCCTTGATGTTTGAAACTAATAAATGACAAAGTATTTATTATGAATCTAAGTTGTAAATGAGAATTAGATACTTAGAGAGATTCACAATAAATACAGAAATGGAATAGAACAATGAGAGTGTTTGAAGGATTTTTCTGTTGAAAATCAATGTCTAAAATAGAAGGTTGAAGCCTCCTATTTATAGACGATTACATGCATGTATCTTGCCTAAAAAGCAAGTACAGAAACTACAGTGACAAGTTGCACAAGTTGCAACATTGAAAGAAACAAATACAGCTAAAAGTAATATTAAACAATAAACTACTGATGCAAAAAGGCGGTGGGAAATATCTATTGCTAAGTGCTGATGAAGGACAACTACTGAAGAGTAGTTTTGTCTTTAGTACTTCTGAAGTGAACTTGTCTGGTTTGGACTTCAGAACTTCTGCAACTTCAGCACTTCTCATATCTTCTAATCAGCAGTTTCTTGTCTTCTCTTCAGTACTTCTATACTTAGCCAAAATGACAGAAGTGAATTAGACTAAGGTTTACAAAAGTGGTTTCACCAATCCTCTTTGTCCTAACAATCTCCCCCTGGATTGATGAAGCCAAAACCTTACTAATTCCTTATGTGTTTCTTCTGTCTTGAACAATCTTCCATATCTCTTTGTACATGGTGTTCTTGAGCTGGTTTAACTGACCATCAGATAGAGATCCTCTCTGTGGTTCTAGATGTTGAATTGTGAGCAGGTCTTGTGTTGACAGTTTCTTCAGATCACTGATCTTCTTGTAAGCCCTGCTTGAGAGGTCTCTTCTTGTCAACAGTACTGAGTTGTTATCAGTAAGTGACCATCTGATGATAGGGATCTTTGACTTGTTAAAGTCAGAAGAATAAGGAACCAGACTTGTCCCTTGGGTTGATGGTCCTGAGTGCTGGATGTCTTCAGTTTCAGATAGCCTCAGGTGGGATTCTCTTCCTTGTTGTTGTTGCATATCAGGCATCTGAACAGTTGGGAGATGGTGTTCAGTCACTACTCTGGTATGCATCTTTTCTTTGATGGTCTTTTGTATTTGATAAGCAAAAGTGGAAGGATCCCTGAATTGTGTTAACAGAGGTTTCTCCTCAATGTCAAAATCTGAATGGACTATTGAACTTCCTTCAAGTAGTACCATTTTGAAATCAGTTTTGACATTGTCCTCTGCCTTCTTCTTCTGAGTAGCAGATCTTCTAGATGCACCAGAAGTTCTAACTACTGATCTTGAAGGATCAGCAGTTTGAAACTTCTCAGGATTTGCAGCCTTGGCAGCCAAGTATTTTCTATAAGTATCCATCAGTCTTTCTTCTTTCCATCTGGATACTGAGGCTTTTGAACCATATCCTTCTGCTACTAGCTCTTCTATTATCTGGGCTCTCTTGGCCTTTCCATCTTTGCTTGTGGCCACTTTGTCTGCAAGCAGTTGTGCTCTTCTTGTCAGCTCTTGCATAGAGAGTCCTTTGAGTGTAAAGGCTTTAGTCTTGCTGTTCTTGGTAATATAAGACACCAGTTGTTGTCTTTTATCCTGTTCAGCAATCTCATCAAGGTTAGCCTGCCTTTGTAGTTCAGCTGCATAAGCCTGAAGTTTTTCTTCATGGCTTAAATCCAAATCATCCCTTTCTTCCAGAGATTTCCAAATCTGATCTTCTCTGGCCTTCTTGTTGGCTGCAATTAAGCTCTTCTCTAGTAGTTCAGCTGATTGAGAGATAGGAGAAGGGTTTAATACAGTCATTGTAGTAACAGTTGTAGGCCTGATGGGATCAGATGTTGGTTGAATGGGAGCAGTGGTTCTAGAAGGTTCAGTTGTTTGAGGTTTGGAAGTGTTAACTTCTGATGTGCTGACAACTGCTGATGGTTTGTCAGCTACTGAAGGATTGTCTTCAGTACTTTCTGATTCTTCATCAGAAGTTTTGTCATCAGAAGTTTCTTCATTATGCCTTAGGGATTCTTCAGATGTTTGGGTCTCATCTTCTTTCTCTGCAGCTTCAATTTCTTCAATTGAGACACCAAACTGTTTGGCCAATTTTTCTTTCCTGGCCTGATCTTTTTGATCTCTTTCAAGGAGTGCCACTCTTGCCCTTATCCTGGCTTGGAATGACTCCTTAGGTTCCCTGATCTTCTCCCCCTTTTTGGATTCATCAATTTTAACCCTTGAAGCAGAGGGTTGGGAGAATAGTCCTTGAAGATGAGCAATCTGGTTGCTGTTGAAGTCTATTTTGTTGGACAGATCGTTCATCTTGGTCTTGATCGCTCCAAATTGGTTTTTGATGGACAGCTCCAAGTCAGCTGTATATGTTTGGAAGTGATTTCTGATGAGTGTATTCATCATGTGGTACAGGGGACCCTCTGGGCTGCATAGCTGGTTCAGGTCTATGCTTGTTTGCCCAGGGAATTGGGTAGGCATTTGCTGTGAAGGGGGTGTTTTTGGGAGATCCTCATGTTGTACAGAGGATGCCACTCTAGGGGTTTTAGGGATTGAGTGGGCTTTAACCTGTGCAGAGGTGACTGGCTTCTTGAGCCTGGATACCTTTGCAATAGGACCTTCAGAAAGTGCCGTCAATTCAGTAGTTTGAGTGTGTGAAACATCATCCAAACTAATGGAATCATCTGAATCCCTGATGTTGCCCTCAATGGGGACTGTCTCAGTTAAATCATGAGCTGAGCCCAACTCAGTTCTCTCATGAACCTCTTTTTCTTGGTACTGAGGATTTCCTACTTCAGGCATTAAGCCTTCATCAGTAGTTGCCACATCTGAGGTCTTAGCTATGTTACTTCTGTCCTCAGATCCACCACTGGGTGGTAACTGAGTAGTAGCAGCCTCAGATGCCCCAAGAGTCTCTAAAATTGGGCTTAAAGACTCTGGTCCACCCTCATCTCTTGGGATAGGGCTAGAGATGTCCACATCCATGTCTGATGTAGTAGTTATGTCCCCTGTTTGTTGTGGTTGTAGGGGACTGACATGATCAGATGGGACATTCTCTTTTAGCCCAGAGAGAAGTTTGGCAATTTCTATTGCCTCTTGTTCAGAAATTTGTGGGGTTGGTTCAGTAGTTTGGACAATAGGTTGTTGTTCAGCAGTTTCAAAAGAAGAGTGTGTTTGATATGTTTTTCTAAGTCTTTTTCTTTTGAATTGAACAGATATGGGTGCTCTTGGTGGGGTTTGAGATGGATGAGACTGAGAGGGTGTTTCAGTCTCATCTATTTGAAGAGCAGAATGCTCATGAGCATGTTCAGGCATCTCAACCTCCTGAACAGCTTTTCTTTTAGGTTGGTGGGATGCAGTTTTTGTTGGCTTGGGCTTTTTGGCTTTTGGTGGTGTGAGTTTGGAAGATGTGGGCTTCAGGGGGACTTGTTGTTGTTCTCCCTGATCATCTTCTGGCCAGGCAGCCGGTTTGTTAAGCCTTGAGTATGCTTGTGATGTTAAAGGGTTTAAAGTTGAAATTTTTCCCACAAGCACCTCATTACCCAGTTCCCCTATTATGCATTGCATAATGAACCTTGGGTATAACAAAAACTTTTTCTTGGTATTATTGTGATGTAACACCAACTCATTGAAAAATAGTTTTGATGCCCTGAATTTAGTTTCATTCACAATGGAATGAAATATTGGTTGAAAAGTGGAGGGCATCTGGTCATAAGACCCTGTTTTTGGACTCAAACACATAATAATATAATGAAACAAAAGTTTGTATTTTGGTTCAAAATATTTTTTGAATATTGTAGCATGGGAGAGAGTACCTTGATAACCACACTCAGTCATGGTTAGATGAATATCAGTGTTAGCAACATGGTCAGGGGCAGTTACATCATCCAGACCCAGTCTTGTTGCTAGTGTGGCCGGTGTGATGGTCAGTTGTTTCCCTTTTATATTTGAGTTGAGGGAAATGACCTCATCACCCATTGTAACCGTCTCAGCATTTGCCCAGAACTCATTCAGAGTTTCAGTGTGAATTGGTGGGTTTATTGTGAGAGCTGTAAAGTATTGGGATTTGACGACAAGATCAATGATCTCATCGTATTGGGACCAGCCTTCTTGTTTTTCAAGAAAGGCTCTTTGATTGTGTCCCTGTTTTAGAACTAGAGCCATGTGGTTTGGGTTTTTGATCGAACAGTGGATTTTGCAGGTATAGGTTGAGAGAGTTTTGAGAGAGAAGGAGGGATATTTTTGAGTTTGAAAGGATAAGTGTGTAGAAAAGGTATTTATTAGAAGTTTTAACCGCTTGAATCTTCTTTATTAGAAGTTTTAAAACCGCCTTTGGTTAAAAATCTCTTTATCAGAGGTTTTAAACTGATTAGGTCAAACCTCTAATGATGGGAAAAGTCAGATTTGCCCTTTTGACTTAAACTGCTGATGAAGGATTACTTCATCAGTAGTTCCCATTTTTCTCTTCAGCAGTTTTAACATCTGATGAGAAATGTTTTTATAAATACTTTATTCATAACTTCTGAAGGTTATTTTATCAGAAGTTACACACTTTTTTTTTAGAAAATTATCCCCATACTGATGATTTTTGTTCATCAGTAGTTTCTCTCAAACTGATTTTGTTTTTCAGAAGTTTTGTTTCCGACTTTTGTCTTTTGTAAGTGAAAACCAGAAAAAAGATAAAAAGGTTAACTTGGATTCCACCAAGGTAAACAGGATGGAATCAAGGATGGAAAAAGGAAAAAGAAAATTTTGATGCATAACAGTAGTGATTGATGTAGAAGTTTGATGTAGAGTTGGGTAGAATCAAGTGTTAACTTGGATTCTAACTGATATGCAGAAAAAGAAAAAAAAATAAAAATAAAGTAAACACTTACAAATTTAGCATTCCAAGCATGGATACTAACTTCTGAAATGTTGATGTGTCAAGGGGCTTAGTGAAGATGTCAGCTATTTGATTAGCTGTTGCTACATGCTTCACCTCAATCTTGCCTTTTTCATAGCAATCTCTTATGAAATGGTACCTGATCTCAATATGTTTAGTTTTTGAGAACTGTACCGGATTTTGAATAATGCTAATGGCAGATTTGCTGTCTACAAACAAAGGTGTCTTGGTCTCTTTGATTCCATAATCAAGAAGTTGATATTGGAGCCATTGTATCTGTGATGTACAACTTGCAGCTGCAATGTATTCAGCTTCAGCAGTTGAAGTTGCAACATATGTTTGCTTCTTTGATTGCCATGACACTAGACAGTTACCCAGGAATTGACAACCACCAGATGTTGACTTTCTTGTCATCTTACACCCTGCATAGTCACTTTCTGAAAAAGCTGATAACTTGGTATTGCTTGAAGCAGGATACCAAATTCCCAGTGTTGGAGTTCCTTTCGGATATCTAAAAATTCTTTTGACTGCTATAAGGTGTGATTCCCTTGGTGCTGATTGATATCTAGCACAGACACATGTTGAGAACATAATATCTGGTCTAGAAGCAGTTAAGTATAAAAGGGAACCTATCATGCATCTGTACATGGTTTGATCAACCTGTTTTCCTTGATCATCAGGTTCAACTTGTGTGATTGGTGTCATGGGAGTGGAACATGATTTACAGTCATTTAAAGAAAATTTGTTCAATAATTCTTTAACATATTTTGATTGATGTATAAAAGTTCCATTTGTTTGTTGTTTGATCTGCAGTCCTAGAAAGTACTGCAGTTCTCCCATGGTACTCATCTCAAATTTTGATTGCATGAGTTTCTTAAAATCATCACACAATTTTGTGTTTGTTGAACCAAAAATGATATCATCAACATAAATTTGAACAAGTAAGACATGATTTCCAACATGTTTAATGAAAAGTGTTTTATCAATGGCACCTCTTGTAAAGTTATTTTTTAGTAAAAAGGTGGAGAGTGTATCATACCAGGCTCTTGGAGCCTGTTTGAGCCCATAAAGAGCTTTGTCCAATCTGTACACCCACTCAGGATGAGAAGGATCCTCAAACCCAGGTGGCTGACAGACATACACCTCCTCTTTGATTTTTCCATACAAAATGCACTTTTCACATCCATTTGATAAACTTTAATTTTGTTGGAAATGGCATAGGCCAGAAATAACCTGATGGCCTCAAGCCTTGCAACTGGAGCAAAGGTTTCATCATAGTCAATTCCCTCTTCTTGAGAGTACCCTTGAACTACCAGTCTTGCCTTGTTCTTGATTATCATACCAGCTTCATCTTGTTTGTTCCTGAAAACCCATCTTGTACCAATTGGTTGCTTGTTTTGAGGTAAGGGACAGATTTCCCAGACCTGTTGCTTGTTGAACTGAAGTAGTTCATCTTGCATAGCTTGCACCCAATTATTGTCTTTGAGGGCTTCCTGGTACTTCTTTGGTTCCAACTGTGAAATAAAGGCTGAGAATAGGCAAAAGTTGGAGAGCTGGTTTCTGGTAAGAACACCTGTAGCTATATCACCCATGATTTGATCAAGTGGATGATCTCTGTGTTCAATCAGTTGTTGTAAACCACTGACAGGTGTAGGTGGCTCTTGTTCTTCAAACAAACTACTGAGGTCTATAATATCTGGTTCAGCAGTTTCAGCTTCTTCAGTAGTTGCAGGTGCTGAAGCAGATGTTTGAGTTTGGCCTTCAGTATTTGTTTGATCAGAAGTTTGAAAAACTTCTGATGGTGTTGTAGTTGACTTAATGACTGTTTGAGGAGTCCATGGTGTAGGATCCTTATCTTCAAACCTTTGATCACCATAATAAGTAGGTTTGGAAGAAGTAACAGTCTTTTCAGGTCCAAAGTGAAAGTTGTCAAGGTCAAAGAGTTCAGCAGGATGTGCTGGAATAAGAGTGTGTTTTGACTCATTGAACTTGACATTCAATGTTTCTTCTACTATCCTGGTGTGAGAATTAAAAACCTTGTAGGCTTTTCTAGTTGAAGAGTAACCAAGAAAGTAACCTGAGTCAACTTTGGAAGCAAACTTTGAAATAGATTCCTTGATGTTCAAGATGAAACATTGACACCCAAAAGCCATGAAGAACTTCATAGGCAGTCTTGGAATGTCTCTTGACCACAAGAACTCTATTCTGAACATAACATGATGTGTTAACTGCTTCTGCCCAAAAGTACAATGGCAGTCCAGAATCAGCTGACATTGTTCTTGCTCCTTCTATCAATGTTCTGTTCTTCCTTTCTACTACACCATTTTGTTCAGGAGTTCTGGGAACACTGTATTGTCTAATAATCCCTTTAGACAAACAGAATTCATCCAGAGTTTTGTTCCTGAACTCTGTCCCATTGTCACTTCTAATGGTTTTGACAGATAGAGAATATTGTTTCTCTACTTGTAGAATGAAGAACTTGATGATTTCAGCAGCCTCATCCTTGGAAAATAAGAAGAATACCCATGTGAATCTTGAGTAGTCATCAATGATGACTAAGCAGTACTTCTTTTTACCAAGGCTCATAATCTTGACAGGTCCAAATAAGTCCATATGGAGTAGTTGAAGACATGCAGTTGTTTTTGATTCTTCAATAGACTTATAGGAGGACTTATGCTGTTTTCCCTTTAAACAGGATACACAGTGTTCTTGACACTGGTAGACTTTCAAAGGTAGACCTCTGACCAAGCCCATTTTTGTGACTTTATTTATGGTTTTAAAGTTCACATGGCCAAGTCTCCTGTGCCAGAGATCTGTTTCTGAAGTTGATGCCCTTGAGAAGAAACAGGCAGTGTTGTTTAATACTTTGTCTTTCTCAATGTCCACTGCATAGACATTGCCACATCTTTTGGCAATCAGCAAAGTATGATCTTCTATAATCTTCTCTATCAACTTCTGGCCTTCTGGTGAGATGATCTTGCAAGCTGTCTTTGTGAAAAAGGAAGAATATCCTTTATCACACATTTGTGACACGCTCAGCAAGTTGTATTCAAGGTTTTCCACCAGATTGACCTTGTCAAACTGTATTTTGCCAGAGGAGACATTGCCATGTCCTAGCACATATCCCTTAGCATTGTTCCCAAAGGATACAGATCCTTCTCTTTGGCTGATAAAATTGTTTATCAGGTATCTGCATCCAGTCATGTGCATAGAGCCTCCACTATCAACATACCATATGCTGTTTAAGCCCCTGGAAACTCTCTGCACATAAAAGCAAATTAGTTAGATTTGGAAACCCAAGCCTGTTTGGCTTTGGGTTTGCTCTTGAGAACAGTTACAGTTTGTTCTTGACCAGGTTGAGAAATCCATGTCTTTTTGGCAATGGATTTTTCATTAAGAACCATGGTGGTGTCCTTTTTAGGACCACCATCAACCTTGGTCATCAGTAGTTCTACCATGTTCTTTAGATTTTGAATCTCAGCAGTTTGTGAAACTGCTGATGATGCTGGTCTAACTACTGACAAGGAATTTTGAGAAAAAGATTTTGGTTGAGATTTTATCTTTTTCTGAGAAAAGGTGTTTTCAGGTTGTTGTTTCTTGGGTTTAAAGACTTTTTCATAATCATTTCTGATTTGATTTCCCACAACCTGTTGTTTAAATTTTTGATTGAACTGAATTCCTTTTCTGTATCTACAAAATTCAGTTTTGTGGTTGAACAGGCCACAAATTTCACATTCTTTTGCCTTTTATTTTTGATCTAAAGGCAAATTTCTGACAGTTGTGAAAAGATTTTGTTCATCAGTAGTTTTCAGGGTCTCAACTCCTGAAGTAGATGAAACTAGTGATGGCTTGTTGTCAGTTTTTGTAAATACTTCTGAAGTACTTTCTTTAAAAATGCCAGGATTTGTGTTTAGAAAGTTTTCATGGAAAGATGTGCATTCTTTCCCTTCAGAAGTTTCATTTGAAACAATTCTTCTCCCATCTTCAGTAGTTTTGGGAGAAAAATCTGTTGGTGTTTCAACATGATGGTATCCTATGCCAAACTTAACATTTGAAGCACTTTGTTTGTTTAGCAATAGTTGATACCCCCTACAAGATTCCACCCATTTTTCACAAGTGATCCTGGTGTCAGCAAGCTCTTGTCTGACATCTCCCAGGTCATTTAGCATCATTTTGATTTGTGCTTGGGTTTCAATAGCAGAGTCAGTTAATTTAGAAACCTCTTTTGTTTTAGCACACAGTTTTCTTTCTAAATCACATTTTATCTGTGTGTATTTTCTTTCTAAATCATTGGCTTTGCCTTGTAGGTGCAGGTTTGTCTCTCTTATGAGAGCAAAAGTTTCTTTGCAAGAGTTTGAGCAAAGTTTTGTCAAAGATTCTTTTGATACCTGAGACAATGCAGATTTTGAGGTACAGCCTTCAAATGTCATTAAGGCAAAGTTCTTTCTGCCATTGTCTGGTTCTCCCCAGTTGATGTCAAACACTTTGTTGTCTGCATCAGGATTGCACTCTGTGGTGTCATAAGGGAGACTGCTCCAGTCAACATACCCCGAGGTAAAGAGACTTTGTTGAGGGGGTTGTTGAGGCTGTGGAGGAAGTTGAGCAACTGGAAAGGGAGGGATTGATTGTTGGCTCTGCATCTGTTGAGCAGGCACTTGAACATATTGTACTTGAGGCATATATTGCTGTTGAGGAGCTTGTGCCTGTACAAAATGAGCACTCCCTTGAGTTCCATTGTTCCTGTTATAATTGGGGTTATAGTTATTTCCAGATTGTGATTGGTTAAAGCTAGAGCTTCTACACTCTCTAGCAAAGTGTCCCAACTTCTGACACTTGTGACATCTCAGTTTAGATTTATCAAAACCAATTTTTGTATTACTGGTCAATCCTGGAAATTTCCTTCCTGACCTTTTATAAAACTTGTTAGTTCTAATGCTTAGCATGGCCAGTTGGTGTAATATGTCCATTTCTTCTAAGTCATCACTGCTAAAATTTTTCAAATCATCCATGATAAAACATAGATTATCAGCAGTTTGACTTTGGTCATCATTGTCATAACCTGGGAAAGATCTTTCTGATGAGATCCCAGTGGTTATGTCAATATTGTCATAAGATCCATAGGAACAAGTTGGTGAATCTTGTCCCAAAAATGCTGTACTACCTGGTAGGTAGTCATCAGCAGTTTTACCAGAAGTTTGTAATTTCTTCTTTTGATCGATTTCTCTCTCAAAAGTAAGTAATCTCCCATGGAGTTTTGTAAGAGTGAGGGAGCTAAAATCTGGTGAGGATCTTAAGACAATGGAGTAAGTTTCCCATTTGTCAGGTAAAGACCTTAAAAATCTATGTAACATAGATACTGTTGTTTAGGTCTGACCATTTAACTTTAGCTCAGAGATTAATGAGGAGAATCTTTCAAATTGTTGTGTCAAAGTTTCCCCATTAATATAAGCAAATGTTTCATATTGTTGAGCTAAAATTTCTCTGGTGTTGGCAATCACCTCTTCAGTTCCTCCAAACTGTTCTTTAAGACAGTCCCAAAGTTCTTTGGCACTTTCACAATGTAAAAGGCCAGAGTATATTTCATTTGGGAGAGCCATTGCCAACATAGAGAATGCCTTAGCATCTAGCTCAAGTTTTAGGAAATCCTCATCTGTATAGTCTTTGGGATCCTTTGGAATCCCTTCTTTAGTTTCAAGATTTATATTTACTGGTTTGTGAGGACCATATATCACAGATCTCCAACAACCTGTGTTGGTCTGTGACAAGGTATGTGCCATTCTCTTTTGCCATATATTGTACTCATTTCTCACAAGCATGGCAGGTTTGGTGGCAGAACCAGTATTATGTGGATCCATTTTTAAAGAGTATAGATTTGTCAGATGACTCTTTTAAGTGATGGATATTGATAAAAAGTGAACTTTTGATCTTTTTATTGAATATCAATAAGAGCTTTGTGTCTGATTCTCAATTTGTTAGATTGATATGTGATCAGATAAACCAATGCTCTGATACCAATTGTTGGATCAGTTTGCTCTTTTTGCTAAGTAAGAACTTGCTATCTTGACACTTAAGTGTTTAGCAAGTCCTTGTAAATCAGATTATAAGCACAGCGGAATGTTATAAGTTAAAGCAACACTTTTTACTCTAAGGCAGAGTTATAACTCCCCCTTGATGTTTGAAACTAATAAATGACAAAGTATTTATTATGAATCTAAGTTGTAAATGAGAATTAGATACTTAGAGAGATTCACAATAAATACAGAAATGGAATAGAACAATGAGAGTGTTTGAAGGATTTTTCTGTTGAAAATCAATGTCTAAAATAGAAGGTTGAAGCCTCCTATTTATAGACGATTACATGCATGTATCTTGCCTAAAAAGCAAGTACAGAAACTACAGTGATAAGTTGCACAAGTTGCAACATTGAAAGAAACAAATACAGCTAAAAGTAATATTAAACAATAAACTACTGATGCAAAAAGGCGGTGGGAAATATCTATTGCTAAGTGCTGATGAAGGACAACTACTGAAGAGTAGTTTTGTCTTCAGTACTTCTGAAGTGAACTTGTCTGGTTTGGACTTCAGAACTTCTGCAACTTCAGCACTTCTCATATCTTCTAATCAGCAGTTTCTTGTCTTCTCTTCAGTACTTCTATACTTAGCCAAAATGACAGAAGTGAATTAGACTAAGGTTTACAAAAGTGGTTTCACCAATCCTCTTTGTCCTAACACTAGGGCTCGATGCATGCTAGTATGATCAATAGAACTTTTTGAAGTTTTCAAACACACGACGAACTGAGCACTTTTAAGATGATTATGGTTTGATTTCAAAAAGTTTCCAAATTGGGAAAGGATTTCATGCATGAGGTGACACTTTCATAATTTTTGCCATTTTGGGAAAGGGCTAAAATGAGTAGGTCTTGGGGCAAAATTGGTGGGGTTTTGTGGGGATGTGTTATTCATACCTAACTACTATGATTGATGATGTTTCGGGATGTTTTCGGATGTTTTTGAAGCGTTTTGGGGAAGAACAATCTGCCAGGGTCGAACTTGGGCACCTTCGACTAGTCGTGGGGTCGAAGGTGGAATCCCAGGGTCGAACTTGGACAATAATGGGTGAATCTGTTACAATGGGTCTAACGTAGCTTTAAAAGGGTCAAACGTGGCTTAAAAGGGGCGAAGGTGGAACAAAATTTCCTGGTTCGACCCTACGGAATCAAAAATGAGATTTTTGATGCAAACTAAGTGTTTTATGCTTGAACCTTGTGTGTAATCTATGTGTACTTGATTAGTTAGGGTAATGAGTCACCAACGGGATGTCGGGTCGGTCTAGAGTGTCTGTTGAACATTTAAACACGTTTTAAAACATACTTGGTCACGATCTAGACAATCAGGGACTAGATAACCTTATGGTTATTAGTCGGAACACTTATGTGAACATTTTGATAGATCTCCGGTAGTGGGATTATCAAGGGCTTGGCTCTCTTATATTACCAAAGAACGCAACCTAAGGTGAGTTCACGGCCCCACTTTTACTGCTTTAACTTTTGGGGGAGAAAACATGCGCTAAACCCTTTTGGTAACATATGTCATACTATGATTTTAACTTTCTATTGCTATACGATCTTTGAAAGTCCCGGGGAAACCATGAATGTGCGGGGATGCACAATGGGGGAAATGTGGATAGATCTATTGGGTTTGACAGACCCCACTCGACGGCTTGGAGGGCCGGGCGGGTGCATATTTTCTCGAACTGGTAACATTGCTGAACACACGCGGGCCGAACATTGGTAGCAGTCTAGTAATGGTTTTCCAATCGTAGTAGTAATAAAACATACGCCTAGCTAGCGTACTTGGTAACATTAATATAGTATGGACATGGTAACATTTTGGTAACTTTTGGTAACATATTGAACAAACCTGTGAACTCACCAGCATTATATATGTTGACGTCTCTTTTGGCATGTTTTCTCAGGTCGCTAAGGTAGCACCGGTTGGACTAGGCGCACGGGTCTGCATTGGCGTCTAGGATTAGTAGCATGTTTTGAAATAAGTGTCTTGAATACTTTGGCACACTCTTTTGTAGCAATTAAATTCTTTAAATGCTTCTGCTTATGAAATCTATGTTTTTGGGTTTACGTACTTCATATAGTGTCGTTTATTGTGACCGTTGACTTGAATCATGGTTTGTCATGCGCCTCGCGGTAAAACCCCGTAGTGGAAATTTGAGGGTGTAACATATATTATATATAAATCATGCTTAAATACGTAGTACTGTCAATAAAAAATATATTAATATTAATTTGATTAAAAACTTCTCCTCTTTTATAGGATGTGTGTTTGTGAATGAAAGAATACACTAACTATTCTTAAATTTGCTTTTCAACTTTATCAGTTGGATTTATTGACTAATAAAGTAACTACAAAACCGTAATCATTATTTTTGGGCCTTTTTATTAAATCTGTTGATTTTACAACTCTTGCTGAAAAAAGTCTTTTCGTCTTAAACAGCGGATTGTTTAATAAAACAATCGATCTATAGTTAAAACAAAAACTGTATTTTGTAACGTCTGTTCATTTCACAACATCAGTTAATCATATACTGAGACAATATATCTTTTGTACACTAACCACTGACCCGTTGGCAGACCAAATGTCTGTTTTGAAACGTCGGTTTATATTGACACATCAGCAGACCAAAGCATTTGGTAAGAATAGTGAGGCAATAGGTCGTTTGTAATTCAAGTGTTTGTAATTGAGCATCTGTTCCCCTCGTAACTCTGTTCATTATATAAATTAAGCACGTTTTTTAAAACAACTGCTTACCAACGGTTTTGCAACGTCTACTGAGAGGAACTGCTGTTTCGCAACGTCTGTTTATATTTTTTAAGACTGCTCAGATGTTTAATATCTGAAAGGTTACAACCAAGGAACAAAAACTCTACAGACGGATTAAAAAGCTGTAGTCATTATGTAGCGTTATATAAAATCTTTAAAAGCAAGCCATGAGTATAAAAGAATTTTTTAACACTGTTTAAAAGACTGTTGATTAAAATAGATGTAAAGTCAACTGTTTCCTCCAAACAGTTGTTTTCTTAACCAGTTGGTATTAACAACTATAACACATTTATATTTTTAATGTTTGTTTACTAAATAATATCAATCATCTGTTGAGAATTTGTACCGTTTTGGAATTTTTTATTTACTTTTTATATAATGAAAGACAATTGTTTCACAACAATATATATAAATAATAAAATAATAATGGTAATAAAGTAATTTCAAAATCGTAATCATTATTTTAGAACTTTTATATAACAATTGAAAAACAGCTGTTGTCAAAAGAAAGTTAAATAGTTGTAGCATTATTATTATTAAACTCGTTATTCTACTATCACGATAAAGTTAAATTTCATAAGCCTTTACCGATTACAACTTCACAATTTGATTTTCAATATTTAAATAATATTAGTTTTTGAAATTCATAATTATGAAAATATTTGAGAAGTTATAACTTTCCCATGACAACTGTACAGGGAAAACAAAGTAGATACAAACTTGCAAAATACGACACTAATTAATGATACATATACTTTATTTTTGAATATTGTTACACAAGTACGAAATATGACCACAAGTTTAAACATTACGAGTAATTATTATTTATTATTTTTGTTAAAAGAGAAAAATAGTATTTATTTTATATTCATTCAAAATGGCAAATGATTTGAATTCTTTTTTTTTATATTATAACTTAAAAACAAAAATATATTTTATAACAACAATTTAAGTGAAAATATACAAGTTACACAAATATATATAAGAAACAAACTACAACCAACACATCATGATAAAAACTGTTAACAAAACATGCAAGATAATAACTTATGATAAAAAAATACAATATAGCAACAAAAGTGAAGTAATACCAAGAAACACATTTCTTACATTTAACTACAAAATACATAAAAAAATAAAGACAAAGCAAAGAAAAGAAAACTAATTTAAGACAGAACTGAAAAGAAAACAAAAAACAGAGCATAATATGTCTGTAACGTCAAGAAGAGACGGAGACATAGTATTTTTTATACACCAATCTTTCTCAAGATAGGCTCTAGTTGTGGTAATGACACAAATAATATTTTCCTTCGGTTGTAAGAATCTTCAGAACACACCAATTCCAACTTAATTTGAAAGCTTTATTCTAAAGAAATTTTTCGTTCATTGGAATGATTTTGAAGAAGAAGGACGATAAGAAGTTTTAAAGGAAATAAGATTATGTTGTAGGTATTGAAAGATATTTTATTTTACAAACACTTGAAGGGATATACAGTTGCAAAATAAATTGACCATTTGCTCTCTTTTTTATAGAGTGTATAGATACTTAGATACCTATATCTATAAGTACTATAATTATAATTTATAAAAATTATATTAAAGCAATATAAATTTAATAAAGTAATTGTAAAAATAAAATGAATAAACTAATTTTAAAGTGTAATGATTAACTTGGGTATTCGAACGTCTGTTGAATTCAAAACTAAATAGTATCTTTTGACTTGTCAAGAGTTTCAAAGAAACAGACATTGCATTTCAAGAACACAAACGACCTTTACAATGATCTGTTAACAAAAAAAACATAAATAAAGAAATATAGAAAACAAACAGAGAATGATTACACATCAGATGTTAAAAAAAAAATTTAAATTCATTACTAAACATAAACAATTAAAATTACAAAATAAAAAAGAAACAACAAAGTTAGTTATTTAAAGAAGTTGAAGAACTTCTTTGAAAACTACATTAGTGGTAACTGTAGAATCTTTTTTCTCTGAATCACAATTCAAAATCTTTAGACCCTTCCTACTTTTGACCCTAGAAACGACAACATAGAGCTGGCCATGACTAAAAACAGGACGTGGAAGGTATAAACCAACACGTTCAAGCGACTATCCTTGACTTTTATTTATTGTCATTGCAAAACACAGACAAATGGGAAATTGTCTGCGAGAAATTTTGACAGTTGTTATCTTGTCCGCAGGTATCATCTTAAATCTAGAAATCAATGTAGTATAACCAATATTACTTCCTGTGATAATTTTTGCCTCAATCACAACTTTTCCAAGTTTGGTAACCTGTAAATGTGTTCCATTACATAATCCATTCGCCTGGTCAATATTTCTATGTAACATTACTGGAGCTCCCACTTTCAATATTAACTTATGGTTAGGTAAACCAGATAAATGAAAACTGTTTAGCACATCAGGGGAAAATATGGCTGCATTAATATCTGATTCTTGTTCGCATTCAAGTAAACTATCAGAACTAAGATAAACTTTTTCTTCACCAGGCAGAGCTTTCAACAACTCATCATTTATTGAATCAACAACATCATTCGTCGGAGAGAACATGACTCTTTGTTGGAAATAATTTGAATCCTATAATGACTTATTCATATCCGGATACGTGAATGAAATCAAAGAAGAAATGGGATTAATTTGATCGTGAATTAGTAAATCATCTGGGATGTCAATATCTGTCTCACCATCATTTAGATCACCAAGTAGGCCATCCCCAAGCTTTAAAATCCACTCTGCAAATTGTTTAGTCTCTTCAAAATCCTTTTCTTTGCATCCAACTCTTAACCTCATATTTTCTGTTGGGTCTGCTGACCTGGAGAAGAACAGATGATTGGAAAGACAAAATATACTACTCAGTTGATCCTAGAAATAAACAGCATTTACAAGATACTTCTCCCAAAAGACTGTTGACCCTACCATCTGCTGTACTCAACAACTGTTGGAAACAACTGCTGCTGCAAAGGACTGCTAGATAAACAACTGCTAGAGAACAACTGCTGACTAAAGGTCTGATGAAGAACAACTGCAGACTAAAGTGCTGAAGACTAAAGGTCGGTTGGAGCTAACAACACTTTGGCTCCAACAGATGATACAAGACCATCAGAGTTTTCCCCAACAACAGTTTACCTTACAATGTTTTACAATGTAACAGTAGTTTGTATTTAACAGATGCTTTATGTTGTTATTCTGTTAGAGGTCATTGTCTTAGGTGACGTCAGCTTAGATCATCAGTGGTTTAGATTTGTCTATAAATAGAACAGTGCTTGTACTGTTCTATTCATCACTCGAAACATTCTCTCAGACAAACAATCACAGAGTGATCATGCTGAGGGGGAGTACTTGTAATATTGTAATCTTTCAATCAATGAAAGCATTCGATTAAAAACAATTATTCTCTTGTTTTGATTTATAGTTTATCATTCTACTGCACTTTCCATTTATATTCACTTCATTCATCACATCTTTTATATAAACAAATCAAAACAATCAAACTCAGATCCTAACAATTGGTATCAGAGCTTGGTCAATTAAATTCGATCTAACCAATCAATTTAATATAAACATATCATCTCACAATTATTGATATCGTTTGTTTGTCGGATTGAAAACAGAGTAATAGTTTATTTTCGATTCAACCGTTTGTAAACGGACTTTGTTTTCAAAAAAACAGAGAATGCCTTCAATCAATCACGATCAACACAACAGTGGCACGAACAATAAGCCACCGATGCTTGTCAGATCTGAATACAATATCTAGCAACGTCGGATGAGCCATGTTCTAGCTCAACAGAACACTGGGTGTTGGAAGTCGATTATCTTCGGACCACATGTTCCGATGGTGCAAAGTACCGAAGATCCCAAGGTTCAGGAGCCTAAGAAACTTGAAAACTACTCTGACCAGGATTTCCAAATGATTGAGTTAGATTCCAAGGCCTTCAGTATTGTGGCCATGGCTCTACCAAATGATATCTATGCTGGGCTGTTACACTGTAACAGTGCAAAGGAGTTGTGGGATGCATTGAAAGAAAAATTTGGTGGGACTGAAGAGGTTATTGACAACAACCGTGAGATACTTAACCAACAATATGAAACATTCAGTCATGTTAAGGGAGAGTCATTAACTCAACAATTTGAGAGGTTTAACTGTCTCATTAGTGAACTAAAACTGGTTGGTCTAACTTACCCTCATTCAACTTTGAACCATAGGTTTTTAAGATGACTACCAGATAAATGGGACATTATTGCTATAGTTATGAGAAACTCAATTGGATTCAAGGACTTATCACTGACCCAGCTTCATGGTAAGCTCCTGACCTATGAGAGAGAGCTTAACCAGAAAAAGAAGCTACAGGATTCTGGAAAAGTGTCTGATGACTATGTATTTGGTAATACAGCACTTCCGGGTCATGATGAGGTGCCTGGTAATAGTAAGGATCAGAGTTATGATCATTTCATTGACATAACTTCAGGTTTTAACTCTGATTCTTATTCACCAAACTATGCTTTTACAGCAAGTGGTAGTGATATCTAGGCATCTGATAACATATCCTTTGAGTATGATGACATAAAATACTTTGACCCTGATGATTTGGAAGAAATGGGCATTATGCACCAATTGGCCCTTCTTAGCGTAAGAACTAACAATTTTTACAAGAAAATTGGGAAAAGGTTTCTAGGGTTAACTGGCAGGTCAAAAGTGGGGTTGGATAAATCAAAGATAAAGTGTTATAAATGTCATAGACTTGGTCATTTTGCTAGGGAATGTAGGAGTCAACATGGTACACCTATGATTACCTATCCAAATCAAAGTCTACAGACCAACACTTATCAAGTTTCCCATAATACCCCTGGACCAAATGTGCAAAACACTGCCCATTTTGCACAGTCCTCAAACACTGTTCCTGTCCAATATGTCCAAACCACTGTTTCTCAGATCCACTATGTGCAAACACCTGTTGCTCAGGCACATGTGCCAATGACTGCTGCTCCACCCTCTGCTCCTGCAGAGACCAGTCAATAGAGTTTCTTCACACAAGGCTTTGTTGATTGGAGCAGTCTACCAGATGAGTTGACAGATGAAAATTTTGCACTAGTTGCCAAAGCTGAAAATGAACCAGAAAATTTCCGTTTCATGGTTATGGTAGAAGAGGTTGATTCTGAGGAGGT
Organism: Ambrosia trifida; assembly: GCA_028751855.1. NCBI lineage: Eukaryota > Viridiplantae > Streptophyta > Magnoliopsida > Asterales > Asteraceae > Ambrosia > Ambrosia trifida. Next base: position 70,200,334 of record CM054129.1, on the reverse strand, counting down.
GGTAACTGAATCTGCTGTTATGACTGGTGATTTTGTTGATGAGGTAGTTGCGGGTGAAAAATCTGAAGAAGAGGTTGTGAATCTCTCAGATCCCTGGGGTGCATCTGATGATTGTGAGTGCAAGTGTGATTGTGCATTGATGGCTGTTGCTAAGGTATCTCCTCAAATCCTTAAAGATTTGTGTTCTGACAAATGTGTAATAGCATTTGCTAACATTAAAGAGGTAAATGAAAACCTTAGGAAGAAAATTTTAGATGATGAAGTTAAATTTGAGAAAATTTCAAAAGAATTAAAATCAAATTTGACTAAAAAGGAATCTGAAATAAGCAGCTTAAAATATGAAGCAACTATAACCAAAGACCAGCTCCAAACTATGATAACTAAATATCATAGTTGTAAAAGTGAGCTTGAGTCCACCCAAGTTGAATGTCAGAAATGGGTGGAATCATGTAAAGGTTCTGAGATGCTACTCAACAAACAAACCAAAAGTCATGTGAAGCCCGGGTTTGGTTTTGAAACCACTGCTCCAGCTTTTGAAAACACTGACAAAAGGGATCAAAAGTTTGTTGAGGTAGTACCAACTAATTTGAAGGGTCAATAGATTAAAATCACTGAACCTAGTGGCAAGAAAATTGTTCTTGAAAAACCAGAAGGTTCCTCATCATTCACTGAACTTGAAAAATATGAATTTAAACCTACTTGGTCTGATGAGTGTGATACTCTTGAGAACTTCAAACTAGTTGAATTCAGAACCCCTGATGGTAAGAAAGCACCACAGGAAAAGGTCATTCCCCTGAAAGATCTTCCAGCAGATGATCAAACATCTGTTGAAAAGAAGACTGAAAAAGGGAAAAAGAAAGAAAAGTCTATTCACTTGTTCTATGATTTCAGTGAAAAGAAGAATCATGTTACTAAAAACTGTTTTCTTCTAAAAGCATATGATATCAACAAAGGAACAAGTTTGTGTGATTCTAAGACCACATTCTCAATATGTGGTAAGAAGAATCACAAAACCAAAGAGTGCCAGTATCTCAAAAATTTTGATGTCAAAATACAAGAGTACAAGGATAAAACTCTTGCAAACCAAGTGGTAAGTACTTCAAAAGGAAAACCCAAGTAGACTTTTGCTCCAGTTCAAACATCTGTTACCAAAAAAACTTGGAAACATCTGCTTCCAGAGATGTTCAAGTAACAGATGCTCCACCCACCAACAAGTACCCAAGGGGATAAGGACAACCACCTTGTCATAATCTGCCACATGTTTATGAAGAACCCAAGAGGCCTTCTAAACCAAGAGTGAAAAGAAATCCCTATGGATACTGGCAAATGATCAAACATCTGTTGCACCAAATGTTGACATCCAAGCACTGGCAAATGGTCAGCAACAGTTGTTGAACTTGATTCGAAAACTAGTTCAAACCACTGATCACCTTCCTAAGCTTGAGGCTGAAAAGTCTGTGGATCCATCCAAAGCCAACTTGGCTTTGGACACTCACCAAAACTAATCAATTACAGATGTGCAGGGAGCTTCTGCATGCTTAGATAGCCTTTGGTATGTAGATAGTGGAGGCTCCAAGCACATGACAGGATGTAGAGCCTTTCTTCTGGACTTCTTAGCTCATGGAGGGGGTGATATATCCTTTGGTAATGATTCAAAAGGTAAGGTGTTGGGTTCAGGGACTGTTCAGGCTGGGAAACTCAAGTTTGAAAATGTCAATCTTATTGATAATCTTAAATTTAGTCTTCTTAGTGTATCACAGATGAGTGACAAAGGTTATGGCTCATACTTCACTAAGAAAACTAGTAAGATTATTGGGCCAGAAGTGATCATTGCTGAGAGCAAAGCACAACTTGTTGCTCATAGGAGTGGCAATGTGTATGTAGTTGATATGTTGAAGGATAATCCTATGGCAAATGTCTGTCTGTTTTCTGCTGCCTCCACTAAAGAGACAGAATTGTGGCATAGGAGACTGGGTCATACCAACCTTCAAACTATCAACTCACTCTCCAAACAAAGCCTTGTCAGAGGTTTACCATCAAAAGAATTCAAATGTGATGAGCATTGTGTTTCCTGCTTAAAAGGAAAACAACATAAAAGCTCTTACAAATCCATCGATGAGTCCAAAACAAGTCAATGTCTACAATTGTTGCACATGGACTTGTTTGGCCCAGTTAAAATCATGAGTCTAAGAAGAAAGAGATTTTTTCTTGTCATAGTTGATGATTTTTCTAGGTTTACATGGACTTACTTTTTACACTCTAAGGATGACAATGCAGGTATCTTGAAGGACTTTGTCACCAAAGTTGAAAAACAATATGACTTGCCAGTAAAAGTCTTTAGAAGTGACAATGGAACAAAGTTTAAAAAATAAGGAGTTGGATGATTTCTGTGTGTCAAAAGGGATTGTGAGGCAGTACAACATCCCAAGAACACTAGAGCAAAATGGGGTGGTTGAGAGGAAAAATAGAACTCTCATTGAAGCTGCAAGAACCATGCTAGCAGATTCTGGTTTGCCACTGTCCTTCTGGGCAGAAGCTGTAAACACTGCTTGATATGTTCAAAACAGAGTTTTGATCAACCCAAGACATCAAAAGACTGCTTATGAAATTTTGTTCAAAATCAAACCATTAATCTCATTTTTCAAAATCTTTGGCTGCCCATGTTTCATTTTAAATGTTATAGATTCCATTTCAAAATTTGCAGCCAAAGTAGATTGTGGATATTTTCTGGGATATTCTTTTACTGCCAAGGCCTACAAAGTGTTTAACACAAGGACCAGGACAATAGAAGAAACTCTGAATGTAAAGTTCAATGAACTTTCATCCTTAAAAATCCCAACAAATCCTGCTGAGTTGTTTGATTTAGATAAATTCAAAGTGGAAGATATTACTGTCAAAACTAACAGTGCAGGTATTTCACAATCTCCACAACAAGAGTACAGAACAGATGTTGTGATTCCAAATCACTATAAAGTGTTCAAAACACTTGTCAAAACTCCGTCACAGCTGAGTAAGCCACTGTTGGCCAGTCTTACCCTCAAACCACTACTTCACCTATTACATCCACTGTGTTGACAAAAGTCAAACCTCTGTTGACAAAAGTCAGTCCAGTTTTACACCACTTGGACCCATTCCCCCACCTCTAGTTCAAACATCTGTTGGCACTATAGAAGTGCAAACAGATGTTACATCAACAGAGTCACCAAACCTCTGTCCTTCACCTCAAAATGCCATCATACCATATCAGGGAGATCTAATCTACCTAAGAGCTCATCCACCAGATCAAATCATTGGCAACATCAGAGAGGGTGTCCTCACAAGAAGCCAATCCTCAAATATCCGTCTTTTTGCAGGCTTTCTATCTCTCACACAACCTGTCAAGTACCAAGAGGCACTAAAAGACAACAGTTGGGTAGAAGTTATGCAGGAAGAGCTCCTTCAGTTTAAAAGACAACAAGTATAGGAACTTGTACCACTGCCTAAGGATGTTTGTCCAATTTGCACAAAGTCGGTCTTAAAAAACAAAACCGATGAAAGGGGTATAGTTGTCAAGAATAAAGCCAGGCATGTGGTTCAAGGCTTCAGACAAGAAGAAGGGATAGACTATGATGAAACCTTTGCTCCTGTAGCTAGGTTAGAAGCTATCAGACTCTTTCTAGCCTTTGCTGTCAACCACAACATCAAGGTGTATCGAATGGACATCAAATGTGCATTCCTATATGGCAAAATTTAGGAGGAGGTCTATGTATGTCAACCATTTGGTTTTGAAGACACATTCCATCCTGATCATGTCTACAAGCTTAATAAAGCTCTGTATGGACTCAAGCAAGCACCAAGGGCCTGGTATGAAACTCTTTCCACCTTTCTCTTATCCATTGGTTTCACAAGAGGTAAAATTGATAAAACCATATTTTTGAAATGGAGAGGGAAAGATTTAATGATTGTTCAAGTATATGTGGATGACATCATTTTTGGATCCACATGTACCAAAATGTGTGAAGAGTTTAGGGAACTCATGACAGTAGAGTTTGAAATGAGTGCTATGGGTGAACTTCAGTGTTTCCTTGGTCTACAAGTGAAGGAACTGCAAAATGGCACATTCATTCATCAAAACAAATATGTGAAAAATTTGTTAACTAGATTTGAGATGATTGACTGTAAGCCATGTAGTACACCCATGAGTACAGTCAAGCTACTCACTATTGATAACAAGGATGAACTGGTTGACCAGACACATTACAGATGCATGATTGGGTCTTTATTGTACTTAAGTGCATATAGGCCAGACATTATGTTTGCCACTTGTGTTTGTGCAAGATCCCAGGCTTCACCCAGAGAGTCAAACCTTATTGCTGTGAAAAGGATATTCAGATACCTAAAAGGTGCTCCCACACTTGGTATCTGGTATTGTCACACCCTCAAATTTCCACTTGCGGAGTTTTACCGCGAGGCGCATGACAAACCAGGATCCAAGTCAATGGTCACAATAAACAACACTATATGAAATACGTAAACTCAAAACTTGGTTATCAAACCATTAATACATAGCGGAAGCATTTAAAGATTTAATCAACTACAAAACTGTGTTCCCAAATATCCAAGACACTTATTTAAAATATGCCACTAAGCCTAGAAGCCAATGCAGACCCGTGCGCCTTGTCCAATCGATGCTACCTTAGCGACCTGAGAAAAACATGCCAAAAAGACGTCAACATATATAATGCTGGTGAGTTCACAGGTTTGTTCAATATGTTACCAAAAATAGTTACCAAGGCGTTACCATGTCCATACTATACTAATGTTACCAAGTACGCTAGCTAGGCGTATGTTTTATTACAACTACGATTGGAAAACCATTATTAGACACGTTTAGCAATGTTCAGCCCGAATGTTCAGCATGTTACCAATGTTACCAGTTTGAGACAATATGCACCCGCCCTGCCCTCCAAGCCGACGAGTGGGGCAAGTCACGCCCAATAGATCTATCCACACTTCCCCCGTTGTGCATCCCCGCACATTCATGGTTTTCCCTGGGACTTTAAAAGATCGTATAGCAATGCAAAGTTAAAACCATAGTATGACATATGTTACCAAAATAGTTTAGCGCATGTTTTCTCCCCCAAAAGTTAAAGCTGTAAAAGTGGGGCCGTGAACTCACCTTAGATTGCGTTCTTCAGTAAATAATAAAGTGCCAAGCCCTTGATAATCCCACTACCGGAGATCTATCAAAATGTTCACATAAGTGTTCCGACTAATAACCATAAGCTTATGTAGTCCCCGATTGTCCAGATCGTGACCAAGTATATATTTTAAAACGTGTTTAAGTGTTCAACCGACACACTAGACCGACCCGACATCCCGTTGGTGACTCATTACCCTAACTAATCAAGTACACGTAGATTACACACAAGGTTCAAGCATAAAACACTTAGTTTGTATCAAAAATCTCATTTTTGAATCAGAAGGGTCGAACCAGGAATATTAGTCCACCTTCGCCCCCTTTTAACCCACCTTCAACCCTTTGGAAAGCCACCTTTGACCTTTTAAACAGATTCGACCAATCTGTCCAGGTTCAACCCTGGGGTTCCACATTCGAACACTCGACCGGTCGAATGTACCCAGGTTCGACCCTGACAGATTACTTTTTCCAAAAACGCTTCAAAAACATCCCGAAACATTATCAAACACTGCAGTTTAGCATGAATAACTTATCCCTACAGAACCCCACCAATTTTGCCCCAAAACCTATTCATTTCAGCCCTTTCCCAAAATGGCGAAAATTATGGAAGTGTCACATCATGCATGTAATCTTTACCCAATTTGGAAACTATTCAAAATCAATCCATAATCATCTTAAAATGCTCAGTTTATCATGTAATCGAAAACCCCCAATAGTTTTATTGATAATACTAACATGCAACAAGCCCTAGATTCAATAAAATTCCCAAATTAGACTTGATATCATCATCTATCTAATTATAACCTTTGATAATCCTAAACTATCATCAATAACAGCCCTAGATTATGTTTCTAGCATTAGCACAGTAGCAAATCATTAAACAACACATAATATCACATAACACATAACTAACATATGTTTATTGATATGAAAACCTATGTTTAATGATAGGGTTTAGGTTTAGAAAGATGTTTCAAAGGGTTTTATTAACAAAAACATCCTTAGAACAGATCTGGACATTTAGGGTTAGATAAAAACGAATTAAAATACTTGAATAAGGTTTAGAATTAAGAACACACATTGGATTCTTGATTGGATGTTGTTGATAGGTTAGATTATGAAAAATAAGAGCAAAAACTCTTTCCTTAGTGATTAAAATCGGTTGAGAGTGTTTTGAGACGGTTAGGGTTTGTGAAATGGTGAAAAATGACAAAGTTTGGTATTTATACTAGTCCACATTCGCCCCTTTCACCTGGGCGAATGTACCCACATTCGCCCCTTCCACAGGGTCGAATGTGTCTTGTTTTGGTCGAATGTAACTCTTTCATTTCCATATTCCAGGTTCGCCCCTTTAGTATGGGTCGAACCAAGAGTATTTTCCAGGTTCGCCCACTCGATGTGGTCGAACCAGGACCTATGTTTTTCTAGTTTTCCAATTTGTCGTGTTTAACGCATTTTAACGCACCTTAACATATGAGCATGCGACCTTAGTCTATGTTTAACATATTTAAGCATGGATGATTATCTATACATCATTTAAACACATCTATGCATATAATCCACCATACGACAATTAGTCTACACACACACTTAATTAGTTTATGTGTTTTCACCAACAACGGGACCCGATACTAGTGTATTCCCAAAACGACTCCCAATGATCCTCTAGAACATTGAACCCTGGACAATCCTAACTTGACCCGACTCAACTAACCTAGTTAAGTCCGTTTATAAATGTTTCTCGCTAAGATAGACTTAGGTGTTACTAAAATGTTTAAGCCTAATATGCCGGGTGTCACATCATCCCCACGTTGAAAGAATTTTCGTCCCGAAAATTGCACAAAGCCCGAAAATGAAAGAGACGGAAAGAATGAAACGGAAAGAAAATTTACCGGATATCACATTATCCCCACGTTGAAAGGAATCTCGACCCGAGATTCATTCAGCTTCTGCAGTAACATGCCTAGATTCGAATGCACGTTTCGGAAAAAGATGAGGATGTTTAGCTTTCATCTGATCCTCCCGTTCCCATGTGAACTCCGGTCCACGATTCGAGTTCCAACGAACTTTGACGATGCGGATTTTACTCCGACAATGGCTACGAATTTTGTAGTCGAGAATCTCGACAGGTTCGTCCACAATGCAAAGACGATCATCAACCTTGATCTCTTCCAGTGGTACAATGAGAGATTCGTCAGCCAAACACTTCTTTAAGTTAGACACATGGAAGACGTTATGAACACTACCGAGCTCTGTCGGTAAGTCAAGTCTGTATGCCACCGGCCCAATCCGTTCCAGGATTGCGAATGGTCCGACATAACGAGGGTTAAGCTTGCCACGCTTTCCAAAGCGTATGACGCCCTTCCATGGTGAAACTTTCAGAAGTACCCTATCCCCATCCTGGAACTCCAAAGGTTTGCGACGGCGATCGGCATAGCTGACGATCCCGCGCAGCAGCCAAACGGTTACAAATTTGTACGATTTTCTCCGAAGTTTCGTACACAAGTTCCGGACCAGTGAGCTGGCTCTCGCCCACCTCGGCCTAACAAAGAGGTGATCGACATTTCCGTCCGTAGAGAGCCTCGAACGGAGCTGTCTTGATACTAGAGTGATAGCTGTTGTTGTAGGAGAACTCTACCAACGGTAGGTGGATCTCCCAACTTTTGCCAAAATCGATAACACATGCCCGAAGCATGTCTTCCAAGGTTTGAATTGTCCGCTCACTCTGTCCATCAGTTTTCGGATGATAAGCCGTACTCATATCAAACTGAGTACCCAAAGCCTTGTGCAGAGCCTTCCAGAAACGCGAAGAAAAACGAGAATCACGATTAGAGATAATAGAAACAGGCACCCCGTGCCGAGCATCCACCTCCTTAAGGTAAAGTCGAGCTAACCGCTCAAGTCCATCGGTTTCCTTAATAGGTATGAAATGTGCCGATTTTGTCAACCTGTCAACAATCACCCAGATCATATCGTAACCACTTGGTGACCTTGGCAGTTTGGTGACAAAATCCATCGTGATTCGTTCCCACTTCCATTCTGGAACTTCTGGTTGTTGTAGGAGACTAGACGGGCTCTGATACTCCACCTTGACTTTAGCACAGGTCAAGCATTTACTCACGTAAGAAGCTATATCAGCCTTCATGTTCCAACTTCTGTACCTCCTCCCTCGGACAGTACTCACCCCTCAACAGATGCACAAAATCCGCCCAAGGCATAGCAATAGCCTCCCCCAATCCCATGTTCTGGGCAGTAGCATTCCACCATGACAATGCAGGCCCCTCGAATGTCGCAGTAGCATACTTAACCCGGTCCCCAGTGGGACAATTACACATAACAAACACAGATTCTATCTTCCCCAGCCATCGGAGCAGTCCCACCGCTCCCTCAGTTCCAGCGAAGTTATGGGGCTGACAGTCCCGAAACTTCTTATAAGAGCACTGAGGTGGAGGTGGATTGACAGCAATACCTGAAACACGATACACGAATAAAATACAAACGAAAGAACATGACACCCAAGAATGAGGCAAAGTTGACAGAAATCAACTCACTACCCATGGCATTAATCCCAGCCTGGAAATTTGCCATAGCCATGTTCACTTGCTGCTGTAACAAGTTATTCAGTTCAGCTTGGGTCATGTTGATGTTACCACGACCACCGCTGCCACCACGACGTCCACCACCACGAGCACCAGACATGATCTAACAAATAAAGAAATCGAGGGATTCAAATTCACCTCTAGTGTCAACCACTAGAAATTTACAAGAGTAAACTTAGGGACAAATTCAGGACTATACATCTAAACTCAAAGTCCACCGGGATTTTCATTCATTTTAGTTTATTATTTCGTGTGCACCCGAAATGATAAACTGCTCTACATGGTCCTCCAAATGTACTCCCAGTCCAGACTCCGGTCACCGAATATCGTCGCCTAGTAACGTGTTACGATAGGTGCAAGTGTAAGAAAGCATGTGTGTGCTAGAGTCAACAAATCGGCCTCTTCCTCTTCAATCCCGAAGAAGAAAACAAGAGTAGGTAAGAACCCAAGTAAAAGCGGATGATGTAACAAAGAAGTATGATGATGATGTAAGGACACCCCGACCAGGTTAGTACGTATCCCACTAATAGACTCAAAGTATGTGACCGTCTAGTGTGTGTGACTCGGCAATAGACCAGACTCTACATGCAGTCCTAGTTCACTATAACCATTGGCTCTGATACCAATCTGTCACACCCTCAAATTTCCACTTGCGGAGTTTTACCGGGAGGCGCATGACAAACCAGGATCCAAGTCAACGGTCACAATAAACAACACTATATGAAATACGTAAACTCAAAACTTGGTTATCAAACCATTAATACATAGCGGAAGCATTTAAAGATTTAATCAACTACAAAACTGTGTTCCCAAATATCCAAGACACTTATTTAAAATATGCCACTAAGCCTAGACGCCAATGCAGACCCGTGCGCCTAGTCCAATCGATTCTACCTTAGCGACCTAAGAAAAACATGCCAAAAAGACGTCAACATATATAATGCTAGTAAGTTCACAGGTTTGTTCAATATGTTACCAAAAATAGTTACCAAGGCGTTACCATGTCCATACTATACCAATGTTACCAAGTACGCTAGCTAGGCGTATGTTTTATTACTACCACGATTGGAAAACCACTACTAGACACGTTTAGCAATGTTTAGCAATGTTCAGCCCGAATGTTCAGTATGTTACCAATGTTACCAGTTCGAGACAATATGCACCCGCCCGGCCCTCCAAGCCAACGAGTGGGGCAGGTCACGCCCAATAGATCTATCCACACTTCCCCCGTTGTGCATCCCCGCACATTCATGGTTTTCCCCAGGACTTTAAAAGATCGTATAGCAATGCAAAGTTAAAACCATAGTATGACATATGTTACCAAAATAGTTTAGCGCATGTTTTCTCCCCCAAAAGTTAAAGCTGTAAAAGTGGGGCCGTGAACTCACCTTAGATTGCGTTCTTCAGTAAATAATAAAGTGCCAAGACCTTGATAATCCCACTACCGGAGATCTATCAAAATGTTCACATAAGTGTTCCGACTAATAACCATAAGCTTATCTAGTCCCCAATTGTCCAGATCGTGACCAAGTATATATTTTAAAACGTGTTTAAGTGTTCAACCGACACACTAGACCGACCCGACATCCCGTTGGTGACTCATTACCCTAACTAATAAAGTACACGTAGATTACACACAAGGTTCAAGCATAAAACACTTAGTTTGTATCAAAAATCTCATTTTTGAATCAGAAGGGTCGAACCAGGAAGATTAGTCCACCTTCGCCCCCTTTTAACCCACCTTCGACCCTTTGGAAAGCCACCTTCGACCGTATTAAACAGATTCGACCCTGGGGTTCCACATTCGACCACTCGACCGATCGAATGTACCCAGGTTCGACCCTGACAGATTACTTTTTCCAAAAACGCTTCAAAAACATCCGAAAACATCCCGAAACATTATCAAACACTGCAGTTTAGCATGAATAACTTATCCCTACAGAACCCCACCAATTTTGCCCCAAAACCTATTCATTTCAGCCCTTTCCCAAAATGGCAAAAATTATGGAAGTGTCACATCATGCATGTAATCTTTACCCAATTTGGAAACTTTTCAAAATCAATCCATAATCATCTTAAAATGCTCAGTTTATCATGTAATCGAAAACCCCCAATAGTTTTATTGATAATACTAACATGCAACAAGCCCTAGATTCAATAAAATTCCCAAATTAGACTTGATATCATCACCTATCTAATCATAACCTTTGATAATCCTAAACTATCATCAATAACAGCCCTAGATTATGTTTCTAGCATTAGCACAGTAGCAAATCATTAAACAACACATAATATCACATAACACATAACTAACATATGTTTATTGATATGAAAACCTATGTTTAATGATAGGGTTTAGGTTTAGAAAGATGTTTAAAAGGTTTTTATTAACAAACACATCCTTAGAATAGATCTAGACATTTTGGGTTAGATAAAAACGAATTAAAATACTTGAATAAGGTTTAGAATTAAGAACACACCTTGGATTCTTGATTGGATGTTGTTGATAGGTTAGATTAAGAAAAATAAGAGGAAAAACTCTTTCCTTAGTGATTAAAATCGTTTGAGAGTGTTTTGAGACGGTTAGGGTTTGTGAAATGGTGAAAAATGACAAAGTTTGGTATTTATACTAGTCCACATTCGCCCCTTTCACCTGGGCGAATGTACCCACATTCGCCCCTTCCACAGGGTCGAATGTGTCTTGTTCTGGTCGAATGTAACTCTTTCATTTCTATATTCTAGGTTCACCCCTTTAGTAAGGGTCGAACCAAGAGTATTTTCCAGGTTCGCCCACTCGATGTGGTCGAACCAGGACCTATGTTTTTCTAGTTTTCCAATTTGTCGTGTTTAACGCATTTTAACGCACCTTAACATATGAGCATGCGACCTTAGTCTATGTTTAACATATTTAAGCATGGATGATTATCTATACATCATTTAAACACATCTATGCATATAATCCACCATACGACAATTAGTCTACACATACACTTAATTAGTTTATGTAATTTCACCAACAACGGGACCCGGTACTAGTGTATTCCCAAAACGACTCCCAATGATCCTCTAGATCATTGAACCCTGGACAATCCTAACTTGACCCGACTCAACTAACCTAGTTAAGCCCGTTTATAAATGTTTCTCGCTAAGGTAGACTTAGGTGTTACTAAAATGTTTAAGCCTTATATGTCGGGTGTCACAGGTATCCTGCTAATGGAAACATTGAGCTTTCATGTTATTCAGTTTCTAGGGAATGCCTTAGTGTCTTGGCAAAGCAAAAAGTAAGCAGTTGTTTCAACTTCAACAGATGAGGCTGAATACATTGCTGCTGCAAACTGCACAACCCAACTCATGTGGCTTCAAAATCTACTGCTGGATTTTGGGATAACTGCACTAAAAACTCCACTCATGTTGGACAGTCAAGCTACTGAAAATATCATCAAGAATCCAGTTTCTCACTCAACCACAAAGCACATAGACAACAGACATCATTTTGTTAGAGATAGCTATGAAAAAGTTTTGATTTCTCTGCACCATGTTCCTTAAGAGGATCAGTTGGCATATGTGTTGACAAAAGCTTTAGACACATCTACCTTCACAAATATGATTTCTAGAATTGGTATGCTAAACATGGACTAAACAACAAAAATGTTTTAAATAAAAACATTAAAATGTTTAAGAAAATCAAAATTCATCCTTAAAAATAGCATTTTGGTTGAAAAATCTGTTAAGGATAAAACAACCACTGTTTCTTCCACTCTAACCACTGTTAGTTGAAAAATTTGTTTCAAACATCTGATCAGATAAAACAACCATTGTTTGGTTGAAAAATCTTTTTCAAACCTCTGATAGATAAAACAACTATTTCATTATATATACATATATACATATATCTATCTATAACAAAAAAACCAAGTGCTGTTAGCATCAGCACTTTGGTAAAACAACAGCTGTTTGCATCAGAACTTTGGCAACAGCTGTATGCCACCAGATGCTTGGCCATCAGATGTTTGCCACATCTGCTCCCAAAAGCAGAGTTTTGGCCACATCAGCGGTTTCACCAGAGCCTATAAAAACCCTGTTTTACCACAACAGTCGTTACACTGTCTCATTGTATTCAAAATACTGAAACCCCCTACTTCAACCTCAAACTCTTACACAAATTCCACTCATCCTCACACTCGAAATCCATTACAATGGATCTTCAAGCAAAAGCCACCCACAATCGACATCATCGACATCATCTTAAACTCCAAATACCTGACAATCCTAACCGCTAATGCTTCCATTTATCTCGATACCCTCCAAGAATTTTGGTTGAATGCTGAATTTCTTCTCCAAGACAAAAAGCCTACATCCATTATCTCAAAAATTGGAGAGACAAGTATCGCCATTACCCCTGAACTAATATCCACAACCTTCTCACTCAATGACTTGTCAGGTAAGGACTTTTTCCCTAAGGCAGAGCTTCACACAGAGTTTCAGGAAAGAGGTTATGATGCACAAATGACTGGGTCACCACTTTTCAAAAGGTTTTTCCCACCAGTCATGAAATTTTTCTTTCATACCCTCCTTCTCTGTGTCTCTGCTAAGTCCACTTCCTTTAATGAAATCCCATTGAGGATTCAGAACTTGGGATATGCTATGTTGTCAGATTCTGACATCAATTTATCCCAGGGACTGTTTATGGACTTAGTATCAAATGTGAAAGCCATAAAGTTTGGGTCTAATAATGCTTTTTTGATTTACACAAGAATTTTGAGTGTAATCCTTCAAAAGGTTTACCAGACAAAGATTTTAAAAAGGGTGAGTCTGTTTAAATGAAGAGTCTAACTGATGAAACTTTCATAAGAATGCTGGGTTCAATTACCCAAGAAAAAGTGTTAAAAGTTTCAAAAACACAAACAAAGAGGACCAAGAAAACAACTGTTGTCCAAACCTCTGTTGTTGAGCCCACTGCTCCTGGTGATCATGGCACTAGATCCAGTGCTGTGAAACCCACACCAGCCACCTCCAAAAGAAAACGCCCATCCACAAAAACCACCACTAAACCCAAAAGGGGGCTTCTGGAAGATGAGATACCAGAGGAAAACCCTGTTGCAACACAAAAGCAACAAGAAACCACTGTTGTTACTTCCTCACAACAGATGGATATATCTCAACCTGAACAAACTCCTCATGAATCCTCACAAAAGGATCATGTTGTAAGCCAAAGGGAGACACATCATGATACATATGAGTCACTTGGCCATATGTTCACAAGCCCCTCTCCCAGGGCTAATTCTCTTTTCACTCCTCCACCTTCACCAAAACATGTCCCTCAAACCATGCAACCTCTGTTTGAGGCTATTGATAAAACTCGGGAAAATCCCAGTTCCCCTCCTTCACCCATAAATGAGAGTATACCTCCACAAGTGACTGGGACTGAGAAAAATCAATCAGCCATCCCACATGCAGAAGAGGAGGTTACACCCCTAGAGTTCAATGAAACTCTAGGTGAGTATTCAAGTGAAGCAGCCACTACTGATGTAGAGACCATTGTCTCACAACAGGACAATGATTACATAGCTAAGACTTCCTTGAAGGCAACAACTGATGAGGCCACTATAGTTTCCCCAAAATCAGTTGGAAGTCCCCAGAACCAAGAAAAAGGGGCATCTGGTTCTCATCCTTTGGACTCACCTCCTAGGACTGAACCAGTTACAACTACCACTGGTAGGAATCCAGATGATCCTATTAACTTAGGTGATGGGTTAAAATACCAAGAATTGACGGCCAGAGTATAGTCCATTGAAACCTCTGTTGCTGATATCAAATCAGATATCTAGACAATATTGGGATCATTGGCTACTCTTACCAAGAGTCAACCATCCACAGCTGATATTGCTAGTGAGCTATGGAAAAATGTTTCCCCCATCATCATAGCTCACAGAAAACTAGCAGATCAGACACATGAAACTTACATGGCTGAAATCAGAAATATGGTGGATGCTAGGTACAAAGATACCCAAGCTGACATTAAAGCCATTAAAGACCATCTGCTGAAGACCACTGGCTCTGCCCCTACCACAATTCTCAGAGATGAAGATGATGATGACTTCACTGCGGATGATGCCAAAAAGGGGGAGAGCGGCAGAGATAGATTTCCAAAGCTAGATCCCTTTGGTTGTCCACCCTCACAAAAGGGAATATCAAAGTCTGCCAACAAACCAGGGTCTACCCACACAGAACCACAACAACAACAACAACCAACTGTTCAAACCTCTCCTGCTACTGAAACTGCCAAAACCAGCAAAGCAAAGGAAGTTGATACCTCTGCTAATGAAGAAGCTGAAAAGGCTGCTGAGGAAAAGCAAAAGAGGGCTGACACTTTGGAAGTTAAAGCAGTGTTCTTGGTACAATTAAAGAAAGAACAGCAACAAGAAGTTGAAGATGTGGGTTCCTCTAAAAGGAAGAAAATGCCTGCCAAACATGTCAGACAACCATCATCCAAACTTGCTGCTAAAACCACTGCTACCAAAACCACTGCTGCCACCAAAACCACTGATACCACCACAACATCTGAATCTATCACTACAACTACCAAACCAACCACTGAACCTATTACCACAACCACCAACACACCACATACAACCACTCCACTACCCAAATCCCAAACATCTGCTGGTTCTACAAAAGTGCCAACAGTTGTTAACACAACCACTGCTGCAACACCACCATCACCAAAAATCTTGTACAGAAGGAAGAGAAAATCTACCTTTGTTGTACAGGATGAAAACATTCACACATCACCACCTACTACTTCAACCATACAATCTACACCCATATCTTCCATTCCACTTTCATCATTTTCACCACACACCTCACAATTTACATCACATAGACCACCACCAACCATTACACCATTGGCTGTTCAGTATCCCCTTGAACTTGATCTACTCAAGGGGGAAATGCAATCCTTCTACAATACTGAACAACCATCTGAAAGATCTTTCCCATCTCTTCCAAATTTTCCTGTTCCCCTAAACATAGACCAATATCTTAAATTCAAGGCTGAACAGGCAGATGCTATCATCAAAGAGAAATGCAAAGGGAAAGATGACACGAGTGTTCAGGGCATCCATTCAGCAGAGCTTAGCAAACTGAGAAGGATTGAAGATTTTGCTAAGACCCTGAGCAACTCCATGTCTACCATGCCTCTCAGCAGTGACATGGAAAGGGAGGTTAGGGAATCTCTTCTTGAACAGATCTTGGCAACCATGCCTTATAAAGCAAATAGGAAACAATTTGCAGGCTGGACCACTCATGCTCTCAGAGAAGAACTCATAAGACTTGAGGACATGGCCAAGAATCCCCCAGCTAAGGTCTGTGCCCCAGATTTCAGTAAAGGCAGAGATCCAGCCAGAGCCTTAAAATTCAGAAGAATGAGACAAGAGATTGTGGCTGCAGACTATGGGGAGATGAAGTCTGTTACAAGATGGTCAGAGCTGAGGCTGGTTGAAACTTACAAGAAATTAGAAGAAAACAGGAAGAAAGACCCTACCTTGCCCAGGAAACTTGTCTACCCTGATGAACCTTTGATGAAGAGACCTCAACAGGCTTTTACATTAGACAGCCTACTTGATACTTCTGATCTATCTGCTGCTGCAAGAAGACAATTCAAAAAGAAGAAAGAAATGTCTGAAGAAGATCATAAGAAGTTTGCTGATACTTTTATAAAGGAGGGCCTCTTCAATCAAATACATTTTTTCTCTGATCCCACTACTGAAAAACTTAGAGAACTCATTGGGAGACCTCCATCACCAAACTCATCCAGAATAAAAGTGCATCTCAGCAAATCCACTGATTCAAAAATTCTAAAATGGAAGGTCAACAAAGACACCCATGAATTGACTCTGCTCAGATCAGATGGGGAAGCTCAAAAACTAAGCATGGATGATGCATATAGCCTGTGTGTAGATGACCTCCAAACACTGCTGAACCTTGAGCTTGAAAGAGATGTAGAAGACTTCTACTCTTTGAACTTTGAGTTACAATTCAAAGGTCAAATCAGAGAAAGTCTGATGAGGAATAAAGAACAAGAATAAAGGCTAGTTTTGGTATCATCTGTTCTAGGGGGAGATTGTTGGGTCTGCTGACCTGGAGAAGAACAGATGATTGGAAAGCCAAAATATACTACTCAGTTGATCCTAGAAATAAACAGCATTTACAAGATACTTCTCCCAAAAGACTATTGACCCTAACATCTGCTGTACTCAACAACTGTTGGAAACAACTGCTGCTGCAAAGGACTACTAGATAAACAACTGCTAGAGAACAACTGCTGACTAAAGGTCTGATGAAGAAAAACTGCTGACTAAAGTGCTGAAGACTAAAGGTCTATTGGAGCCAACAACACTTAGGCTCCAATAGATGATACAAGACCATCAAAGTTTTCCCCAACATCAGTTTACCTTACAGTGTTTTACAATGTAACAGTAGTTTGTATTTAACAGATGTTTTATGTTGTTATTCTGTTAGAGGTCACTGTCTTAGGTGACGTCAGCTTAGATCATCAGTGGTTTAGATTTGTCTATAAATAAAATAGTGCTTGTACTATTCTATTCATCACTCGAAACATTTTCTCAGACAAACAATCACAGAGTGATCAGGCTGAGGGGGAGTACTTGTAATATTGTAATCTTTCAATCAATGAAAGCATTCGATTAAAAACAATTATTCTCTTGTTTTGATTTATAGTTTACCATTCCGCTGCACTTTCCATTTATATTCACTTCATTCATCACATCTTTTATATAAACAAATCAAAACAATCAAATTTAGATCATAACATTTTCAGTTAGTTTTAAAACCTTACAATGTCTCCATATATAAGAAGAATTCAGAGAAGCATTAACTATCATAATTCTGGTACCTTTAATAATAACTGGAATAATCTGTCTAAAATCACCACCAAAACGAACAACCTTTCCTCCAAAAGGCTTGCTCTGCACAGTTGATTGACTGGAACGTAATACATCTCTCATTGTTCTATCCAGAGCTTCAAAACAATGTTTATGCATCATAGGTGCTTCATCCCAAATAATCAACTTTGTCATTCTGATTAACTCACCTAAATCACTGTTAGGTTCTATTGAACAGATAGAATCTTCATTAATTTTTATTGGAATTACAAACCATGAGTGAGCCGTTTTACCACCACCTAGTAAGAGGGATGCAATTCCACTGGAAGCAACATTCAAAACTACTTCCCCTTTTGACCTTAAAGCGGCTGAAAAACTCTTCCAAAGATAAGTTTTCCCAGTGCCACCATATCCATAAACAAAAAACACACCTCCTTCACCTTTGGCAACTGCATCCATAACAGTTTCATAAACTCTGTGCTGTTCAGTAGTTAAACAGTTTAAATACCCAGAATGTTCAATCCTTAGAGATGATCTGTCATAAGAATGTTCTTTTAATATCAATCAATTATTTACTGCCGAAACATAATTTTCAGGAGCATTTGGCATGTCTGGAAAGTTTTTTAGTGAACTACCATTGTTCAGCAACAATGTTTCCATCTTTGAAAGACAAATGTTTTCAACTTCTTCTTGGCTAAGATTCAACACTAAAAAAGAATATTAAAAAGTATTAGTAACACTGAATTTAAAATTTATTTAATATTTTTTTATTTTAAACTAAATAATTTGAGAAACTAATGAAATTACCTTCTATATCAGTTATCTCTCTTTCCTTCTTTATAATGTCTTGACATAATACAGCTTTGGTTTGACTCCAAAAGTAACCAGGACGAGAGATTGAATTTGACAATAGTAACATTACGAAAAAGGATCGCAAGAACTCTCCAGTTGACCAATCATTTGCTTCTTTAATAGCAATAACATATTCTTTATCATCATCTAACAAACCTCGTGCAAAACAAGCATCTTTGAATGTTTCAAAAACATCACCATCAACTGATTTTATATCATTGAAACACGTAGCTCCAGCAATGTGATTTAATAAAATTCTTAAGTAGTAACAATCACCAAGAGATGGAGGAACATAATGTATTTTGCCAATAGACTGCAAAGTCTTTATTCATGGACTCCACTTCCGATCATCATAAACTAGAATGATCATCATAAACAATAGTCTGACCATCTTCACAATGGAAAGGCAAAACTTCAATAGCTGGAAATCTATAATGTATGTCATATTTGAAAATTCTCCAAGCAGCCTCACAGGCAGAAATACACCTACAATCAAGGTATGTCTTTACCTCATTTAACTCATTGTTTTGCTCGGTATCATTGTTATCAGAATTGGATTGGAAAACAGAAGCCGTAACTCTATCAGGTCCCTTATTAATATATTTAAACAAATATTTAATAGAACCTGACTGATTGCACCATTCAACATTTACATGACATTGGTATCTTCGGAGCAAAACAAGATTGTAAGGAACTACATACCTATTGTCAAGATGGATACCCTTCTTTTCAACTCTTCTACTTGTTTCACGACGTCGGTAGATTGGATAACCATCAAAATCAACACAAGTCTCATCCCCATATTTTTTAGGGAACTTTTTAGAACATTTTAAGTTAACCATGCATGGACATTTCGGGTTGTCTATACCACAAGGTCCATGAATCATAAATTGCTTGACAAGTTCATACAACTCAGGATCATTAACTTTATCAGGGATCTCTGCACTAATCACACGATCGATATCAGATGCAATTGGAAATTTGCTTTCAGCATTCAGGAACAAACATATGTGGGCATGTGGCAGTCCACGTTTCTGAAATTCAATCGTATAAAGAACTGAAAAATTGATAACAGTAACATTAGTTGCAGTTAAATAAGAATAGCTTTATTCATAAACAATTAAGTATATTTATTAAAAGATACCTGCTTGTGTCTCACCAAGAGTTTATACTTGTGCAAATCTTTGATTAAATTATCCACTTTTATCTTAAATATTCTAGATATAATATCTGGTCTATCTTCTGCTTTAAGATCTTTAGCGGACAAACACCTCAGAATCTCAGGCCACTTTGGATTACAAGTAACTGTTATGAATAAATTCGGATATCCAACTACCTTGCAAATTGCCATAGCATCCATGTACTTTTGCATCATATATATAGAACCACCAGTAAATGATGAAGGCACAAATATACGTTTACCACAATTTGATGCATCATTTTCTCCACCTTCGACAGTAGCACTCAAATTTTTGAAAGTTTGGCTCCTAAGTTTTGGTTGTTGAGATTTTATATAATATAGCCGAGCATACTCTACCATTGTATACGCATCAACTAAAAACTGCTGATACAGTTTCTTCGCATTAAGTATTAATGAAAACTGATTATGCCTCTCTTGTATCCTATAAGAAAAAAATTCCCTCATTGAAACATTGGTTCTAATATTATCATTATCAATTGCAATACCATCATGTTTAATACCACGTGTATAAACTATCTTCAGCATATGTGAAAATAAGTGGATACTGCATGGCAAGATAGGAAGGATGAAGTTCACTAATTCTTTGAAGTCCCTCAGTCTTTGATCGAATAATTATATCTCTTGTGTCGAATGAAGAATCAAAATCACCAATTACTAATGCAGCAACTTCTGACACAGTTGGGAGGTTATAGACTCTTGCATCCTTGTCTCTTGTTCCAATAAGTTTCAGTGATACTTTTTCAAAGTCATTTTCTTTAAAACAATCTCTTACCATTCTGAAAGATTTCACAAGGGGATTGCACGAATCCAACATAACTTTAAGAATCCTGATGGTGTCAACATCAAGTGCATTTTTTTTTTTTTGTAGAATTAGATTCTAATTCAGATTTGAAAACAAATAAAGATTTTGACCATTAATTAAAATGAAAAAAGTATGAACATTTGAAATGAGAAATAAGTAAAACAAAATTTGTAACACATTAAGTATAAAAATTACCTAACTGCATTTTGACGATTTAAAACTTCATTTTCTGAATCGTATATGTAAAGTTGTGAAAATTTAGGTGGTTCTCCATCATTCGGAAGAAGGCTACCCATTCGATGATAATTCTGACCTTGAAGCCTAAATACGTAAGGACCTTTACCTATGTGATAACTTCTGTCAACCATGCCACCAAGGGACGTAAAAGAAAACATCATATTATATGCTCTAATGTAATGCATGAAATTTTGGCTTTTCAGAGTATGTCCTTTATACAAATTTTGTTATAATACAGGTGGTTGAGCTAATGGTGGAAGTTTAACATCACCATTCGAACAACAGAGTAAAAATGTTGTTTTCTTACTATATTTATTTCCTCTAAGGATTTTTCCACAATAATGCTTTACATCTAGAGCAGACAAAAACAACATCTCCATGATCAACATAAACTAGAAAATGAAAAAAAATTATTCAATGCAAATTTCATAACATAAAAACAAATAGAATCTTGTACATGTTGAAATTCCAAAAACCTTTCGAACGCCAGAATCTGCCAATACATCATTAGCCATATTTAAATCAAATTTAGGTGTAAGCTTCATTTATACTTATATATATTATATATATATATAATATAATAAATTTAATATTTTAAGTGGAAACAACTTACCAACACAATTTAAAAGACTTGAGCTTTCAAAAATTCTAGCAGAAGTACTACCCAAATTTAAAGAACTTGTTGTATATACTTCGATGAACTTTGCCTACTTGATGCTATTAAAAATTCAAACATAATATATAAACAATAATGACCAAAATATGAATAATGATCAAAGAAAAAGACTTGAAACATAAATTATAACAACTTACCTTTCCTTTCGGTAGATGATCCACAGAAACTACTACCAATAGTTGGAGTCACATTAGCACTATGTTGACTTACATTCATTGAGCAACTTTTTGTTGTTGAAACTTGTAAAACAAAACAAAATATATAAGAATTAATAAAACGTACAACATTAATATTTAATACAACACAAATTTTATTCAAATGTATAATACAGACCTTTGGAAACACTTGACAATGCAATCTTCTCTAAAGGACTACACGTGGATCCATCATTAAAATAAGTATTATATTTAAATTGCTGCACAATGCCCTTCCTTTTCTTTCTTGCGTCTGCAGAATTTTGAGTCGGGATTTGGCCAGGATACAATTCACAGTGACTCGAAACTTGATAAAACAAAACATATGTCAGCATTAATAAAATGTATAATATAAGTATGTAATAAACAACAAATTTGATTACAATTTATAACATATACCGTTAGTAATATTTGATAGAGGACTTCTCGATAAAGATGAAGATGTCAATCCAGGATGAATGTCAATTTTATTTTTACGATGTTGCATAATGTGCTTCCTTATTTTTCTTGCTTCAGCACATTTCTTTTGTGTCGGAGTTTGCCCAATGTAAAACTTATAGTTGTTTGAAACTTGTAGAGCAAATAAAACAAATGTAAGAATTAAACAAATCCGAACATCTCATACAACAGCTGTTTAATATAATTATAAGACATACCTATGGCAGTATTTGTCAACGGAGTACTCATGAAAGAAGAGGATGTGCAGCCACCATGAAGAGGACGTTTAGATTTACGTTCTTGAAGAATATCTTTTTTTTTCTTGCTTGTGCAGACTTTTCTGGCAGATTTTGGTTATCAAAGAATTGATACTGACTTGAATATTTGTTGGGCAAATCCATAATTTTAACTGTTGATTAAACAACTAAATGAAATTTAAATTATATATTTTGTAATTATTAACTACAAAACAGAATTATAAATCACAAAGTTGAATTGTAACTCAAATACTTTGGAGCTACTAAGAAGAACAGAAAACTTATTTTTTGTAAAGTCAGATAAGGAGGGAAATTTGTATTTTCAAATTCGAGTTGAAATGGAAATTGAATTTGAAATTTAGTAATACTAAAATATTATATTCCATACTTTATTATTATTATTATTTTTATTGTTATTATTATTAGTATATTATTATAATTACACTAAATACTAATCGAGACTTAAATTACCACTTTTAATACTGAAGGGTTGAAAACAAAATGTTACACTTTCAACTCATATTGATTTAAATAAATAGATATCTATGTCTACAAATTACTTTCTTTTTTATATACAATCAACAAACATAATACAGACTAAAATAACTCATCAGTCGATTAAAATTCTTCATCAACAATCAGAAAATGATCTTTCAGGTAAGTTCTTTTAAAATTTTGATCGATAAATAAGTTTCAGTACTAAACATCTGTCAGTAATATTTACTGATATTGTGAAAGCAACAGATGTTAGTAAACAAGTTTATATTAAAACAGACGATTGGGTTCTTACTGTTGTTTTTAGTAAAGAAATCTTAAAAATATGATATAGTATTCCCCTATTTTGAAATTAATATTAGATTTGAAGATATTACATATAATCAAGCCTTAAATTACAACTTTTAAAAGTGAAGGGTTGAAAACAAAATATAACAATTTCAACTTATATATTGATTTAAATAAATAGACATCTATGTCTACAAATTACTTTCTTTATTATACCAAACCAACAAACATAATACGGACTAAAAGAACTCACCGGTCGATTCAAATTCTTCATCACCAATCAGAAAACGAAATTCAGGTAAGTTCTTTTAACATTTTGATCGATAAATAACTTTCAGTACAAAACATCTATCAGTAATATATACTGATATTGTGAAGGGAACAGATGTTAGTAAACAGGTTTTTCTTAAAACAGACAATTAGGTTCTTATTGTTGTTTTTAGTAAAAAAAAAATAGTAAAATATGATATAGTATTCCCCTGTTTTGAAATTAATATTAGATTTTAAGATTTTAAATATAATTGGTATCGTTATTTGTAACACCCCAAATTTTCGTCTAGCGCGCATGTGGAATCATTTGTGTATGATGTATATATAAAGAATTACTTGTCAAAGCCACTTTGGAACTTGTTTCACCAAGATAGAACTTGAAGGGTGTATGTAAATTTGACTCAAAATCCTAGTTAGGCTCCGTTATGTCTATCATGGATAAATGAGGGGCCTATGTGTAACTAGTAATTTAATTATCATTTAAAACCCTACCTTTGCAAAAGACCACGATCATCATCCTTAACGAAAACCCTACGCCGCTAAGTAAGAAAAAAAACAGAGAGACGTAGGGAACGAGACTACCGGTAGATGGATAGTGGTTCAAGGCGGTCTCTGATCGTGTGATCTTCGATTCGAAACAAGGAAGCACCGGTTTGCATCCTCTTTGTTCTCTTTTTGTTCATGCGCGATTTTCGTTTGGTTGGAATCGAGTTCTGTTGTGGTTGTAGAGTTGTAAGAGTATGCGTTTGTTGTATAAGATACCATGGTTATTGGTGGTCGATGTATATGGTGGTGATCCATGGTGGGCTGGTTCGATGATGGTTGTAGGGCGCAACAATGGTGGGTGACCGGGCGATTGGTGAAGGGGTTAACAAGGTGATGATGGTTGTGGTGTATGGCCGTGATGATGGTGATCGTATTATGAAGGAAACGGGACCGTGGAGCTATGCGTGGAAGCTGTTACATGGGAGAGCTTGTCGGTTCGGTTCCGTTTTGCATGATGAACCATATGATATCAAGTCATTGTCTTGGTACTGGTTTTCGGTTGGATGCAAGAAAGATTATTGCATGATTTATTTATTTTTGGTGGTATGTATGCATAGGATAGTAGTAGACACGTATGGAAACCCAGGACGGGTTTGCGGGTTTAAATGGCCCGGCTTGATCTAAATTGAGGACGCACGAGGTTTCATTTGAGGACATGATTCGAGAGTTCTTAAGTCGTGGATTGGAAGCTTGGCAACTGGTGAGTTCTTGTGCCCACTCTTTTAGTTATTATTTTCTAAATATTTTGGGCTAACGTGCATGCTAAACCAGTATGATTATTTTTGTGAAGTCACAAAATATTTTGATGAAGTTATAAATATTTTTGTGTACGAACGAAATCTATATTAACTCATACATATTATTTTAGCACATGAGTCGTAAGTGGGCGGAATGCGCCTAACGTGTTATTATATGGTTTGAGTTATATGTGTTATTAGAAGTGGGATAGGCCTACCCTGGGTTATGGTATTAGTTTTGTGTCATGGTTGTTACATGGTTTATGTCATATGGGTTATTATAAACTAAGCAATGACAGAAGTGGGAGATGCCTGCTTTGGTCTCTAGACTTGGTTGAGTTGAATAGACTTGATTGTAATTTGTGTTGATAAGCGGAATGCGCTTATTAAATTTGGAAATTGAAGTCTTGGTTAAATAGGCGGATTGCGCTTATCCTAGACTTTAAATATTGCTTAGGGAACAATTAGGCGGACTACGCGTATTGTGACTCTAAGGTTATAGTATTTTGTTATTGTTTATTTTAACAACTTACTATTATTAAAAACTTTTAAAAGTTGAACTCACTCAGCGTAGCTGACTTTTGCATACACGTTAGATTGATTATAGGTTGTGGATGAATAAAGGGCGCCTTGGCATGCAGTGGAGCTACTCAGTTGCGGTTGACATTTCAATTAAGAAGACGTCTACAAGATTTGCTCGAACGTTATTTACATATTTTTTAAGCTTTTAGTTGATTATTAAATATTCTTTTGACCCGTCTTGGGCAAACCATGTTTGGAAATTTAATAATTTCTTTTAACGTTTCGCTGCGTATTTTCTGAAATAAAATAAGATTTCTTTTGAATTGTTAACATGGTTTTAGTATTTGAATGCCAACTGTTTGACCTGTCGGTTTTGAGGGTCTTACATTATTGTTATGTGTGTATATATGAATAAAAACATAATCGTCTTTTATATAAATTTGATTATGTTAAATGTATAACTGACATGATACCATCATGGAAGTATCATTTATAAAGATGTTAATGGACGTTGATTCTTTTAAACTGGTATGCCTTTCAAGTGATGAATTATGTTCAAGTTATAATATGTCAAATATTTATATTTATAACAAAGAACATAAATTTAAGAGAAAGCATATTATTTGTAGGAGATACCATGTGATTTTGCAACACAGTATTGGGGACAACAATGGAAGTCCACATTAATAGACATAAGACTAAAAAATGGTAAAGCATGGAAGTTATGGTTGAGAAAAAGACCTAATGAAGTTGTCTTTACAGACGGTTGGATAAATATTGTCAGGGAAGTAAACCTGATAAAATACACTCTATTTGTTTTTACACCAATTGATGCAAAAACGTTTGAACTTTCATACTTTGAAGATGAAGCAATCGAAAAGTCATTTTACAGCCTAAACATGCACCATGAGTTGGGAGTAATTGTAAGTAAAATAAAAATATATTTAAATGAATTATTATTAGTTAACAAACAAAACTATACAATTAAATAGTATACTAATTTAATGAATATTTGTATATTTTTCTCAAGAAGTAGCAAAGAACTTTATTGAAAATAATTATGAAGGCAAATACATTCCAGCCGACATTAAAACTAACTCAAGTGGATTGACATTCAATGTCAAGTTGGATAAAATGTATAAATCTTATATTCTGAAGGAAGGATGGAGTCATCTATTAGAAGCATTTGGCTTGGAGTTTACTGACACTTTTATATTTAATGTTATTGAAAATAACACATGGAAATTAACAGTTATAGAAAGGACACAGAATTGAAGGTTAAATATTCTCCAAAACACTTTTAGAAGCGCGGTGGAAAGTGGGCCAAGAAGATTGTGCATGGTATTATTTTGGTGGCGCTTTAGACGATATGGAAAGCTAGAAATGACAAGACTTTCAACAACATGGATCCAAAGGTCATTCGTGTGATTGGTAATATAAAATCTATTTTTTTTATGGTTAAAGAATAGGCCTCAATTCAAAGATCTCCGATGGGAGGATTGGTGTATTAATCCCTTTTACATGGTTTAGTTTTTGGGTGTTAGTCCTCGTTTTGAGGACTTCCCCTTGTGTTTAATGAAAGTTAACGTTAAAAAAAAAATCTTCTCCAAAACAACAACCTGAAGATCAAAAACCAAAACATATACAAAATTTAGAACATGTACTTATCCTACGTAAAATGTTGACTAGTTACTTTTTTTATAGATAGTGACTAAAGTTTATGTAACTCTTGCAGGAGGAAAGACGTTTAGAAGAAATGAACAAATCTAACAAAAGAGAAGCCACAGACTATCCTGAATCTAGTTTGAAGAGATCCGAATAGTTTAATAAAGAAAAGAAACTTGATTCACATCAAAGTGCTAATGATGTGATTAACTTTACTCGAGTTGAACATGGAGAAAACAGAATGGTACTATATTAATCATAATAAGTTATTTCTTTTTTAAATATGATTTATATTATGTCAACTATAAAATCTGACAAATGAAATAATTAAATAATCAATGCAGCGACTGCCAAACGATGTTGCAGAATCAGCCCAACTGAAGACAAATTTAAAACCAATAAAAATTCAGAATTTAAAATGTAACATTATGTATTTTTACTAAACTTTAAATTAATAAAAAAAATTCCATCTTTATTCATTATGTCACATTCTCGTGTGTTCTTTTTATAACTGTTAATTAATTACCCATCATTCCTAAAAAAATTTTGACATATCAAAGTTATGAATTTCATATAAATACAAAGTTTTCTCAATAATGTCTACGTATTTTAAACCCTTTATATAATAATAATAATAATAATAATAATAAAACCAAACTTGTTTGACTTTTTGTTGTCATGACAACATAAATGAGAAATCATTTATTTTAATTTATTTTATTGTTTGTTTTGTTTTATCTGCGAGACCAACAGCAGCTTTCAACAACATCAACTACAACTAAACTTACAACCATTAGCAGCCCCATGCTTAATCCAACCCGGTTATAAAACCCATTATTAACCATCCAATTACGACTAATCCGGGAATGATTGAAGCAATCTAGAAACATAAAACCAGCGTCTAGTCACCATTCAACCTTCCAAAACAATCCCATGCGCTAACAAGTCGTAATTAACAACAAGATGATTTTTTTTGGTTTGACCCGTAATTATCCGCGTTAACAATCACTTAATTCGATCACACCGACACCTCAAATCATGCAATCTTTCCAAATCCGACTTGGCAATCAACTCATGAAACTGCTCTATACATTCCTTATCATGGCAACACGTTTTAGTCGAGAATTACGCAACTAATCGATTAGCAGCATTGACCTGTTTTAGTGTCATTCCATAAACACTTCAATCACCATCAATTCATGAAATTTTATATAATTTGAAACCTTAGCTCTTGTATTCAGACATGTCTATATCTATACCACCGATCAACCTCATTAAACGAGCCTTAATAATTTTTTTTAGCATAAGACCGTCGCTACTGTACCCTCACAGTTCACCTATGAAACCTCCGAACACCGGTTCAGGTCTACGGAACAACCTTGACACTCCTATCGACTCCTTCCCTTTCGCTGATGAGGGTCCGACAAACCGAAAAAAAAACCACACCACCGAGCCCATGAGCCACAACCCATTTCCACCACTAACCCACCAACATAAATGAAATCCGGCGACCTTGCATTATGGCGATCCGCATTTCTGTTTTACTCGAAGTATAGGTCCCAAACCAATCTAGCGCCTGGTCCGAGTCTATGAGTTCGCCTACTTTAACGCGCAACGGACCACCAACATCTCCCCCGTTAAATCAAACACATAACCCTTGATCACCGTTGAATATGCGTTACAATATTTGACAACCCTTCTTGATTAAGGTATTGCTTCTAGTTCTTTCTTTTCTGTGTCTCATTTTTTTTAACTGAAAAAAAAGGGGTGCAAGTGAGTTCTAGATGGAATGAAAGAAATGGGTTGGCTTGTACAACTCACTTGCATGTTATAAACTAATTTTTGTCGTTACCTTAAAGTCTTGACCAAAGTTAATATTTGAAACACTAAATTGCAACTTTATGAAAACTAAAAACATAACATAAGAGTATTATATATATGCATTCATTTTTTAGAAAAATAACACTAATGTTATATTCATATATATATATATATATATATATATATATATATAAAAATTTCTGAAAGTCTAAAGGGACACGTTTCGTGTTTGCAAATTTAATCTTTAGTATGTGTATAGATTATGCTAAGTCTATGGATGTTAAGATATTAAACTACATTGAATGTTAGCTTTAGGAAAATAATAATAATGATTACAATAGCAATAAATAAGTCAAAAGAGTTATATTTTGAGCACTACTATGATATACACTAAAGCATAATTCTTAATTTACTTAGGTTCAAGCACAATTCATTGATACTCGTTGATTTCTTATCATCAAATTTAATGTGACTTTACATAGCCCCTTTTTCCATTCACTATTTTGGGGTGAAACATGTTACAACATTCAATTTTCAATTCAATCATAAGTGTCTATGTGTTATTCTATGTTGCATTATGTCTTAAACATTACTAGGGTAAGCACATTATTCTAGCATAATCATTAACATTGATCAGCCGACGGTATACAATGATAGATCTATTGGACTGACAACCCCACCGGGATACGTGTACCTCCTACATGGGTAGCGTGGGTGATTGTTATCGAACATATAACGAAATCGAGTGAACCATATGCGTATGGGATGGACCACAATATTCTAGTCACAAGGTTTGATTATGCACTCGATTTACCTAGTAGTTTTGTTTTCACAGATGGACTAGACTAGCCATGGCACTCGAATTGTACAAGTTTTTATTCAATATTCAAACCTATGTAAATCTCACCAACTTTTGTTGACCCAAAATATTTTCAAACTTAACATGTTTCAAGTTATAGCATGCTTGAAGATTAGAGTTAGTGCTTGAAGATATGTATCTAGATTTTTTTCATTTTGATGTACAAAATTCTTTAGAAAAATTGTATGTAATTTATTTAAATCAATTGTTGAAATTTATTATTTACCATGAGCTACTGAACAATCATCAATACGTGACATCCCGATGTTTTCGCCATCGGTTGGGGTGTTATAGATTGGTATCAGAGCCTTGGTTATAGGGAATTAGGTTATTAGAAAAATAATCTAGTCTATAACCCTAGGACATTAACCGGTACTTGCTTCTCTTATTTGCAACTCTATCTATTATTTTTCTCTATCCATATCCACCCCCTCATTTAATTTCTAAGCTTGGAACCTCAAAACCTTTACAATTCAAATCCCTTTCATTTCTTATACTAATCAGCCTGAATTACATGATCATTTGTGAGTTTCACAATCATACTTCGTCTTACAAATATTACCCACATGTTTGATTATTTTCAACATCTGACCCAAATCATATGGTTTCCTTTACAACATATTGCCTATCTTTAACTTATTACTATTAGTGTTTTCTTGCCAATTCTATTTTGAACCTCCCATGCATTTTTATTTATCTTTCTGAAAATACCTCAACCATAAAATTTCGTCATATCCAAAATTTTAAAAGTCCTTGTTTAAACTATAATCCCATAAAACTGTGTACAGGCGATACCTTAGCATGAACACTACTGATTACTGGAATTTTGTCAAACTTTCATCACTTAGAGATTTCACAAATTAGAACAAATAAATATTTTTGTCAAAGCGTTTTTTTATTTCCCTAAAAACCAACTTTCTAAATATCAAATGCCGATTGGTGTAACAAAGGATTTTTAAAGTATTTTAGCCTATTGAAAGTCACTTCTTTCTATCTAAGCAGGTTTATCAGAGTCTATTATACAAAACGCCTCAACAAATTCTTAATTTTAGCCAACATCGTGTTTAAAACTTCTGGCTCACTAAAATATTCAAATCTAAACCCATTTAGTTTGCACTACTTATCTTTAAAAAAAATCAACTACACTTGCTTTTACGCGCAAACCAATTTTGAAAAATAAAATCTTCTCATCCATAGGAACAATATTTAATCTCTAAATTCTCCATCGGCACTCACTCATTTTTAACCTGTTAAAATTTTTACAATATATGGCATATACCACAATCATGTTTTCTCATACACTTGATTCTAACCTTTGATTTAAACCTCATGATTTACCCTGCTACATAATCTCCTCACTTGTTCCTCCTTGAGAACCTATATAATAAACCCTTCATCAACTATCTTCACATTCACCATCTTTCACACCTTGGCTTTTCCTTGAGTTTCCTTATATCCTACACTTTCTCAAAACATAAACTTGATCCCTACAATAACCAAACTATCGAAAACTTGATTGTGTGTTGCATCAAACTTAATCCTTAGTTATACATGAGGATTTGATTATCTACCATAATTGAACATTTGATACTAGAAATCAAGGAATATAAACTATTTGCTATAGACACACCTAGAGTCATTAAACTTGTCTAGGGCAACTCTATTACAACTCGCATGCTATACGTGATACTTGATGGTTTACATGTACATATTATCAATTTGCAATTTATGTGTGTAATAATTGGTACACTTAATCAAACAACTGATAGAGGATGAAGTACTTACTCAACAGTTAGTAGAGTTCCTAATAACCTGCTCAACGATTGGTAGAGGTCATCATGCCTGCTCAACAGTCGGTAGAGGTTCTAATAACCTGCTCAACGGTTGGTAGAGGCCATCATACCTACTCAACAATCGGTAGAGGTTCCTACTCACTGACTAGTAGAGGTCTTTTTCCTGCTCAATAGTTGGACTTATTTTTTGATACATTGTACACGTAATTTGATACAAAGATTTATTAGACTCATTGATACAAATATTCAATCACAAGGTTATTTTGCATTGTGTGTTTTACATGTGCGTTTAGAGTCATAGAATGACACAAGAGTCATAAATTGGTTATTGCGGTCCGGAACGTAATCATGAATTTACAGGTACGTTAAGGCAGTGTGAAATTCTATTAAGGTTTTGGTAGATACCCAGTACGTTTTTGAAGTATCAGAGGGTTAGTGGGTTAGCTGCGGTACATCCTATATATAAACACTAATGATACATAGAAAGTGAGACTGGGGGTCAGACCAATAACAAACCCTAGTTAATTGGTAGTTCATTTAGCCCTTCCATAAGTCTATCATCTCATGCTTTTCTTTTCCGGTCTTAAAACTTAGGTTTGGTGTTCTATTAGACCCTTATTCCTCCTAGCTATTTTAGACTAACGTAATTCAACCGTCATAACTCATACATATCTTTCTTCATATCCAATATAATCCGAAACACTTTATCCTAGTACCCGTAAAGTTTTACCAACGATAAATGTTCAAACATTTACTTAACTCAATCCTATGTTTTCTATTATAACTTCGGGACGAAGTTCCTGAAAGTAGGGGAGACTGTTATGTATTTTTACTAAACTTTAAATTAATAAAAAAAATTCCATCTTTATTCATTATGTCACATTCTCGTGTGTTCTTTTTATAACCGTTTATTAATTACCCATCAATCCTAAAAATTTTTTTGACACATCAAAGCTATGAATTTCATATAAATACAAAGTTTTCTCAATAATGTCTACGTATTTTAAACCCTTTATATAATAATAATAATAATAATAATAATAATAATAATAATAATAATAATAATAAAACCAAAGTTGTTTGACTTTTTGTTGTCGTGACAACATAAATGAGAAATCATTTATTTTAGGGGTATTGGATTTTAATAATCCCAAGTTTCCACCATTGGCCGATAATAATCCCTACTTCAAAAATTCCCAATAATAATCCCAACTTTCGAACATTTGGCCTCTGGTAAACCTTTTTTAACTGAGCACTAACTGGGTTAGTTAGTGCTGACGTGGCTGCTGACTGAGCATGTTGACGTGTACAACTTAAGCTGACGTGGCATTTTATATAATTTTTTCATAATAATAATAATAATAATAATAATAATAATAATAATAATAATAATAATAATAATAATAATAAATCCCTCCATCATCATCATCATCATCATCCTCCCTCCATCATCCACCCTCTCCTCACCATCTCCCTTCTCCTCCATCATCCACCCTCTCCTCACCATCTTCTTTCTCCTCCACCACAACAACAACAACAACAATAATAATAATAATAATAATAATAATAATAATAATAATAATAATAATAATAATAAAAATTTTGGACACAAACACCCACACCCCTTTACATTTCCTTTTCCATTTTCTCCAATAATTTCCTTCGATTTCGATCTCCCCATCTGTCGATCAACAAAACCCATCTCGTCATTTGTCGGTTGCTTACCCACATCAGCTTAAGTTGTACACGTCAACATGCTCAGTCAGCAGCCACGTCAGCACTAACTAACCCAGTTAGTGCTCAGTTAAAAAAGGTTTACCAGAGGCCAAATGTTCGAAAGTTGGGATTATTATTGGGAATTTTTGAAGTAGGGATTATTATCGGCCGATGGTGGAAACTTGGGATTATTAAAATCCAATACCCCTTTATTTTATTTTATTTTATTTTATTATTTTGTTTGTTTTGTTTTATTTGCGAGACCAACAGCAGCTTTCAACAACATCAACTACAACTAAACTTACAACCATTAGCAGCCCCATGCTCAATCCAACCCGGTTATAAAACCCATTATTAACCATCCGATTACGACTAATCCGGGACTGAATGAAGCAATATAGAAATATAAAACCAGCGTCAAGTCACCATTCAACCTTCCAAAACAATCCCATGCGCTAACAAGTCGTAATTAACAACAAGATGATTTTTTTTTGGTTTGACCCGTAATTATCCGCGTTAACAATCACTTAATTCGATCACACCGACACCTCAAATCATGCAATCTTTCCAAATCCGACTTGGCAATCAACTCATGAAACTGCTCTATACATTCCTTATCATGGCAACGCGTTTTAGTCGTGAATTACGCACCTAATCGATTGGCAGCATTGACCTGTTTTAGTGACATTCCATAAACACTTCAATCACCATCAATTCGTGAAATTTTATATAATTTGAAACCTTAGCTCTTGTATTCAGACATGTCTATATCTATACCACCGATCAACCTCTTTAAACGAGCCTTTATAATTTTTTTTAGCATAAGATCGTCGCTACTGCACCCTCACAGTTCACCTATGAAACCTCCGAACACCGGTTCAGGTCTACGGAACAACCTTGACACTCCTATTGACTCCTTCCGTTTCTCTGATGAGGATCCGACAAACCGAAAAAAAAAACCACACCACCGAGCCCATGAGCCACAACCCTTAACCACCACTAACCCACCAACATAAATGAAATCCGGCGACCATGCATTATGGCGATCCGCATTTCTGTTTTACTCGAAGTATAGGTCCCAAACCAATCTAGCGCATGGTCCGAGTCTATGAGTTCACCTACTTTAACGCGCAACGGACCACCAACATCGCCCCCGTTAAATCAAACACATAACCCTTTCCATACTTCTAGACGATCACCGTTGAATATGTGTTACAATATTTGACAACCCTTCTTGATTAAGGTATTGCTTCTAGTTCTTTATTTTCTGTGTCTAATTTTTTTTAACTGAAAAAAAAAGGGGTGCAAGTGAGTTCTAGATGGAATGAAAGAAATGGGTTGGCTTGTACAACTCACTTGCATGTTATAAACTAATTTTTGTCGTTACCTTAAAGTCTTGACCAAAGTTAATATTTGAAACACTAAATTGCAACTTTATGAAAACTAAAAACATAACATAAAAGTATTATATATATGCATTCATTTTTTAGAAAAAATAACACTAATGTTATATATATATAGGGTGGAGATCCTGTGCAAAGTGTGTTTTGTGTGAGAAGGGTAAGAAATGTTTTGGACCATTAGATCATCTTAATCAATGGTTTAGATTTAATGAGTGGCATTATTGTAAATAATGTTATAGTTATAATAACTAATTAGGCTACTTAGGGGTATAATGGTAAAACACACCATACATTTAATTCACATTTGAAGGGTCTAATTAAAAATATGGAAGGCCTAATAAATTCAATCTTCCTATTTACGTCCTCCATTTAATTCACAAGTAAGTGTCTCTCACCTCTCTCTCTCTCTTTCTCTCTCTTTCTCCTCTCTCTCTCCCTACGCCACCTACACAACCGCCATCAACCACCACAAACCACCACCATCAACCGAACCATCATTCGACAGCCACCATCACAAACATAAATAATCGGAGTGTTTTTTTTTAGGGATGAAGATGAAGACGACATGAGGTGATAATGGATCAGTGTGTTTTATGGTGGATTATTTTAAACAACATTCATATTGTTGTGTTTTATGTTCAAAGGATTTTTGTGTGGTTTAGTGTTTTTTGAATTTAAAACACATTTTAAATGTATGTATAGTTGTGTTTTTTGAATGTGTTACTGATTGTGTATGATGAAGATAAAACACACTGGATTATGGAGAAGATGATGATAAAACACACGGGACTGTTTAAAACACAAAGTTGAGAATATGGTGATAAAACAAACGGGTATGAACGTAAAAACACCTTGTTGATGAAGCAACTTACAAGACTATAATAAAACACCAATGTGCATAAAAAAATCATATTTTTTGCATCAGTAAAACTCCTTATAAAAATAACACAAAAGGTGTGTTATACCTTCAAACCTTATGGTATACCAGTAAAACACCATGTGCTCACATCAGTAAAACACACTAATATGAATGCTGTTTTGGTCGTATATAATTCAGTAAATGAATGATAATGTGCTGAATGTTAATAAAAACTCTATAAAAATTCGTGAGATGTGAAAAAAAATCCCTAAGAATGCTCCTAAATTAAACACGAAATTAATTAGCCATTATCTCCTAAAATAAGATTAGCAATGCAATTTACAATGTTACCCTTCTATATAATAAAATAGGCCGCCATGTGTCAAACTATTATTGGTTCTCACACTTCTCACAAAAAATAGGTTTTGTATATGATCCTAAACCTATATATATATATATATATATATATATATATATATATATATATATATATATATATATATATATATATATATATATATATATATATAAATTTTTGAAAGTCTAAAGGCACACGTTTCATGTTTGCAAATTTAATCTTTAGTATGTGTATAGATTATGTTAAGTCTATGGATGTTAAGATATTAAACTACATTGAAGGTTAGCTTTAGGAAAATAATAATAATGATTACAATAGCAATAAATAAGTCAAAAGAGTTATATTTTGAGCACTACTATAATATACACTAAAGCATAATTCTTAATTTACTTAGGTTCAAGCACAATTCATTGATACTCGTTGATTTCTTATCATCAAATTTAAGGTGAGTTTACATAGCCCCTTTCTCCATTCACTATTTTGGGGTGAAACATGTTACAACATTCAATTTAGAATTCAATCATAAGTGTCTATGTGTTATTCTATGTTGAATTATGTGTTAAACATTACTAGGGTAAGCACATTATTCTAGCATAATCATTAACATTGATCAGCCGACGGTATATAATGATAGATCTATTGGAATGACAACCCCACCCGGATACGTGTACCTCCTACATGGGTAGCGTGGGTGATTGTTATTGAACATATAACAAAATCGAGTGAACCATATGCTTATGGGATGGACCACAATATTCTAGTCACAAGGTTTGATTACGCACTCGATTTACCTAGTAGGTTTGTTTTCACAGATGGACTAGACTAGCCATGGCACTCGAATTGTACAAGTTTTTATTCAATATTCAAACCTATGTAAATCTCACCAACTTTTGTTGACCCAAAATATTTTCAAACTTAACACGTTTCAAGTTATAGCATGCTTGAAGATTAGAGTTAGTGATTGAAGATATGTATCTAGATTTTTTTCATTTTGATGTACAAAATTCTTTAGAACAATTGTATGTAATTTATTTAAATCAATTATTGAAATTTATTATTTACCATGAGCTACTGAACAATCATCAATACGTGACATCCCGATGTTTCCGCCATTGGTTGGGGTGTTACATAAAAAGAGAAGAAAAATTGTTACCTGTCAAGTCTGAGAAGAATGGGAATACGAAGAGATATGTGTTGAAGGATTGGGCTATTTTTTCAATAGATAATAGCATAACAAAAGGAGATCCATCTACTTCAGTTTTATAAAATCAAGACAAGTTCTGATTCTTGACCAGGTGGAGCCTAACATTTAAAAATGATTATATTTTATACTGAACAAAAGCTAGTAAACATGATTGCTGTATTTGTTTTCTATTTAATGTTATGATTGCTGTATTTGTTTTCTATTTTGTATTCTACTTTTGAACTCCTACTACTTTTGAGCACATGAATAAAATTCACAAATTGATTTGAAAAATGTAACAAACATCTATTACAAAACATTTTGAAACCCTTGCAATAATATGATTTTGTGGCACAATATCTGTCAATCACAGATAATATATCAGATGAAAGACGACATAACATAAATATTTTGCAAAAGTTATTGAAAAACTACCAAGTAGGAAAACACCGTTGTAAACGCACAAACTTACATCACAAAATAATGTTTGAAAACAAATATTATTTTGCTAATAACCTTTAAACTTTTCAAGCCTTTTGAACATCAATTAACAAAAAACTATTTTTATCTTCATACAGGTCAAATATGCATAAATCCCCAACAGCAATTACATTATCATCTAAGAAAAGTCACCAATTCTTAATAGCATATCGTACACCTGTTCTGGATTTCTTTGCTCTCAAATCCATGATTATAAGTTCTTCTTCCAAATTTAAAATCCTAACTCTCATGGTATCAACAACTCCAAGTGTGACACCCGGCATGTTTGGGTCAACATTTTATAAAAACATAAGTCTACCTTAGCGAAAAACGTTTATTAAACATACTTGATGGGGTCAGTAGAGTCGGAACACAGTCCGTATTGTCCAGGGTTCAATGATTCGGGAGATCATTGGGTTAGTCACACACACACACACACGATACGAGTCCCGTTGTTGGTGAATTACATAAACTAATTAAGTGTATGTGTAGACTAATTGTCGTATGGTGGATTATATGCTTAGATGTGTTTAAATGATGTGTAGATAATCATCCATGCTTAAATATGTTAAACATAGACTAAGGTTGTATGCTCGTATGTTAGGGTGCGTTAAAAAGCGTTAAACACGATAAATTGGAAAACTAGAAAAACGTGAGTCCTGGTTCGACCAATCGAATGGGCGAAACTGGACAATACTCCTGGTTCGACCCTTGTAAAAGGGGCGAACCTGGGATATGGAATTGAAAGAATTTCATTCGACCAAGTTAGGGTACGTTCGACCCTGTGAAAGGGTCGAAGGAGGGTACATTCACCCAGGTAAAAGGGGCAAATGTGGACATAGTATAAATACCACACTTTGTCATTTTTCACCATTTCACAAACCCTAAACGCCTCTAAACACTCTCTAGCAACTTTAAACATTGGGGAAGGAGTTTTTGCCCTTGTTTTCTATAATCTAACCTACAAACATCTTCTACACAAAGATCTAAGGTGTGTTCTTCATTCTAAATTATTTTTAAAGCATTTTAATTCGCTTTCATTAAACCCCAAGAGTCCAGATCTGATTCAAACATGTTTTCATGTATAAAAACCTTCCTAATATCTTTCTAAACAAAACCTATTCATAAACAATGAGTTTTCATACAAATTAACATGTGTTAGTAGTGTTTTATGTGGTGTTATGTATTGTTTGCTGATTGATTGCTGTATAGATGTTATAACAATGATCTAGGACTGTTATTGATAATGATTTATGATTTAGATAGGTTACAATTGATTATTGATGATGTTTTGATCATTTTGGGGATTTTGGGTTAGATCTAGGGCTTGTTCATGATGATAGTGATAAGGATATGATTGGGGGTTTCTTGTTTGTGATAATCTGAGTATATTTAGTTGGTTATTGATTGATTTT
Organism: Ambrosia trifida; assembly: GCA_028751855.1. Lineage (NCBI taxonomy): Eukaryota > Viridiplantae > Streptophyta > Magnoliopsida > Asterales > Asteraceae > Ambrosia > Ambrosia trifida. The sequence goes on along the minus strand of CM054129.1, from coordinate 70,161,586 downwards.
AGAAAGTTTCCTAATTGGGTTAAGATTGCATGCGTTTGATGTGACATCTCCATAATTTGCTATTTCGGGTAACTTGTAAAACGGACGGATTTCGGGATAAAATTGGTAGAGTTTTGTAGGAATATGTTAATGATAGTTGACTGCTGTGATTGGTGATGTTTCGTGATGTTTTCGGACCGTTTAGATGCGTTTTGTTGCGTTTTATAAAATGCTGATGAAAACGGGCGAACGTGGAATAAAGTTGGTTCGAATGGGCGAACGTGGAACAAAACGTGGCTCAAACGGGCGAACGTGGCTCAAACGGGCGAACGTGGTACAAAACGTGGCTCAAACGGTCGAACGTGACTCAAACGGGCGAACGTGGAAATGGGAAAAACCACATTCGACCATCTGATGTCCGGAATGAGATTTTTGATGCAAACTAAGTGTTTTATGCTTGAAACTTATGTGTTAAACTTATGTGCATGAGTAATTGATGTAATGGGTCACCAACGGGATGTCGGGTCGGTCTGGGATGTCCGGTTAACGTTTAAACACACTTTTTAACACACGTAGTCAAGATCTGGACAATCGGGGACTAGTTAGCCTTCGGGTTAATAGTCATCACACTTATGTAAACTCATTGATAGGTTGTCATTAGTTGGGATTATCATAAACGTGTTGGAATTCTAGTTATCAGAAGACGCACTCTAAGGTGAGTTTCACGGCCCCTCTTTTATACACTTTTCTCTCGGGGGAGAAGCATGCCACAGGTTTTAACAAATACAACATTTATGTTTTGAAACGCAACACTTATGAAACGCAACGCTTTTGAAACGCAGCGCTTATGAAACGCAACGCTTTTGAAACGCAACGCTTTTGAAACATACCACTTTTGGAAACGTAACACTTTTGGAAACATGACATATTTTGGAATGTAACTCTTTTAAGAAACGTGACACGTTTGGCGCTTGGCATATTTCACATTGGCACTTGACACTTTTAAACATTGATGTTTGGCATTTGACACTTGGCGCTTGGCACTTAATTACTATACGACGAAACGCAACGCTAAGTCCCTATTGAAACCATGAATGTGCGGGGCACAACGGGGGAAATGTGGATAGATCTATTGGGCTTGACGAACCCCACCCGACGGCTGGGAGCCGGGCGGGTGCATATTGTCTCTATTTTCGGCAACTCAAACACGGGCGACAACACACGCAACGCTTATCAGTAATGGTTTCGGCAACACAGTTGTAGTACTAAGGAAACGTTTGTTATTTACTTAAGGTTTTGCGCATTTGGTACTTTGATGAAACTCTTTACGTATGAAAACGTTTTGTGAACTTAAAACCTGTGAACTCACCAGCATTATATGTTGACGTCTTTTTGGTATGTTTTCTCAGGTCGCTAAGGTAGCAGCATTGAGTATAGGCGCACAGAGTCTCACGACGTCTAGGGATCATATGCATGTTTTGTTAAACATTTCAGACTTTGAGTTTTACTTTTAAGTTGTAATAATACATTTTGCTTCCGCTGTGTTAGAACGGTTTTGAAACTCAATGGTAGTTTACGTTGTTTTCTTATCATATAGATGTCGTTTATTGTGACCGTTGACTTGGATCCTGGTGTGTCACGCTTCTCGCGGTAAAACCCTGCACGTGGAAATTTGAGGGTGTGACACCAAGCCTCCTTGCATACTCCGCAGGAAGACACTTTCAAATTTTTGTCAAAAATTACATGCAATTATTAGTTAGGTAAAAATAGATTATATTATATAAATTACTCTTAATAGCCAATACATAAATAAAAGTAACTTACAAAGAGTTTTCGCTTTTGAACTGCATACTCATATTGAGGTACTGGTCCTTGTGGATTTTCACCAACCACATCATTTCCACCAACTTGATCACTTAAAATTAAAATATCATCGGGATCATCTTTATCATTATCAACTTCATCAGACTCACTACTTTCTACATCCTCAAGTGAAACTCGGCAATGCAAAAAATCAAATACAATTAACTTAAAAGCAACATCATCAACATATTTCATAACAATACATTGACCATCCTCTATCTTCATGAATTTAATTATCTGCTCCTATCCTTCTGTTATATAAAACTGCGAATCTCCCTTCTTTTCAATAGTAACTTCCATCTCAACAAAATTTTTTATGAGAATCTTAAAACGGCCTTGGTTCCACTTTCGTCCAATTGCCTTATCAACAAAACCTTTTGGTAACATCTACATTTTGAATTTCATTAAAAATATATATAATACAAAAGACAATAATAAATAATGTACATGAACTACTTACCAGATACTTCAATGAGGAAGCAACACATCTATGACAAAAATAGTCGACATGTTTTCCTTCAATATCACTTGGAATAGACGTTAACAATATCTTCCATTTATACAACTTTGCATTTTCAGGTGTAACAGGAAACGCAGTCAATTTAAATGTATCATAGTTAAAATGATCAAACACCAAAAAACTTCCTGCTGTCAGCTGTAAATCATCAACTACAGATTTCCATCCATTACAGAAAACCCAATTTAAATCCCTGATGTCACACCCTCAAATTCCACGTGCGGGGTTTTACCGCGAGGCGCATGACAAACCAGGATCTAAGTCAACGGTCACAATAAACGACACTATATGATACGTAAAATGAAATAAACAACCATCAAGTTTCAAAAATCCATTCGCTGCGGAAGCGTAACTTTTATTACAACCCAAAAGTAAAAGTGCATAAGTCTGAAAAAGATATGATAATGCATATGAAGCCTAGACGCCGTGTGACTCCGTGCGCCTATAGTAAGCTGCTACCTCAACGACCTGAGACAAACATGCTAAAAACGTCAGCAAATAATGCCGGTGAGTTCACAGGTTTTTAATTAAATGTTTAAAGTAATGAAAGCCATCATGTTATCAGTATATCAAAAGTAATAGCGTTAGCTAGACGCATGAGTTATACTACTACGACCGGAAACCATTACAGACAACGATATATGATTTTTGCCCGAAATGATTTAGCGTACGACCGAGACAATATGCACCCGCCCGGCTCCCAGCCGACGGGTGGGGTCTGTCAATCCCAATAGATCTATCCACATTTCCCCCGTTATGCTATCCAGCATATTCATGGTTTCCCCGGGACTTTACGTATCGTATAGTAAGTAAATGAATCAACCACTAGCATAACATGATAATTTATGTAATAAGTATAAGCATGTGTCTCCCCCAAAATGTAAAGCATAAGACGGGGCCGTGAAACTCACCTGATGCTGCTCTTCGCACTACAATAAGTAAACCTGCTCAATAGACGGCCCCTAATACCGGTGACCTATCATGACGAGCATATAAGGTGTTAGACTAACAACCCGTGGGTTGATTAGTCCCTAATAGTCCAGACCATAACCGTGTACATATGAAATGATATTCTAACGTTTAACCGACCGTACCAGGCAAGGCCCGACATCCCATTGGTGACCCGACATCTCAAGTGTTTAGACAATACAAGACATCATGCCACATATGCAATCAAACACATAATACGCGCAACAGTTCACCTAGTCTAACATAATATCCGTTTAACGCATAAACAGGTTCGAATACGTGTTACTAAGTCATTGGGTGAATCCCGGGGTTCCTATCATGTTCCTAGGCGTCAAATCATGTTCCGGGATGTTAAAATATACATATAGCAGCATTACACGCGATTAGGAATCAGACTAGCAATTAGGAAAAGTCAACATGTGATTAGGGCTAGTCAACATGCGAGTATGAGGGTTAATCGCCCCTAATGATGGGCGAATAGGGCTACTCGTGTGACTTATAGGCGAGTAGGGTCATAAGGTATGCAATTCAGGGCTTAACTAGTGATTAGGATCGTAATCGCATGAAGTAAAGGCAATTGGACCCCCAATCGCCCCTTTTATACACGATTAGGCTGCCATATAGGCGAGTAGGCCTCCAATCGCCTATAACATAGGCGATTAGGATCCCTAATCGCCTATAGTGCAGCTGATGTGGTATTTCGCGCGCCGAACACTCCAAATCAGATCCGAAACATGTAAAAACACCCAATAATCATTCTAACATATTAACAAACATATTCTAAGCAAAACCCCTAAGTTTTCATCATTCTAACAGTCCCGAATGCGAGTGTTTTCCCAAAATGGCAACTTAGCATGTAAACATCACATCAACATGCAAGAACTTGCCCTAAATAGCAAATATTCAGATTTAACCACATAATCACGTTGTCCGATAGCATCCTACTGTTCTAGCATCATCCTAGAGCAAACCCTAACATCACACAATCAACAACACACCTCATATCATCCTCAATCATCCAAAATCCTTCAAACGGGTCAAAACATCAAGTATCAATAATACACCACCAAAACCATTCAAACTCCTAGGACATCATCATACTAATTTATAACAGCAATAAACATCAAAACAATACAAGAATAACCATGATTCAACCCTAAAAATCCTACCTTTAACACATATAACACATATAACACATGTAGAGGTGTAGGTTTGTTTAAAAACGGTTTTAAATGGATTTTCAAAGACAAAAACCTTTATAAGTCAGGTCTGGACGTTTAGGGAGCAAAACATATTCATTTAAAGGTTTGGGTTTGAAGAACACACCTTGTAATAAAGAGGTGATGATGGAATAAGCTTGAAATTGGTGGTTTTGATGCAAAAACGAGTTCCAGAGGGTGTTTGGGTGTTGGGTTATGTTATGGGACGGCTAGGGTTGTTATTATGATGTTTTGGAGGTCAAGGGTGGTATTTATAGGCGTTTCTAGTCGTTCAGCACGTTACACGCGATTACGCAGACTTACATGCGAGTAGGGAGCCTAATCGCATGAACCTTCATGCGATTAGCCCCTAATCGCCTATATGTACCTCCCAATCGCCCCTATATAGGCGATTAGGCTACTCCCCATTTGCCTAATCGCCTGCAGCCTCCCAGTTTGTGTGTTTTGCGCGTTAAACCCCGTTTTAACATATGTTAACACATATTCACATACTAACAAGCCACATAGTGATTGTAAACATATAATACATGATAAATGACACGTTCCTACCCGATCACCAATTCCCGGGACCCGAGACTTGCGTGGTTGCGTTAAACCCGGCGATCCCACGAATCACCGATTCTTGTACACGTGGTTATGGACCGACACCCAATGGTTTCTCGAACCATTGTAACGACTCCCGATGATTCTCGAATCATCAATATGACTTAATTAACCCTAGCTAAGTATGATATTAAGTAGTTATTTGAAATGTTTTCGTTGAGATAGACTCGTATGCATGTAAAGTACGAAACGCATGTATGTAAGGTATAAAAGTATTGACCTGAATATGCCGGGTGTCACATCATCCCCCAGTTGAAAGAATTTTCGTCCCGAAAATTAAATGAAGTCCGTAGATGAAGAGACGAAAGGAAGAAAGAAAAGAAAAATTTTCCCCGTTGTTACATCATCCCCCAGTTGAAAGGAATCTCGACCCGAGATTCATTTCTCTTTGGAGGCCACATAGTTCGATTCAAACGCACGCTTAGGAAATAGATGAGGGTACTTAGCCTTCATCTGATCTTCTCGTTCCCACGTGAACTCCGGTCCACGATTAGAATTCCAACGAACCTTAACGATACGGATTTTACTCCGACGGAGGCTACGAATCTTATAATCTAAGATTTCAACTGGTTCCTCTACAATACGTAAATGATCATCAACCTTGATTTCTTCAAGAGGAACTACGAGAGATTCGTCTGCCAAACACTTCTTAAGATTCGAGACATGGAAGACGTTATGCACGCCACTAAGCTCGGCTGGTAAGTCAAGTCTGTATGCCACCGGCCCAATACGTTCCAAGATGGGGAACGGTCCGACATAACGAGGGTTAAGTTTGCCGCGCTTCCCGAAGCGTATAACGCCCTTCCATGGAGATACCTTCAATAAAACCCTGTCGCCAACCTGGAACTCCAAAGGTTTGCGACGACGATCAGCGTAGCTCTTCTGACGATCACGAGCTGCCGCCATACGATTACGAATTTGTACGATCTTTTCGGAAGTTTCGTACACCAATTCTGGACCGGTGAGTTGGCTTTCGCCCACTTCGGCCCAACAAAGAGGGGACCGGCACTTCCGTCCATACAGAGCCTCGAACGGTGCCGTCTTAATGCTAGAGTGGTAACTATTGTTGTAAGAGAACTCCACCAACGGTAAGTGAATCTCCCAACTCTTACCGAAATCGATGACGCATGCTCGAAGCATGTCTTCAAGCGTCTGAATCGTCCGCTCACTCTGACCGTCAGTTTGCGGATGATATGCGGTGCTCATGTCAAGTTGAGTACCCAACGCTTTATGTAATTGTTTCCAGAAACGGGAGGCGAAACGAGGGTCACGGTCGGAGATGATAGAGACGGGCACCCCGTGCCTGGAAACCACTTCCTTAAGATAGATACGGGACAACCGCTCCAGACTGTCGGTTTCCTTAATAGCGAGGAAATGTGCGGACTTTGTCAACCGGTCGACAATCACCCAGATCATGTCACAACCACTGGGCGATTTCGGAAGTTTGGTCACAAAATCCATGGTAATCCGCTCCCATTTCCATTCAGGAATTTCAGGTTGCTGTAGAAGACCAGACGGCTTCTGGTACTCCACCTTGACCTTAGCACAGGTCAGACACTTGCTGACATACGAAGCTATGTCAGCCTTCATATTAGGCCACCAATAGAGTATCTTTAGGTCCTGATACATCCTATCGGAACCGGGATGAATAGAATATCGGGATTTGTGGGCTTCGTCCAAGACAAGCCCCCGCAAACCCCCAAGTAAAGGAACCCAAACGCGCTCGGCAAAGTAATGCAGGCCATCCGACCCAAGCTCGAGGTGTTTATCAGCACCGTGCATGGTTTCAGCTTTAAGGTTTTCCTCCTTCAAAGCTTCCAATTGTGCCGAACGAATTTGGTCAGGCAACGAAGAATGAATAGTGAGCTGTAAGGCTCGAACACGACGAGGTTTGACAGACTCCTTTCTGCTCAAGGCGTCTGCCACAACGTTCGCCTTACCAGGGTGGTACTTAATGGCGCAGTCATAGTCGTTCAGAAGTTCGACCCAACGTCGTTGCCGCATGTTCAATACTTTCTGGTCGAAGATATGCTGAAGACTCTTGTGATCGGTGTATACGTCGCACTTGGTACCGTACAAGTAATGTCTCCAGATCTTCAACGCAAAGATCACCGCACCCAACTCTAAATCATGGGTGGTGTAGTTCCTTTCATGGACTTTAAGTTGGCGAGAGGCGTAGGCAATAACTTTCCCGCGTTGCATTAACACACAACCGAGACCACGAATGGAAGCGTCACAGTACACAACAAAATCATCTGTGCCCTCAGGTAAGGATAAGATGGGCGCAGAGCAGAGTTTAAGTTTCAGCATCTGAAATGCTGATTCCTGCGGTTCACCCCAGTCAAACTTGCGGTCTTTCTGGGTAAGAGAGGTGAGGGGTTGAGCGATCTTCGAAAATCCCTCAATGAAACGGCGATAGTAACCCGCAAGGCCTAGGAACTGCCGCACCTCAGATGGCGTCTTTGGTGCTTCCCATTCCTTAATGGCCTCAATCTTTGCCGGATCGACATGAATTCCCAGTTCATTAACCACATGCCCTAGGAATTGTACTTCACGTAACCAGAAATCACACTTTGAGAACTTAGCGTACAACTGCTCCCGTCTCAAAAGTTCCAAAACCAAACGTAAGTGCTCCTCATGATCTGTCTCGTTCTTAGAATAAACCAAAATGTCGTCGATAAACACGATAACGAATTTATCGAGATAGGGCTTGCAAACACGGTTCATCAAGTCCATGAAAACGGCAGGTGCATTCGTAAGACCGAAGGGCATGACCAAAAACTCGAAGTGGCCATAACGTGTACGAAAAGCGGTCTTTGGAATGTCAGCTTCTTGTACCCGCAGTTGATGATACCCAGACCTCAGATCTATCTTGGAATAAAAACTGGAGCCTTGGAGTTGATTGAATAAATCATCAATTCGAGGAAGCGGGTAACGATTTTTGATGGTTACCTTGTTCAGTTCCCGATAGTCAATACACATACGAAGGCTCCCATCTTTCTTTTTGACAAATAGGATAGGAGCTCCCCACGGGGATGAACTAGGTCTAATGAACCCTTTCTCTAACAACTCCTGCAGTTGGTTAGATAATTCTTGCATCTCAGGAGGTGCAAGGCGGTAAGGAGCTCGGGCAATAGGCGCCGCGCCGGGCGCAAGATCAATGTTAAATTCGACCTGACGGTGAGGTGGAAGGCCAGGCAAATCGTCGGGAAACACGTCGGGAAAATCACGAACGACAGGAATGTCCTCGATCTTCTTCTCATCGCTAGATGAAACCGAAACAAGAGCTAAGATCGCGGAATACCCCTTACGTAAATACTTATACGCCTTCATACATGAAATAATGCTCAAAGGAACTCCACTTTTCTCGCCATGAACCAAAAGAGTCTCTCCATCCGGGAGAGGGAGGCGAATGATTTTATCGAAGCAAACGATCTCTGCGCGATATAAGGACAACCAATCCATACCCACTACAACATCGAAACTACCCAATGACACCGGCATGAGGTCGATAGGAAAAGATAACCCCGATAGTTCCAACTGGCATCCTTTAAGAATATGAGTCGCCTCAATATTCTTACCATCAGCCAATTCTATAATATACTTGACCTCTAAGGGAGTCGGTACAATGTCTAACAGTCGGCTAAACTCAACAGATATAAAACTCTTGTCGGCACCCGAATCAAATAAAACGGAGGCATAACGATCACAAAGAAGAAACGTACCAGTAACAGTATCCGGATCCTGACGGGCTTCGCCCGACCCGATGACGAAGGCGCGCGCGTTCCTGCCGCCACCCCCGTTGCCCCTGTCATTTCTCCCAGCATTCCCTTGCTTCAGCTTGGGGCAGTCCTTCTTAAAGTGCCCCGTCTCCCCACAATTAAAACATCCCTGGTTACCCCTAGGTGCAGCAGTGGTAGTAGTAGTAGTAGGGGCAACCACCTGTTGCTGAGTCTGAAGATTCACCCTGCATGTCTGGGCCAGATGCCCGTTCTTCTTGCAACGGGTACAAAAACTACAATTTCCCACATGATGATACCCACAACGATCACATCTAGGCAGCCTACCAGTATAACCACCCTGTTTTTGCCCAGAAGACGAACCCGTAGTCTCAAACTTCTTATGCTGCTGCTGCTGCTGCTGAGGCTGCGCTGTACCCTTGCCCGTGTTATCCCATTTCCTCTTGTTGCTGTCAGAGGTCTTCACCACAGTACCCTTAGGAGGCAAAAGACCCTCCTGAACCTTCTGTTTAGTCAACCGGTGAGCCAATCGAATAGTATCCCGAAGTGTAGCAGCATCATTAGCGGTCACCAACCCGCGAACCTCAGGCACCAACCCACTGATGTAGAACTCAATAGCCTTAAATTCAGGCGTCACAGAATCCGGGCACAAAAGTGCCAGCTCATGGTAGCGAGTAGTATACTCCTCTATCTCAGATCCCACCATCTGATGATTCCACAGCTCATGTTCCAAACTCTTGATCTCATCCCTGGGACAATACTCCATCTTCAAACGAAACACAAATTCGGTCCATGGCAACGCATGGGCCTCCAGTAAACCAATAGTCTGAACAGTCGAATTCCACCAAGTCAAAGCACGTCCCTCAAACGTCCCCGAAGCATACTTCACACGAAACTCCACAGGGCAATTGCACATGGAGAAAGCAGACTCAACCTTCTCCAACCAACGGAGTAGTCCCACAGCCCCCTCAGTCCCACTGAAGTTATGGGGCTTGCAATCCTGAAACATCTTATAAGTACAGTGGACTGGAGGAGGTGGAGGTGGTGGAGGAGGAAAAGCATCCCCTAAAATCAACAAAACAACACGGTCAGAACACGATCAACACACGATAAAAGATAAGGAATGAGGGTAGGAGTAATTAAATTACCACCATGGCCCTGGTGGGCGGCCTGCTGTGCAGCAATAGCAGCTGCCACGTGCTCCTGGATCAGGTTATTCAGCTCCGCCTGGGTCATGCTGATGTTGCCACGACCCCCGTTACGTCCCCCGCCATTCCGGCCTCCAACTCGACCACCAACGCGACCACCACGACGTCCTGCCATCTTCTGTCAAGATCAAGACAAGACATCAGATTACAGAACAGATAACAAAGAATCATGAAGAAACCGTAAAATAAGGTGAATCAAGGGATTGGGTTCCATCATAGTCATTAGATCAAACGCAGAGTCCACCAGGATTTCCATGCATCTCAACTTATTATTTCGTGTGCACCCGAAATGATAAGTCGCTCTACATGGTCCCCGAGGCGTGCTCCTAGCCTGACCTTCAAACCACTAGGCACTCATGTCCAAAATACAAACAGCAAGTACAAGTGTGTGATAATGTGTGCAAGCAGGTGTGTCCGTTGGAGTATAGAAATGGGAGACGTCCGAATCTTGGACGAATCTCCGCAGAATGCCGAAGTCACTCCAACGCACGCCACCGCCTGTGCAAAGGTAATAAGGATCCTCGTTTCCAACGCGAAGTTGAAGTACAAGATAGGAGATAAGAATAATAGATAGATGATGTAAGCATAAATGATAATAACGAATGTAATACGAACACCCCGGCAAATTCCCGTATGACATGACTTTTATGAATGTGACCGTCTAGTGTGTGTGCGACTCGGCTATAGACTTGACTCAACATGCAGTCCTAGTTCACTATAACCATTGGCTCTGATACCAATCTGTCACACCCTCAAATTCCACGTGCGGGGTTTTACCGCGAGGCGCATGACAAACCAGGATCTAAGTCAACGGTCACAATAAACGACACTATATGATACGTAAAATGAAATAAACAACCATCAAGTTTCAAAAATCCATTCGCTGCGGAAGCGTAACTTTTATTACAACCCAAAAGTAAAAGTGCATAAGTCTGAAAAAGATATGATAATGCATATGAAGCCTAGACGCCGTGTGACTCCGTGCGCCTATAGTAAGCTGCTACCTCAACGACCTGAGACAAACATGCTAAAAACGTCAGCAAATAATGCCGGTGAGTTCACAGGTTTTTAATTAAATGTTTAAAGTAATGAAAGCCATCATGTTATCAGTATATCAAAAGTAATAGCGTTAGCTAGACGCATGAGTTATACTACTACGACCGGAAACCATTACAGACAACGATATATGATTTTTGCCCGAAATGATTTAGCGTACGACCGAGACAATATGCACCCGCCCGGCTCCCAGCCGACGGGTGGGGTCTGTCAATCCCAATAGATCTATCCACATTTCCCCCGTTATGCTATCCAGCATATTCATGGTTTCCCCGGGACTTTACGTATCGTATAGTAAGTAAATGAATCAACCACTAGCATAACATGATAATTTATGTAATAAGTATAAGCATGTGTCTCCCCCAAAATGTAAAGCATAAGACGGGGCCGTGAAACTCACCTGATGCTGCTCTTCGCACTACAATAAGTAAACCTGCTCAATAGACGGCCCCTAATACCGGTGACCTATCATGACGAGCATATAAGGTGTTAGACTAACAACCCGTGGGTTGATTAGTCCCTAATAGTCCAGACCATAACCGTGTACATATGAAATGATATTCTAACGTTTAACCGACCGTACCAGGCAAGGCCCGACATCCCATTGGTGACCCGACATCTCAAGTGTTTAGACAATACAAGACATCATGCCACATATGCAATCAAACACATAATACGCGCAACAGTTCACCTAGTCTAACATAATATCCGTTTAACGCATAAACAGGTTCGAATACGTGTTACTAAGTCATTGGGTGAATCCCGGGGTTCCTATCATGTTCCTAGGCGTCAAATCATGTTCCGGGATGTTAAAATATACATATAGCAGCATTACACGCGATTAGGAATCAGACTAGCAATTAGGAAAAGTCAACATGTGATTAGGGCTAGTCAACATGCGAGTATGAGGGTTAATCGCCCCTAATGATGGGCGAATAGGGCTACTCGTGTGACTTATAGGCGAGTAGGGTCATAAGGTATGCAATTCAGGGCTTAACTAGTGATTAGGATCGTAATCGCATGAAGTAAAGGCAATTGGACCCCCAATCGCCCCTTTTATACACGATTAGGCTGCCATATAGGCAAGTAGGCCTCCAATCGCCTATAACATAGGCGATTAGGATCCCTAATCGCCTATAGTGCAGCTGATGTGGTATTTCGCGCGCCGAACACTCCAAATCAGATCCGAAACATGTAAAAACACCCAATAATCATTCTAACATATTAACAAACATATTCTAAGCAAAACCCCTAAGTTTTCATCATTCTAACAGTCCCGAATGCGAGTGTTTTCCCAAAATGGCAACTTAGCATGTAAACATCACATCAACATGCAAGAACTTGCCCTAAATAGCAAATATTCAGATTTAACCACATAATCACGTTGTCCGATAGCATCCTACTGTTCTAGCATCATCCTAGAGCAAACCCTAACATCACACAATCAACAACACACCTCATATCATCCTCAATCATCCAAAATCCTTCAAACGGGTCAAAACATCAAGTATCAATAATACACCACCAAAACCATTCAAACTCCTAGGACATCATCATACTAATTTATAACAGCAATAAACATCAAAACAATACAAGAATAACCATGATTCAACCCTAAAAATCCTACCTTTAACACATATAACACATATAACACATGTAGAGGTGTAGGTTTGTTTAAAAACGGTTTTAAATGGATTTTCAAAGACAAAAACCTTTATAAGTCAGGTCTGGACGTTTAGGGAGCAAAACATATTCATTTAAAGGTTTGGGTTTGAAGAACACACCTTGTAATAAAGAGGTGATGATGGAATAAGCTTGAAATTGGTGGTTTTGATGCAAAAACGAGTTCCAGAGGGTGTTTGGGTGTTGGGTTATGTTATGGGACGGCTAGGGTTGTTATTATGATGTTTTGGAGGTCAAGGGTGGTATTTATAGGCGTTTCTAGTCGTTCAGCACGTTACACGCGATTACGCAGACTTACATGCGAGTAGGGAGCCTAATCGCATGAACCTTCATGCGATTAGCCCCTAATCGCCTATATGTACCTCCCAATCGCCCCTATATAGGCGATTAGGCTACTCCCCATTTGCCTAATCGCCTGCAGCCTCCCAGTTTGTGTGTTTTGCGCGTTAAACCCCGTTTTAACATATGTTAACACATATTCACATACTAACAAGCCACATAGTGATTGTAAACATATAATACATGATAAATGACACGTTCCTACCCGATCACCAATTCCCGGGACCCGAGACTTGCGTGGTTGCGTTAAACCCGGCGATCCCACGAATCACCGATTCTTGTACACGTGGTTATGGACCGACACCCAATGGTTTCTCGAACCATTGTAACGACTCCCGATGATTCTCGAATCATCAATATGACTTAATTAACCCTAGCTAAGTATGATATTAAGTAGTTATTTGAAATGTTTTCGTTGAGATAGACTCGTATGCATGTAAAGTACGAAACGCATGTATGTAAGGTATAAAAGTATTGACCTGAATATGCCGGGTGTCACATCATCCCCCAGTTGAAAGAATTTTCGTCCCGAAAATTAAATGAAGTCCGTAGATGAAGAGACGAAAGGAAGAAAGAAAAGAAAAATTTTCCCCGTTGTTACATCATCCCCCAGTTGAAAGGAATCTCGACCCGAGATTCATTTCTCTTTGGAGGCCACATAGTTCGATTCAAACGCACGCTTAGGAAATAGATGAGGGTACTTAGCCTTCATCTGATCTTCTCGTTCCCACGTGAACTCCGGTCCACGATTAGAATTCCAACGAACCTTAACGATACGGATTTTACTCCGACGGAGGCTACGAATCTTATAATCTAAGATTTCAACTGGTTCCTCTACAATACGTAAATGATCATCAACCTTGATTTCTTCAAGAGGAACTACGAGAGATTCGTCTGCCAAACACTTCTTAAGATTCGAGACATGGAAGACGTTATGCACGCCACTAAGCTCGGCTGGTAAGTCAAGTCTGTATGCCACCGGCCCAATACGTTCCAAGATGGGGAACGGTCCGACATAACGAGGGTTAAGTTTGCCGCGCTTCCCGAAGCGTATAACGCCCTTCCATGGAGATACCTTCAATAAAACCCTGTCGCCAACCTGGAACTCCAAAGGTTTGCGACGACGATCAGCGTAGCTCTTCTGACGATCACGAGCTGCCGCCATACGATTACGAATTTGTACGATCTTTTCGGAAGTTTCGTACACCAATTCTGGACCGGTGAGTTGGCTTTCGCCCACTTCGGCCCAACAAAGAGGGGACCGGCACTTCCGTCCATACAGAGCCTCGAACGGTGCCGTCTTAATGCTAGAGTGGTAACTATTGTTGTAAGAGAACTCCACCAACGGTAAGTGAATCTCCCAACTCTTACCGAAATCGATGACGCATGCTCGAAGCATGTCTTCAAGCGTCTGAATCGTCCGCTCACTCTGACCGTCAGTTTGCGGATGATATGCGGTGCTCATGTCAAGTTGAGTACCCAACGCTTTATGTAATTGTTTCCAGAAACGGGAGGCGAAACGAGGGTCACGGTCGGAGATGATAGAGACGGGCACCCCGTGCCTGGAAACCACTTCCTTAAGATAGATACGGGACAACCGCTCCAGACTGTCGGTTTCCTTAATAGCGAGGAAATGTGCGGACTTTGTCAACCGGTCGACAATCACCCAGATCATGTCACAACCACTGGGCGATTTCGGAAGTTTGGTCACAAAATCCATGGTAATCCGCTCCCATTTCCATTCAGGAATTTCAGGTTGCTGTAGAAGACCAGACGGCTTCTGGTACTCCACCTTGACCTTAGCACAGGTCAGACACTTGCTGACATACGAAGCTATGTCAGCCTTCATATTAGGCCACCAATAGAGTATCTTTAGGTCCTGATACATCCTATCGGAACCGGGATGAATAGAATATCGGGATTTGTGGGCTTCGTCCAAGACAAGCCCCCGCAAACCCTCAAGTAAAGGAACCCAAACGCGCTCGGCAAAGTAATGCAGGCCATCCGACCCAAGCTCGAGGTGTTTATCAGCACCGTGCATGGTTTCAGCTTTAAGGTTTTCCTCCTTCAAAGCTTCCAATTGTGCCGAACGAATTTGGTCAGGCAACGAAGAATGAATAGTGAGCTGTAAGGCTCGAACACGACGAGGTTTGACAGACTCCTTTCTGCTCAAGGCGTCTGCCACAACGTTCGCCTTACCAGGGTGGTACTTAATGGCGCAGTCATAGTCGTTCAGAAGTTCGACCCAACGTCGTTGCCGCATGTTCAATACTTTCTGGTCGAAGATATGCTGAAGACTCTTGTGATCGGTGTATACGTCGCACTTGGTACCGTACAAGTAATGTCTCCATATCTTCAACGCAAAGATCACCGCACCCAACTCTAAATCATGGGTGGTGTAGTTCCTTTCATGGACTTTAAGTTGGCGAGAGGCGTAGGCAATAACTTTCCCGCGTTGCATTAACACACAACCGAGACCACGAATGGAAGCGTCACAGTACACAACAAAATCATCTGTGCCCTCAGGTAAGGATAAGATGGGCGCAGAGCAGAGTTTAAGTTTCAGCATCTGAAATGCTGATTCCTGCGGTTCACCCCAGTCAAACTTGCGGTCTTTCTGGGTAAGAGAGGTGAGGGGTTGAGCGATCTTCGAAAATCCCTCAATGAAACGGCGATAGTAACCCGCAAGGCCTAGGAACTGCCGCACCTCAGATGGCGTCTTTGGTGCTTCCCATTCCTTAATGGCCTCAATCTTTGCCGGATCGACATGAATTCCCAGTTCATTAACCACATGCCCTAGGAATTGTACTTCACGTAACCAGAAATCACACTTTGAGAACTTAGCGTACAACTGCTCCCGTCTCAAAAGTTCCAAAACCAAACGTAAGTGCTCCTCATGATCTGTCTCGTTCTTAGAATAAACCAAAATGTCGTCGATAAACACGATAACGAATTTATCGAGATAGGGCTTGCAAACACGGTTCATCAAGTCCATGAAAACGGCAGGTGCATTCGTAAGACCGAAGGGCATGACCAAAAACTCGAAGTTGCCATAACGTGTACGAAAAGCGGTCTTTGGAATGTCAGCTTCTTGTACCCGCAGTTGATGATACCCAGACCTCAGATCTATCTTGGAATAAAAACTGGAGCCTTGGAGTTGATTGAATAAATCATCAATTCGAGGAAGCGGGTAACGATTTTTGATGGTTACCTTGTTCAGTTCCCGATAGTCAATACACATACGAAGGCTCCCATCTTTCTTTTTGACAAATAGGATAGGAGCTCCCCACGGGGATGAACTAGGTCTAATGAACCCTTTCTCTAACAACTCCTGCAGTTGGTTAGATAATTCTTGCATCTCAGGAGGTGCAAGGCGGTAAGGAGCTCGGGCAATAGGCGCCGCGCCGGGCGCAAGATCAATGTTAAATTCGACCTGACGGTGAGGTGGAAGGCCAGGCAAATCGTCGGGAAACACGTCGGGAAAATCACGAACGACAGGAATGTCCTCGATCTTCTTCTCATCGCTAGATGAAACCGAAACAAGAGCTAAGATCGCGGAATACCCCTTACGTAAATACTTATACGCCTTCATACATGAAATAATGCTCAAAGGAACTCCACTTTTCTCGCCATGAACCAAAAGAGTCTCTCCATCCGGGAGAGGGAGGCGAATGATTTTATCGAAGCAAACGATCTCTGCGCGATATAAGGACAACCAATCCATACCCACTACAACATCGAAACTACCCAATGACACCGGCATGAGGTCGATAGGAAAAGATAACCCCGATAGTTCCAACTGGCATCCTTTAAGAATATGAGTCGCCTCAATATTCTTACCATCAGCCAATTCTATAATATACTTGACCTCTAAGGGAGTCGGTACAATGTCTAACAGTCGGCTAAACTCAACAGATATAAAACTCTTGTCGGCACCCGAATCAAATAAAACGGAGGCATAACGATCACAAAGAAGAAACGTACCAGTAACAGTATCCGGATCCTGACGGGCTTCGCCCGACCCGATGACGAAGGCGCGCGCGTTCCTGCCGCCACCCCCGTTGCCCCTGTCATTTCTCCCAGCATTCCCTTGCTTCAGCTTGGGGCAGTCCTTCTTAAAGTGCCCCGTCTCCCCACAATTAAAACATCCCTGGTTACCCCTAGGTGCAGCAGTGGTAGTAGTAGTAGTAGGGGCAACCACCTGTTGCTGAGTCTGAAGATTCACCCTGCATGTCTGGGCCAGATGCCCGTTCTTCTTGCAACGGGTACAAAAACTACAATTTCCCACATGATGATACCCACAACGATCACATCTAGGCAGCCTACCAGTATAACCACCCTGTTTTTGCCCAGAAGACGAACCCGTAGTCTCAAACTTCTTATGCTGCTGCTGCTGCTGCTGAGGCTGCGCTGTACCCTTGCCCGTGTTATCCCATTTCCTCTTGTTGCTGTCAGAGGTCTTCACCACAGTACCCTTAGGAGGCAAAAGACCCTCCTGAACCTTCTGTTTAGTCAACCGGTGAGCCAATCGAATAGTATCCCGAAGTGTAGCAGCATCATTAGCGGTCACCAACCCGCGAACCTCAGGCACCAACCCACTGATGTAGAACTCAATAGCCTTAAATTCAGGCGTCACAGAATCCGGGCACAAAAGTGCCAGCTCATGGTAGCGAGTAGTATACTCCTCTATCTCAGATCCCACCATCTGATGATTCCACAGCTCATGTTCCAAACTCTTGATCTCATCCCTGGGACAATACTCCATCTTCAAACGAAACACAAATTCGGTCCATGGCAACGCATGGGCCTCCAGTAAACCAATAGTCTGAACAGTCGAATTCCACCAAGTCAAAGCACGTCCCTCAAACGTCCCCGAAGCATACTTCACACGAAACTCCACAGGGCAATTGCACATGGAGAAAGCAGACTCAACCTTCTCCAACCAACGGAGTAGTCCCACAGCCCCCTCAGTCCCACTGAAGTTATGGGGCTTGCAATCCTGAAACATCTTATAAGTACAGTGGACTGGAGGAGGTGGAGGTGGTGGAGGAGGAAAAGCATCCCCTAAAATCAACAAAACAACACGGTCAGAACACGATCAACACACGATAAAAGATAAGGAATGAGGGTAGGAGTAATTAAATTACCACCATGGCCCTGGTGGGCGGCCTGCTGTGCAGCAATAGCAGCTGCCACGTGCTCCTGGATCAGGTTATTCAGCTCCGCCTGGGTCATGCTGATGTTGCCACGACCCCCATTACGTCCCCCGCCATTCCGGCCTCCAACTCGACCACCAACGCGACCACCACGACGTCCTGCCATCTTCTGTCAAGATCAAGACAAGACATCAGATTACAGAACAGATAACAAAGAATCATGAAGAAACCGTAAAATAAGGTGAATCAAGGGATTGGGTTCCATCATAGTCATTAGATCAAACGCAGAGTCCACCAGGATTTCCATGCATCTCAACTTATTATTTCGTGTGCACCCGAAATGATAAGTCGCTCTACATGGTCCCCGAGGCGTGCTCCTAGCCTGACCTTCAAACCACTAGGCACTCATGTCCAAAATACAAACAGCAAGTACAAGTGTGTGATAATGTGTGCAAGCAGGTGTGTCCGTTGGAGTATAGAAATGGGAGACGTCCGAATCTTGGACGAATCTCCGCAGAATGCCGAAGTCACTCCAACGCACGCCACCGCCTGTGCAAAGGTAATAAGGATCCTCGGTTCCAACGCGAAGTTGAAGTACAAGATAGGAGATAAGAATAATAGATAGATGATGTAAGCATAAATGATAATAACGAATGTAATACGAACACCCCGGCAAATTCCCGTATGACATGACTTTTATGAATGTGACCGTCTAGTGTGTGTGCGACTCGGCTATAGACTTGACTCAACATGCAGTCCTAGTTCACTATAACCATTGGCTCTGATACCAATCTGTCACACCCTCAAATTCCACGTGCGGGGTTTTACCGCGAGGCGCATGACAAACCAGGATCTAAGTCAACGGTCACAATAAACGACACTATATGATACGTAAAATGAAATAAACAACCATCAAGTTTCAAAAATCCATTCGCTGCGGAAGCGTAACTTTTATTACAACCCAAAAGTAAAAGTGCATAAGTCTGAAAAAGATATGATAATGCATATGAAGCCTAGACGCCGTGTGACTCCGTGCGCCTATAGTAAGCTGCTACCTCAACGACCTGAGACAAACATGCTAAAAACGTCAGCAAATAATGCCGGTGAGTTCACAGGTTTTTAATTAAATGTTTAAAGTAATGAAAGCCATCATGTTATCAGTATATCAAAAGTAATAGCGTTAGCTAGACGCATGAGTTATACTACTACGACCGGAAACCATTACAGACAACGATATATGATTTTTGCCCGAAATGATTTAGCGTACGACCGAGACAATATGCACCCGCCCGGCTCCCAGCCGACGGGTGGGGTCTGTCAATCCCAATAGATCTATCCACATTTCCCCCGTTATGCTATCCAGCATATTCATGGTTTCCCCGGGACTTTACGTATCGTATAGTAAGTAAATGAATCAACCACTAGCATAACATGATAATTTATGTAATAAGTATAAGCATGTGTCTCCCCCAAAATGTAAAGCATAAGACGGGGCCGTGAAACTCACCTGATGCTGCTCTTCGCACTACAATAAGTAAACCTGCTCAATAGACGGCCCCTAATACCGGTGACCTATCATGACGAGCATATAAGGTGTTAGACTAACAACCCGTGGGTTGATTAGTCCCTAATAGTCCAGACCATAACCGTGTACATATGAAATGATATTCTAACGTTTAACCGACCGTACCAGGCAAGGCCCGACATCCCATTGGTGACCCGACATCTCAAGTGTTTAGACAATACAAGACATCATGCCACATATGCAATCAAACACATAATACGCGCAACAGTTCACCTAGTCTAACATAATATCCGTTTAACGCATAAACAGGTTCGAATACGTGTTACTAAGTCATTGGGTGAATCCCGGGGTTCCTATCATGTTCCTAGGCGTCAAATCATGTTCCGGGATGTTAAAATATACATATAGCAGCATTACACGCGATTAGGAATCAGACTAGCAATTAGGAAAAGTCAACATGTGATTAGGGCTAGTCAACATGCGAGTATGAGGGTTAATCGCCCCTAATGATGGGCGAATAGGGCTACTCGTGTGACTTATAGGCGAGTAGGGTCATAAGGTATGCAATTCAGGGCTTAACTAGTGATTAGGATCGTAATCGCATGAAGTAAAGGCAATTGGACCCCCAATCGCCCCTTTTATACACGATTAGGCTGCCATATAGGCGAGTAGGCCTCCAATCGCCTATAACATAGGCGATTAGGATCCCTAATCGCCTATAGTGCAGCTGATGTGGTATTTCGCGCGCCGAACACTCCAAATCAGATCCGAAACATGTAAAAACACCCAATAATCATTCTAACATATTAACAAACATATTCTAAGCAAAACCCCTAAGTTTTCATCATTCTAACAGTCCCGAATGCGAGTGTTTTCCCAAAATGGCAACTTAGCATGTAAACATCACATCAACATGCAAGAACTTGCCCTAAATAGCAAATATTCAGATTTAACCACATAATCACGTTGTCCGATAGCATCCTACTGTTCTAGCATCATCCTAGAGCAAACCCTAACATCACACAATCAACAACACACCTCATATCATCCTCAATCATCCAAAATCCTTCAAACGGGTCAAAACATCAAGTATCAATAATACACCACCAAAACCATTCAAACTCCTAGGACATCATCATACTAATTTATAACAGCAATAAACATCAAAACAATACAAGAATAACCATGATTCAACCCTAAAAATCCTACCTTTAACACATATAACACATATAACACATGTAGAGGTGTAGGTTTGTTTAAAAACGGTTTTAAATGGATTTTCAAAGACAAAAACCTTTATAAGTCAGGTCTGGACGTTTAGGGAGCAAAACATATTCATTTAAAGGTTTGGGCTTGAAGAACACACCTTGTAATAAAGAGGTGATGATGGAATAAGCTTGAAATTGGTGGTTTTGATGCAAAAACGAGTTCCAGAGGGTGTTTGGGTGTTGGGTTATGTTATGGGACGGCTAGGGTTGTTATTATGATGTTTTGGAGGTCAAGGGTGGTATTTATAGGCGTTTCTAGTCGTTCAGCACGTTACACGCGATTACGCAGACTTACATGCGAGTAGGGAGCCTAATCGCATGAACCTTCATGCGATTAGCCCCTAATCGCCTATATGTACCTCCCAATCGCCCCTATATAGGCGATTAGGCTACTCCCCATTTGCCTAATCGCCTGCAGCCTCCCAGTTTGTGTGTTTTGCGCGTTAAACCCCGTTTTAACATATGTTAACACATATTCACATACTAACAAGCCACATAGTGATTGTAAACATATAATACATGATAAATGACACGTTCCTACCCGATCACCAATTCCCAGGACCCGAGACTTGCGTGGTTGCGTTAAACCCGGCGATCCCACGAATCACCGATTCTTGTACACGTGGTTATGGACCGACACCCAATGGTTTCTCGAACCATTGTAACGACTCCCGATGATTCTCGAATCATCAATATGACTTAATTAACCCTAGCTAAGTATGATATTAAGTAGTTATTTGAAATGTTTTCGTTGAGATAGACTCGTATGCATGTAAAGTACGAAACGCATGTATGTAAGGTATAAAAGTATTGACCTGAATATGCCGGGTGTCACACCTGATTCCTAAATCTAATTTCCAAGAACGACCGTCATGTACTGTTATATTTACAGGACTATCTTCATCTGACTTAGGCAGATATTTCCTACCATAAGATGGATTTATTGCGTACAACAAAAATAAAAAAATTTCATCATAAAAAACATTTTTAAATATCTAAAATTTCTTTAATTATTTGATAATTAATAATTTACCAAATGTAGGAGTTCTGGTATGTGAAGAATTTCAAAGAACGAATAACTCACGCTCATTTTTCTAATAAACAAATTATTGTAATCATTAATTATAACATGAGAAATAAAAATAATAAGGAAACATCATAGACCTACTTTTTTTAAAAGAACCAAGGATAACAGTATTCAATTTGGAAGTGAAACTGTTTTATGCAAGAACGACTAAGATATGTAAACATACAAACATACGATTTATTACAGTCATTCCGTAAGCAAAAATACTTGATAGTCAAGATTTAATTTATAATTACATAACATTAACATAAAAAATACAAAAATACAGTAAAAAAATCACAAAAGGGTTTCAAAATAAAACTTGGTTTGAAAGAATTGTTGGATATCTTAACTTCAGAAGAAAGAAGGTTTATTGTTGATGGTAATGTGAGGAATTGTACAGTAAAAAACAGAGAAAAAAAGAACTCAAAACTTAGAGACAGGTTTACAAAAATAAAAATACACAAAGAAATAATAACAATTCATCGATAACTACAATTTAATATTATAATATTACAAACAGTTCAAATTATGTTGACATAAGAACTGTTAAATAACATATGTTAACAGTTGTTGTAAACCAGATCTTCCAAATTTAATAATAAATAATACATTTAAGCCTAAGTTTTGAATATTCAAGCGGGAACTTTTTAAATTATGATAAGACAGGTTTACAAAAATAAAAATAAACAAAGAAATAATCACAATTCATCGATAACTGCAATTTATTATTATAATATTACAAACAGTTCAAAGTATGTTGACACAATAACTGTTAAATAACAGATGTAATTTAAAATGTTTTAGACACGGATGTTGCTCTATAGTTTTATTAAATTTATATAACTTTTATATATTTTATTAAATTTTTAATTTATATAACATATGTTTTATTTTATTAATTTAAAATGATATACTAATGAACTTACAGATGATGTTAAATGTATTAATTACATGACAAACTTTGGACAGTATTTAAAATATTTTCAAGGATTCAAATGTAAAAAGGGAATCTTAAAATCAAAAGTCTGTTCAAACAAACAAATTAAATAACAAATATTATAACAAAAAAATATGTCTAACAGATGTAAAACAAAATCTATGTCCTTTAATTTTATTTAATTTGTTATTAATTTTAAAAAATACAAAATTAATAACTTAAAGGTAAATTAAATAAGATAAATTAAATAAGAAAAAAAATACAAAATTAATAACTACCAAAAAATTAAAGTTTAGTAACTATACTAAACAATATTGAACGATATTCACAGGGTTTTCATTTATTCAAAAATATTGAAATATCTTTTAAATATATATATATATATATATATATATATATATATATATTTATATTATAATGTATGTTATGATGATAACATTTCATAACTTTTGAAAAGACAAAATTTTAAAAACCAACAAAAATCGTTTGAATTAATTAAAACATATTTTTCTAAAAACTAACAACGATTTGATTACAATCAACAGCCCCTTAACTTTCCAGCTCACAACCACAAATCTTTTGAATTAATTTAAGCATATATCTTCTATAAATTAAATAAGAAAAAATAAAATCATAATATGTTAGCAAAATTGAAAAGACATGTCTTAAAAAAAGAGCCTAAAATAATAACTGTAATTTAATTCAATATTTTAATAGTAGAAGTAATAATTACAAATTCTGACATGGTTACTCAAAACTTACACTTTACTTCTTATAGAAGAAAATATTGAACACCATTTTTCATAATTCTCAATTTTTTATACATTGAAAGCTTTCTAACAGCCGATAACAGCCGAAATGTCTTTTCTCACAGCATCTGTTAAATAAATTCATAATTACAAACAGTCACCACAGCCCTGAGTATTAATGACGACATCTGTACAGATGAATGATCTAGATGAAATATACTCACCATCTCTAAAAAGGTGTAATTATAGTTTTTATTGTCACACCCTCAATTTACCACTTGCGGAGTTTTACCGCGAGACACATGACAAACCAGGATCCAAGTCAAAGGTCACAATAAACAACTCTATATGAAAATACATGACATTCAAAAAAGACATAGTTTTCATAAACTTAAAACCAGTAGCGGAAGCATTTAATAAGTTACAAACCACAGACCAAATGTACCAAGTGTTATTACAAAACATGAACTAAGCCTAGACGCCAGTGCAGACTCGTGCGCCAAGTTCCATTTATTGCTACCTTAGCGACCTGAGAAAAACATGCCAAAAGACGTCAACATATAATGCTGGTGAGTTCACAGGTTTGTTCAATATGTTACCATAATATTACCAAAACGTTACCATGTCCATACTATATCAGTGTTACCAAGTACGCTAGCTAGGCGTATGTTTTATTACTACTACGATTGGAAACCATTACTAGACACGTTTAGCAATGTTTAGCATATGTTTAAGCAGCCCGAATGTTCAGCATGATACCAATGTTACCAGTTCGAGACAACATGCACCCGCCTGGCCCTCCAAGCCGACGAGTGGGGCAGGTCACGCCCAATAGATCTATCCACATTTCCCCCGTTGTGCATCCCCGCACATTCATGGTTTCCCCCGGGACTTCCAAAGATCATATAGCAATACAAAGTTAAAAACCATAGTATGACATATGTTACCAAAATAGTTTAGCGAATGTTTTCTCCCCAAAAAGTTAAAGCAGTAAAAGTGGGTCCGTGAACTCAGCTTAGATAGCGTTCTTCGGTTAGAAGTAAAAATGCTAAGCCCTTGATAATCCCTCTATCGGAGATCTATCAAAATGTTCACATAAGTGTTCTGACTAATAACCATAAGGTTATCTAGTCCCCGATTGTCCAGATCGTAACCAAGTATGTTCTAAATCGTGTTTAAATGTTTAACCGACACACTAGACCGACCCGACATCCCGTTGGTGACTCATTACCCTAACTAATCAAGTACACATAGATTACACACAAGGTTCACGCATAAAACACTTAGTTTGTATCAAAAATCTCATTTCTGCATCAGAACGGTCGAACCAGTCAGATTAAGTCTCCTTCGCCCGTTTTAAGTCTCCTTCGCCCGTTTTATGTTTCGTTCGACCGTTTGATGCCTCCTTCGACCGTTTTACCACGTTCGCCCAAACATAACCCAGGTTCGACCCTGGATTCTCTCCATCGCACCTTCGATCGGTCGAATGAGTCCAGGTTCGCCCCTGTTGTAGAAATTTTCCTAAAAACGCTTCAAACACATTCGAAACACCTCGAAACATCATCAAACATAGCAGTCAAGTATGAATAACTTATCCCTACAAAACCCCACCGATTTCCCCCTATAATACGTCCATTTCAGTCCTTTCCCAAAATGGTAAGAATTATGGAAACGTCACAATCATGCATGGATTATTTACCCAATTTGGAAACTTTTGAAATCGATCCATATTCAACTTAAAATGCTCAGTTTGTCGAGTGTTCGATCTTTCCCTATTAGTTCTATTGATCATAAATATCATGCATCAAGTCTAGATTCATTAAAACCCCCAAATACCCATAATATCACCATCTATCCCTCTTTAACCCTAAACAATAATAAACTAGCATCAATAACGATCCTATATCATGTTTCTATCATAGATACAGCAGCAAATCATTGAACAACACATAACACCACATAATACACAATTTACATATGTTTACCATCATGAAGACCTATGTTTAAATGATAAGGTTTTGATTTAGAAAGATGTTTAAAAAGGTTTTTAATCATGAAAACACCCTTAGAACAGATCTGAACAATTGGGGTTAGATGAAAACGAATTAAAATGCTTTAAAAAGGTTTAGGATCAAGAACACACCTTGGATTCTTGTTTAGATGTTGTAGATAGGTTAGATTATGAAAAAGAAGAGCAAAAACTCCTTCCTTAGTGATTAAAATCGTTTGAGAGTGTTTTGAGACGGTTAGGGTTTGTGAAATGGTGAAAAATGACAAAGTTTGGTATTTATACTGATCCTCCTTCGCCCCCTGTAAGTGGTCGAAGGTAGCCTCCTTCGACCCTTCCACAGGGTCGAATGAGCCCTATCCTGGTCGAAGGGAATTCTTTCAATTCCACATCCCAGGTTCGCCCATTTACAAAGGGTCGAACCAAGCAAAGATTCTTCCCTCGACCACTCGAAGTGGTCGAACCAGAATCCATGTTTTTCTAGTTTTCCAGTTTGTCGTGTTTAACGCATTCTAACATACCTTATCATATGAGCATGCAACCTTAGTATATGTTTAACATATTAAAGCACAGATAATCATTTACACATCATTTAAACACATCTATGTATAAAATCCACCATACGACCCGTAATCTACACATATACTTAATTAGTTCATGTAATGTCACCAACAACGGGACCCGGTACTAGTGTATTCCAAAAACGACTCCCAATGATCCTCCAGATCATTGTACCCTGGACAATCCCAACTTAACCCGACTCAACTAACCCATTTAAGTGCGTTTATAAACGTTTCCCGCTAAGGTAGACTTAGATGTTACTAAAATGTTTAAGCCAAATATGCCGGGTGTCACATCATCCCCACGTTGAAAGAATTTTCGTCCCGAAAATTGCGCAAAGCCCCAAAATGAAAGAACCGAAAAGAACAGAACGAAAAGAAAATTACCGGATGTCACATCATCCCCACGTTGAAAGGAATCTCGACCCGAGATTCATTCCGCTTCAGCAGTAACATGCCTCGATTCAAACGCGCGTTTCGGAAAAAGATGAGGATATTCAGCTTTCATCTGATCCTCCCGTTCCCACGTGAACTCCGGTCCACGATTCGAGTTCCAACGGACTTTGACGATGCGGATTTTACTCCGACGAAGGCTACGAATCTTGTAGTCGAGAATCTCGACAGGTTCCTCCACAATGCGAAGACGATCATCAACCTTGATCTCCTCCAGTGGTACAATGAGAGATTCATCAGCCAAACACTTCTTCAAGTTAGACACATGGAAGACGTTGTGCACACTACCGAGCTCCGCCGGTAAGTCAAGTCTGTATGCCACCGGTCCAATCCGATCCATGATTGCGAATGGTCCGACATAACGAGGGTTAAGCTTGCCACGCTTTCCAAAGTGTATGACGCCCTTCCATGGTGAAACTTTCAGAAGTACCCTGTCCCCAACCTGGAACTCCAAAGGTTTTCGACGGCGATCGGCATAACTCTTCTGACGATCCCGTGCAGCAGCCAAACGGTGACGAATCTGTACAATTTTCTCCGAAGTTTCATACACAAGTTCCGGACCAGTGAGCTGGCTCTCGCCCACCTCGGCCCAACAAAGTGGTGATCGACATTTCCGTCCGTATAGAGCCTCGAACGGAGCTGCCTTGATACTAGAGTGATAGCTATTGTTGTAGGAGAACTCCACTAATGGCAGGTGGATCTCCCAACTTTTGCCAAAATCGATGACACATGCCCGAAGCATGTCTTCCAAGGTTTGGATCGTTCGCTCACACTGTCCATCAGTTTGCGGGTGATAAGCCGTACTCATATCCAACTGAGTACCCAAAGCCTTGTGCAGAGCCTTCCAGAAACGCAAAGCAAAACGAGAATCACGATCAGAGATAATAGAGACAGGCACCCCGTGCCGAGCAACCACCTCCTTAAGGTAAAGTCGAGCCAACCGCTCGAGTCCATCGGTTTCCTTAATGGGTATGAAACGTGCCGATTTTGTCAACCTATCAACAATTACCCAGATCATATCATAACCACTAGGTGACCTTGGCAACTTGGTGACAAAATCCATCGTGATTCGCTCCCACTTCCATTCCGGAATCTCTGGTTGTTGCAGGAGACCAGACGGCCTCTGATACTCCACCTTGACTTTAGCACAAGTCAAGCATTTGCTTACATAAGAAGCTATATCAGCTTTCATGTTCGGCCACCAATAAAGTATCTTCAAATCATGATACATCTTATCGGAGCCAGGGTGAATAGAATACCGGGATTTGTGAGCTTCATCCAAAACAAGCTCGCGCAATCCCCCGAACAATGGGAGCCAAACACGTCCCGCAAAATAGTGTAAGCCATCGGTCCCGAGTTCAAGATGCTTGTCAGCACTGTGCATAGTCTCAGCCTTAAGGTTCTCCTGCTTCAAGGCTTCCAACTGTGCAGAATGGATTCGGTCAGGCAATGACGAATGAATGGTGAGCTGTAAGGCTCGAACACGGCGAGGATTCGCAGACTCCTTCCTGCTGAAGGCGTCCGCCACAACGTTCGCCTTGCCAGGATGGTATTTAATAGCACAGTCATAATCGTTCAGGAGTTCAACCCAGCGACGCTGCCGCATGTTCAACACCTTCTGGTCGAAAATATGCTGAAGACTCTTGTGATCGGTATATACTTCACACTTGGTACCTAATTAATTTTTATATTTTCAATTTCAACCCCCCCTTAGTTATTAATTTAAACAAGCAATTCAGTGACAGTTTAATCTTCTGTGTTTAATTGAGTCCTTTGGTTCGATACCTGGTCTTATTTGCTTGCTACAAACGAACGGTACACTTGCCGGTTGTGCGTGGTTTAGTTGAGTCTAGGGTTTTAACTTGTGCACATTTTTATATATACATTAGCACGCATCAGTACCGTACAAGCAATGTCTCCAGATTTTCAACGCAAAGACTACCGCACCCAGTTCCAAGTCATGAGTAGTGTAATTCTTCTCATGAACCTTGAGTTGACGAGAAGCATAGGCAATAACGTACCCTCAGGCAAAGATAAGATAGGTGCAGAACAAAGTTTAAGCTTCAGCATCTGGAATGCTGATTCTTGTGGTTCATCCCAGTCGAACTTTCGGTCCTTCTGGGTAAGAATAGTGAGGGGTTGAGCGATCTTCGAAAATCCCTCAATGAAACGACGATAGTAACCCGTAAGACCTAGGAATTGCAGCACCTCAGATGGTGTCTTTGGTGCTTCCCAGTCTTTAATAGCTTCGATCTTAGCCGGATCGACATGAATTCCCAGTTCATTCACCACATGTCCTAGGAATTGAACTTCACGTAACCAAAAGTCACACTTTGAGAACTTAGCATACAACTGCTCCTGTCTCAAAAGTTCCAAGACCAACCGTAGGTGTTCCTCATGATCCGCCTTGTTCTTGGAATAAATCATAATATCGTCAATGAACACGATGACGAACTTATCCAGGTAAGGTTTACAAACGCGGTTTCCATAAATCCATGAACACTGCCGGTGAGTTAGTGAGACCAAAAGGCATGACCAAGAACTCAAAATGGCCATAACGAGTGCGAAAAGCAGTCTTCTGAATGTCAGCTTCCCTGACGCGTAACTGGTGATAACCGGACCGCAAATCAATCTTCGAATAGTAGCTGGAGCCCTGGAGCTGGTCAAAGAGATCATCAATGCGAGGAAGAGGATAACGATTCTTGATGGTCACTTTGTTCAGCTTACGATAGTCAATACACATGCGAAAACTTCCGTCCTTCTTCTTCACAAACAAAATAGGAGCTCCCCACGGGGAAGAACTCGGTCGGATGAAACCCTTTTCCAAGAGTTCCTGCAACTGGCTAGACAACTCTTGCATCTCGGGAGGTGCAAGACGATACGGGGCTCGGGCAATAGGAGCTGGACCCGGAGTAAGATCAATACCAAACTCAACCTGACGATGGGGAGGATGACCAGGCAAATCATCAGGAAATACATCGGAAAAATCACGAACCACCGGGATATCCAAGATCTTCTTCTCATCATCAATAGAAACGTTAACAAGTGCCAGAATGGCCGAACAACCCTTCCGAAGGTACTAACGGGCTTTCATGCTAGAAATGATACTCAGCGGAGCACCGCTTTTCTCACCATGAACCGAAAGAATCTCTCCATCAGGGAGAAGGATCCGAATAACCTTATCGAAACATACGATCTCCGCACGATACGACGATAACCAATCCATGCCGACAACGACGTCAAAACTACCCAGGGGTACCGGCATAAGGTCAATGGGGAAAGACAAACCCGACAGTTACAAACGACATTCCCTAAGGGTGTGTGTCGCTTCGATTTTCTTACCATCAGCCAATTCTATTATGTACTTAGCCTCTAAAGGTGTGGGTACAATATCTAGCAATCGACTAATATCCATAGATACGAAACTCTTATCGGCACCAGAATCAAACAAGACAGAAACATAGCGATCATTAAGAAGGAACGTACCGGTAACTGTGTCTGGATCCTGCCTAGCCTCCGCAGATCCAATGACGAAAGCACGTGCAGTCCTGCCTCCACCGCCATTGTTCCCGTTACCGTTCCCGTTCTTCCCATTGTCGCCCTGTTTCAGTTTAGGACATTCACGCTTGAAGTGTCCCGTATCACCACAGTTATAGCACCCCTGCTTCCCCGGAGTCCCCTGAGCAGTAGGAGTAGGAGTAGCAGCAGGAGTCTGAGTTGGGGTGAGTGCCACCCTGCAATCCTTAGCATGGTGCCCCAACTGATGGCACCGATGACAACGAGCCCGATCACAACTCCCAGAATGGTGAAAACCACACTTGTTGCACTTGGGATGCTTCCCAACATACCCACTCGACTTTTGCCCACAAGAAGACCCAGATGAATCAAACTTCTTCGCCGACTGAGCTGGCACAACACTCTTCCCCACACTATCCCACTTCCTCTTGTTCCCTTCAGTAACCTTCACAGCAGCACCCTTAGGAGGCAAAACACCTTCTGCCACCTTCAGGTTAGTCATCCGATGAGCTGATCGGACGACTTCAGCAATAGTGGGAAGATTCCCAGCGGCCACTAACCCCGCAATCTCCGGCACCAGCCTAGACACATAGTGCTCAATCCTCCGATACTTGGGTGTGTGCAAATCAGGGCACAACACCGCCAGTTCGTTCCTCCTCACAGTGTACTCTTCGATCTCAGACCCAACCATCTTGTAGCTCCAGACTTCATGTTCCAACTTCTGTACCTCCTCCCTCGGATAGTACTCACCTCTCAACAGCTGCACAAACTCCGCCAAAGGCATAGCAATAGCCTCCCCCAATCCCATGTTCTGAGTAGTAGCATTCCACCACGACAGTGCAGGCCCCTCAAATGTCGCAGTAGCATACTTCACTCGGTCCTCAGCAGGACAGTTACACATGACGAACACAGACTCAACCTTCTCCAGCCATCGGAGCAGTCCCACTGCTCCCTCAATTCCAGCGAAGTTATGGGGCTGACAGTCCCGAAACTTCTTATAAGAGCACTGAGGTGGAGGTGGATTGGCACCCATACCTGAAACACGGTATACGTGTAAAACACAAACGAAAGGACATGAAACTCAAGAATGAGGCAAGGTCGACAAAAATCAACTCACCACCTATGGCATTAATCCCAGCCTGGAAATTAGCCATAGCCATGTTCACTTGCTGCTGTAGCAAGTTGTTCAACTCAGCTTGGGTCATGTTGATGTTACCACGACCACCACCTCCAGCACGACCACCGCCGCCAGCACGGCCACCGCCACCACCACGACGTCCACCACCGCGAGCACCAGACATGATCTAGCAAATCAAGAAATCGAGGGATTCAGATTCACTTCTAGTGTCAACCACTAAAAATTTACAAGAGTTAACCTAGGGACAAATCCAGGACTATACATCCAAAATCGAAGTCCATCGGGATTTTCATGCATTTCAGTTTATTATTTCGTGTGCACCCGAAATGATAAACTGCTCTACATGGTCCTCCAGATGTACCCCTAATCCAGATCCCGGCCACCGAATATCATCGCCTAGTAACGTGTTACGATAGGTGCAAATGTAAGAAGGCATGTGTGTGCTAGAATCAACAAATCAACCCCTCCTTCTTCAATCCAGAAGAAGAAGACAAGAGTAGGTAAGAACCCAAATAAAAGCGGATGATGTAACGGAGGAGTATGATGATGATGTAAGGACACCCCGACAACGTTAGTACGTATCCCACTAATAGACTTAAAGTATGTGACCGTCTAGTGTGTGCGACTCGGCTATAGACCAGACTCTACATACAGTCCTAGTTCTCTATAACCATTGGCTCTGATACCAATCTGTCACACCCTCAATTTACCACTTGCGGAGTTTTACCGCGTGGCGCATGACAAACCAGGATCCAAGTCAACGGTCACAATAAACAACTCTATATGAAAATACATGACATTCAAAAAAGACATAGTTTTCATAAACTTAAAACCAGTAGCGGAAGCATTTAATAAGTTACAGACCACAGACCAAATGTACCAAGTGTTATTACAAAACATGATCTAAGCCTAGACGCTAGTGCAGACTCGTGCGCCTAGTTCCATTTGTTGCTACCTTAGCGACCCGAGAAAAACATGCCAAAAGACGTCAACATATAATGCTGGTGAGTTCACAGGTTTGTTCAATATGTTACCATAATATTATCAAAACGTTACCATGTCCATACTTTATCAATGTTACCAAGTACGCTAGCTAGGCGTATGTTTTATTACTACTACGATTGGAAACCATTACTAGACACGTTTAGCAATGTTTAGCATATGTTTAAGCAGCCCGAATGTTCAGCATGATACCAATGTTAGCAGTTCGAGACAACATGCACCCGCCCGGCCCTCCAAGCCGACGAGTGGGGCAGGTCACGCCCAATAGATCTATCCACATTTCCCCCGTTGTGCATCCCCGCACATTCATGGTTTCCCCCGGGACTTCCAAAGATCGCATAGCAATACAAAGTTAAAAACCATAGTATGACATATGTTACCAAAATAGTTTAGCGCATGTTTTCTACCCCAAAAGTTAAAGCAGTAAAGTGGGGCCGTGAACTCACCTTAGATAGCGTTCTTCGGTTACAAGTAAAAATGCTAAGCCCTTGATAATCCCTCTACCGGAGATCTATCAAAATGTTCACATAAGTGTTCCGACTAATAACCATAAGGTTATCTAGTCCCCGATTGTCCAGATCGTAACCAAGTATGTTCTAAATCGTGATTAACCGACACACTAGACCGACCCGACATCCCGTTGGTGACTCATTACCCTAACTAATCAAGTACACATAGATTACACACAAGGTTCACGCATAAAACACTTAGTTTGTATCAAAAATCTCATTTCTGCATCAGTACGGTCGAACCACTCAGATTAAGTCTCCTTCGCCCGTTTTAAGTCTCCTTCGCCCATTTTATGTTTCGTTCGACCGTTTGATGCCTCCTTCGACCGTTTTACCACGTTCGCCAAAACATAACCCAGGTTCGACCCTGGATTCTCTCATTCGCACCTTCGATCGGTCGAAGGAGTCCAGGTTCGCCCCTGTTGTACACATTTTCCTAAAAACGCTTCAAACACATTCGAAACACCTCGAAACATCATCAAACACAGCAGTCAAGTATGAATAACTTATCCCTACAAAACCCCACCGATTTCCCCCAATAATACGTAAATTTCAGTCCTTTCCCAAAATGGTAAGAATTATGGAAACGTCACAATCATGCATGGATTATTTACCCAATTTGGAAACTTTTGAAATCGATCCATATTCAACTTAAAATGCTCAGTTTGTCGAGTGTTCGATCTTTCCTTATTAGTTCTATTGATCATAAATATCATGCATCAAGTCTAGATTCGTTAAAACCCCCAAATACCCATAATATCACCATCTATCCCTCTTTAACCCTAAACAATAATAAACTAGCATCAATAACGATCCTATATCATGTTTCTATCATAGATACAGCAGCAAATCATTGAACAACATATAACACCACATAATACACAATTTACATATGTTTACCATCATGAAGACCTATGTTTAAATGATAAGGTTTTGATTTAGAAAGATGTTTAAAAAGGTTTTTAATCATGAAAACACCCTTAGAACAGATCCGAACAATTGGGGTTAGATGAAAACGAATTAAAATGCTTTAAAAAGTTTTAGGATCAAGAACACACCTTGGATTCTTGTTTAGATGTTGTAGATAGGTTAGATTATGAAAAAGAAGAGCAAAAACTCCTTCCTTAGTGATTAAAATCGTTTGAGAGTGTTTTGAGACGGTTAGGGTTTGTGAAATGGTGAAAAATGACAAAGTTTGGTATTTATACTGATCCTCCTTCGCCCCCTGTAAGTGGTCGAAGGTAGCCTCCTTCGACCCTTCCACAGGGTCGAATGAGCCCTGTCCTGGTCGAGGGAATTCTTTCAATTCCACATCCCAGGTTTGCCCATTTACAAAGGGTCGAACCAAGCAAAGATTCTTCCTTCGACCACTCGAAGTGGTCGAACCAGAATCCATGTTTTTCTAGTTTTCCAGTTTGTCGTGTTTAATGCATTCTAACATACCTTATCATATGAGCATATAACCTTAGTCTATGTTTAACATTTTAAAGCACGGATATTTATTTACACATCATTTAAACACATCTATGTATATAATCCACCATACGACCTGTAATCTACACATATACTTAATTAGTTCATGTAATGTCACCAACAACAGGACCCTGTACTAGTGTATTCCCAAAACGACTCCCAATGATCCTCCTGATCATTGTACCCTGGACAATCCCAACTTGACCCGACTCAACTAACCCAGTTAAGTCCGTTTATAAACGTTTCCCGCTACGGTAGACTTAGATGTTACTAAAATGTTTAAGCCAAATATGCCGGGTGTCACATTTATTGACAACTTATTATGTTTTAAAAAAATAATATGTCCATGACAAACTTTTTTAAGAAATGCCATGAAATATACTAAATGTTAGTAATATTTTAATATATGTCAAATGAAAAATTACATATAACTCAGATAAGTTATTATAATCATCTATTTAAATTATTATATAGAATATTATCATTATGTGCAATGTCGTAATAATAATTTTGGTATAGAAACCTATTCTAATTTCAACTTATACAATAGGTTTTAACTTGTCAACGGATGTTATCAAACAACTGTGATCAATTACAAATTTCAACTAAAGAATGATGTAACCAGAGTTTTAATATATGTAAACTAAATATTCACATATAACTCAGTTAAGTTATTATAACCATCTGTTTAAATTATATATATAAATATATAATAATTTCAATTTATATAACTTCTAATTTACTTTACTAAATAAAATAATAATAAATAAATGATGGATTAAAAGAGAAAAAAATATAATCATATCATGTCATTAAATTTGACAAGACATGTGTTGAAAAACCGCCTAAACAACTGTAATTATTTAATATATATAATGTATAATTATTTAAAAATAGATCTTCAAAAAACTGTAAACGACTTGGTTAGAATCCATATCAATTTAACTTCCAAACCAACTACTTCATTACACAAAAAATTAACAAATTAACGATGGATTAAATAAGAAAAACTAATCATAAAATGTCTTTAAATTTAAAAAGTATTGTCTTGAAATAACTCCCCAAATCATCTATATTTAATTAATACTTTAAAGATATATCCTTTAAAAAGTCACAGAAATATTATTTTCATCCCCAATGTTTCAACTGCCAAATAAATTCAGATATTTGCCTACAAAATTGCAATAAAATGAAGAATACTGTAACACATCTACGGAACATAGCTTCAAATCATTTGTATTTATATAAAACAACTGTCATCAATTATCGTTAAATTTAAAAATTATTATTTTATATTAATTAAATAATTAAAACTATTGATCTCATTTATTATTTGAAGTCTTTTATTGTTCTTACAATAGTAAAAAATGAAGATATATTATATATCAATAAAAATTCTACTAAAATAAATCCATCTATAAAACATGAAATTATAGTTTTCATTGACGACGTATTATGTGTAAATAAATAATATTTCCATGATAAACTTTTTTAAGAAATGACGTCAAATATACTAATTGTAACTAATACTTTTATATATGTAAACTACATAGTTAAATAGAAATCAATTATGTTATTATAACCATCCATTTAAATTATTAACATGACTATTATCATTATGTTCAATATCGTAATAATAAGTTTGGTACAGAAACCTGATCTAATTTCAAGTTATACAATAGTTCATGAGTTGTAAACGGATGTTATCAAACAACTGTGAGCAATTACAAGTTTTAACTAAAGAATAACGTCAGCAGAGTTTTAAAACAAACTTTGAAAAAGTTAATTTGTAATCAATATCTAACAAAAAAAAAATATAAATTCATAATTACAAACAGTCGCCACAGCCTGAATATTTATAACGACAACTGTACAGATGAAGGATCTAGATGAAAAGATACGATAAATTTAAACATTATTATTTTATATTAATTAAACAATTAAAACTATTGTTCTTACAAATGATTTGAAGTGTTTTATTGTTTCTGTAACTTTAAAAAATGAATAGATATTTTATAAGAAAAAAATTATAAAACAATATCACCATCTATAAAAAGGTATAATTATAGTTTTTATTGACGACTTATTATGTTTCAAAAAAATAACAATCCCAATTCCCAAAACCAAAATAAGTTCTCGCTGTCTAGGGCACATATCTTTTCTTTTTCGTATTTGTCTTTCCCATAACAATCCCAATTCCCAAAACCAAAAGAGAAAAAAAAATGACAGAAAGCAGAGAATTATCTATATGGTGGTGTGAGAAAAATAAGTTCTCGTTGATGTTCACTGACAATAAAAAGAAAAATTACTATTCCCCTGAAGTAATAATTGCCGACTGTAGCAAACGAATTTTGAATTTTTTTTTTTAAAAATTGGTACCCATCAGAGTTGGGAAAACGAAAAATCACACAGGCTAGTTAGAAAACTTAGGAGGATGTTCAGAAATTGTGAACTTCGTGATGTGATTTCTTGGGAGTTCCTAGCAGATAATTTTGAAGTCAGAATTAGGTTTGAAGATGGCAACACATGATACTTCACACCACAAAACATCTGTTTCTCATATGATGTGGATTTTCTAAAAAAATTATCTGAAAAACCACTGCTGAACCTAACTGTAACACCCCAACCGATGGCGGAAACATCGAGGTGTCACGTAGTGACGATTGTTCAATAGCTCATGGACTATAAATGTAAATTTTAATACATTGAATTGAATAATTTATTACATTGAAAGGAATTAAAAGATACAAAATTCTAATGTGACAACTAAAACTAAAATCCGATAAATCTCAAATCTATGTCTAATTTCCGAAAGCTTAGAAATTTTCTCATAAGAACCTGAAACATGTACGAAAATAACTTTGTCAATACAAAACAACTCACCAAACAATACTGTTAGACAAAACACTACACAAAACTAGAACCAAAATCCAACACCCCACAATCCAACCAGAACTATAATTCCTATCTCTACACCAAATAGCCAAACCCAACCAGATAACAAGAACCAAGCTTTGGTGATTCAGAAAGATGAGGGTTTTGATTGGACTGGTATGCAACTCGGTGTTAAGGAGATTACTGCTGGTTACGTGGATTGTGTTGCCCAGAAGATGGATTTGGATGAGCCAGTGATGATTGTGTTGAGAAGAAGTCGGGATTGATCCTTGACTCTGTTACTAAGATTCCAGAACAGTGTGATTCAGCTTATTCTGATACGGAGAGCGATTCTGAAACTAGTGTTAATTCACCAGATGATGATATCGATCAACTTCTTGCCGAAACTGATTTTTTGATGACACGCAAATCGTGCATAGTGGATGATGCTTTTACCAGAATCAACTATTTTAAATTCTTTGCTGGAAAGGAAGCACACTTTGCATTGATGGCGATGACTGAGCCTCCAAAGCAGGTAAGTTCTGAATCTAATATAGATATGAATAGTGAGAGGTATTGTGGTGCATGCGATAGATTGATAGAGGATAATAAGCAACTCAGGGTTCAGCTTGAGAGTGCTAAGATCAACTGTCAATCGTATCAGAAAGAAACACGAGAATTTAATAAAGTGCTTGATGGTTACAAGCAAGACATTTCAGAACTTAAAAAGACTTTATCTTTGAAACAATTAGCCATTAACAACTATATCAATGAATTGGAAAATACAAAACTTGAAATGGCTACCATCAAATGCTTTGCAGGAAAGGTCAACAAGAAGCTTGAAAGCTATAAACATATTGTATATGTTGTTGACCACATCATTGAGGAGCCTTCACAGTCAAGTAGTGCAAACTACAAGGCAGGCCCATCTGCTGTGTTATTTGAAAATCATATTTGCATTCAATAACACTGGAGAGCTCAGTTAAATCTGACTCAACATCGGATGATGAATCTAACACCTCCAGTGTGGGAGACCCAAATTCTGATGTTAGACCTATTTTGGGACTAAATAATGAAGGTGTGATTGCTGTAACTGATGATTCCGACTCTGAGGATGACAAATCTGAGAAGGTGTGTGATATTCCTGTTGAAAATCACATAATTACAAATGAACCTGTGTCACCATCTCAGATTGTGCATCCCATGGCTAACGCTCATCGAGCAAATCAATCAGTTAAGCCTGTTGAGAAAAATGATCAATGTGACAAACCCGTCAAAATTTTCTATCGGATGATAGGATCCGATAAGATAATTTCTGACGAGGAATATCCAATCAAATTTGCCAACTATTCCAAGATTGAGAAAATTTGGAAGGAGAGTACCATTTGGTTCCCAAAGCATGAGCGAACAAATGATGTACCTCCAGAGGTTTTAGAGAAAATTTATTTGGATATTCCAAAAGAACCAAAGGTTCATGTCACATAATTTATCAAGCCAAAAGAGAAGGCTAATAATTTTCTTGAGCCGACTTACTCCAAGGACCCAGCTCCTGAGAGTCTTAGAAGGAAGTGTGTGGATGATCAATATCCTATCACTACATATGCTAAGTCGAATGCCAAGAACAATTTTGAGGAATACCGTGCATGTTATAAATGCGGGGAGAGAGGGCATTTACTTGCTCACTGCCCGTATGTTAGGCACAAAGGCACGAGGTTGAAACGAAGCAAAATTACCAGAGTCCAGTCGATAATCATTGTTATCCACAAAGACGATGTGTTCCTCAACCTACACCGTTTTATAACCAAAGCAGATTTTTTCAAAAACGGGAAAATCGTCAGATGACATATGACCGTCGTAACCGGATAGCCATTGAAAAACCACTTAAGAAACCTGTGGTGAACACAACTGTTGACAAGAAAAAGGTTCCTATAAAACCTGCAGTCAAAACAACAGTTGGACCTGTCTCTGTTAAATCAGAGAAGGTAACCAAGAAATTTTCCTTTAAGGACGAAGTAAAGAAACCGGTTGAGACCCCAAAATCTCTCTTGAAACGTTCGGAACAGTATTGGTCACCAAAGGGTTCTCAAGGTGCTTCATCTTCACAAGAGAATGTGAAAGCTGAAATTGAAAAAGATTTAATTGATCAGAAAAAGATCAATTCAATTCAATCTGTTTGTGAGAAAAAATCTTTGAAACTCAATGTTCAAAGACCCAAGACCAAGCAGGCTTGGGTCCCCCGATAGATCTAATCTTTTTACTTAATATGTGCATGGAGCTTTAACTGGCCCTGTGAGTAGTCTTTGGATTGTTGACAGTGGAGCTTCTGGTCACATGATAGGGGATTTATCGCTATTGTTTGACTTCAGAAATATTAATGGAGGATATGTAGCGTTTGCCGGGAATAAAGGAGGATACATTACTATGGAGGGTAGTGTAAGTAATGGGATAGTGAGTTTTGAGAAGACTTCGTACGTGAAGCAAATTGATTATAATCTGCTCAATGTCAGTCAGATATGTGATAAGCAGTTTTTGGTATTCTTTGATGACAAATATTGCTATATACTCAAGTCAGGATTCGTTTTACCAAAAGAGTGGGTTATGCTAAAAGCACCGAGAGTGAACAATTTGTACATTCTCGACATGTCAAAAGATATGACTACACAAGGCCAAGTCACGTGTTTCCTCTCCAAGGCTACTGAAAAAGAATCAATCATGTGGCATAGGAGGATGGGACACATTCACCTTAAAAAGATGAATCATTTGGTGAAGAATGAACTTGTCGAAGGCGTGAATGTCAAACATTTTCATTTGAATGACAACTGTGTGAGTTGCAAGAAAGGAAAGCAGCACAAGCAATCCCATAAACCAAAGAAAGTCAATTCCGTTGAACTACCACTTTAGCGTTTGCACATGGACCTGTTTGGACCGGTCAAGCGTAAAAGTCATGCTGGTGAATTGTACTGTCTTGTAGTTACAGATGATTATTCCAGATTTTCATGGGTAATGTGCTTGCATCATAAGAGCGACACGTTTAATAATCTGAAGGTTCTGTTCACTTGATTGGAAAATATTTATGGTCTGAAGATCAAGAGAATTAGGAGTAATTATGGGACAGAGTTCAAGAACGCATAAATGGATGCTCTTTGTGAAGACAAAGGAATTCATCATGAATACAGTGCCCCGTATACCCCTCAACAAAACGGTGTCGCAGAACGTAAAAACATGACTCTAATTGAAGCGGCAAGAACAATGCTTGCAGACTCCAATATTCTAGTAATGTTCTGGAACGAAGCAATATACGCAGCTTGTTATACTCTCAATCATGTTTTAACGGTGAAGAAGTTTGGCAAAACTTCATATGAGCTGTCGAATCGACGAATGCCGAACTTAGAGTATCTTGAACCGTTTGGAGCACCATGTACAATGCTTAATCCATTTGAGAAGTTCGCACCAAAGACTGAAGAAGGATTCTTTGTTGGATATGCAACCCCGCCAAACGGGTATTCAACAAACAAACTCGTCAGGTCAAGGAGTGGGCTAACGTTGAAGTTTAGCGGTATACTCAAAATGTACAGGGTAGCGGTCCAAACTGGATGTTTGATTACAAGGACTTCTTTGAATCATTCAATCTAGATAGCTTGGTTGAAGAGGCTGTCTTACGATTATATTACGAGTGTGAAAACGCAGTGACATCACCGTTGGTGCGTCCGATCACCGTAAACCCTTAAACAGCTTCTAATGATACCAACGCTCCTGCAGCTGAAGAAGAGGTATTTGAGGGAGCTTCTACAACTCTCAACTCATCGGAATCTGAAGATGACAATGATGTTACAAGTGAAGCTTTTCCAGATATTGCTACAGAGACACCTCCAGTGAACCCAAATACAAATGGTACTTCATAATCAAACTTGGGTAATGATCTGGATTTGACAGAGAATTTGACTACTCAGACGGGAGTACAAGTACCTGATTATCCGGAATCTCAGATACATCAGATTCACCCACTCGAGCAGGTTATTGGTGATCCTGGTAGCAGTGTGATGACGAGAGATCAACTGAGGAATGCAAACTCACAAGAAAACCTTGGCGCTCTGTTGGGTCTAAAATTGATAGTCTAATGTTATCAACAAAGTCAAAGTCAACAAG
The DNA here is from genome assembly GCA_028751855.1 of Ambrosia trifida. NCBI lineage: Eukaryota > Viridiplantae > Streptophyta > Magnoliopsida > Asterales > Asteraceae > Ambrosia > Ambrosia trifida. The sequence goes on along the minus strand of CM054129.1, from coordinate 70,120,026 downwards.
TCAATGTTCGGTCAAGAAAAGTCAAAGTCGAACGAGTCGCAGTCAACACGTAAGGCGAGTCGAGAAATTCGGATAGTAGATCGACGAGTGAAGCTCAAGTTATGATAGAGAAAGACGCTACGGATACATAAATATATTTTGTTTAGACAAAATATATTTATTACTTTAAAAAATAGTTTGCTGGTTTAGTGAGAGTTTTAGTATTTTGTTAACCCTAGGGACCTAAGTGTAATTAGCCTAATTATGGTTGGGCTATAAATAGAATGCTAGATTAGGGTTTTGATGAACACACATGCTAGAGATTTTGGGGTTTTAATGTATTCATCTATGCAAATCATCTAGTGGGTTTTTATTGTCATATTCAAGTGTGTGTTCATCATTATTTTCATCTTGTTCTTCATCAAAATCACATTCAAGCTCCAAATCGATCCTACAATTTGGTATCAGAGCTTGGTACTCGAATTTGGGATTTAACCATCTACAAATTCGTTGTTTAATCTGATTTCTGTTGAAGATATTATAGATTGTTTAAAGTTTTTTTTTTTGGGTTTTTCATCAAGTTGCATACATATTTGTGCACTTAACTCATAAGTTGTGCACTTGTTTCTTATTCTGCATACTTATTTCTTGATGCGTGCACTTAACTCATAAGTTGCATACTTATTTTTTGAAGATTTTATAGATTGTTTAAAGTTTTTTTGGGTTTTTCATCAAGTTGCATACTTATTTACGCACTTAACTCATAAGTTGCGCACTTGTTTCTTATTCTGCATACTTATTTGCGCACTTAACTCATAAATTGCGCACTTGTTTCTTATTCTGCATACTTATTTGCGCACTTAACTCATAAGTTGCGAACTTGTTTCTTATTCTGCATACTTATTTCTTGCTGTGTGCACTTAACTCATAATCTGCATACTTATTTCTTGTTTTGTGCACTTAACTCAAGTATTGATGTGCGCACTTAACTCATAAGCTGCATACTTATTTCTTGTTCTGTGTACTTAACTCAAGTCTAGTTGTGTGCACTTAACTCATAAGCTGCATACTTATTTCTTGATGTGTGCACTTAACTCATAAGTTGCATACTTATTTGAGCACTTACCAAAGGAAGCTTTGGGAGACAGTGATTTAGCCTTCTGTGGCTTTATCACAGTGTACTTATTCGTGTGTTCTAGTCGTTATTCTGCCCGAAGTTTCTTGTGCCATCTGATAAACAAACCGTTAAATCTGCATACTTAAATTCTGCATACTTAAAATCTGCATACTTAAATTCTGCATACTTAAATTCTGCATACTTAAAATCTGCATACTTAAATTCTGCATACTTAAATTCTGCATACTTAAATCTGCATACTTAAATTCTGCATACTTAAAATCTGCATACTTAAATTCTGCATACTTAAATTCTGCATACTTAAATTTTGCATACTTAAATCTGCGCTCTTAAGGACTGTGGACTTATTATTGGACTTTAAACTTTATAAATCAGAAAATCAAACATAAAATCAACCTTAATCAATGGCTGGTAACAATAACAACCTAACCATGAATCCTATAACCCAAGCTGAACTGGAAACTGGAACCATAACTCGAATCCCTAAGTTAATGGGTGCACAAGATTATGGAACCTGGAAGAACCGTATGAAAGCCTTCTATTATATGAATGATTTTACCCAATGGATCTCAGTTCAACTCGGACCACACCTCCCAATGAGGACCACAGAGGCAGGAGAGGTGTTCAACACTGATCCAACTACTTATACAGACCTTGACAAGCAGTTGATTCAACGTGATCACAAAGCCTACGATGCTCTTACCAAGGCTTTGTCGAATGATGTTTTTAACATGTTCGAAGAGTATACCACTGCTCAGTCTCTGTGGTATGCCTTGTGTGACTACTATGAAGCAAATCAAGACATGATTCAGAAAAAGCAAGACATGCTTTAAAAGGAGTATGACATGTTTGGAAGCATTCGTGGTGAAAGTTTAAGCAGTCACATCGATCGTTTCGTGAATATGCTCACAAAGATGAAGAAAGTCGGGATTCCTGTTAACAACCGCAATTCAATCAAGAAGTTGTTCAATTCACTCCCAAAGGAATGGAGCTTGAAATTCATGACGGTCAGAGAGGACTTTATGATTTGTCCAATGACTTTGTCAGATGTGATAAATACCTTAAAGTCGTATGAAAATTATGTCACAAAGGGTGAGATGAATCAAGTCGGTTACATTCCATTATCAAGTCCACCAACATCAATGTCTAAAAACATGGCTTTCACTGCTCCTATTAGTGCGAAAAGCTCCACTCCATCCTCTATTTCAGCTGAAAATGTTAATAGTTCTTCAACAAATTCTAGAAATGAGATCAAGCCTACAAAAGGATCTGTGGTAGTAACAGATGAAAATGAGACTGCTGAAACACAAGCACCAAAGGCATTTGGGGAGGATTGTGACTGGGGTGAAGAAGTTACGGTTGCAGAAGTCGACAACCACAAGGCACTGATGGAAAAGATCTGCACAAAATCAACACTTGGTGTGAGCTCCATGGAAGGGTCATCAACGGAGATACCAAAAGGAGAAGGGATGGAGAAGGCTGGTCTAAAAAGTGTGTTGAGTGAAAACAAAGGAAAGAAGGCTGCTGCCGAGGAAGCTTTAGTTGCTGAGAAGACTTCCACAAGCAAGGCTGATCAACCACCGCAGAGCATGCAGAAGAAGGTTGAGGAGAGAGACCCGGTAAGTATTCCACTTGAAATAAAATCAAAGCTGTGCTCACCAAGGTGTGTTACAGCCGTCGCTTACTGTTTGTCCCACAATAGGAGAATTTTAAGAGAGATGGATGACATCCGAAAAATTAACACTGAAATGAAAGAAAATGAGTTAGCATATCAGCGAAAGTTAAATGCAACAATAGCTGAAATGCACACTCTAAAAGAATTTGTTCTCAGAAAAGATTTTTTAATAAATGACTTAACTGAAAAACTAGAAATGTCTAGAAATGAAACAAATCATCTCCAAATTGTTGTGGACAAATGGAATGTAAGCAAACATGCTCATACAAATATCCTTGATTGTTTAAGGAAATCTTTCGTCAAAGATGGAATTGGGTATAAGGATAAAAAGGGAATTGTAAAATCTCTATTTTTACCCTTGAGCAAAAGTGAATATATACCCATTCCAAAACCACATCCAAAAAATGATCTTTTCGAAAAAGAACGTGTCACGCCTGAATCAAACTCTAATATGATTAAAAGCAATGCAGAAGCGACACAAAAGGCAGAAGTTGAAGATGATGACAGTTGTGGTGGAAAGACTTTGGGGTTGGGTCACCCAGAAGCCAGTTACTCAACAGTTAATTGGTTTATTTGGAATAATGAAAAGACTAAGACCGTCTTAAATTTGGATGGTTGTACTGGACCTAGACCTAATGTTGATTCGAATGGTTTGGTAAATGTTTGTGATAGGCAGAAACCTATCTCACGTTCTGATGTTTGTCATGATGATATTGTACATGAATGTGCTGATTTAAAATCTGCATTTTGTGATGATAAAACCGTTTGTGCTCCACCTGTTTTTGTTCCCGCTCTTGAGAATAACAGGTTTGGAAAGTTCTTAACTGAAGAAATTCCAGAGTTTACTCCGTCAACATCATGCAAAGATGATTCACAAAGTGATTCGGAGTTTTGTTCATCCAGAGAATGGGAAAGCTCAAATGACTCAGAAACTTCAGTGTCAGAACTTGATGATAGAGTTGACACTACAAATTAACTCCATCAAGATTCACTGGAAGAAGATCTGTTTATAGAAGATTGCTCAACTTCAGATGATGAATCAGTGATGAATGGAAATCACACGGGGTCAAAGATCAGAGAGTCAAAAGGTGTTGTAAAACCCAAAGCTTCTCAACAAGCCGAATCAAGCTCAAAACAATCTACATCCCCAGTTGCTTCACGCAGGACAACAAATTATCAAAAGCCATTCAAGGCTTGCTTTAGGTGTGGTAAAGAAGGTCATGTGCTCAAGCAATGTCCAGAACGACAAAATCCAAGCGGAAAAGGTAATGCGGATTGCTTCTTTGGATCAAAGGATAAAATGCACACATCTTTGAATGTTAGGATGACTCATATTCCATCAAGATCTCCACATGTGAAGCCGGTTTCACATGATTCAAAGATTAAAAGGACCAAAGCATCAAAACCACAATCTATTCCTCCAGGTTTTAAACAAAAAATTGTTTCAAAAATTAAATCTTTCACAACAAATTTTTTGAACCAAAACAGGTTTGGCAAATCAAAACAAAAGTTGAACAAGAAACTAATGAGGGAAAAGGTATGGTGTTTCAAGAAGTTACTTACATTGATGTAAAAGGACAAACCAGGACCACGATGGCCTGGGTTCCACTCTCTAATTAATTTACTCATGAGTGCAGGAACTACCATGGAGGACTGTTAGTAACACGGTTAGTAACAGTGGTTGTTCCAAGAATAGGGTTGGAGCGGAAATCTCACAGGTTTGGTTATGGTATCTAACCTGATGGCACAATTGACACCGTTGTCACACACTCATTTTCTTGCTGATATATGTTTATGTGTGTCTGATGTGGAAGACTTTATTTTTTGTAAATATTATTTTAAAAAAAATTAATTACAAAAAAAGGGGTTGTACAAAAATTAAAGTTTAGGGGGAGTATGAAAATATAGTCTCGGCCATGAGATGTGATTAATGCAAATAATCCTGATCTTATATGGGAAATGATAGGAACTAACTTGTTTATGTCTGCACATGAATAGGATCTGAAGGACGTTCCAACTACAAGTTAATGATGTGTCGGTAGGTTCAGCCTTCAAGTTGAGTAAACTGCTATAAGGTGAATAGTAATAAATCTACAAGAAAAGCTAGATTCCCACTGTGTTTTAGGTCTGCACAGGCTGAGTCCGGTCATACATAGGTTGAGAGATTAAAAGACACAGAAAATTTTGTGCATATATATTCAAAAGACACCTAAGAGTGCAGGCTACCAATGCGGGGCCAACAAATCAAGTGAGCACCAAAAGACACGCAATGTTAGTGACGTGCAAATATATATAAATAGCTCAACAATCAGATGATCAACTTCTCTGCTTATGGAAACATAGACCTGAAGCTCTCATCATCTGATTGAAATAATGATCATCTTCTCTGCTTATGGAAACATAGACCTGAAGCTCTCATCATTATATCTCGATAAACCTTGAGGATTGGTAGGCTTATACCTAGCACAAGTGGGGTCCACGAAATTTTCATCAATATTACCAAAAACATGATAATCTCATCACCAAAAGTATGTTGAAAGACGAGAGGCATGGACTTAAGAGGACAAACATACCGACAATCGTTCTTGGGTTGTAGCTCTCCTCATGAAAGTTGAAACGTGGCTAGGCTTTTTAAGTTAGTGTGATCCCATATCTGATCCCTTCTATATCTCGAAGGTTGATGGTTGTTTAAAAAAAAAGGTTTAAAATTAAAAAAAAAAATCTTTATTTGTGTACAGTTATTTTTAAGTCTTCCATGTCACATTATTTTTGTCTCAAGCCGTTTGAGATAATTACCTGATTGCACACCACAGATGTATACGGTTTTGTCTGTATGTTGAATTTGTCTAAAGAAAATTCGGAGTTGTGTTTGTGATTGTGGATAGGTTTCTTGGACTACTTGCTGCAATGATGGCCGATCATCAGTTGAGCAAGACACCAAAGCAAAGCACCTGTTTCCTCAAGTTTGCAGAAGACACCAAGATAGGAATCCTCCTCCTACGTCTTTTAAACCACTCAAGCTACCGAGAGTTGAAAAAGTTTGTTCTTGATTTTCAAAGATGATGCATGCAAAAAGCGGGAGATTGTTGGATATGAGTACTCAAAGAACAAAGTGACAAGAACACCTTCAGCAAAGAATATATGGAAAACATCAGTCTAGGGGGAGTATTGTTGGGTACTGTATTTGAGACTGAAGCTTTCCAAATTGAAGATCAAAGTATGTAGAGATTGACGGTTCTGAAGATGATACGAGAGATTGATAACATTAGACTAAGGGGGAGATTGTTGGGTCTAAAAATGATAGTCTAATGTTATCAACAAAGTCAAAGTCAACAAGTCAATGTTCGGTCAAGAAAAGTCAAAGTCGAACGAGTCGCAGTCAACACGTAAGGCGAGTCGAGAAATTCGGATAGTAGATCGACGAGTGAAGCTCAAGTTATGATAGAGAAAGACGCTACGGATACATAAATATATTTTGTTTAGACAAAATATATTTATTACTTTAAAAAATAGTTTGCTGGTTTAGTGAGAGTTTTAGTATTTTGTTAACCCTAGGGACCTAAGTGTAATTAGCCTAATTATGGTTGGGCTATAAATAGAATGCTAGATTAGGGTTTTGATGAACACACATGCTAGAGATTTTGGGGTTTTAATGTATTCATCTATGCAAATCATCTAGTGGGTTTTTATTGTCATATTCAAGTGTGTGTTCATCATTATTTTCATCTTGTTCTTCATCAAAATCACATTCAAGCTCCAAATCGATCCTACACGCTCTTGCTTTATATGCCAAAATTCAAAAATCAGGTTTTCAAAATGACTGGTCTTTTGCTTGTCATGTTTCGCAGGTCGAGCCGCGGACATACAAGGACGCTCTTTTGGATGACGTTTGGGTAGAGGCTATGCAAGAAGAGTTATTATAGTTCCAGAAACATGGAGTGTGGACACTGATAGATTTACCTCTAGGACGGAAAAAGATAGGAACAAAATGGGTGTTCAAGTGTAAGAAAGATGACAGAGGAGTGATTGTTAGGAACAAAGCTCGATTGGTCGTACAAGGATTTCATCAAGTAGAAGGAATCGATTATAACGAAATTTATGCACCGGTTGCACGTTTAGAAGCTATCCGCATGTTTCTGGCGTTTGCATCTTATAAGAAATTCAAGCTGTATCAAATGGACATTAAAAGCGCGTTTCTTTATGGTGTGGTCAAGGAAGAATTTTACGTAGGTCAACCACCAGGCTTTGAAGATCATATTCACCGGGATAAGGTCTACGTTTTAAAAAAAGCTCTCAATGGGTTGCACCAGGCTCCATGGCAGTGGTTTGAGGAGCTTAGCACATATCTTCTGTCCAAATGATTTAAACGAGGTTTGGTAGATTGCACACTGTTCACAAAACGAATAGGGGATGACTTGCTTCTAGTGCAAATTTAGGTTGATGACATTATTTTTGGTTCTACTAATGAACTTATGTGCAGAGAATTTGAACGTGTTATGCAGGAAAGATCGAAATGAGTGCGATGGGAGAGATGCAGTTTTTCCTAGGCTTGCAGGTGGATCAAAGACCAACGGGGATCTTTATTCATCAGACCAAATATGTTTTTGAAGTCTTGAGCCGATTCCAGATGGATGGTTCGAAGCCAATGGATACCCCAATACAATCTAATCACGGGATTGGTGTTGACGCTAAGGGGGTGCTAACTGATCCTTTTACATACAGAGCAATCGCCGGATCTCTGATGTATCTCACCGCTTCCAGACCAGATATAATGTTTGTGACATGTCTTTGTGCACGTTATCAATTGAAGCCGAAACAGAGTCATCTTGCAGCTATCAAACCTATCCTTAGATATCTGAAGGGTTGTCCGTCGAGAGGATTATGGTACCCTAATGATGATAATTTTGACCTGATTGCTTTTAGTGATGCAGATTGGGGAGGCTGCGACAAAGACAGCAAATCCACAACGGCAGGATACCAGTTTATGGGGAGCAGGCTCGTGACCTGGCAATGCAAGAAACAAACTGCAGTCGCCTTATCCACATGTGAAGTAGAATATGTCTCAACATCAAGTTGCTGCTCACAAGTTCTCTGGATACAACAACAGATGGTGGACTACGGTTTGCAATTTCTTAAAACCCCTATTTACTGTGATAATGAAGCTGCAATTGCATTAACAAAAGATTTAGTAAATCACTCGAAAGCTAAACATATCCGGATCAAATATCATTTTAACCATGATTGTTACGCAAAAGAGTTGATCGATATGGTCAAAATCCACACTGACTATCAACGTGCAGATCTTTTTACCAAAGCTTTTGATAAATCAAGATTTGAATATCTTTTAAAAGCTAACGGTATAAAAGAAAAACAAGACTGATCACCACCTCAGTTTATCGCTTTTTAGTTTTAGTTTTTATTGTTTTTCAGAAAATTACAAAAATCGAAAAATATGTTTTACATTTTAGGTAGAGTTTATTTTCAGAAAAACCAAAAATATTGAAAAATCCAAAAATTCCATAAAAAAAATAGAAAACCCAAAGTGATTTCCAGGAGAAAAAGGGGAAATGATAGTACATCAGTGGGGATCTGACACATGCTAAAGAAGTGTACAATATAAGGCGTGTGTTTGAGTCTGTGTGATGTGTTGATAGGCTTCGTAGACCTGTTACTGCGTGCCTGATACATACATATCAAACGAATTGGAGTGTGGATGAACTCCTCATGGGCATATGGTCTTAGTACCGTAATTTCGTTTGATAGGGTATTTGTACAAAATTCGGAGGTTTCGGGTCGTTATGTTATTAGTTATCTGGGGATAGCCTCTCTGATCTTCTGTTGTAAGTCATTACGGACCCTAACTGAGATTAAAACATGATTTCTAACCGTTAATTGTTAAAATTGATGTTAAGGATTCAATGTTTAAGTGTTTTAGGTGGAGAATAATCCAAAATCAAGGGTTTAAACAACTTAGATCAGTCAATTGATTGTTTAAAAACGTCGAACCCAAGATTTTAAAACACATAATCACTGAATAATAATCAAAATTGATGATTGGAAAATGTTTATCGGTCATATTAGTTGCTTTTCTAATCAAAATGACATGTTAAAACTATCTAAATCAAAATCTACAATTTGAGAAGATCAACAGTCTCATTCGCCCAATTTTAAACGGTCGAAAGTGGCTTTTTGGTCGAATGTAGATGTTCAAATGGTCGAAAGTGGAACAAATGGTTGAATGAACATTTTTAAACAACTGATTTTCACATTCGTACCTTTAACTCCACATTTGAACCTACAAATGGTCGAATGAACATTTTTAAACAACTGATTTTCACATTCGAACCTTTAACTCCACATTCGAACCTCATTTTTCACATTCGTACCTTCGAATGGTCGAATGTAGATGAACATTTTTAAACAACTGATTTTCACATTCGAACCTTTAACTCCACATTCGAACCTCATTTTTCACATTCGTACCTTCGAATGGTCGAATGTAGAATTTCAAAATCAAAAATTTCAAGTTTTGGTTATTTTGTCCGTTTTTAACGTGTTTTCTTGATTTGTTTTGCGGTCTAATCATGTCTGAACAACAGAGTACTGATGTTCCAGCAGGATCTTTAGAAAAGGCAGCTGGAAAAGAACAAGTTGAAGAATTACCATTTGAAGCAGTACATAATTGCTATGCGTTTATGGGAGATCTGAAGAAACATACTGAATTCACCGGTATTGTTGATTTCTTAAAGAGAAGCCATGTGATTGTTTCCCTTGCTACTCCCGCCATCATATACAAAGATCATCAACAAGAATTCTGGAAGAATGCCAGAATGGATTATTGGAACAATGAATCTGCTGTCCTAAGTACGATTCAGGGGGAGTTAGTGATTGTTTTTAAAGATTGCATCAGAGAGGCACTGAAGCTGCAGGATAAGAAGACAGATCCAAGAGTTCTTTCTTGGATTGAGCAGAGAAAGTGTTTCCTACGAATGAAATACAATGGACCGATTTCTTTTGGTTCATTACACAAAGGAAAGCTTTGCCCTCAGTTCAAGTACCTTGCTCACGTTATGCTACATGTGTTTGGATCAGTGAGTGGAGGTTATGATGTTATGAGAAAGAGTATTAGCTCTTTGATGGTTGCCCTAATCTTGAACAAGCCTTTCAATGTATCCGGAATGATACTTGAACATATGCTGGAACCACTAAGAGGTTTGAAGAACAAGAAGTTTCTGTTATATCCGAGATTCCTGCAGATGATTTTTGATGAGAAATACAAGAACTTGAGAAGAGATCCTACTCAGATAGTCATACAGGATCACATGAATCTGAACACACTAGTAAGAATGAAGGGTTACAAGGGCGTGCCAATGAACGAGAGACCAACATTGAAGAATCTGTTTGGTCATCTGATTAATCTAGGATATGAAGATCCAGGTACTGATAAAGCTAGGCATGCTAACAGTGATTCTGATGAAGATAATCCTTTATGCCCTGTTGATCCTGATGCAAAGAGAAAACGACAAGTAGTGAATGTCAGCGCAAAGAGTGGAAAAGGGAAAGAGAAACAGGATGATGTAGAACCACAACCAAAGAAAGTTTCTAGGAGGAAGAAGAGTGTTGCGAAGAAAGGCACACATTTAGTGGATGAAGAATCAATGGCACCACGCCCAAGGCCACTGTGGCTGGTGAGTCTGAAAGTCTAAACAAGTCTGTAGAAGAACAGAGGACAAAATGTCCGATTGCATTGGATGAGATTGATGAAAGGTTTAGGTTTGGGATCTGAAGATTTTGGAGGATCGCCAAAAGCTGGAGAGAAACAGAAGAAGCCTTTATATAAGAAGAAAGAAAAAGTTGTTAAGCCGATGGAGAAAAGAGCTAAGACATTGAGAATTTGATTGTTGGGAAGAATGTTCCTGCAGCATCTAGCTCTAAATCACCTATTACATCCCCAACAACAAAGAAACAGAAGACATCATCTGCTGCTGAGCATACTGAACTGCCAACTGATGCATTCAATGATGCTTTGGATAGAGTTTTGAAAAAGCTGAAGAAAGGAAAGATTCCAATTGATGAAGCTTCAACACCAAGGGTTACTGTAGATAGTGATGTGATGACTGTAGTAAACCAGAAGCTTGCAGATATGATGAAGATTATTAATCAGCAACAAGCAGAGATCGAACAGTTGAGGAATAATGACAGAAAGTTGTTGGATGTTGTCGAATCTTCACATGAAAATCAAGAAGCTCTGGAAGCAAAGATTAAACCACTCCAGAAAGAGAACAAGAAGTTGTTATTACATGAGTAGAGAAACACCAGAAGGTACATCACTATGAAAGACGAAAACAAGAAGTTTAGAGCAAGAAACAAGAGCATGAAGAATATCATTGATGAGTTATACTCGAAAGCTCCTCAATTAAAAGAAGAAGAAGAGGATAAAGAAAAAGATGAAGAACTTGTTGATTTTGAACCATCTAATGAAGAAGAAGAAGATGATGAATTGGATGAGGATGCCGGTGATGCTCCTAAAAAGAAGAAGAAAGATGATGGTGATGATGATGGTTCAGGAGATGAGTCAGGTGATGGTAATAGCTCTGCTAGTTCTGATAGTGATGATGATGATGATGACACTGACAAGTATAAGTATAAAAAGAGAGGATCAGGAAAAGACACAGGAGAATCTAGCTCGAAAGCTCCTGGTGGCACTACTGACGATGATAATATCTTCTGGAACGAGAAATTAAGAGCCTTATCTGAAGAAGATAAGAAATTATATCGCCAGATGTTGACTGATAGAGTCTGGATGATCGAGATGACTGGTAGGTTTCCTGAAATATTTGAGTCAAACGATATGCGTTTTGAGTTGGAATATAGTGATCCTGATCTAGAAGACGGAGAAGTTTCTGCAGCCGTATCTAAAGAGATATTGGAGGGACTGGCGAAACAGGTTGGTAAATCTCTGGAGGAGTTGATGAGTGAGAATCAGATTCCTAATATACCTGAGAAAGAGGCAGGTAATCATTCCGATGATAGAGATGTCCCAGTGTTTGAAGAAGTGGAGATAGAGGATATTACTAGCGAGGAATATCCAGAATACTTTAAGAATGATAAAGATTCTGGATTTCCTGAATTTTCTGATGAATTATTGAGCCAGGCTAAGAAACTTGCTCGCGAGAAGAGTAAGAAGTTTGTTGAAGAAGTATTCAAAGATTCAGATTGTCGAAAGCCAAATGTTGAACAATCTGATGATTTGAAAGAATTACTGAGGAAGCTTAAAGAAAAAGAAGATAACCGTCCTAAGACTGAAATCCAGGGTAGTTTCTATAAGTTCCACAATGAACTGTCTAAAGGGAAAGCTCTCGGATGGAAGTACTTGAGACAACTTAAATGTGTCGTAGTGAAATGGGAGAAAGGAATTCTGTATTTCAACAGATTCCACGACATTAAGACACTACCATACTGGGCTGTTCGTGATATCTGCAGACATGAAATGTCAGGTGCATCAGTAAACAACCATCTTGTTGGTTACTTTGCAGATCGCATGGCGAGGGAGAGCAGGACGAAATGTGACGTGTTTACCCCATAATATCCTAAAAGGATTGTTCACAAGAAGGAGAAGGATGAGATTACGGGGTTGCATAAGGTGACTTTGAAGTATAAACCACCAAAAGTGTTGAAGCATATTCCTTTGATGCAAATTCCACAACACTTTTTAAAGGATTTTATGTGGTGGTACTATGACTGGAAGACAGTAGAGGCTATTATCGTTCTGAAGGATGGTTTGAAGGATTTTAAGAAGATTCACATTTTTGACCCGATGTAGTTAATCAATTGCTCGCACGAAGATATTATCATGCTTTATTATAATCCAATTTATTATGAAGCGAAAGACAGTGAACAAGCAGCTAAATACCAACATGTGGTATTCTTATGCTTTGCGTGGGATGTTAATGCGGGTTGTGATTTCGACAAGAAGTTGGGAAAGTTTATTAAGATTCAAAATGTTGAACAGAAGAAGCCAAAACAAACTCATGAACCAGTGATGACAAAAGAACAAAAGACGTTACTGCGTATCAAACTAATGAACAAGACTATGGATGAAGAGCGAACACTGAAGCAATTCAAGCAATAGTCGAGGGGGAGTTTGTAGATACACGTATTGCGACTAATGCTATTGAATTGCGGATCTTATTATGTTTTGTTGATATCGACTGGTCGAATGTGGAAAATCGGATGGTCGAATGTAGAACATTTTGGTCGAAGGTAGCACTGGGAGGTCGAATGAAGATTTGTTTATATGTGTGTCCAGATTCGTCCACTGTATATGGTCGAACCTGCACATTCGACCAAGCTATTTGGGCGAATGTGCAGGTCTATATAAGGCTGAATCAATTTTGAATGTTTAACTTTTGGTCATTTGTTTTCCCTCCCAGTGTGTGTTTCTCCCTAGGGTTTTTGTTGAGTCTGTAATCAAGTTATATCATTATAAACAATCTTTTCAAGTGTAATTGATTATGTTATTGAATGAAATGAAAGTGTTTATGATAATTTCTGTGTTTTGCTAGTTTTATTATAATTTTGTGATCAATTCAGGGATTCCGCACCTGAATTGAACTTGTTTGATCATAATCTTTGTTGATTAGCCGATCCTATACGCATACAATTATTATTATTTTATTATTATTTATATTAAAAAAATAATTGTGAGAGAGTGGAGGTTTTAGCTGGTTTGAAGATTCTTCACTTCTTTGTCCATTTATATAGATGAGGGTAATTGACTGAGGGCAGAGAAATTCAAATTTTGAATTTGGAGCTTAAAATTAAAAGTTGTATGCTTTCCCTTTCTCTAAACATCTGTCGATAAGTTATATTAAACAGATGTTCTTAAGTGTCTACTGTAAACAACAGTGGTGAAGTTATTAATTGTTGGCCCACATTTTGCAAGTGGCATTATTTAATTTCTTTAAATGAGTGGCTGACGATTTTTCTTGAATATTTTAATCAGACTTTATGACGTCATCTTTTGCATCATCAAAGCCTTCTCTATGTGTGCCACATCAGCTTTCCTTTGTTAAAAATCTTGACACATCAGCCTTGCTGCCATCACTCACGCTTCTCCTATTATGGAAAGTATAGATAGTAGTAGATGTGTATGTGTATGACAAATTTATAGACATAAGTATTAATGTGTATGGATCTACCAAAATGCATATATATATATATATATATATATATATATATATATATGGCTATGTATGTATAAGTGTAGAGCGCATGGACATGAAAATTTATGGATATGCATGGAAATACACATATATAATGTATACACACATATATATTTATATGTGTGCGCGCGTATGTATACATGAGTATACATATACATGAACTTGCATGTATACATGTACATAAGGTCATGTATTGTTTAAAAGTAAGTATAACTAGTTTTGTACAAAGTAATAACATGTGCTTTATAACTAAAAACGTGTGTTAGAAAACAAGGTTTTGAAAAGAGGTTTTCCACAATATAACACAAACTATTTTCGGACAATATTGGAAAATATAAAGGTCACCAATGAAGCTAGACCAACTTGCCATAATAGATTGGGTGAACCACGAGTACTGTGGACTTTCTTTGATAGACCTAAGATGTCCATTGATTTATAGGACTCTTGTATTTCCTAAACTTCGCACGAACTTGAGGTGAGTTTCACGGCCCCTTTTTACTGTTTTATATTTTGGGGAAAGACATGCTTTATTTACTAGTTTTAGAATGAATTCCTTGCAGATCGGTATACATGAGACAATATGTTTAGAGTACTCACTAAGCCCTCGAGTAATTAGTTTACCGTAACCATTAGCTAAGGATTTAGCCATGAAACACTTGAAAAGATATACTGGGTTGACACCCCCACTGTTGGTTAGTTGCTCTAACCCGGATACATACGACAAAAGAGTGCTTGTATTTCTTTTATGATGATACATTGCCTTTATTGTGCGATGTGTGAGGAACCACATGTCAAGGATTGTGTCACACCCTCAAATTTCCACTTCGGGGTTTATACCGCGAGGCGCGTGACATACCAGGATCCCATAGCCATAAGTAATAAGAACGACTCTAAATGCCCAAACCATTTAGTTCGTTTTCAAAAATTAAGTTGTTTACCCAAAAAGTTTAGTTAAGTTGCGGAAGCGTAAACCAAACATAGATATTTTAAAACCATGCGCAAAACAACGCGCCCAAGATAAAACCTTATGAAAGAAAACGTAAAAGCATAAAATGAAGTTTAGATGTATGCCTAGACCCAAATGTAGTGAAGTGTGCAGTGCTTTCTAATCATGGCACCGGAAGCTAACTACCTACAAAAGCATGTATCATGTGTCAACTTAAAGTTGGTGAGTTCACAAAGTAAAGTAAATGAGTACGTAAGGGCATAGGTTTCCAAAACCATGTAACCAAGTAAATGCTTAGGTTTCCAAAACCACGTAAATGCTAATTCATCACGTCAGGGGTATCTAACCCACTCATGATAAGTAACACCGATATACCGAACTGCTAATGTACGTGTTGTCACAAATGTGAGCAGATTGCCTTGCATCATTGCCTATAAACAATGATAATGTGTTAAGTCACAGTTCAATCCTGCACTCCCCGAGTCGGTGTGAGGTTAGTAAAACCTAATAGCGCTATCAACTAGTAACCCGCTTGCCAACCCGGTAACTCATTCGGTACATGAAGGTCTTACAATGATAGTATTAGTTTAGTTCATCAAGGACCAAAACATGAATTAGTGAAATCCGATTCACCCCATGAACCAAAGCACCCCAAACCCGGGATGTGAGAGTAGTCTCAAACCGGACTATGAAATAGTAGTCCCAAACCGGACTAGAAAAGTTTAGAAAGTTGTCTCAACCCGAGACGCATGCTTTTAAGAAATGAGTAGTAAAACTCACCATAGACTACGTTAAGTGCTCATTCCAAATCCAAGTAAGAAGTAGAGACTCACTACCAACTCCATATTATACGTCTCACTATGTGAGTACATGTGTATACACAATACACCAGACAACTCGTTTGTCCATGACCTTAGTTTATGCGAAAACGTTTAAGTGACACCTATCTTAACTACATTCACAAGTAGACCCTATGAACCCGTTAGTGAACGTCACATTTATTATCAAACATACACTTCAAATACATCTCATACAAGTATACATGCAAGTTCAAGTCATAATCAAAGCATATAAGACTCTAATTAAGCACATAAGCATCTATGTCACAATCCGTGTTTCTAGGACAGATTGTACACCGCGAAAACGATTTTTCTAAAAATACTTGCTCAAAGAACTATACAACCAAACTTTTACAAAATATTCTTATGAGTCTATTTGTCGTTCCACTATTTTTATTTCATATCAAAACCTTGTTGGAAAATTATGAAAAACCAAGTACTACAGCTAGGTTCTGAAAACTTTCACAGCAGGTCAGTTTACGGTAAAAATTCTTAAAAACCGTGTATTTATCCACACGGGATGAATCCACTTTGAAAAGCTAAATTATTCCCATATTAACCTACTGGCCAAATTTCACCACCTAATTCTTTACAAAACTCCCGTATGTCCGATTAAATGTGACCCAAGTTTTTAATCCGAAAATCAGTTTTGACCCATATTCAAATAAAATTTCAAAAACATATCAAACAAACACCAAATCGCACGTTCTTACCCATTCCAGAAACCTAAGACCACGTACGACATGAACATAACAAGAATCGATCAAAACCAATAATTTAAAGTCAAGTTATTGAGCCTACAAGTCATATACCTTCTGTCAAGATTTTAAACATGCAATCATCTCAACTATTACAAACCCTAGGTGTATATTATCGATCAAGAACCTCACATAATCATCATACAACATTCCTAACACATTAACAAGACCAAAACATGCAGGATTTATCATGAATACTATCATCTACAAATCCTATACAATTACCAATCAACAACATACACCAACATGCAAACATAACCATATAATCATCATTAACCCTTATGTTTAACATGTTAATCTTTTAAAAACTCATGCTTTAATATTTATGATGTTGTTTCAGATCTGGACAAACCATAATATGGTGTTTAAACATAATCAAGAATAGGTAAAACACAAGGATTAAGATATTATACCTAAAGCTCTTCACAATCAAGACCCGAACACCTTCTAACCTTCCCGGATGATGTTCTTGAGCTTTAGCAGGTGTTGGAGAGTTTAATTTTTTGTGTGGGGGCTGTTATGGACGATTAGGGTTGAGGTTATGAGGTGCATGGGGCTTAAGATTGCTTAAATAGAGGGTTAAAGTCGGTTTTGCGCGTCAGTCACCGCCGAACGGCCGTTCGGAATGAGTGAACGGCCGTTCACTCTTCCTCGGCTCGTTTTGCGCGGTCCAGTCCAATGTGTTGCATGTTTTCTTTGATGCTTTCATTATTTTGGACCATACCAAGCTTAACCCCATGTATTTAGAACCCAACCATCCTAACAGTTCATCGATTACGATTTTGATAACATGTTTAGCTTAAATTCACGTAATCACATAATTGTTTGCACATAGATTCATAGAAACACGTAATCGCAATTAATATCAAACCATTGATTCACAATTATCTATTTTCTCAATTCACCAATGTTCGGGGTTCAATACTCATATGCGTAGTTCGGTAATTCCCCGAATTACCTTCGTTATGCAGTTACTAGTCTATAACTGTGTAACATTTGACTCACCTAACTAACCCAAGTTAAGTAACATGCTATGAATATAAGTAAAGTTAACTAGAGTTTAGTTAAAGTAGGAAACTGAAAATGCGGGGTGTCACAGATTGGTTATGGACTCATGATCGTTTATTATCATCATTGTTTAGCTAGACAATGATGGGACATTCAAGGATTTCATTAAACATTACATTTTCAACTAATTCAAACCTGTAAACTCACCAACTTTATGTTGATAAAGTTGTTATGCATGTTTTTCAGGTAACTAATCCATGGATGGAACTTGGGATATGACTAGGCTTTCATTCACAACTGTCACCTTTTATGTTTTCAAAACTTATGATCATGTGAATGGTTTTAAACAATATTTTGTGATGGTTGTTGTTGTTGAACAAATTTGGTACTTTTAATATTAAGTTATTTTGAATGTTTGCTCGAATCGTGTGCTTGAAAAGCTTTCGTGTCACATCCCATGTTTCCGCCTAAGCAGGGTGTGACACCCAAACCAGGTTTATGTTCCTCTTATGAATTGTCAAAAAGCTAAGCATTTACCTTTTAATGAAAACACAAAACGTGCTCAACACGTCTTAGATCTCGTTCATTGTGCTCTTTGGGTACCCACACGTGTTATGTCAATGGATGGTTACTTATATTATGCCATATTTGTTGATGACCATTCTCGATTCACTTGGTTCTACCCTCTCAAAGCTAATAGGAGTTTTATAACATCCTAATTACCTTCTTAAATTTTGTATAGAATCAATTTCCTGCAAAGTTAAAGTATTTCAAAGAGATCGTGGAACCGAATTCACTAACCATCGAGTACAACAATGTTTTCAACAAAATGACATACATCATCGTTCGTCTTGTCCTCATACACTGCAACAAAATGGTAGAGCCGGATGAAAACATCGGCATCTAACCGAAACAGGTTTGGCCATGATGTTAAACGCAAATGCCCCACCAAGACTATGGGTTGATGCTTTCACTTCCGCCACCTATATAATAAATCGTCTTCCAACAACACTTCTTGAAAACAAATCACCTTTTGAAATTTTTTTAACTAACCACATTCCTACTCAAATCTCCGAGTTTTCGGATGTCAAGTTTTCCCATATCTTTGAGATTACACAAAAAATAAACTCCTTCCACGTAGTGCGCCTTGTATTTTTCTTGGATATAACCCTAAATATAAAGGGTTTAGGTGCCTAGATCTAACCACCGGTCACATCTACACAACTCGTCATGCTAAATTCGATGAAGAAACTCATCCCTTTAAGGAAACATCTTCATCCACCGATACCGACATTCTTCAAATGACAAATTTTGAAGATAACTCACCATCCCCATCCACCACCACACACAACTCCATTGCACAAAAATCCCACACAAACTCCACCTAACCCATGTACCTCCTGTCCTCAACACATAACTCAACCATCAGCCCATTTTTGAACCCTCTACTTCAATCCACTCCACCTTCCAGCCCAACTCCGACCCCAAATCATTCCAACTCATCCGATCCTCACCACCCTGCTCCCACGTCTAGCCAAACCTGTAACATTTCGTATTTATACTTGTACGTTACACGATCATCTTTAATAAAACGTCAAGTTTCGATATTCTTGTGTGTATTAATTATTTTGTCGCTTTTTAGAAACCCTAATACTATATATATATTATATACAATATGGATAACCTTGGATAATTAACAAAAAATAAACCGCTAGGGCCGGGAATCGAACCCGCACCCAAGATCGGCCCAAACTACACACAACACACTAACCATCTGGGCTGGCCAACATATCTGTTCAAAACCCGGCGCGTTTTAATTATAACACTTGTTTAAATCGTCACAGTTGACTTGGAAAGTCAACTGTGACATACGACTTGCCATAATCCAACATCATAACTCGTAATTGATTCATTTTTGGTATCCTTACACGATTATCGGCCATCAGTGACTCATCAACACGCTAATTATCAATCAATCGTTAACCAATTAACCACATACGCGTATTACATTGATTGATTGGTCAATCCTTGCCATTTCATCGATCCAGTGCTTAGCACTATAAATTGGACATTCTCGAGCCTTCACAACTCGCCAATACTCCTCTCTTAACCTCCAATTTTCTTAATTAAACTCTGTTTGTTCAATCACGATCGCAGTCTTGACTTTTTGATTGACCATTCATTCGTGTTCGAAACAACGTTGTAAGTTCAATTATTCCAGTGGGTTATGTTCATCGGCATTCACACATCAATAGCCCTATGATTAATTGGACTATTGATGTGTGAATCAATGTATTGCAGAAACTAGGGTTTCGAATGATTAAATTGGGGATAAACTAATTTCAGCATCGTGTATTTATTTTTATCAAAACAGAATTAATCACAACCACTGGTCTGGACCAAGTGGTTGTGACAGATGCTTGCCTCATGAGCCACCCGGGTTCGAGTCCCGGCAGTGGCGCTTCTTTCTTCCCTTTTTCATTTTTAAACAACAAACTCTATTTAATTATATATTATACATTTAATCTTATAAATTCGTTTTTAATTATTAAAACCTTTTTATAAATTCTAAAAAAAATATTTTTAACAAATCTGATGTAAAAGTTTTACCCACAATTTTTAGTTTTCTGAAAT
Source organism: Ambrosia trifida (assembly GCA_028751855.1). Classification (NCBI taxonomy): domain Eukaryota; kingdom Viridiplantae; phylum Streptophyta; class Magnoliopsida; order Asterales; family Asteraceae; genus Ambrosia; species Ambrosia trifida. The sequence continues at coordinate 70,099,824 of CM054129.1, read as the reverse complement.
TAATTTATTTAATATATATAATAATTAAATCAATTTTATTCTATTATATTTATAAAAATCCATTAAAATATCAAAACAATTTTATAAATTTCCACAAAAATTATCCTGAGTTTGTATAATGAGAAACTTTTCTGAAATGATTTTTAGTTCAGAAAAATCATTTATTTAATATTTTTAATCAATTTTTGTTAGTTTTAATCATAATTTAATCATAATAAATCCAATTTTTAATATTTTTGCACCAAAATTTTATACAAATTATTTCTGATTAATTAGAACAGAAATATAAATTTTAAACTTATAATTCTTTAATTTTAATATTTTTAAATATTAAAGTTAAATTTTGACAATTTGTCATAAATAGAATTAATATTCTATTTTGAAGAAAATAATTTTGTAAAAATTATTTTTACACTTTAAACACATTATTGTGACCATCTTAAATTTAATTTTCCCCAAAAAGATTTTTGGTTATTTATTTATTAATTTTCCCTCAATTATCAAACATTTTTGATATTAATCAAACAAGCATTTATCCCCAATACGAAGCCCTAGAACTTATACATTTGTAGACTCGATAGACTTAGACATATTTATTACCTTATTATAGGGTGATACTAGACACATTTGGGCAACACACAATTCTATTTTGTTAAGGTGAGTTTTACATAGCCCCTTTTTCTATTTATCACCATTTTTGGGGTGAAACATGTTACAACATTATTCATGCAATTCAAACATCAATGTGTCTATGTGTTTTTCTATGTTGCATTATGTCGTGAACATGACTAGGGTAAGCACAATTCTAGCATAAACATTCATCAGCCAAACGGTATACATTGATAGATCTATTGGACTGACAATCCCACCCGGATACGTGCCTCTTACAAAGGTTGCGTGGGTGTTTGTTACTGCAATATAAACAAGTGAACCATGAGCGTATGGGATGTACCACAATACAACAGTCACAATGGTTGATTATGCACTCGATTTACTTCTAGTATGTTTTCACATATGGACTAGATTGCCATGACACATGAATTGCACAACAATTTTATTCGATTAGCAAAACCTATGTAATTCTCACCAACTTTTGTTGACCCAAAATATTTTCAACTTAACATGTTTCAGGTTCTACTTGTTTGAAGATTTGATTTGATGCTTGAAGATGTTTGTATAGTTTTATTCAATTTGATGTACAAATTCTTAGAACAATTGTATGTAACTTATTTAAATTATTTAATGAAATTTATTATTCACCATGAGCTACTGAACAATCATCAATACGTGACATTCCGATGTTTCCGCCATCGGTTGGGGTGTCACAGATTGGTATCAGAGCCATGGTTATAGGGAATTAGGTTATTAGAGAAATAATCTAGTCTATAACCATAGGATTTAATCAGTACTTGCTTCTTTTACTTGCTATTCTCTATCTCCCTCCCACTTCTTATCCCTACTTTCATCCTTACAAGAAGGTTGCTCTCCATTAGTGGATCTACTCTTAGACTAATAAGGCAAAATCCTCAGGTTTAACCTGAACCACCTTGAGATCTCGTCGAAGTTCTAGATTTTAATAACGAACGCGTGCAATCTGGAAGGGTGAACGCCTGTATTCTGAGTCTTCTGTCTAGGCTGGCATTGCGCATATATCCCAATCAGACGAGGGACCCGGATGCCTACCTGGGAATTCTCGGGATGAGTGTTCACTTATAGGCTAAAGCACGTCTTCATATGTTATTAAAATTTAGAATCTTTGATAAGTCAACGTTTTCGTTTATTCGTTTTTAATTAATGAATGAATGATTACACTCCTTATATAACCTCATTCATTTCACTGTGTCTCTTACAGATCATGCCTCCACATCGCAGTGCTTGTCTTAACAGTGGTGAAAATCATGATGAAGGGAGTAGAAATCACAACCATAACCATGACACTAACAAAAACAACAACAACAATGGTGTCGATGCTCAACTGGCTACAATCATTTCACAACAAATGGCGCAGCAAATCGCAACTCTGGTTCCCAACTTACTAGCTCAAGTCATCCAGTTGAACGGCAACGGGAACGGCAACGGCAACGGGAATGGAAATGGAAACCACAACGGGAATGGGAATGGTCTTCCAGCCTGTACCCTTAAACACTTTAACTCTTGTAATCCCCCAAAGTTTAGTGGTGAAGAAGGAGCTACGGGACTCCTGCAATGGTTTGAGGGTATTGAGAATACCTTCATCAACAGTGAATGCCTAAAGTCCGTTATGCCATGAGTGTTCTTCACAAACGAGCACTCACTTGGTGGAATGAAGAAAAACGCACTCGCGGAGCTGAAGCTGCACTAGCCTTAACTTGGGATCAAGCTAAAGACATTATGAAGGCAGACTTCTGTCCTCGTAATGAAATTAAGAAGCTGGAAGATGAATTTCATGATCTTGCTCAAGACAGTGGGGAAAACCTTGCTTACAACACTCGTTTTCACGAACTTAGCTTACTGCTACCCCACAAAGTCACCCCTTTGCCCATTGCTATCGAAAAATACATTGGTGGTTTACCGATGCAGATTCAAGACACGGTGTGGGGAAGGAACCCTGCTACTTTGGAGGAAGCAAAGCGTTTGGCTGCCACCCTAACAGATAACCATGTGAAAGCAGGAACCCTAACTCGTAAAGGGGAAAAGAAAAAGGATACTCCCCAACCTGCCGTTGAAATCAAAACCGAGGCCTCAACCAACGGGAAGTGTAAGGTCAGGAATTTTGCAATAGACACCACTGTCCCACCCAACAAGAAACAATACAACGGGAAGCTACATAAGTGTGACACCTGCCAGTATCACCACTCAACTCAAGTTCCCTGCCGACAGTGCACCAATTGTCAAAGGTATGGGCATCTTGCAGATGCTTGTCGAATCCCTGCTACAAACGCTCTTGATGCTCCAAATAACCCCGCTTGAAACCCTCCAGCTACTTAACAGTAAACCCTACCATTTGAATAATGTCTACTTTCTCTTTAATTCCATGTATTGCCACTTTTGATTCAAATAATAAATTCAAGTATTATCATAACATCTGTGTGCATGCTTGTTTGAATGTGAACTGATTGCTATGTCTATAATCATACTTGCTTACTTGTACGACAATTAGTTGACTACCAAACAATCTACTCAACGATTGGTAGAGGTCATCATGTCTTTCCAACAGTCGGGAGAGGCCCTACAACCTGCTCAACGACTGGTGGAGACTATCAGACCTGCTCAACAATCGGTAGAGTCATAAAAGGACGCAAAACCCTAATGTAAGGTAAATTGGTAATTACGGTCCGGAACGTAATCATGAGTTTACAGGTACGTTAAGGTAGTGTGAAATTTTATCAAGGTTTTCAGTAGTTGACCAATTGTAAACCTAGTGTTTCTCTTAACTTCGGGACGAAGTTCCTAAAAGTAGGGGAGACTGTAACATTTCGTATTTATACTTGTACGTTACACGATCATCTTTAATAAAACGTCAAGTTTCGATATTCTTGTGTGTATTAATTATTTTGTCGCTTTTTAGAAACCCTAATACTATATATATATTATACACAATATGGATAACCTTGGATAATTAACAAAAAATAAACCGCTTGGGCCGGGAATCGAACCCGCGCCCAAGACCGGCCCAAACTACACACAACACACTAACCATCTAGGCTGGCCAACATATCTGTTCAAAACCCGGCGCGTTTTAATTATAACACTTGTTTAAATCGTCATAGTTGACTTGGAAAGTCAACTGTGACATACGACTTGCCATAATCCAACATCATAACTCGTAATTGATTCATTTTTGGTATCCTTACACGATTATCGGCCATCAGTGACTCATCAACACGCTAATTATCAATCAATCGTTAACCAATTAACCACATACGCGTATTACATTGAATGATTGGTCAATCCTTGCCATTTCATCGATCCAGTGCTTAGCACTATAAATTGGACATTCTCGAGCCTTCACAACTCGCCAATACTCCTCTCTTAACCTCCAATTTTCTTAATTAAACTCTGTTTGTTCAATCACGATCGCAGTCTTGACTTTTTTATTGACCATTCAATCGTCTTCGAAACAACGTTGTAAGTTCAATTATTCCAGTGGGTTATGTTCATCGGCATTCACACATCAATAGCCCTATGATTAATTGGACTATTGATGTGTGAATCAATGTATTGCAGAAACTAGGGTTTCGAATGATTAAATTGGGGATAAACTCATTTCAGCATCGTGTATTTATTTTTATCAAAACAGAATTAATCACAACCACTGGTCTGGACCAAGTGGTTGTGACAGATGCTTGCCTCATGAGCCACCCGGGTTCGAGTCCCGGCAGTGGCGCTTCTTTCTTTCCTTTTTCATTTTTAAACAACAAACTCTATTTAATTATATATTATACATTTAATCTTATAAATTCGTTTTTAATTATTAAAACCTTTTTATAAATTCTAAAAAAATTATTTTTAACAAATCTGATGTAAAAGTTTTACCCACAAGTTTTAGTTTTCTGAAATTAATTTATTTAATATATATAATAATTAAATCAATTTTATTCTATTATATTTATAAAAATCCATTAAAATATCAAAACAATTTAATAAATTTCCACAAAAATTATCCTGAGTTTGTATAATGAGAAACTTTTCTGAAATGATTTTTAGTTCAGAAAAATCATTTATTTAATATTTTTAATCAATTTTTGTTAGTTTTAATCATAATTAAATCATAATAAATCCAATTTTTAATATTTTTGCACCAAAATTTTATACAAATTATTTCTGATTAATTAGAACAGAAATATAAATTTTAAACTTATAATTCTTTAATTTTAATATTTTTAAATATTAAAGTTAAATTTTGACAATTTGTTATAAATAGAATTAATATTCTATTTTGAAGAAAATAATTTTGTAAAAATTATTTTTACACTTTAAACACATTATTGTGACCATCTTAAATTTAATTTTCCCCTAAAAGATTTTCGGTTATTTATTTATTAATTTTCCCTCAATTATCAAACATTTTTTATATTAATCAAACAAGCATTTATCCCCAACACGAAGCCCTAGAACTTATACATTTGTAGACTTGATAGACTTAGACATATTTATTACCTTATCATAGGGTGATACTTGACACATTTGGGCAACACACAATTCTTTTTTGCTAAGGTGAGTTTTACATAGCCCCTTTTTTATTTATCACCATTTTTGGGGTTAAACATGTTACAACATTATTCATGCAATTCAAACATCAATGTGTCTATGTGTTTTTCTATGTTGCATTATGTCTTGAACATGACTAGGGTAAGCACAATTCTAGCATAAACATTCATCAGCCAAACGGTATACATTGATAGATCTATTGGACTGACAATCCCACCCGGATACGTGCCTCTTACAAAGGTTGCGTGGGTGTTTGTTACTGCAATATAAACGAGTGAACCATGAGCGTATGGGATGTACCATAATACAACAGTCACAATGGTTGATTATGCACTCGATTTACTTCTAGTATGTTTTCACATATGGACTAGATTGCCATGACACATGAATTGCACAACAATTTTATTCGATTAGCAAAACCTATGTAATTCTCACCAACTTTTGTTGACCCAAAATATTTTCAACTTAACATGTTTCAGGTAATACTTGCTTGAAGATTTGATTTGATGCTTGAAGATGTTTGTATAGTTTTATTCAATTTGATGCACAAATTCTTAGAACAATTGTATGTAACTTATTTAAATTATTTAATGAAATTTATTTTTCACCATGAGCTACTGAACAATCATCAATACGTGACATCCTGATGTTTCCGCCATCGGTTGGGGTGTTACAAAACCTCCCTTGTCTCATCAAACTCCACCAACTCACATCCCATACCGCCACCCGACCTTCCTCAAAACCAATTCACTCATCCCATAACCACCAGATCCAAATCTGGAAATTTTAAACCAAAACATTATGCGAATATTTCACATATTTCTTGATATTCATTAAAATATACATATATAAATCTCCGATTAAACTCCCAAATTACGCGTATTCGACCATAATTGCACGAATTCAATACTTAACCGCTTCATATGTTTATTTCAGGTCTTAAACGGCATCCCACGAACAAAGACGAAGAAATCGAGCGAAATCTAGACCAAATGGGAAGTTGCTGCAAAAATCAGCTAAGTCTGGAAATTGTGGCGGGTCGTGCACCCCTGGTGCACGCCCGTGCGGACTCACTTGGCTCGGACACAGAGGGTGTGCACTGCCAGTGCGACCCGGAGTGCACATCAGGTTCTCGGGAACCTTGATCAGCACTACCGTGCACGTGCCCGTGCGACTCAGATTCTAGGGTGCACTGCCCGCGCACCAGGCAGTGCAGCCCTGGCACCCGGCTACAACCAGACCCACACGACCGTGCACCCTAGGTGCACGACCGTGCGGGATTCAAAGATATTTTTAGAGACTTCGTAGCCACATGCCCACTTGCACGTCACGTCAAAAAGTTAAAGTGCACGACCATGCACAAAATCAAAAGTTCTATAAAAACAGAGAAGAAAACACTGATCAAATATTGGGTTTTCTGGAGTTAAAGTTGGGCGATTTTCTGGGCTAACGAAGTGTTGCTCAGATGTGGAACGAGCTCGGGAAGCCATCCGATTCATCCATCATCATCCAATCCATCACATTCGCATTTCTATGCTTTGATCTTATAATCTATTTAGGATCCAAATCTGATTTTGTATGCTTATTGTGATGTTTATTTAGTTAATCGTACGCCTACTGGCAAGAACATTAGTATGTAGTATGTTAAACAATCGTTTGTATAGTTAATCATGTCTTGTATGAATTTGGCAGTTTTCATGTTTGAATCTTGATGATCATAGTGCAACCTTGTTTCATTGTTAATTGATTTGTAGTTTTGTTTGAATGACTTTGATGATTATCGAATGTGTTAGGAGGATACATGTTGAAAAACTGTCCGTTTAATCGTCTGGTAGTAGACTAGTTAACTTGTTAATAAGTTTACACCATGAAACTGTAACCGGGCATTGGTTTGGTTAAAGTCAGTCGAATAATGATTAAAAATGCTTACCGGCACGTAAAAGGGTTTTAAAAGCTTAATGGTGCCGTTACTGATCTTTGACACGGTTGATGATCTTTGCTAGTTATTTTGGTAGAAATAGCGATCTTATAGATCTGTGTTCAAAGATGGTAAAATGGAATAGGTTGTGAAATGCTCTACTTTATGCTAGTCTCGGTGGTTGCATTGTTATTCGGTATTGCTTTCCTTGATTAGTGAGGTTAGAAAATTCTTAACGGATCAGTCGGGGGACCTGAGAGGTGGTGGTTTACCCTGCGGCGGATGTCAGCGGTTCGAGTCCGCTTATCTCCAACTCGTGAACTTAGCCGATACAAAGCTTTATGATAGCACCCAATTTTTCCGATTCGGCGGTTCGATCTATGATTTATCATTCATGGCCGTTGATAAGATCCATCTATTTAGCAGCACCTTAGGATGACATAGCCTTAAAATGAAGGGCGAGGTTCAAACGAGGAAAGGCTTACGGTGGATACCTAGGCACCCAGAGACGAGGAAGGGCGCTAATAAACGACTTGAGGTGGTTAACGTGTATAATTCGTGTTCGCTTTCCGTATAGTTGTCATGTTAGGATGCCCGAAAGGGACACTAACTGTCAGAAAATGGGAATGTTGATCACACGCATTTATTTCATATGATACGTAGATGACATGCTAGGATTGATATATTATAGTCTATATAGTTATATTTTGTATTTGAAGTCTTATATATATTAGTTAGATATTTTAGAATTAATTTAGTTTAAAACAAACTTTCACTATCTTTTCCTACTGGTAAATTAAGGACAAAGTTTAAGTACAATTGTTCCGCGCGCGTCCATGGATCCATATCTGGTTCTTATTTGTACATTACTACATATATGATAGGGTACACTTGCCCTATTGTGTGTGTTTTAATATTAAGGTCTAAACCATTTTTATAAATATTAAAGCAGAAACGTGTGTTGTTTTATTGTAAAATTATGTGTATATCCGCACACGTTATTTCTACAACCAAACTTCATCATTATCTTCATTCATCCCATCTTCCGAAAGGCATAAAAACCGCTCTTAAGTGTCCAAAATGGATTCACGCTATGCAAGATGAATTACAAGCTTTGCATAATAACAACACCTGGAATCTTGTTCCTCGGCCTTCCAACACCAATGTTATTGGTTAAATTGGATTTATTGTGTCAAATATAAATCGGATGGTTCTATTGACCGATACAAGGCCCATCTTGTGGCTCAAGGATTCACTCAAGTTCCAGGCATCGATTTTTAACACACATTTAGCCAGATAAACAAATCATTGACAATTCGAGTAGTCTTAGGTCTCGCAACCATTCAACATTGGAATCTAAGGCAACTAGATTTCAATAATGCCTTTTTAAATGGCCATCTCAATGAAACCGTGTTCATGGAGCAACCTCCAGGTTTTGAAAATCCAACCCATCCAACTCATGTGTGTAAACTAAATCGTGCTCTCTACGGCATAAAACAAGCACCTTGTGCTTGGTTTCAACGATTAAGTGTGTTTCTTGTCACTCTAGGCTTTCACTGTAGTAGGGTCGTTCCATCCTTGTTCGTTTATCACCACAAAGGCATTCTTGTTTGTAACTCTTCATCTTTATTTAGTATTATTTTTTTCTTTATTGTAATCTTGGGTAATTTACAAAATTTTCTGTTCAATTAGTCAATTTGGTTGTTATGTAACTTTTCCTAGTCTCACTTATTAATTTATAGTAGAAATAAACATTTTATAAGATTTTATATAAAAAAAATGAGTTTAAAAAAAAGATGCTTGGGACCAGGATCGAGCTTGCATCTCCAAACCTTATCAACATACCACAAACCACTCACCACTTTGGTTTTGTGGTAACTTTGGGAAACAAATAACATATAATCTGATCAGAAACCTGTAGTCAACCGACACTTGGAATCAAAAATTGGTGTGCCAAAACTTGTTTTTGGATACAATTCTGATTGATTCTTGATAACCTCTAACATCCTCACCAGTCACAGCTAGCAATTATAGCCAATTCATCCCTAAGTCGAGTTCAATTGGCACGTGTGTCATTAAAGCTAGGTCAAACTTCCAATTCAACGTTCAAACCTTTTACACTATAAATTGAACCCTCATTAACAACCTAAGGTGCCAAATAACACACCCTTACTCCCAATTCTTTCTGTTTTCACTGTAATTTGTGCAATTAGGCTCTTTTTGTCTATTCTGTTGACACGTCTTCTGGATAGCATCGAGCCTATTAAGTCTCGATCAATCTCATGATTTCGTTCCTTTTTATTGTCCGATTAATACCCCCATGATTTCTATGGTTATTGTTTGTTAATTGATTCGATTGAAAAACTAGGGTTTCTTTGTTTTATTTGGGGAAGATGACATGTTCGATTAATATATAAAGTGATTATGAAAGGAAATAAAACAACCATCTGATTTGTAGGTCAGATGGTTGTGATTCTGTGGGTTTGTAATCAGACTGGTTCGGGTCTTGAATTTGAAACCAAGCACACTCTTTTTTTTTTTTTTTTAAATAAGCATTCATGATTTAACCTAATTAACCTATATAATATAATTGAATCAAGCTTATTCTTTTCTCCGGGTCCAACTGTCACACCCCACCAAGGCGGAAACATGGGGATGTGATTCGAGAGGTTTTCAAGCACAAGGTTTGAGCAACACATAAAATATAAATAAAATAGATACCATCTTTTGAAAAGCAAGTCTTACATAATTAAAATAAATGTAAAATTGTCTGAAAACACCAGACCGAATGTAAAATGACAAACGTTATTAAGTCTTGGCTTGTGATGGTGATGGCACCACATGATGTGCACTCAAACCTCTCCCTTATGTTCCCGTTCTTCATGGTCAATTACATGAAAAACCTGCATAAAAGATTTGTCAACATAATGTCATTTAGTTCACAGCTTTTAATGTACTATGTAATTGTGTTTGTGAAATTCGTGTATGACTAATCAAAGCTAGCTAAGCTAATGATTATCGTGCCAACCATGAGTCCCATAACCAAACCTCTTGACGGTTGTGCCTCGCGCGTTGTACAATAAAGACAACGTATATATAGTATATTACTAACATTCTTTTGTATGTGACTGGTTAGAGAAACTAACCAAGAGTAGGGGTGTCAAGGACATAGTATATATAGTAGAATACTAGCACTCTTTTGTATTCTCGATGAACTGACGATAATAACTAGCTAGACCCAAAAATTGCCAAACTTCTGTTGGGGTTTTGGGCACATCCCAACCTTTGATCGCTTCAATCTTTGCGAGGTCATCCTGAATGCCCTTCTAGTTCACCACGTGACCAAGAAAATGAAATTCTCGAATCCAAAACTCGCATTTTGAGAACTTGGCGAACAACTTCTTAGTCTTGAGCAATTGTAGTATCAACTTAAGATGATGTTCGTGCTCGTCGTTTGATAACGAGTATATCAAGATGTCATCAGTAAAAAAAATCACGAACTTGTCCAAGTAGGGCTTGCAGACGTGGTTCATAATATCCATGAAAACAGCTGGTGTGTTTGTCAAACCGAAAGGCATAAACGAAAATTCATAATGTCGATAGCGAGTCCTGAAAGCATTCTTAGGTATGTCATCCACTTGGATCCGTAACTGATGGTACCCCGAACCAGGTCGATCTTCGAATAGTAGCAGGAACCTTGTAACTAATCAAACAGGTCATTAATCCTCGGTAGTGGATACTTGTTCTTGACGGTCGACTTGTTCAACTCCTGATAATCGATGCATATGCGAAAACTACCGTCCTTCTTCTTCACATACAAAACTGGTTCTCCCCATGGGGAAAAGCTCGGGCGAATGAATCCTTTGCCAAACAATTCCAAAAGCTGGTTAGACAACTCTTGCATCTCGGATGGTGCCAAATGATACGGAGTACGAGCTACTAAGGTAGCTCCTAGGACTAGGTCAAAACGAAACTTGACTTGTCGTGGTGGTGGCAGCCTAGGAAGTCTTCAGGGAAAACTTCAGGATGGTCTCGCACTACTGGAATGTCCTCGAGTTTTCGATCTTTAGCTTTTTGTTATACGACGTGTGCCAGGAACGCAACACAACCTTTCTTAAACATTTTTGTGCCTTGATGCAAGATACGAATCGAAGAGTAGATCCACCACGATCTCCTGGAACCAAGAGGGTTTCACCATTTGACAAAGGGGATACGAACCAACTTCTCGTGACAGACAATCTTTGCACGATTCTTGGATAACCAATCCATGCCAATGACAATATCGAAACTACCCAACTAAATAGGTAGCAGATAGATGCTAAAACTACGATCACCGAGATCCAAAACACAATCTCTAACAACTTCTTCAGACAAAAATAACTTACCATTGGCCAATTCGATGGTGTAGTGTGTATCCAACTTATTCGTTTCTAATCCAAGGTATTTCTTAAAGTCGGTTGACACGAAGCTAATATCAGCGCCTGAATCAAAAAGTACCGAAGCATAATGGTTGTTAAGGAGAAACTTTTTGGTAACCACATTAGGATCATCGCGTGCTTCATTGGCTCCAAGCATGAATGCTCGACCGCAAGCTTGATCCTTTGCCTTTGGACAATCTTTGTGGATATGCCCGGTAGCACCATATTCAAAATATTCATTCTTGGCAGGGGGAGTGTTGGTAGCTTTGGATTTGCAGTTAGCGGTTTGGTGACCATGACGGTTGCAGTTCTAACACAAAATACTTTCGCAGGTACCAATATGATGGTAATTTCATTTGCTGCAATAAGGGTGGGACCCGTTGTATTTCTTTTTAGGCTCCGCAGTCGATTCTGTGTGATCAGTGCGGGGTATCTCACGAGCCTGGCTCGTGTGCTCACGGGGTTGTGTATACAGGCCACGAGGAAGTGGACTACATGGGTAATCAAACAAGACCCCAAAATAACCCCTATAGCAATACTTTCAATCCGGGTTGGAGAAACCACCCAAACTTTGGGTGGAGATCTGGTTCCCCTAACAAGAACCCTCCTGGATACCAGCAACGAGCACCCGCACCACAACAATTCCATCAGTCCCAAATCCAGCCTTACCAATCAAATAGCCAATCTTACCAGTCTCGACCAAACCAGTACCAGAATCTGGGCACTGGGGGCAGTTCCCAGTAGCACGCCCAGCAAGGTACGTCTAGGCTGGAGGAGATGATGTCTCAACTCCTCACCAACACCACAAACACCAATCAAATTGCCAAGCAACGCAACCAGCAGCACGAGGATCGTTTCTCCAATTATGAAGGTGAGATGAGGGGCCAAAAGGCGTCAATGCAGGCCATTGAGAATCAGGTTGGGTAGATGGCTAAGATGATGTCTGAGAGACAGCAGGGTGGTCTCCCGGGGAACACTGATCTGAATACCAGGGGGCATGTGAATGCCATCATGACTAGGAGTGGTAAAACCACAGGACCTGACACATCGGGCTCACCACCGATCACTGAGATGGTCCAGACTGAGTCTTTCGGACGAGGTGCACGCTAGGCGAGTCCCAGCAAGTACAGCACAGTTGCCAAAGCCAGTCACTGACTACACTCCTCATGTTCCATACCCTGGCAGACTTAGGAAACAAAAGGACGAGGCCCAGTACGGGAAATTTCTTGAGCTGTTCAAACAGCTACACATAAACATCTCGTTTGTGGAGGCCTTGGCTCAAATGCCTAAGTATGTAAAATTTTTAAAGGACATCCTCACTAACAAGCAAAAACTTGAGGACCTGTCCTGTGTGTTGTTGAATGAGAACTGCTCTGCCATTCTACAGAATTGACTGCCCATGAAGATGGGAGATCCTGATAGCTTTGCCATCCCTTGTCTGATAGGGAACATGTCTGTCAGTAATGCACTTGCAGACTTGGGTGCGAGCATTAACCTTATGCCTTATAAGGTTTTTGAGAAGCTGGATCTGGGTGAGCCTTCACCCACCAGGATGAGTATTCGTCTTGCTGATCGTTCGATCAAATATCCTCGGGGATTTGTTGAGAATATGCTTGTCAAGATTGACAAATTCGTATTCCCCGTGGATTTTGTCATCCTCGATATGGATGAGGACTCTAAAGTGCCTCTGATCCTAGGACGATTTTTGATGTGGCTGCGGGCCAGATCCCACTCCGGGTGAATAATGAGCATGTGACTTTTGATGTTCAAAGGTGGATGCGTCATCCCGAGAGTCATGATGACACACTATACTATCTTGATATAGTAGACCAGTGTGTCAGTTCTCACTTTCGAGGCACGATAGAGGAGGATGTTTCAGGCACACATCTGTTGTGTGGGGACTTAGATGGCATTGTGAAGGAGGGCCATAGATATGAGCAGCCGGTCTATCAGATCGGTGATGATAGTTCCCAGAGCCCAGGGCGTTTTGTAGAGATTGAGCGAGAGGAGAGCGATAAATCTAAACCATTTGTGGAAGATCCGCAGTCATTGGAGCTGAAAGAGCTCCCACCGCATCTCGAGTATGCATTTCTTGACGTGGAGGGTCGTCTACCTGTTATTATCTCATCTTCTTTGTCTGCGGTAGAAAAGAGCGAGTTGCTCAGAATTCTTAAACTTCATAAAAAGGCAATTGCCTGGAAGATTATGAACATCAAGGGGATTAATCCCTCATTTTGTACTCATAAAATCTTGATGGAAGATATCCATAAGCCTTGTACGCAGCACCAGAGGCGTCTGAACCCGAACATGCAGGAAGTTGTCAAGTCTGAGGTCATCAAATTACTAGATGCTGGATTGATATATTCAATCTCAGACTCTGTATGGGTTAGTCCTGTGCACGTCGTGCCCAAGAAGGGTGGCATGACGGTGGTCACGAATGATAGGAATGAGCTAATTCCCACGAGGACCGTCACGGGGTGGAGAGTTTGCATTGACTATCGCAAACTCAACGACGCCACCCGAAAGGATCACTTCCCACTTCCATTCATCGATTAGATGTTTGAACGTCTGTCGGGGAAGTTGTAGTACTGTTTCCTAGACGGTTTCTCTGGGTATTTCTAGATCCCTATCGATCTTGTGGACCAGGATAAGACGACCTTCACATGCCCTTTTGGCACATTCTCCTATAGGCGTATGCCATTTGGGCTGTGCAATGCGCCGACGTCCTTCCAGCGTTGCATGGTCGCGATATTCCATGACATGATCGAGGACTCCATGGAGGTATTCATGGATGATTGCCAGTTCATGGTGGAGGTATTCGTGCCTTCGATCATTGTCTTGGGAATCTGGAGCGGATGCTCAACTAGGAGAATTGCCAGTTCATGGTGAAGGAAGGAATAGTCCTAGGGCACAAGGTCTCTCAGAGTGGGTTGGAGGTTGATCCAGCTAAGGTGGATATCATTTATAGACTTCCTCCGTCCTCCTCTGTCAAAGCGATCCGTAGTTTCTTGGGTCATGCGGGATTCTACAGGCGATTTATCAAGGACTTCTTCAAAATCGCCCGTCCCATGAACCGTCCGTTGGAGAAGGATGTGCCATTTATTTTTGGTGCTGAGTGTGTGAAGGCATTTGGCCTTCTAAAGTGTTTGCTTGTGGAGGCCCCTATATTGGTAGCACCCGACTGGGAGCTGCCATTCGAGATCATGTGTGATGCAAGTGATTTCACGATACGCTAGTAAGACTCTTCATGATGCTCAGGAGCATTATACCACCACTAAGAAGGAGTTTCTAGCCGTACTTTTTGCATTCTACAAGTTCAAGTCATATTTAGTGCTGTCTAACACCATTGTCTATACGGATTATGCAGCTATCAGGTATCTATTTAGCAAACAGGACGCGAAACCGCGTCTGATTAGATGGATCCTGTTGCTGCAGGAGTTCGATATAGAGATTCAGGACAAGAAGGGTGCCCTGAATGTTGCTGCTGATCATCTTTCAAGACTCGAGCATGATGATGCCAAGAACTCCGCGTGGGAGACCATTAATGACAACTTTCCCCACGAGTTCTTGAAGAACGTTGAGTCGGTGGAAGATGTATCGCCTTGGTTTGCGGACTTCGCGAACAACCTCGCGTGCGGGATCCTTATCAAAGGATTGTCGCACCAACAAAAATGAAGTTCTTCGCTGACCTTAAGCATTATTTTTGGGATAACCCATTTTTGTTCCCGGTCGGGGCGGATCAGCTGATCCACTGATGTGTTTTTGGGGTTCAGGCGGCGCAGATATTGTGAGATTGTCACGAGTGGCCTACTGGAGGTTACCATGGAGCGAACTACACTGCTAAAAAAGTGTTAGACTCCGGTTTTTACTGGCCCACACACTTTCGTGACGCTCAGGTTCTGGTCGGTGCACGTGATTCGTGCTAGAAGGCGATGAACATATCGGCACGCGACCAGATGCCGCAAAACCCGATCCAAGTCTGTGAAGTCTTTGACATCTGGGGCATTGACTTCATGGACCGTTCCCCTGCTCACAGGGTAATCGATATATACTCGTGGCAGTTGACTACGTGTCTAAGTGGGCGGAGGCACAAGCCTTGCCCACTAATGATGCCCGAGTAGTTGTGAGATTCGTTCGCAGCCTGTTCGCCTGGTTTGGTGCCCCAAAGGCACTGATTAGTGATCGTGGTACACATTTCTGCAACGCGCAGCTTGATCGCGCGTTGGCACGTTATGGTGTGCAACACAGGTTGTCCACCCCGTATCATACACAGACAAGTGGTCAGGTGCTGGTCACTAACCGTGGTTTGAAGAGAATCCTTGAGCGGTCGGTGAATCAAAATTGCAAGGATTGGGCTGATAAACTTGATGACGCCTTGTGGGCCTTCGGGACCGCATATAAAACGCCTATTAGGACGACTCCCTTTAGGCTTGTCTATGGCAAGGCGTGTCATCTTCCTGTCGAGCTTGAGCGTAGGGCGTTCTGGGCTCTGAAGACAGCAAATCTGGATCTAAAGACCGGCGGTGAGACCCGTTTCTTGCAGATTCATGAGCTGGAAGAGTTGAGGCAACAGGCCTATGAGAGCTCGATTTTGTATAAAGAGCGCACCAAGAGGTTGCATGACAGTAGCCTGAAGCATCGAAAAGACTGTCAGGTGGGCGACTTAGTCTTGCTGTACAACTCTCGCTTGCGTCTCTTTCCAGGAAAGTTAAAGTCTCGTAGGACAAGTCCTTACACAGTTAAGGAAGTATATCCTTACGGGACTGTCACAATTGAAGATTCAGAGGGTTTGACTTTCAAAGTCAACGGTCATCGCCTAAAAGTCTACATTGACGGACCGATTGACCAATCCGTGAAGGAAATCGAACTCCACATCCCGCGTGCCTAATAAGTGTGGGGAAGTGAGTCTAGCTAGCGACTCGATAATAAAATTAGCGCGGCGTGTATGGGTGCGCCAAAAAGGGTAAATAAGTCTTTAGTTAGTTTAAAACTTAGTTTATTTAAATTTCTTAGCTTTTAACGTAGTTTCCAGTTTTGTGCAGGTTTGTACAGGTTTGATCAGAACCGGAAGGAGCAATGGAGCGCAAACAGTCTACAAACAGGTTATACTTAGCTTAAATGATGTTTTTGGACAAAATAGAGGCGCTGCGTAGAAAAATGCAGCTGCAGGCTGCAAATCTGCAGATCTGCAGGTCTTGGACGGCCGTGCAAGAATCTTGCACGACCGTGCGAGTCGAGTAGTGCAGCACCATGACCAGCACCGGAGTGCAAGGGGCAGTGCATGTGGGGATGCATGACCGTGCGGGCCAAAAAGCCCAGCCCATTTTCTTGGGTATAAAAGCTTCCTTAACTTCATAACAACCCTAAAACCTTGCACTAGCGGCAGCACACTCGTTCCAACCCTATTTTTGCCAAAAATTATCATCTTTTGCTTATGTTTTTCACTCCTCACTTGCTAATCCTTCAAGGTATGATCCCCTTCATAATTTTGCACATCTTTTATATATTTTTCGTTTAAATTAGTTAGTTTTTGCTTGCTAGGGCTAAGATTTGGGGGTTTCCTTCATAACTCTTTAATTAACCCACAAATCTTGTTAGTTTATGGTTTAAAATTGGTAGTTTTTAGTTATTGTTGTTAAAACCGTGCACATCATCGCCCAAATCAATTGTATTGTGAGTATATTTGAATAATGATTGAGATTTGGGTGTTTTTGTTGGAAAATTTCACAAGTCTACAAGATGTGCGCGGTAGTGCGCCTAACCCGCACGACCGTGCGGGGTGAGGTGCACCAGATCAGGCACTAGCAGTGCAGCTCGGAATCACTGAGCTGAACTACCTTGCACGGTCATCTGCACGGTCGTGCGCATGACCGTGCGTGCCGAAAAAAGTTGACTGCACTGCCGTGCACAAGGCAGTGCAGCCTTAGACCTAAGCCAAAACCAAGCTTGCACGACGGTGCACAATTGTGCACGGCCGTGCAACATGAGCAGAATCAGGTCAGAATGCATAAAGGTCCATTTTGGACATCCGGGACCTCCGTTTTTGGTATACTAAGAGCTGAGTATTCATTTTTGTTTGCAGATGGCCCACGACTTCCTCGGATTCGATAACAGAAACAAGAAGGAAGCCCCGTGTGTGGACAAACCGATGAAGCTCTGGAACTGACGGGATGCATTTGGTATTCCCATTGGGCTCAACTGGGACCTACTAACCATGCTGAATCAGCGTGAAAGGTTCGACGGGTTTATCTTGCCGTATATGGCGAAGCTGCTGAGTATCAACCGACCGGTCTACAGAGAGATTACGATTGAGTTCTTAGCGTCCTACTCTTACAAAAAACCAAAGGAGGGGGTGTATAAGAACTTTCACGACAAGGACAGTCGGTTCAGGCTCTGTAAGAAGTGGTACCATTGGTCGGTAGCGAGACTGGGGCGAAAACTTGGAATCTACAAGCATGAGGAGACCGATTCGGACGACTTTTGTGGTATCCACAGCTTCATAGATAATGCTGAGCGGGCTGCATTTTGGGAGTCAATTGCCATTGGTATTCCTTATAACCCGAGGTCGGCCAAGGCCACTAGGATTAGGGACCCGCATCTCCGCATGTTACACCATGTTTTCAGCCACACTATCTGTGGCCAAAAGGACAGTTCTGGGAACTGTCCCACTCCCGATCTACTCTACTTATACCATTTCTATAAGGGTGCCCCGATGAACTTGGCCGCACGGATGGCCGAGTTATTTCTTACTGCTAGGGGAACCAAAGACGGGAGTGAGATTCATGGCGGAGAGTACATCACCAAGATCGCTGAGGCCTTGGGCGTTCTGACCAACGAGGTCAAGGCCACGTTGACAGAGGTCACTACTAGGGTTACACTAGATCTCAGATCACTCAGGTCCCAGAACCTGATTGCTAACACAGATGAGGGCCCACGCCTTGTTGGCCACGGCATTATATGGGACCCCGTACCAGCAGTAGTGGAGAACGAGGAGATGCATGATCAGCATCCAGAGGGCGATGGTGAACCACCACATGACTCTCCACAGCACTCTCCTTAGCACTTCCCCCCACAGGACCAGCAGTGGCCACCCGACATTCCGACATACCCTGAGTTCTACACCCGGTTCTAGGAAATGGAGCTGAACGTGCACAACATCAGCGCACAACAGGTACAGATTAGACAGGACTAGCAGTATATGCGGTCTACTATGTATCGCGTGCAGCAGGATGTCAAGTACAGCTTTGAGTACCTTTTTGCCGGGTTGGAGTCAGTTCATCCGGGTTCCTTCGGTAACCCGCCCATGTTCCCTTATGGAGCACCACCTGGCGACCAGCCAGGAAGCTCCGGTCAGCACCACAGGAACAGAGGCGACCAGTAGCCGCAACCTCCTCATGCATGTAGTTGTTAGTATTTCTTTTTATTTTGCTTTCAGTACTTTATTTCCAGGTCTGCGTACCCAACACATTATGTGTTTAGTTTGTATTGTGTTTGAACTATTTTTCTTTCAGTATTTCAATATTCAGTGTTTAGTTTATTTTATTTTGTGGATGTTGATGAATGGGTTTGATGAGTTTGTTGTGTCAAGAATGTTGGGTATGCAGGTAACTAGCGAGCACCGTTATCGATGCTCATGTCGTCTATTTACCCGGGCGTTTCTTCGACACGAGGGGAGTATTATTCTTCTTTTTCACACTATAGATTGCAAATTCATAAACTCTTTCTATTGTCACATTGGGGACAATGTGAGTTTCAAGTGTGGGGAGGGATTATATCTTGTTTGTCCTCTTGTATATACATATATATATCTAAAAAAAACCTTTTCAATACATATATGTATATATATTCTTACAAACATCAAGCCTAACTAAATTTTGATAAAGATAACTTGAGGTGCGACAAACAGATGAGATACGAGCGTGTTAGATTCGTACACTTTCCCCATTTCCTTCCGGTTACGTGAGCATTTGAGCCTTAGAATAGATTTTCATTCCTTTGTCATGCTTTCGAGTGAGCCAGATGTTTTGTGCAATTTAGAACTTGTCAATAGTATACTTGTTAGATCAGATACGTGTAACATTGTACGAATATGATTGAGGCATTTAGGATACCCTTTTGATTTAGCCTTTTCTTTTCGTTCTATCTGTTTCCCGCACCCAAATGTTATCCACTAGTTAACCATGTTGAACCTAATCCCGTGTTTTTCCTATTGACCACATCATTTCACCACTAAACCAAATAGCCTTTTTCTTTTAAACCTTTTGTGTTAAAACTCGGTTTAGGTTATTGTTTAACTAGTATATGTGTTGTAAATAGTTCGTTTTCGGGTTTATATATTTAGAACCCGTATGTTGATTATATCAGTATTAGTTCGGTTATATATATATCATATATATATATATATAAATAGAACACCCTAAAATAGGGTGAATTAGCAGTGTTCGAGCAGTTTTTAGAGCTTTAAAGTTAGAAATTATAAGTGTAGCTCGATTTAAAATAAAAATCACCTATTTTCGTGTTTATGTTGTATAGTTGTTTTAGTTGATATTAGTTAGACATAACCGCCGGGTTTTAGCCGATTTGTCACTGTAAATATCCATTCCATACCCTTACCTTTGCCTAATAAGACCTCTTGATTTGTGTTTTTTCACACGTTAGTTGGTGAAGATTAGATCTTTTAACAAGCTTATGATATTGCACGATTCATTGTCTTGGCGATGGAGGCATTTACACATACACATTACACGTATGTATCATAAATAAAACCGTGTGTGTGTGAACATTGTGAGTCGTGTACGGGTTTGCGTGCTTGTAGATCGGAAGTGAGTCGTTGCTTTTTAGTTATCTTATCACCTGTTTCTATATCTTTGTTGGCTTGACTATTATCGTTTGAATAGGTTATATTTTGTCTTTGTTGCCACTAGGCGAGTTTTTCGTTTATTTCTGTTTAGTTGTTTGCTTGAGGACAAGCAAAGTTCAAGTGTGGGGAGGTTTGATATACGTTAAAATATACATATATAAATCCCCGATTAAACTCCCAAATTACGCGTTTTCGACCATAATTGCACGAATTCGGTACTTAGCTGCTTCATCTGTTCACTGCAGGTCTTAAACGGCGTCCCAAGAACAATGACGAAGAAACCGAGCGTAATCTGGACCAAATGGGAAGTTGCTGCAAAAATCAGCTAAGTCTGGAAATTGTGCACGATCGTGCACCCCTGGTGCACACCCGTGCAGACTCACTTGGCTCGGACACAGAGGGTGTGCACTGCCAGTGCGACCCGGAGTGCACATCAGGTTCTCGGGCACCTTGATCAGCACTACCGTGCACGTGCCCATGCGATTCAGATTCTAGGGTAAACTGCCAGTGCTCCAGGCAGTGCAGCCCTGGCACCCGGCTACAACCAGACCCGCACGACCATGCACCCTAGGTGCACGACCGTGCGGGATTCGAAGATATTTTCAGAGACTTCGTAGCCACTTGCACGTCACGTCAAAAAGTTAAAGTGCACGACTGTGCACTTTAGGTGCACGGCCGTGCACAAAATGAAAAGTTCTATAAAAACAGAGCAGACCACACTGATCAAATATTGGGTTTTCTTGAGTCAAAGTTGGGCGATTTTCTGGGCTAACGAAGTGCTGCACAGGCGTGGAACGAGCTCGGGAAGCCATCCGATCCATCCGTCATCATCCAATCCATCACATTCGCATTTCTATGGTTTGATCTTATAATCTATTTAGGATCCAAATCTGATTTTGTATGCTTATTGTGATGTTTATTTAGTTAATCGTACGCCTACGGGCAAGAACATTAGTATGTAGTATGTTAAACAATCGTTTGTATAGTTAATCATGTCTTGTATGAATTTGGCATTTTTCATGTTTGAATCTTGATGATCATAGTGCAACCTTGTTTCATTGTTAATGGATTTGAATTTATGTTTGAATGACTTTGATGATTATCGAATGTTTTACGCGGATACATGTTGAAAAACCGTCCGTTTAATCGTCCGGTAGTAGACTAGTTAACTTGTTTATATGTTTACACCATGAAACTGTAACCGGGTATTGGTTTGGTTAAAGTCAGTCGAATAATGATTAAAAATGGTTACCGGCACGTAAAAGGGTTTTAAAAGCTTAATGGTGCCGTTACTGATCTTTGACACGGTTGATGATCTTTGCTAGTTATTTTGGTAGAAATAGCGATCTTAGTAGATCTGTGTTCAAAGTTGGTAAAATGGAATATGTTGTGAAATGCTCTAATTTATGCTAGTCTCGGTGGTTGTATTGTTATTCGGTATTGCTTTCCTTGATTAGTGAGTGTTAGGATCTGAGTTTGATTGTTTTGATTTGTTTAGAGTAGAATGAGAATTGAATGAAGTGAATATATATGGAAAGTGTAGCGGAATGATAAACTATAATCAAAACAAAGGAATAAATGTTTTCTTAATTGAAAGCTTTCATTAAATCGAAAGATTACAATCAAATACAAGTACTCCCCCTCAGCCTGATCACACAGTGATTGTTTGTCTGGGAGAATGTTGTGTGTGACCTATAAAACAGTACAAGCACTGTTCTATTTATATACAAATCTAAACCACTGGTGACCTAGGCTGACGTCACCTAAGATAGTGACCTCTAACAGAATAATAACATACAACATCTGCCCTATACAAACTACTGTTATATTACAAAACACTGTAAGGTAAACTACTATTGAGGGAAATCTCTGATGGTCTTGTATCATCTGTTGGAGCCTAAATGTTGTTGGCTCCAACAGATCTTTAGTCTTCAGTACTTGATCAGCAGTTGTTCTTCATCAGACCTTTGGTCAGCAGTTGTTCTCTATCAGTTGTTATCCAGCAGTCCTTTGTAGCAGCAGTCGTCATAGCAGTTGTTTGGGTGGATCAGTTGTTAGGGTCAACAGTCTTATGGGAAGAGTATGTTGTAAAGACTGTTTATTTATGTGGATCAACTGTTAGTATATTTTGGCTTTTCAATCATCTGTCTTCTTCAGGTCAGCAGACCCAACAATCTCCCCCTAGAACAGATGATGCCAAAACTAGACTTTATTCTTGATCTTTATTTCTCATCAGACTTTCTCTGATTAGACCTTTGAATTCTAGCTCAAAGTTCAAAGAGTAGAGGTCTTCTGCATCTCTTTCAGCTCAAGGTTCAGCAGTGTTTGGAGGTCATCTGCACACAGGCTATATGCATTATCCATGCTTAGCTTTTGAGCTTCTCCACCTAACCTAAGCAAAGTCAATTCATGGGTGTCTTTGTTGACCTTCCATTTTAGAATTTTTGAGTCAGAGGATTTGCTGAGATGCACTTTTATTCTAGATGAGTTTGGTGATGGAGGTCTCCCAATGAGTTCTCTGAGCTTTTCAGTAATGGGATCTGAGAAAAAGTGTACTTGATTGAAGAGGCCCTCCTTTATTTAAGTATCAGCAAACTTCTTCTGATCTTCTTCAGACATTTCTTTCTTTTTCTTGAATTGTCTTCTAGCAGCAGCTGATAGATCAGAAGTATCAAGTAGGCTGTCTAATGTAAAAGCTTGTTGAGGTCTCTTCATCAGTGGTTCGTCAGAGTAGACAAGTTTTCTAGGCAGGTTAGGATCTTTCTTCCTGTTTTCTTCCAGTTTCTTGTATGTTTCAACCAACCTCAGCTCAGACCACCTTGCAACTGACCTCATCTCCCCATAGTCAGCAGCCACAATTTCTTGTCTCATTCTTTTGAATTTCAAGGCTCTGACTGGATCTCTACCTGTACTAAAATCAGGGGCAGAGACCTTAGCTGGGGGATTCTTATCCATCTTTTCAATTCTTAAGAGTTCTTCTCTGAGAGCATGAGTGGTCCAGCCTGCAAACTGTTTCTTTTTTGCTTTATAAGGCATGGTTGCCAAGATCTGTTCAAGAAGTGATTCCCTAACCTCCCTTTCCATGTCACTGCTGAGAGGCATGGTAGACATGGAGTTGCTCAGGGTCTTAGCAAAATCTTCAATCTTTCTCAATTTGCTAAGCTCTGCTGAATGGATGCCCTGAGCAGTCCTGTCATCTTTCCCTTTGCATTTCTCTTTTATGATGACATCTGCCTGTTCAGCCTTGTATTTTAGATATGTGTCTATGTTTAGGGGAATAGGAGAATGTGGAAGAGAAGGGAAAGATCTTTCAGATGGTTGTTCAGTATTATAGAAGGATTGCATTTCCCCCTTGAGTTATTCAAGTTCAAGGGAATACTAAACAGCCAATGGTGTGATGGTTGGTGGTGGTCTATGGGAAGTGAATTGTGATGTGTGTGGTGAGAATGATGAAAGTGGAATGGCTGATATGGGTGTAGATTGTGTGGTTGAAGTGGTAAGTGGTGATGTGTGAATGTTTTCATCCTGTACAACAAAGTTAGATTTCCTCTTCCTTTTGTATAAGATTTTTGGCGATGGTGGTGTAGAGGCAGTGGTGGTATTAACATCTGTTGGCACTTTAGTAGGACCAGCAGATGTTTGGGATTTAGGTGGTGATGTGGTTGTAGGTTCAGATGTTGGTTTGGTGGTAGTGGTGACAGGTTCAGATGTTGTGGTGGTATTAGTGGTTTGGGTGGCAGCAGTGGTTTTAACAGCCAGTTTGGATGGTGGTTGTCTGATATGTTTGGCTGGCATTTTCTTTGTCTTAGAGGAACCCACATCTTCAACATCCTGCTGTTGTTCCCTTTTCTTTTGTATCAAAGCCTCTGCCTTAACTTCCAAAGTGTCAGCCCTCATTTGCTTATCTTCAGTAGCTTTTTCAGCTTCTTTATTAGCAGAGTTGTCCACTTCTTTAGCTTTGCTGGTTTGTTGTTGTTGTGGTGTTGTTTGGGTAGACCCTGGTTTGTTGGCAGACTCTGATTGACCTTTTTGTGAAGGTGGACAACGAAAGGGATCTAGCTTTGGCAATCTATCTCTGCCACTCTCCCCCTTTTTGGCATCACCAGTTGTGAATTCATCATCATCTTCAGCTCTGAGAATGGTGGTAGGGGCAGAGCCAGTGGTCTTCAGCAGATGGTCTTTAATGGCCTGAATGTCTGCATGGGTATCTTTGTACCTAGCATCTACCATGTTTCTGATTTCTACCATGTAGGTTTCATAAGTCTGATCTGCTAGTTTTCTGTGAGCTATGATGATGGGAGAAACAGATTTCCATAGCTCACTAACAATATCAGAGGTGGATGGTTGACTCTTGGTGAGAGTAGCCAAGGAATCCAATATTGACTTAACATTAGATTTGATATCAGCAACAGAGGTTTCAATGGACTGGACTCTGGCTGTCAATTCTTGGTATTTTAACTCATGTCATAAGTTAATAGGATCATCATAATTCCTACCAGTGGTAGTTGTAACTGGTTCAGTCCTAGGAGGTGAGTCCAAAGGATGAGAACCAGATGCCCCTTTTTCTTGGTTCTGGGGACTTCCAACTGATTTTGGGGACACTATAGTGGCCTCATTAGTTGTTGCCTTCAAGGGAGTCTTAGTTATGTAACCACTGTCCTGTTGTGAGACAATGGTCTCTACATCAGTAGTGGCTGCTCCACTTGAAAATTCACCTAGAGTTTCATTGAACTCTAGGGGTGTAACCTCCTCTTCTGCTTGTGGGATGGCTGATTGAATTTCCTCAGTCCCAGTCACTTGTGGAGGTATACTCTCATTGATAGGTGAAAGAGAGGAACTGTGATTTTCCTGAGTTTTTTCAATAGCCTCAAACAGAGGTTGCATGGTTTGAGGAACATGTGATGGTGAAAGTGGAGGAGTAAAAAGAGAATTAGCCCTGGGAGAGGGGCTTTTGAACATATGGCCAAGTGACTCAAATGTATCATGATGTGTTTCCCCTTGGCTTACAACATGATCCTTTTGTGAGGATGCATGAGGAGTTTGGACAGGTTGAGATATTACCAACTGTTGTGAGGAACTAACAACAGTGGTTTCTAGTAGCTTTTGTGTTGCAACAGGGTTATCTTCTGGTATCTCATCTTCCAGAAGTCCCCTTTTTGGTTGAGTGGTGGTTTTTGTGGATGGACGTTTTCTTTTGGAAATGGCTGGTGTGGGTTTCACAGCACTGGATGTAGTGCCATGATCACCAGGAGCAGTGGGCTCAACAACAGAGGTTTGGACAACAGTTGTTGTCATAGTCCTCTTTGTTTGTGTTTTGGAAACTTTTGACACTTTTGATACTTTTTCTTGGGTGTTTGAACCCAGCATTCTTGTGAAAGTTTCATCAGTTAGACTCTTCATTTGCATAGACTCACCCTTTTTAAAATCTTTTTCAGGTAAAACCTTTTGAAGGATTACACTCAAAATTCTTGGGTAAATTAAAAAAGCATTATTAGACCCAGACTTTATGGCTTTCACATTTGACACTAAGTCCATAAACAGTCCCTGGGATAAATTGAAGTCAAAATCTGATAGCATAGCATAGCCCAAGTACTGAATCCTCAATGGGATTTCATTAAAGGAAGTGGACTTAGCAGAGACACAGAGAAGGAGGGTATGAAAGAAAAATTTCATGACTGGTGGGAGAAACTTTTTGAAAAGTGTTGACCCAGTCATCTGTGCATCATAACCTCTTTCCTGAAACTCTGTGTGAAGCCCTGCCTTAGGGAAAGAGTCATTACCTGACAGGTCATTAAGTGAGAAGGTTATGGATAGGAGTTCAGGGGTAATGACGATACTTGTCTCTCCATCTTTTGAGATAATGGAAGTAGGCTTTTTGTCTTGAAGTAGAAACTCAGCATTCAACCAGAATTCTTGGAGGGTATCAAGATAGATAGGGGTGTCAGCGGTTAGGATTGTCAGGTATTTGGATTGTAAAATGATGTCAATGGTGGAATGGAATGGAGTGTTTTCATCTGGTTTTACCAGATATGGGAGGTAATTGTGGGTGGCTTTAGCTTGAAGATCCATTGTAATGGATTACGAATGTGAGAGTGAGTGGAATTAGATTAAGGGTTTGAGAATGAAGAAGGCGGTTTCAGTATTTTGAATACAATGAGACAGTGTAACGACTGTTGTAATAAAACAGGGTTTTTATAGTCTCTGGTGAAACCGCTGATGTGGCCAAAACTCTGCTTGTAGGAGCAGACGTGGCAAACATCTGGTGGTGTACAGCTGTTTTGACAAACATCTGATGCAATCAGCTGTTGTTTTACCAAAGTGTTGATGCTAACAACAATTTTTTTAATAGATATATGTATATATGTATAGATATATATATAGATAATAAAACAGTTGTTTTATCTGATCAGAGGGTTGAAACAGATTTTTCAACTTAACAGTGGATAGAATGGATGAAACAGTGGTTGTTTTATCTTTAGCAGATTTTTCAACCAAAAGGCTATTTTTAAGGATGGATTTTGATTTTCTGAAACATTTTAATGCTTTTATTAAAAACATTTGTGTTGTTTAATCCATCTTTAGCATACCAATTCTAGAAATCAGATTTGTAAAGGTAGATGTGTCTAAAGCTTTTGTCAACACATATGCCAACTGATCCTCTGTTGGAACATGGTGCAGAGAAATCAAACCTTTTTCATAGCTATCCCTGACAAAATGATGTCTGATGTCTATATGTTTGGTGGTTGAGTGAGAGACTGGATTCTTGATGATATTTTCAGCAGTTTGACTATCCAACATGAGTGGAGTCTTTAGTGCAGTTATCCCAAAATCCAGCAATTGATTTTGGAGCCACATGAGTTGGGCTGTACAGCTTGCAGCAGC
Organism: Ambrosia trifida; assembly: GCA_028751855.1. Lineage (NCBI taxonomy): Eukaryota > Viridiplantae > Streptophyta > Magnoliopsida > Asterales > Asteraceae > Ambrosia > Ambrosia trifida. The sequence continues at coordinate 70,072,556 of CM054129.1, read as the reverse complement.
AATGTATTCAGCCTCAGCTGTTGAGGTGGAAACAACTGCTTGCTTTTTGCTTTGCCAAGAGACTAAGGCATTCCCTAGAAACTGGCACCCTCCTGATGTAGACTTCCTTGTGGTGTGACAGCCAACAAAATCACTATCTTAATAACCTGAAAGCTCAATGTTTCCATTAGCAGGATACCAGATACCAAGTGTGGGAGCACCTTTTAGGTATCTGAATATCCTTTTCACAGCAATGAGGTTTGACTTTCTGGGTGAAGCCTGGGATATTGCACAGACACAAGTGGCAAACATAATGTCTGGCCTAGATGCAGTTAAGTACAATAAAGACCCAATCATGCATCTATAATGTGTTTGGTCAACCAGTTCATCCTTGTCATCAATAGTGAGTAGCTTGACTGTACTCATGGGTGTACTACATGGCTTACAGTCATTCATCTCAAATCTAGTTAACAAATTTTTCACATATTTATTTTGATGAATGAACGTGCCATTTTGCAGCTGTTTCACTTGGAGACCAAGGAAACACTGAAGTTCACCCATAGCACTCATTTCAAACTCTGCTGTCATGAGTTCCCTAAACTCTTCACACATTTTGTTACATGTGGATCCAAAAATGAAGTCATCCACATATATTTGAACAATCATTAAATCTTTCCCTCTCCATTTCAAAAATAAGGTTTTATCAATTTTACCTCTTGTGAAACCAATGGATAAGAGAAAAGTGGAAAGAGTTTCATACTAGGCCCTTGGTGCTTGCTTGAGTCCATACAGAGCTTTATTAAGGTTGTAGACATGATCAGGATGGAATGTGTCTTCAAAACCAGGTGGTTGACATACATAGACCTCCTCCTGAATTTTGCCATATAGGAAGGCACATTTGATATCCATCTGATACACCTTGATGTTGTGGTTGACAGCAAAGGCTAGAAAGAGTCTGATAGCTTCTAACCTTGCTACAGGAGCAGAGGTTTCATCATAGTCTATTCCTTCTTCTTGTCTGAAGCCTTGAACCACAAGCCTGGCTTTATTCTTGACAGCTATACCCCTTTCATCCGTTTTGTTTTTGAAGACCCACTTTGTACCTATTGGATAAACATCCTTCGAGACTTGCGTGTGTGCGTTAAACCCGGCGATTCCACGAATCACCAATCCTTGTACACAAGGTTATGGACCGACTCCCAATGATCCCGCGGATCATTGTAACGACTCCCGATGATTCCTAGAATCATCGTAACAACTCGACTGACCCAGTTAAGTACGTAATATGCATGACTCGCTAAGTTAGACTTACTAGTTTAGTCAATGTTACCAACCTGAGTTTGCCGGGTGTCACATCATCCCCCTGTTGAAAGAATTTTCGTCCCGAAAATTGCTCAAAGCCAAAAAGGAGAGACGAAAGAGAAGAAAAATTTTCCGATTGTCACATCATCCCCCTGTTGAAAGGAATCTCGACCCGAGATTCATTCAGCTTCAGCAGAGACATGTCTTGATTCGAACGCGCGCTTAGGAAATAAATGGGGATACTTAGCTTTCATTTGATCTTCCCGTTCCCACGTGAACTCCGGTCCACGATTTGAGTTCCAACGAACTTTAACAATGCGGATTTTACTCCGACGAAGTCTACGGATCTTATAGTCGAGAATTTCAACCGGTTCTTCCACAATACGCAGACGGTCATCCACCTTGATCTCTTCGAGAAGGACAACCAAAGATTCATCCGCCAGACACTTCTAGAGATTAGAGACATGGAAGACATTATGAACTTTACTGAGTTCAGTTGGCATATCAAGCCTGTATGCTACCGGTCCAATCCATTCCAGAATTGCGAACGGTCCCACATACCGAGGATTCAATTTGCCCCGCTTCCCAAAACGTATAACGCCCTTCCAAGGAGACACCTTCAATAAAACCCTGTCGCCAACCTCGAATCTCGCCTTCCTCTTTTCTTCCATCTCTTTGTTTTCAAGCTTTTAATAAACTCATTGATGGTCCAGTATTGGTACGCATCCTTCTCCTTGAGTACCTCGATGTGTTGATTCTAGTATAGTGGCAATGCATCAGCGAACTTGTCCACCAACTCAGACATCGGTATATTGATCTCATAACTTGAATGTTCAGTCAATAAGTGACAGTACCTCGGAATCAACTCCTTCAGCGTCTCATTTCCTATATAGCTGAAGTTCTCAAACTCTTTTCTCAACTCCATTCTAAGCTTCCTCGTCTTTTTATTCCTATCGTGACGATTCCTTAACATATCCCACAATTGTTTAGAAGTGGTGCACGACCCAAACTAATGTAAAAGATCAGTGTTAATGGCCTGGGACAGTTGGGAAAACGCCTTCTTTTCCACCGCAAACTTCTTCTTCTCATCTTCAGCAAGACTCTCTAATGGAATTGGTTCACCTGTGTTCGCCAAAACCGGAGCAACATAACCCTTAGCAATCATTTGCCAAGCTTCCGTTCCTTCTAATCCCATTCCCTCTAGATGAATCTTAAACTTTGTCTTCCATTGGTTGTAGTCTACCATTTCCATCAACTTTGGTGGACGGCTCCCACTACTTGAAGATAAGTCATGAATAAGTGTCGAAATCGCATTGGTAATCTGAGAGTGTACCGCCGCTGCTGCAAATCCCCAGTAATCAGCCATAGGTTGTGGTTGAGGTTGTGCAACTTGTTGGGGCATAGAACTAGTCATCGCCAAATAGTTAATCGGTTGGGATGGTTGACTAGTCTTCTGAGCAGCTACCGACCAAGGATCCATAGTTGTCTTCTGTTGTGGTGTTGTAATAGGTAGTGGTGTTGTAGGAAAGTTCCACGTATCGCTCTAAAAATGATAAAACACGAAACGATTAGGAAAATTTAACAACAATTTTTACGTTCGACCCTTTTGAAGTATCGTGTGGTCGAATGTAAAATTTAATCCAAATTCGACCGTTTGACAAGGTTCGAATGTAGAAAATAAAAGACTCGTTTCACTTTCGACCAATTTAACCCACGTTCGACCACCCGATTGGTCGAATGTACCACTTATGGTCGAATGAACAACAACACACTAAAACTTTCTAGGTTCGACCAAATAACACTCCACGTTCGACCAAATACTCCCTGGTTTGACCTAAAATCTCCACTCTCGACCAAATCTCCCTAGGTTCGACCCTTTCATTTTGAAAAACGGTTATACTTTGAAAATCAGTTATTTTGATCCAAAATTTTCAAATGTCGATGAAATTTGATGATCTTATGTTGGTTTTGCTTCGGATTGGATTTGGAACAAGTTTAACAAAGAGAATTTTGAATTTTATCCATGAAAACAAGTTCAAATCAATCAATTTAACATCAAATTCAAATGTTCAATGAAAAACAGAAAGTTTTGATCAAAATTGGGTCCAAATCAGCTGTAAAATTATCAATTTGTGGTTGTTTGATCCTTATGGCTCTGATACCACTTTGTATGCGTACAGGATCGGCTAATCAACAAAGAATATGATCAAACAAGTTCAATTCAGGTGTGGAATCCCTGAATTGATCACAAAATGATAATAAAACTAGCAAAACACACAAATCATCGTAAACACATTCATTTCAATCATTAACATAATCATTTACACTTGGAAAGCTTGTTTATAATGATATTAATCAATTACAGACTTATCAAAAACCCTAGGAAGAGACACACTCTGAGAGGGAAACAAAATGACTAAAAGTTAAACATTCAAAAATGATTCAGCCTTATATAGACCTGCACATTCGCCCAAATAGCTTGGTCGAATGTGCAGGTTCGACCGTTCATATAGGGTGAACCTGGACATATATACATGCAAATCTTCATTCGACCTCTCAGATCCTCCTTCGACCATTCACTTCTACCTTCGACCAGTTACTTTCCACCTTTGACCAAACGACATCAACAAAACATATTATAATTTGCAATTCAATAGCACTAGTCGCACTTTCGTGTATCTACAGCAATCAAAGAAGCAAACATCTGTTGCAACTTCAATTGCTGAAGATGAACACATTGTAGCTGCAAGTTGTACATCACAGATACAATGGCTCCAATATCAACTTCTTGATTATGGAATCAAAGAGACCAAGACACGATTGCTTGTAGACAGTAAATCTGCCATTAGCATCATTCAAAATCATGTTCAGTTCTCAAAGACTAAACATATTGAAATCAGGTATCATTTCATAAGCGATTGCTATGAAAAAGGCAAGATTGAAGTGAAGCATGTGACAACAGCTAATCAAATATCTGACATATTCACTAAACCCCTTGACACATCAACATTTCATAAGTTAGTATCCATGCTTGGGATGCTAAATTTGAAAGTGTTTCTTTTACTTTTTTGCACATATTTTATTTTTCGCTTACATCTGTATTGTTCTAAAACTTCTGAAAAACAAAAAGAGAGAAACTACTGATGTACAAAACATCAGTATGGGAATATATTCTGAAAAATGATTAACTTCTGATAAAATAAACTTCAGAAGTTATGAATAAAGTGTTCATAAACATTCTAATCAGTTGTTAACAATACTGAAGAGATAATGGGAACTACCGATGATAGTTGTTCTTCATCAGCAGTTTTGTCATTAAGGGTAAATAAGATATTTCACAGTTCAGAAGTTTGACCTAGGGCGGTTATAAACTTCTGATAAACACCTTTTCCAACACTTATCCTTTCAAAAAGCAAAATTCCCTCCTTCTCTCTCAAACACTCTCAAATCCTTAACCTGCAAACAAAAACATTGTTCGATCCACACACACACAAACCACATGGCTCTAACACTGAAACAGGGACACAATCAAGGAGGCTACTTTGAGAAACATGAAGCCTGGTCCCAATATGACGAAATCATTGATTTAGTAGTCAAATCCCTATACTTCACTTCCCTCACCATTGATCCTCCAATCCATACTGAAACTCTAAATGAGTTCTGGGCGAACGCGAAGACGGTGATAGTGAATGATCAAGTGATCTCCCTCAAATCAATCATCCAAGGGAGAACAATGGCAATCACACCAGCAAATTTGGGGATTAGACTGGGTCTAGATGATGTGAATGCCCCAGATCAATTTCCAAACTCTGAAATTCATTTGACCATGACAGAGTGTGGTTACCAAGGTACTCTCTCACATGCTACTATCTTTAAGAAGTTTTTTGAACCAAAGTACAAACTTTTGTTTCATTACATCATCATGTGTTTGAGTCCAAAAATTGGATCTTATGATCAGATGCCCTCTACTTTTCAACCTATTTTTCATTCCATTGTGAATGAAACAAAATTCAGGGCATCAGCACTTTTCTTTAATGAGTTAGTGTTACATCACCTAAATTCTAAAAAGAAGTTTTTGTTGTATCCAAGGTTCATTATGCAATGCATAATTAAAGAAGTTGGAGAAGGGGTGCGTGTGGGTAAAACAACTGTTTTAAACCCTTTAACCTCACTAGCATACTCAAGGCATAACAAACCGGCTACCTGGCCAGAAGATGACCAAGGGGAACCAGAAACAGAAACCCACCAGCCTTAAAAGAAAAGCAGTTCAGAAAGTTGAGATGCCTGAAACTGTTGATGTGCAATCTGCACTTGTAAAAGATGTGACTGAAACATCCTCTCAGTCTCATCCATCTCAAACCCCCACAAGAACCCCAATTACCATTCTTTTCAAAAGAAAGAAAATCAAGAAAACCATACCAACTGACCCCCTTTTGAAACTGCTGAACCTTTACCCCAAACTACTGAACCTGAACCATCAACCATTGAAATTGCCAAACTTCTCTCTGGGCTAAAAGAGACTATCCTATTAGAACATGTCAGTCCCCAACAACCGCATCAAACAGGGGGCATACCTTTAGACTTTGACATGAATGTGGATATCCATAGCCCTAACCCAAGAGATGAGGATGAACCAGGGTTTCTAAGCCCAAACATAGAGACCTTAGGTACCTTTGAGGCTGCTACTACTCATTTACCACCCAGTGGTGGATTTGAGGACAGAAGTAACATAGCTAAGACCTCACTTGTCGCAACTACTGATGAAGGCTTAATGCCTGAGGTAGGAAATCCTCTGAACCAAGAATAAGAGGTACATGAGACAACTGGGTTGGGCCCTGCTCATGATATAATTGATACTGTCCTCATTGAGGATATCATCAGGGATTCAGATGATTCCATTGATTTGGACGATGATTCACAATCCACTAAACATGAATTCACGGTTGCTAGTGAAGGTCCTGCACCTGGTGTCTCTAAGCTCAAGGAGCTGGTCAAACCAGATCAGGTTAAAGTCCACTTAATCCCTGATTCCCCTAATGTGGGATCTTCAGTACATCCTGAAGATCACCCAAAAACACATCCCTCAGTAAAAATGCCTACCCAATTCCGTAGGTCTCCAAGCATAGATCTGAACCTACTATGCAACCTAGATGGTGCCCTATACCAGATGATGAACACCCTTATTGCCAATCACCTCAAATCTTTCACAACTGCTTGGGAGTTGAAAACCACAACTCAATTTGAGGTGATAAACAAGAAACTTGGTGAGTTGTCCAACAAAATTGACAACAACTCAAGACAGCTTGCTGAACTCTCTGGTAGAACTTCTCAACCTGGCAGGCTTCCAGAAGTGGATGAAGCCAAAAAGGGGGAGAAGATTAAGGAATCAATGGAGTCATTGGAAGCAAGGATAAAGGCAAGAGTGGCTCTACAACAACAACAACTGCTAGAAAAAGCCAAGAAACAAAAAGAAGATCAACAAAGGCATGTTTCTAGAACTGAAGTTGAAGATGAAACTTCCCAATGCCATAATGATGAAACCCCTGAAGACTCTGAAAGTACAAGACAATCCTTCAGTAGTTGATAATTCTATCAACACTTCAGCAGTTAACACTTCCATCTTACAAACAACTGAAGAGCCTTCCAAACCAACTAAACAACAACCAACTCATATTCCATGGACTACAACAACTCAAATGATTGTGCTATGCCCTTCTCCAATTTCAATGTCCAAAGAATTACTAGAAAAGAGCTTACTTGCAGCCCAAAGAAAGGCTAAGGAAAATGAGATCTGGAACAACTTGGAAGCAAGGGAAGACTTGAGCTTAAATGAAAAGCTTCAAGCTTATGAAGCAGAGTTGAATCGACAAACTGAAACAGAAAGAGTTGCTGAAGAAGACAAAAGACAACAACTGGTGTCTTTTATTACAAAGAACAGCAAGACAAAAGCCTATTCACTCAAAGGGCTCTCAATGGATGAGCCCACAAGAAGAGCTCAACTTGTTGCTGACAAGACTGCAACAGAGAAGGATAGAAAAGCCAAGATAGCAGAGATAATTAAAGAACTGATAGCTAATGACTATGGTTCAAAAGCCTCAGTGTCAAAATAGAGAGAAGACAAACTACTGGACACATACAAAAAATACAAGGTTGACAAGGCTGCAAATCCAAAGAAGTACAAAACTTCTAAAGTATCAACTTCAGTAGTTAGAACTTCTGGTGTCAAACAAAGACCTGCTACCAAAAGAAAGCCAGAGGACAATACAAAGACTGATTTAAAGATGGTGTTTCTAGAAGGCAACACAGTTGTACAAGGAGACTTTGATATTGAAGAAAAGCCTCTGATAACACAGTTCAGGGATCCTTCAAAATTTGCTTACCAAATCCAGAAGACTGTAACTAACAAACTACACACAAAGACAGAAGTGAATCCCACCTTAGAGTCACAGAAATAGAGAACATCCAACACTCAGGAGCATCCCAGGGATCCAACATGGTTCCCTATACTTTAGATTTTGACAAATCTAAAGTGCTGATCATCAGATGGTCCTGTTCTGATTCCAACTCAGTATTAGTGACAAGAAGAGATCTTACAAGCAAGGCCTTCAAATCCATGAATGAACTGAAAAATCTATCAACACAAGACTTGCTTACAATTCAACATCTAGAACCTCAACAAGGATCTCTCACTGATGAACAGCTGAATCAATTGAAGAATTCCATGTTCAAGGAAATATGGAAGATAGTCAATGACAGAAGAAAACAACAATAAGGAATTAGATAAGGTTTTGGCTTGATCAATCCAGGGGAGATTGATAGGACAGAAAGGATTGAGGAAACCACTTTTGCAAACCTTTGTCTAATTCATACTTCTGCAAATTATTCTAAGTACAGAACTACTGAAGAAAGAAGACAAAAGTACTGCAGAAGGATTCAATAAGTACTCAAGAACATAGATCAGAAGTTCTGAAGTCAAATCAGACAAGTCCACTGAAGAACTACTGAAGACAAATTACTCATCAGTAGTTTGTCATTCATCAGCACTTGTAATAGAATCTTTCCACCGCCCTTATGTTTTAGTAGTTTAATTGTTTATTATTAATTTATCTTTTTGTACAAGTTCCAAGACTGCAACTTGTTGCACTTGCTTTTGTATCAACGTTCATGCATCTGTAAGTCTATAAATAGATGGGTTCATCCCTTTGTTTTAGACATTGATTTTAATTGAAAATTGAAATCCTTCAAAGCTTATTATTGTTATTTCCATTTCATTAACTGAGAATCTATTTGAGTATTTATTGTAATTCACATTCAATACTTAGATTCTCATTAACTTGTCTTTAGTTTGCAAACATCCAGGGGGAGTAATAACGCCTGTTGGTAGTGTAACTTTACACACTTAGTCCGCTGTGCAAATCTGATTGAACTTGCTAAATACATAAGTGTTAACTAGCAAGTAACCCTTCAAAGAACATACTGATCCAACAGGATGTTTTAGATCATTTTTGAGAATGACCACCCCTTGGTCAAATACGTTTCCATTTAAAAAAATTACAAAGTAAACAATTCATAAATAAAATTGTAACAAAGTAAAAAAAATATAAAGTTAACAATTTATAACAAAAAATTATAAACGATTGCTTATATACCCGTGTAACGTAGAGGCCATTCATTTGACTCATTTTTTTATTTAAATCGGTCCATTTACCGGTTAGTTGATCCATGTGTCGTGTTGTAGATGCGTTTTGCGACTAATGATTGGATACTAACATATGTTAAGTTTTTGTCAATATGGGCGAAGGTATGATAAAGTGGGCGAAGGAAGAATGCTAATGGACGAAGGTAGACTGGAAGCTGACAATGATATACGTTCGTACCTTTGGAGTGGGCGAATGTGGAAAACTTCCACATTCGACCATAACAACTGGGCGAACGTGCAGAGTCTATATATAGATTTTGTGTTTTTGTGAATGTAATAGGGTTGTCAGTTGTGTATGTGTTAAGGTCAGGTTCCAGGTTATTTTGTGAAAGTCTGTAATTGATCTAGATTAACGTGTGTGTGATTGTAATTGAATATTTGAGAAAGTTAATCTATGAAAAAGGTTTGAAAATGATATTGATTGTGTTTTGATTAGAGTTTTATCAATTTGTTCAGAACTAGGGTTTCCGCACCTGGTTTTGTAACTTGTATGATCATATAATCCTGTTTTAGTCAAAATCTTACGCTTACAAAGTGGTATTAGAGCCAAGAGGATCATACAACAACAAATTTGATAAACTCAGAGCTGATTTGGACATGTTTTTGATCAAAATACATCTGTTTTTGCATAAACATGGTTTTTGAGTGTTTTTGATTGATTTAGAGTTGAATTAGTGGTTAAAATCAAGTTTTCCAAGAATTAAAGTTGCTCCAAATCAATTCCGAAGCATAACCTGATTAAGATCATTCAAATCCATAAACTTTTGAAAATCTGAGATCAAAATAACCGTTTTTCAAAGTGTAACCGTTTTTCAAAGTGTGATCTGGGCAAAATGGGCGAACCTGGAACCTGAGTGGTCGAAAGTAGGGGTGTACAAAAAGCCCGCGGCTCGAGGCTCGCTCGAAACTCGCTTGAAAAAAACTCGAAAAAAGCTCGCTCGAAAAGGCTCGTTTTGTTTTCGAACCGAGCCGAGCTGGCTCGTTTTGAAATCGAGCCGAGCTCGATCGAGGGGTGTTCAGCTCGTAGCTCGGCTCGTGGCTCAGCTCGTGGCTCGGCTCGATGGCTCGACATATGGCTCGACTCAGGCTTGTGTATGTGTAATTAATATATAGATGAAAGTAATATATTTTGGCTCCAAACCCAATTCTAAAATTCAAATTTTGAAATTCCCACCACCCATACTACCTATCTACCTCACCTCTTCATAATCCAATAAACCCTAACTTAGAAAAATAAAAAATATACATGTATATGTGTAATTTTATTTATTTATTTTTTGTTTTTTTATTTTATAAATATTTGAAAAAAAAATAAAAAAAAATAACGAACTGGCTCGAGCCAGCTCGAGCTCGGCTCGAACATTTACGAGCCGAGCTCGAGCTCGACTTTTCAGCTCGACTAGAAAAACGAGCCGAGCAGAGCTGGCTCGTTTTGTAATCGAGCTCAAGCTCGAGCTCAGCCTGGCTCGGCTCGGCTCGACTCGTGTACAGCCCTAGTCGAAAGTAGTTGTTTTTAGGCGAACCTGAAAATTGTTATTGAAGTTTTCACTTTCGGGTAAATTTTTCCACATTCGACCGGTTCTCTTTGGGCGAAAGTGGAAGTGTGTTAGATTGTTTTTTACTTTCTGGTGAATTCTACATTCGGGTGTTACTGTTTGGGCGAACCTAGAATCAGAAGGGACGAAAGTGATAGATTTCGGACGAACGTGAGACTTTTTGGGCGAACCTAGGCTTAGTTTTTGGAAAATTTTCTATGTGTTGGTTTTTCGAAGTTCGTGATCATGTGGAATTTTCCGACTACTCCGAGACCAGCAACGACACAACCACAACAGCAAGTGATGGACCCATGGACAGTGGCAGCACAAAAGACGAGTACACAGTCTTCGCAACCGATAAACTACATGGCGATGACGAGCTCGATGCCTCAAAGTGTAGCACCTCCAGCACCACAACCTGACTACTGGGGAGTAGCAGCGGCGGTGGTAAACACTCAAACTACAAATGCTATTTCTACATTGATTAACGATTTGTCTTCAGGTAGCGGGAATAGACCACCGAAGCTCATGGACATACAAGAATACAATCAGTGGCAGAACAAGTTCAAGATTCATTTAGAAGGCATGGGAGTGGAAGGAGCAGAGGCATGGAGTATGATTGCTAAAGGTTACACAGCACCGATTTTGGAGAATACAGGTGAAATGATTCCGCTGGAAAGCTTAACTGAGGATGAGAAGAAGAAATATGTGGTGGAAAAGAAAGCCTTTTCCCAATTGACTCAGGCAATCACAAATGATCTGCTGCATCAATTTGGGACTTGTACAACCTCTAAGCAATTGTGGGATGTACTTAAGAGGAGGCATGATGGGAATGAGAAAACGAGAAGTTTGAGGATGGATGAACTGAGAAAGGAGTTTGAGAATTTTTCTTATATTGCAAATGAAACTTTAAATGAATTAACTCCTAGATATAGTCATTTGCTAACTGAATTGTCTAGTTATGGTATACAGATTCCTATGAAGAATTTGGTGGATAAGTTTGCAGATGCTTTACCACCTTACTGGGATCAGCATGTGGAAGTTCTCAGGGAGAAGGATGCATATCAATACTGGACTATTCAAGAGTTCATACAGAAGCTGGAAAACAAGGAAATAGAAGAGAAGAGGAAAGCTAGAAGAGCACAGGTTCCTCAGAATCCTAGCTTATACTTTGGAGGTACTCCAGTTCCTGTGAGTAACTCAAGTTCAGGAGGGATAGTTGCACCACATGTTGCATGCATTTCCAATGTTATGGAATCACCAAAACCTACCATCAATTACATGGCACAAACTTCATCCTACTCACAACCATCATACACACAACCACCACCACAACAACAATACAACAATTCCTACATTTCACCATTTTCCCCAATACAACAAGCATCTTTCTATACTGCTAGCCAATCTCAACAACCAATGAACCAAGTTACTCAACCTAATCAACAACAAGTGGTTTTGGAGACTTCTAACTTGGGCAATGTGACAGTGGAAATTGCTCAACAACATATTGCACTAGTCTCAGCAATGGTTTCATCCTACAATGGACTTGTTGCTAGTCAAATTAGGAATAACAACTTAACCAATGAGGACTATGCACAGATCGACAAGGAAGAGATGGAACTCATTGATATACAATGGGCTTTTGCAAGTATCATGAGAAGTGCAACGGAGTTTATAGAAAAGACAGGTCGAACAGATTTGGGAACTTCTCCTAACACAACCTACGGGTTCAACAAGGAGAAAGATACTTGTTTTAACTGTGGAGAAAGAGGTCACTTTAAACGTGAATGTACACAGCCACCAAAACAAGGTAATAGAAACCCATTCAATGCAACCTATCAGAATCGTCAACAACAAAACCAAAACCGAGTTTCTTACCAAAACAACAACAATTACCAAAACCGTCAAAACAACTCTAACAACAACCAAAACAGACAACCTAACACATCAAACCAGATCCAAAACCAATCTCCTAACAACACTAACCGAACAGTTATACCGATCACTACACCAAATGAGACACAACAGAACACGAGTCAGAATCAAGCACTGATGACTCAACAAGATGAAAGGTTTGATTGGTCGGGATTGCAAATAGGAGTGGAGGAAATCACTACTGGTGGAAATGTGGCTTGCGTTGCTTGCAAGGTTGATATTGAAGAGTCGGTGATGGTAGATGAAAAGAAAGAAACTGAGTGTGAAAGTGATGAGTCTGAGGCTGAGAAGGATGTGGAGAATGAACCTGTTGAGGTTAAGGTTGAAGAAACTAATTCTGGAGTGGTGATTGATACAGTTTCTGATGTTCCTGAGGAGTGTGAATCGATTTATTCTGATTCAGACAGTGAATCGGATACGGAAGCAAGTGTTACATCACTAGATGATGACATAGATCAGTTGCTAGCAGAAGCGGATTTTCTGATGACAAGGAAGTCGTGCATAGCTGATGACGCTTTCACCAAGATTGACTATTCCAAATTCTTTACTGGAAAGGAAGCTCATTTCGCGTTAATGGCCATGACTGAACCGCCAAAACCTGTAAGTTCTGAATCTAGCACTGATATAAGAAGTGAGAAATATTGTGGAACATGTGATAGATTGACTGAGGAGAATAAACAACTCCGAATTCAACGTGATAGTGCTATCATAAACAGTCAATCTACTCGCAAGCTTTCAACAAGGTATTAGATGGCTATAAAAAGGACATTTCCGACTTGAAAAACACTTTATCATTGAAACAATTGGCAATTAACAACTATATCAATGAAATTGAAAACACCAAGTTGGAAATGGCAGCCATAAAATGCTTTGCTGAAAAAGTGAACAAAAAGTTGGAAAGTTATAAGCACATTGCTTATGTGGTAGACCACATCATAGATGATAACACCACTAATTACAAGTCTGTGCCATCTCCGGTTCTTTTTGAAAATCATAACTATCACCAAGTTATACCGGAGAGCTCGGTAAAATCAGACTCATTATCGGAAATGGAATCTAATACCTCAAGTATTGGTGATCCTCATTCCGATGTGAGACCGATTTTAGGCTTGAATGATGAGGGTGTTTATGCTGAAAGTGTGAATTCAGACTCAGAGAATGATGATACTGGTAATGACCAAAATGTTAATGTATGTGAAATTCCAAAAGAAAATCACATCATTACTACTGAACCAGTGTCACCATCTCAACATGTGCATCCGATGGCTACTGCTCATCGTGAGAAAATGTCTGAAAAGAATGAGATTAGAAAGGACCTTGAGAATGAACCAAGTGACAAACCTGTCAAGGTGTTTTATCAGATGGAAGGATCCGATAAAATCATCTCTGATGAGGAATTTCCAATCAAAAATGCTAACTATGCTAAAATAGAAAAGATTTGGCAAGAAAGCACTATTTGGTTCCCAAAACATGAGAGAACAAATGAGATTCCACCAGAAATTTTAAAGAAATTGTTTTTGGATGTTCCTCAAGAACCAAAGGTCCATGTCACAGAGTTCATTCGACCAAATGACAAAGCTAATGGTTTTCATGAGCCTACATACTCAAAAGGACCACTTCCTGAGTGTTTGAGGAATCAACAGTATAATGATCAATATCCTGTTAGATCATTTGCTCAACCAAATGCTCAATATGTTTTTGAAGAGTACCGAAAATGCTTTAAATGTGGAGAACGTGGGCATTTACTTGCTCAGTGTCCATATGTAAGGCATAAAAGACATGGGATTGAAGTGAGAAATTCCATGAGAAAACCGATTGATCATTATGTTCCACCACACAGACGAGTTGTTCCTCAACAACAACAGTTTTATAATCAAAACAATTTTCATCATATGAGGAACAATCGTCCAATTCAATATGATCAAAGAAATCGGATTGCTATGGAACAATCATGGAGAAAGCCTGTGGTGAACGCAACAATTGATAGGCAAAAGGTTCCACAAAAACCGATTGTCAAATCAAATGTTGGACCTAAGTCTGTTAACTCAGATAAGGTAGCCAAGAAAGTTACTTTTGTTAACAATGTTCAGAAACCAATTGAGAATCCAAAAACTCAGATTCGCATTCTTAAAAGATCTGAACAATCTTGGTCACCCAATGGTACTCCAGGAGCTTCTACGTCTAAGGTCAATGAGAAAAAGGAAAATGTTTTGAACAATCAGAAAAAGATTGATCCAAAACAAAAAGTTATTGAAAATGTAAATGAAAATGTTTCTTTGAAAGCTGATGTTCAAAGGCCCAAGACTCAGGCTTGGGTCCCCCGAAAGAACTAAATGATTTACTTTTTGTGTGCAGGGAGCTTCAGCTGGCCCTATTAGCAGTCTATGGATTGTTGATAGTGGAGCTTCAGGCCACATGACAGGGGATCTCGCATTGCTGTTCGACGTGAAAAACATCAATGGAGGATATGTTGCATTCGCTGGAAATAAAGGTGGATATATCATAATGGAGGGGAGCGTGAGTAATGGGATAGTGAGCTTTGAGCGGATATCTTATGTGAAGCAGATAGATTATAATCTGCTGAGTGTCAGTCAAATATGTGATAAACAATTTTCTGTGCATTTTGATGACAAATCCTGTTATATTCTCAAACCGGGCTTCAAAATTCCAAAGGAGTGGATAATGTTGATGGCACCTCGCGTCAACAATCTCTATATTCTTGATATGTCCAAGGCGATGACATCACAGGGGCAAATAACATGTTTTCTATCCAAAGCGACTGAGAAAGAATCGATAATGTGGCACCGAAGAATGGGGCACATTCATCTGAGAAAAATGAATCAACTTGTGAAAAATGGACTTGTCGATGGAGTAAACGTGAAACATTTCCATCTGAATGACAAGTGTGTAAGCTGTAAGAAAGGGAAGCAACACAAACAGGCCCACAAAGTGAAGAAAGTCAACTCTGTTGAGATGCCACTTGAGCGATTGCATATGGACTTATTTGGACCAGTCAAGCGCAAAAGTCATCTTGGAGAGCTTTATTGTTTAGTTGTCACTGATGACTATTCACGATTTTCATGGGTAATGTGTTTGCAAAACAAAAGCGACACCTTTAACAACTTAAAAGTTCTGTTCACTCGACTGGAAAATCTATACAATGTGAAGATAAAGAGAATTCGGAGTGATAATGGGACGGAGTTCAAAAATGCCAAGATGGTTGAACTTTGTGAAAGCAAAGGGATACATCATGAATATTCGGCTCCGTACACCCCACAGCAGAACGGTGTTGCTGAACGAAAGAATAGGACTCTAATTGAAGCAGCTAGAACAATGCTCGCTGATTCAAATCTTCCGGTAATGTTCTGGAATGAGGCGATTTATGCAGCAAATTATACATTAAATCGGGTTCTAACAGTGGAGAAGTTTGGAAAAACATTTTATGAACTGTTACACCGACGAAAGCCCAACTTAGAGTATCTAGAACCTTTTGGGGCGCCATGCACGATGTTGAATCCAGGTGAGAAGTTTAGTCCTAAAGCTGAGGAGGGATATTTTGTTGGATATGCAACCCCGCTCAAATGGGTATTCAACAAGCGAACTCGTCAAGTGGAGGATTGGGCTAACGTGGAAGTTCAACGATATACTCAAAATTTGCAAGGCACGGGTCCTGATTGGATGTTTGATTACAAAGACTTCTTTGAATCATTCAACCTAGATAGCTTGGTTGAAGAAGCTGTTATCAGATTACTTTACGAGTGTGAAAACGCGTCGACTTCATCGTTGGTGCGTCCAATCACCGTGAACCCCCTACCAGCTTCTGATGATACCAATGCTCCTATACAAGAGGAAGATGTGTTTCAAGAGGCTTTAACTTCATTAGACTCTTCAGAATCTGAAGTTGAACAATTTGAAGAAGTCATTCTTGAACATGCAGAAGAATCAGAGGCAATGCCAGTGAACCTAACTCCAACTCCAGAAGTTGCTTCATCATCAAACACGGGTCATGATCTGGATGCTGTAGAAAACTTGACTGCTCAGACGGGAGTTATTGTACCTGTTTATCCGGAATCTCGGATTCATCGTATTCACCCGCTGGAGCAAGTTATCGGTGATCCTGGAAGTGGTGTTATGACCAGAGGGCAGCTGAAAAGCGTTAACTCGCCAGAGAGTTTTGGTGCTTTAGCATTATATGCCAAAATTCAAAAATCTGGTAGTCAAAATGATTGGTCGTTTGCATGTTATGTGTCGCAGGTAGAGCCAAGGACATACAAGGACGCTTTGAATGAAGATGCCTGGGTTGAGGCAATGCAGGAGGAGTTATTGCAATTCCAGAAATTGGGAGTTTGGACGCTCACGGATTTGCCGCCGGGAAGGAAGAAAATAGGCACTAAATGGGTGTTTAAGTGCAAAAAGGATGATCGTGGGGTTATTGTTCGTAACAAAGCCAGATTGGTCGTGCAGGGTTTCCATCAAATCGAAGGGATTGATTACAACGAAATCTATGCACCAGTAGCACGAATTGAAGCTATTCGGATGTTCCTTGCGTTTGCTTCATACAAGAAATTCAAAGTTTATCAAATGGACGTCAAGAGCGCATTTTTGTACGGGAAAGTTAAGGAAGAGGTTTATGTCGGGCAGCCACCAGGCTTTGAGGACCCAATCCACCGGGATAAGGTCTACATGCTGAACAAAGCTTTATATGGTTTGCACCAGGCTCCAAGACAGTGGTACGAGGAGCTAAGTACATATCTCATCTCCAAAGGATTCAAGCGCGGCCTCGTCGATTGCACCCTCTTCACGAAGAAGACGGGAGATGATTTGCTTCTAGTACAGATTTACGTTGATGATATTATATTTGGTGCAACTAACGAACTTTTATGCAGGGAATTCGAAACTGTTATGCAAGAAAAGTTCGAAATGAGCGCAATGGGGGAGATGCAGTTTTTCCTCGGCTTGCAGGTGGACCAAAGACCCGACGGGATCTTCATTCACCAGACGAAATACGTATCCGACATCTTGAGCCGATTCCAGATGGAGGACTCTAAGCCGATGGATACCCCGATTCAACCCAATCACGGGATTGGTGTGGACGATAAGGAAGAGCTGACGGACCCATTTACATACAGAGCAATCATCGGATCTCTGATGTATTTGACAGCGTCTCGACCAGATATTATGTATGCAACGTGCCTCTGTGCTCGCTATCAATCGAAGCCGAAACAAAGTCATCTGACGGCGGTCAAGCGTATCCTTCGATATCTGAAGGGTTGTCCATCAAAAGGACTTTGGTACCCTAATGATGATGATTTTGATTTTATTGCGTATAGTGATGCAGATTGGGGCGGCTGTGACAAAGATAGCAAATCTACTACAGCTGGTTGCCAGTTTTTAGGGAGCAGGTTAATTACCTGGCAATGCAAGAAACAGACTTCTGTGGCGCTTTCTACCTGTGAAGCTGAGTACATTGCAGCCTCAAGTTGCTGTTCGCAAGTACTCTGGATACAACAACAGATGGTGGATTACGGTTTGCAGTTTCTTAAAACCCCTATACACTGTGACAACGAAGCCGCAATTGCATTAACTAAAAATACTGAAAATCATTCTAAGGCGAAACATATCCGGATTAAATATCATTTTATCCGTGATTGTTACTCTAAGGAATTGATAGATATGGTCAAAATCCATACTGACTACCAACGTGCAGATTTGTTTACAAAAGCTTTTGACAGATCCCGCTTTGAATATCTTTTAAAAGTAAACAATATAAAAGAAAAACAGGACTAATCGGCACCTCGGTTTATCACTTTTTAGTTTTAGTTTTAGTTTTTAAATTTTTGCTAATTGGGAATTTCTCTTTGCTAATTGGGAATTTCTCTTTACTATCATAATCCTCAAAGAAGTTGATGCTTTCGAGGGGATTGTTCAATCCTCAAAGAAGTTGATGCTTTCAAGTGGATTGTTTCTTTCAAAATTTTTGTTTTGTTTTTCAGAAAAATTAAAAACCCAAAAATATGTTCTTTATTTTAGGGGGAGTCATTTTATCAGAAAAACCAAAAACATTGAAAAATTTTCAAAAGACCTAAAAAAATTAGAAAAACCAAAATGATTTCCTGGATAAAAAGAGGAAATGATAGTACATCAGTGGGGATCTGACACAGGCTAAAGAATTGTATAGTATAATGAGACGTATGTTGATTACGTGTGATATGCTGATAGGCTTCGTAGACTAAATATTACGTGCATTAGTGATACAAACATAACAAACTACGCGTTTGTGGCTGAACACCTCATGGGCATATGGTCTTAGTACCGTAATTTCGTTTGATAGGATTGCCAAAATCTGAGGTTTCGGGTCGTTATGTTTTGGTTATCCGGGATATTCTGATTAAACTTCTGTCGTATTGATTTACGGACCTAGTTTCATCAGAATATTTGCAAAAAGAGCTTATTGCCAAAACCGAAAGTTACCGAATTGAGGAACTTTATGTTTTATTGATCAAAGATCATTATTACATCGTATTGACTTTCTGATGCAAATCAGTGGTTAATATCAGCCTCAACCTAGTGTATATGCACATGTTACTTTGCTGCATTCATTTGCTGACCTGTATACCTCTGTGCTATATACTTTGTAAACTTTACGGATAACTCTGGCATAATCACACGTTACGATGAAGCTTTGTGCGATTCCTTGATACGGGAGTATGTCGTGTGTGTGGGAACCACAATGTGTTAGTCTAAAACACCTAATTCGTATCATTTTAAAGCATTGCGTAATTGTCTGCATGTGAGCTTACGTGAACCACAATATCAGCAATTGCCGTGTCACATATTGTTTCTAATGATAATATTAAAACAGATCAACGCTGTGCTCAGATTTCTCAGAAAACTGATATGATCCTCTTACCGGATATCACAAAATGTTTACTGCTTTCATTTACTTTGATGCATTTTACTTTGTTGCATTTTACTTTTATTGTCAAAAAGATACAAAATCCAAAAAGATTTTAGGTGTGTTTTGATAAAATTTCAGAAAACCCAAAATTTTTACATTTCTGCTTTATTTTTGATAACCGGGGATGCTTGATGGTCAATTTCTGAGATTTGATAACACCATCTGGGCTTTGTATCATTCAAAAAGTGAAAATTTGAGTTTTTGGAAGTTTAACTGATTGAAAAATGTTGAACGGGATTCGAATTCGTGATTTGGCAAAATTTTCAGATTTTTCCATTTCACATTCGCCCCTTAATTGGGACGAATGTGGAAAAATCTTTCCTTCGACCGTTACATTTTGGACGAATGTGGGAACCTTATAACTAAATTTTACCTTCGGGTGTTCATTTTACCTTCGGGCCATTAAGTTGGGGCGAAGGTGAAATTGTTTCACATTCACCCACTACAAACGGGCGAAGATGGACTATATATATAAACCACTTCCAGGTTCGAGCCTTATTCACAAAATTTTTCAAAATCTTCTTTGATACCTCACCTTGTTGCTGTGATTTCTTTTGATTGTGATTCTTGTTCCCTATCCATTCCTGATCATTTCTATATATATTTTACAGGTATTGGACCCATATTCAGATCAGAATCGTCGATTTTATCTTTGGACTTAGGGTTTCAAATTTAGGGTCTTAGAGTGTTTCTTGTTGATTACTTTTGATTGCATTTCAATCTACATCAGTTTTAGGGGGAGATGTATGAATGAATTAGGATTTTAACACTGTTTGGATGATTAATTGATTGAATGAACTGGTTTAACCTAATTCGTCATTAAAAACCGATGTAAATTGAAATTATAGGACAATTTATGATGGACGAGTGTTGATCGGCCACTTTAGGACACATTTGAATCAGATTTATGGATTAAAAACAACTTTGGCAAAAAAAAAAAAAATTTGAATTTTGGGGTTAATCTGTTTTCACCTTCGGTTCATAAAACGGGCGAGAGTGAAACAGAATGGGCGAATGTATCTTAAAACTGGACGAATGTGATTTTATTCAAAATCTTTACACATTCAACCAGATAAATTCATATTCGACCATAAATTCCCACATTCGACCAGTTTAAAAACGGGCGAATGTGCACAGGTTTAAGTCTTGAAATTTTGATATTTTTGTCGTTTTTGTATTTTGACGTTTATTTCTGTTTTTGATGTGCAGATGGCTGACCAGACTGAGAATGTTGAGACTCTAGCAGAGAATATCATTTCAGAATCAGTTCCAGAAAACGTTCAGGAAGGAGAATCGTCAAGTACAAGCAGTTGGCTATTTGAGAAAACGCATAATTGTTGTGCTTACCTGGGCGATGTAGAAAAGAATGTCGAGTTTACACGAATCATTGAATTCTTGAGGAGGAGCAGAGTTGTCTATGCTTTAGCTACTCCTACTATCATCTACAAAGACATAATTGAAGATTTTTACAAGAATGCGAAGTATGATTTCTGGGATGATCAGACTATCATAAAGAGCAAAATCCAAGACATGGAGATGTTTATTACAGAGTCTGATATCAGAGAAGCGCTTCAAATCAAGTTTGAAGTGAGTGAAGATCCCAAAGAATTGTCATGGACTGAACAGAAGGCTTGTTTCTTAAGAATGAAGTACAAAGGTCTGATTACTGATGGATCTATGTATAATGGGAAGCTGAGTGTGCAGTTCAAGTACTTTGCACATGTCATTATTCATGTTTTTGGATGTGTGAGTGGAGGATATGATGTTATGAGGAAGAGTTTGAGTTCGATGATGGTTGCGTTGACTCTCAACAAACCATTCAACGTGTCTGGAATGATATTGGATCATATGCTTGAGATGTTAAAGGGTGTGAAGAAGAAGCAATTCATGTTATATCCGAGATTTCTCATGATGATCTTTGACCACAAGTATCCAGAATTGAAGAAGGATCCAACTATGATCCTAGGTCAAGATCATATGAACATTCGTACTTTGGTGAGAATGAAAGGATACAAAGGTGTACCAGACAATGAAAAGCCACGTCACAAGAGATTATTTGGAGCTTTAGCTAGTCAGGATTACACTGATCCTGGCAAGAACAGAGCAAGACATGATGATAGTGATTCTGATAATGATGATCCTTTGGTGTATGTTGATGCAAGCACTAAGAGGAAGAGACAGGTAGTCAATCCCGGAGCCAAAGGGAAGGGTAAGGGAAAGA
This sequence comes from Ambrosia trifida, assembly GCA_028751855.1. Lineage (NCBI taxonomy): Eukaryota > Viridiplantae > Streptophyta > Magnoliopsida > Asterales > Asteraceae > Ambrosia > Ambrosia trifida. The sequence continues at coordinate 70,050,924 of CM054129.1, read as the reverse complement.
CTGATCAAGAAAGCTCTAAGCAACAGGTGGTGAGGAAGAAATCTACTGCAAAGAAAGGTACTGGTTTGGTTGATGAAGAATCAGTGGATTCAGAGGAGACTGAGGTAGAAGAAAGATGGGATTCTGATACTGAGAATGTTAGGACCACCAAACGTAAGGCCACTATGGTTGGTGAGTCTGAATCTTTGAACAAATCCATTGAAGAAGCTGAGAAAAGAAAGAAATCAGTGAATGTTGAAGATGAAAGTTTAGGTGTTGACTTGGAAGAGTTGAATGTTGGAGAGACTGTGGTTGTAAACTTGCCCAAAGCCAAGCACAAGACTATGTCCAAGAAGACTAGCACTAAACAGTTGAGAGAGAAAGAGTTAGCACAACTGTTGAAAGGGAAAAGAGTGCCCGATGCTGGTACATCATCAAAGCTATCTTCACCTGTCACCAAGAAGCAAAAGAAATCCAAAGAGGCAGAACCAATCTCAGCTGATCAACTTAATGTTGCACTGGACAATGTACTTGACATGTTCAGAAAGCCTCAGAAAGAAAAGGAAGTTGTGCCATCCAAATCCAAATCCAAGAAAATCACTGTGGATGATGATGTGATGAAGCAGGTGAATAGGAAAATGGATGATATGATGAAAATGATTGTAGCTCAACAAGCTGAGATAGCCAAATTTAAGCAAAATGAAGAGAAAATGCTTCAGATTGTGGTTGCTTCTAAATCTAATCAAGATGAGATTAATGAGAAGGTTAAGATGCTTGAAGCAAAGAATGAAAAGCTGGAAGGAAAGTGTGCAAGAAACAAGAGCAGGATTAAGTTGATTAAAGCAGATAACAAAGAACTAAGGGCTGAGAACAAACGCCTTAGTGATTTGATTGATGATTTATATAATACTGCACCCAAGTTGAAGGAGGGTGAAGAAGATAAAGAAGAAGAAGAAAAAATTGATTATGAAGATTCTGAATCGGATGAAGAAAAAGATGATGATGAAGATGATGATGAGTCAGATAAAAATGATGATGAGGATGATAATGATGATGATGATGATGCTGAAGGGTCTGGGAGACAGAAAGAGGATGATAGTGAGAGTGATGATGATGATGGAGGTGATGATACTTCAAAGTTTACATTTGAAGAAAGAACATCCAAAAAGAAGAGTACTGGAGAATCAAGTTCAAAGAAGAAGAAAGGTGAGAACGTTGATTCAGATGAAAGTATCTTCTGGAATGAGAAGGTGAGGTCTTTATCAGATGATGCTAAACGAGTGTATAAAGACATGTTGGAAAAGAGAGAATGGACCATTGAGTTCACATGATGTTTCGCTGAGATATTCCAAACTGATGATTTGAGATATGAATTGGAATATGAAGATCCTGATCTTGAAGAAGGAGAAGTACCTGCTTCTATGGCAAATGAGATTTTGGATGGACTTGCACAGAGAGTAGGGAAAACATTTGAGGAGTTTATGATAGATGAGTCGATTCCAGACATTTCTGAAAAAGATGTTGGAAGTCACTCAGATGAGAAAAATACTCCTGAGATTGATGAAGTGGAGGTTGAAGATATAACTCATGAAGAGTTTCCTCAGTATTTCAGGGAAACAGATGAAGATGAAATATTTCCTGATTTCACTGAGACACCGAACAATTCAGCGAAGAAGAAGGCACAGGAAAGGAGTGCAGAGTTTGTGGAGAAGGTATTTGGTGCTGATAAGCAAGAATCTTCAAATCAATCTGATGAATTAAAGAGTTATTTGAAGAAGTTGAGAGAATTGGATGAGAACCGACCGAAGCCTGAAGCTCAAGGAAACTTTTATAGATTTCACAATGCCAAGTTCAAAGGCAGAGCTCTCGGGTGGACATATTTGGGCAGGCTGAAGTGCATAGCTGCTAAATGGGAAACAGGAATCTTGTATTTTAACAGATTCTGTGATTTGCTAACTCTACCGTACTGGGCGGTCAGAGATCTATGCAGATTCCCTATGTCTGGTGCTTCAGTGAGTGGTACACATGTCGGTTGGTGTGCAGACAAGTTGGTTTGGGAGAGTAGAACAAGATGGAATAGATTTAAGCCTCAATATCCCCGAAGGAAAGTTCATAGGGATATTGATCCTCAGACCAATATGAAGCGGGTTACTTTGATATACAAAGCACCTGAAGTGATGAGAAAAATACCTTTGATGCCTATGCCACAACATTTCAGTGCTGATTTTATCTTCTGGTATTATGATTGGAGAAAGGCTGAAGAGGTGATTGTGCTGAGAGACGGGAAGGATAAATACAAGCATGTTCATGTATTTGATCCTATGTGGTTGATTAATTGCACTTTTGAAGACATCATCATGCTTTTCTACAATCCGATTTACTTTGAACCAAAAGACGCTGCTCAAGCAAGGAAATATACTCAAGTGGTTGGAGTTTGTTTTGCATATGACATTAATGCGGGAAGTAATTTGGAGAATAAACTTGGCAAGACGGTGAAGATGGCAAATGTGTCAAAACCAGTGAAAAGAACGTTTGAGCCTGCAATGACTACTGAGCAAAAGAAACAGCTCAGAATCAAGTTGATGAACAAAGCAATGGACGAAAAGAGAAGACAATCCAATCAATAGTCGAGGGGGAGTTTGTAGATGCGTTTTGCGACTAATGATTGGATACTAACATATGTTAAGTTTTTGTCAATATGGGCGAAGGTATGATAAAGTGGGCGAAGGAAGAATGCTAATGGACGAAGGTAGACTGGAAGCTGACAATGATATACGTTCGTACCTTTGGAGTGGGCGAATGTGGAAAACTTCCACATTCGACCATAACAACTGGGCGAACGTGCAGAGTCTATATATAGATTTTGTGTTTTTGTGAATGTAATAGGGTTGTCAGTTGTGTATGTGTTAAGGTCAGGTTCCAGGTTATTTTGTGAAAGTCTGTAATTGATCTAGATTAACGTGTGTGTGATTGTAATTGAATATTTGAGAAAGTTAATCTATGAAAAAGGTTTGAAAATGATATTGATTGTGTTTTGATTAGAGTTTTATCAATTTGTTCAGAACTAGGGTTTCCGCACCTGGTTTTGTAACTTGTATGATCATATAATCCTGTTTTAGTCAAAATCTTACGCTTACACGTGTGGTTCCACCAGTAATTTGTGAAAAGTGGGCCATGAATCGGTTCCAAAAGGTGTGTTAGTACACCCTACGTCTATGTCCATAGCTTAGATATAGTTTTTGGATCATATATGTATGTTTTAGAGGTGTTCGGTTAGCATTTATAGTGTTTGGGGGTATTTTATGCATTTTTGTAATGCTTTAGGCGTATGAGGAGTCATACGCCTATACTCCTAGGCGTATGATCATACGCCTGGAATAAGCCAGGCGTATGACAGAAGCACTATATATACCCCCATGACTTCACCATTTTGTATCTTTTGCAAATCTTACAATGTGCAGCCCAATTTAGTGTGTGATTTTATGTCTGTGCTCTCTATCATTTCCATATTATTCTAACTCATTATCAAACACCTATAACAACTAGTCAGAACATTGATTCCGCCATTGATCTGTTACGAGCGCGATATTCATTTCTTGTCGATCCAACGAGTGGTATCAGAGCCGAGGCTCATATCACACGTGTTGTTATAGTGAGTATCATCTGATTTGAAAGTTTTAAGCAATTGTTCATTGAAATCTTATTTTTGAACCATTTTGAGCATAAACATGGTTTTTAGGGATTTTTTAGTGTGAGGTTTTGAATGTTTTGATTGTTGATTTGATTGTGAAAGTGTGTTTACAAAATATTTTTTTAATATTCTAATCAAATTTACATCAAAATGGATCAGATCTGAGAATTTTGGGAAAAACTTCAAATTTGTGTTCTTCATGGTTTTTAACTTGAATTCCTTATCATGGATTGTTTTTGATGATTCGATTGTTGTTTTATGTTAAAAAGTTGTTTGGAAACAAATTCAATCAAAATTGAGTGTTAAACAACATTAATTTGGATCAGATCTGAGTTTTTGCATAAAACCCATAAGTTTGTGTTCTTTTTAGTTTTTGATCATTTTGGATTATAATTGTTGTTTTTGGATCGATTGGGCATTGGAACCTTGTTAGGGATCATATCCCGCATATAACCTGATCATCCCTATACCCATTTTCACTAAAAATCATCGAATTCAGCATGAAGAACACTCATAAGCCTTCCTGTTGTCATACGCCAGAATTGTATAGGCGTATCACATCATACGTGTTCATTCTTACTGGTATCACCCTCATAAGCCTCAGTATTCACCCGTATCAGTCCTCATACATGTGGATTGTCATACGTCTTCACCCTCATAAGTGTTAACTTCTCCTACGTGTCCACCCATATGTGTGGGCATACGTCTACCTCATCATATGGGTACTCTTTCATACGTCTTCATTAGTCAGAAGCCTATGATTCATACGTGTGAGTTCTCATACGTCTATCTTGTCATACGTGTCCTTCCATACGTGTGTTAAAACCTCTTATACGTGTGTTAATTGTGTCATAAGGTTGAACATCTGTGTTTTTCAAATTTAGAGAAGTTTCAAATTTGACTTTGTCTGTTTTTCTTCCAAATCATCGTTTATACATCTGATATCATTCTAATCATCAAGAGTTGGAATTATCTCACCTAAGTTATCCGTCCCGAGCATATTAAGCAGCAACCGTCCCCCCAAGTCCAACATCCTTACGTTATTGCTAATGCTATGAACACTCCGCAGCAAGCAAACACTGTTACACTTTACTATCCATTTTCTTCCCCATCTCAGTAGCAAATACATATGCCGTCAAATTCCTGGGCTATGGTTTCTACGACAAGCCAAGTTCAGAGTGTACTTCAAATGATGAAGAGCGACAATGAAACGAGTAGCAACAACAAGACATCCAATATGGAATATCTTAATGAATATCCATCATGGAAGGGGAGAATACAGAGGCATATAGAAGGGATAGATGCGGAGATCTAGTACTGGGTGGAGCATCCTCTGGTCAGAAAGTTACAGGAGAACTCAAACATACCGGTGGATATCTCATAGATGATTTATGACAAGAAGAAGAATTACAAGAATTAGAGAAAAGCGTTCTCCATTTTAACACAGGTACTACCAAACGACATCTTGCATCAATATGATGTATATGAGAATGTTTATGATCTATGGGCGTTATTGAAGCATAGGTGTGAAGGAGATGAACGGAAGTTCAAGATCACACATGATCAGCTAAAGAAGGAATTTAAAAGCCTTAAGCCATATTGGACAAGAGACACTCCGAGACATTGTTCTGAACGTTTAAGTATCCTAATCTGAGACTTTTGTGTCACAACAGGTTTCTTAGTGTCGTTCGCAAAAGAAGCTTTCTTGGTTACCTTCTCTGATTTAACAGATTTAGGTCCAACTTGTGACTTTACAGCAAATTTAGGAACAACCTTTGTTTGTCATTGGTTAAGTTCACCGTTGGTTTCTTTAGGTGTTTCTCCATAACAATCTTGTTTCAATGATCATAGACAAACTGACGACTATCCCTCTTTTGAAAATATCGACTTTGATTATGAAATGGTGGTCTTTGAGGGATAAAGTGTCGTTGTGGATATCTATGATTATCGACTGGACTTTGATAAGGTTGTCTGTGCTCAACTTCGTGCCTTTTGTGTCGCACATACGGGCAGTTAGCAAGTAAATGCCCTCTCTCCCCGCATTTGTAACACACACAGTACTCTTCAAAAACATTTTTAACTCCCGGCTTAGCATATGAAGTGATCGGAAATTGATCATCAACACATCTACGTCTTAAACTCATTGGAGCTGGATCCATTGAATAAGCCAGCTCGAAAAATGCATTCGCCTTTTCTTTAGGCTTGATGAATTCAGTGACATGAACTTTGGGTTCTTTGGGAGTATCACAATGCGATTTATTTAACAATTCTGGAGGAAAATCATTTGTTCTTTCATGTTTAGGAAACCAGATTGTACTTTCCTGCCAGATTTTGTCAATTTTTGATGTTTGCAAATTTTATTGGATATTCCTCGCCAGAGATTATCTTATCGGATCCTTCCATCCGATAGAAAACTTTGACGGGTTTGTCAACTGAATCATTTTTCTCAACCCTTTTCACATTGTTAGTAACTGATTGATTCTTTCTGTGTGCATTAGCCTGAGGATGAGAAAACTGAGAAGGTGACACTGGTTCATTATTGATGATGTGATTTTCCAAAGAAATATCACTACCTTCTTTCAGTTTCTCATCTTCAGTGTCTGAATCATCATTCACCGGAATCACCCCCTCATCATTCACTCTGAGTTTATGGTGTAGTTTGGTGGATAAGTTGATGTTTGGGCAAGATAGTTAATTGCTTGAAGGTTCAATGACACTCGAACCACAAGCTATATGTGGCGCAACATTGCCTGCCACACTAGAACTGGACACAAAAGTGGATGAAGAAGCATGATACAATTCCGGATTTTGTGGGAATTGTGATCTTCTAGCTTTCCTCTTCTCCTCCAACTCCTTGTTTTCTAACTTCTGAATTAACTCATTGATTGTCCAGTATTGATAGGCATCCTCCTCTTTCAATACCTCAATGTGTTGATTCCAATAAGGTGGTAATGAATCAGCAAACTTATCAACCAACTCAGATATAGGAATCTTGATGTCATAATTCGACAACTCGGTCAATAGATGACAATATCTCGGTAATGTTTTCAAATTCCTTCTTTAGTTCTTCCACCTTCAATCTCCTCGTCTTATCATTCCCATCACGTCTATTCTTCAACATATCCCAAAGCTGCTTAGATGTGGTACACGATCCAAACTGGTGAACTAGATCGGTAGTCAAGGCTTGAGATAGTTGTGAGAAAGCCTTCTTTTCCACGGCAAAATTCTTCTTCTCATCTTCAGATAAACCATCAAGTGGAATCGGTTCACCAGAATTCTACAAACACGGAGCAACATACCCTTTAGCTATCATCTGCCACGCCTTAGTTCCTTCCAAACCCATACCTTCAAGATGTATCTTGAACTTCTTTTGCCACTGATTATACTCTGCCATGTCCATAAGCTTTGGAGGACGATTTCCACTACCTGAAGATAAATCATTGATTAGTGTGGAAATAGCATTAGTAAATTGAGAATGTACCGCTGCTACTGCAACGCCCCAATAGTCAGTCATCGGTTGTTGTGGAGGTTGAGTAACATGTGTTGCCGAACTACTCATAGCAAGATAGTTAATCGGTTGAGATGACTGAGTGTTCATCTTCTGAGAAGCTACAGCCCATGGATTCATTGGAACGTGTTGTTGCTGTCTTGTTGCTGGCCTAAGTGTCATAGGAAATCCCCACATGTTGTCCATGATGTCCGAAATGCAAACACTTAGAAAAATTTCCTAAAAACAACTTCGTTCGACCTCTGATGTGTATACGTGGGTTCGAATTTAGATATGTAACACACAAGACTCTCCTTCTGCATTTTTATACTTATATTAATTTTAATTTCCCCATATAAAAATATTATATAATATATTTTTATACATACAATTAGAAACACTTTGCAATAATAAATCTTGTCCCTCCAATTTTGAATCTACATTCTAGACTTATTTTAGTCCTTCTCTGTTTTTTAGGTATAAGTGTATAACAGTAACAACCACGTTTTTACTCTTCTCTGTAATCCCACCCCTGCCTATACCACAAACCCCATTCTCAGTGGAACAAAAACCATGACCCCCATTATCGCCTTTTCCGGTGTGGTTGTTGGTCTTTTTCAGACAGTGGTTCCTTTCAAAACAAGTCATCGGGAGAAGAAGTCGAGCGTGATGGTTGGGGACGAAGACAAGGGGATGGTGGTGGTAACTTATCAGATCTGGATATGGTGGTCTTTTTAGTCGGTAGCATCGTTCAAACTTCAAACCATGGTGGTGGCGATGGGTTTGGTTGAAGTAAAGTGTGTGTGTGTGAGAGAGAGAGAGAGAGAGAGAGGAGTGCGCGCGTGTTTTCTTAGCACATAGCGGTTGCTTTGGAGGTGGCGATGCTGGGCTTGGAGGTTGATGGGTTTATGTGTAAGTAATGGAGAGGGAAACAAAAGGGGGAGAATCTAATTTAACCATTGTTTCCTGCGCTGGTCTTCGATGCTTGATAGTATGCTGTTTATTTTAAAGAAGCAAAAGTAAGTGATTTTATAATTTGATTTTATTGTTAAAACTACTATGCCATGACTAGAATTCTTATGGTCACCTGTTCATAGATGCAACTCACAAATTAAGTTTTGAAATTGGCTTTGGGAATAATATGATGGATTAATGGATGTTTGCCTTTAATTGGATTTTTTCTTCCTGATTATATTAATTTAGGATTTCTAATTTTATGACCATTTGAATGCTTTTTTACATGTAAATTTAGCATGTTGAACCACTAATGATATATAAACAGGTGATATAGTTACATGGGCAACAGGTAATATGGGAAACATGCTTGGTTTTAAAAAGCACACAAAAGTGATAATGTCTAAGACTGAGGCGCGAAGCGTCAAGAGCAAAAGCGCACCACTTTTCATACCCAAGGCGCAAATAATTATAAATTTTTTTATATATTTCCTATAGGTTTCTAGTATCATTTACCCAATATTTTAAGACAATTAAGCTTTATATATGTTTTAATATGGAATTGCATACATGTACAACATGAAAATCATGATGTAAAACAAGCTAATGCACAATAGTTAATTTTTTTCCAAGAAATTGAACCACTCGTGGGCTTTTTTGAAAAAAGCGCACCTTAAGCGACCAAAAGCAAGGGCAGGGCTTGAGTCTATGTGCGCTTTTTTTTAACCAAGGAAACTTGACATAAAAGAACCTTACATGTGTCATTCAGTCATTGCATAATTATTACCGAAAGCAAAATAATTTGTGATCTTTAAAAAAGATATGTTGCTGGTATTCATCACACAAAGGAAAACTGGTACTGCTTTATTTTTTTGTTTAGGATTCAAGGTTGATTTGAACTTTCAAGAACCAACAGCATTATGGGTTTTAATATCTATTTCCACATATTAGAACAATATTAACTATAATGCTAGCATCAACAACACATTGAATTGAAAAGATTATTCTATCTCTATTGTAACAGAAGACGATTTACAGGCAGCAATCTTTATATGAATATTAATCGTATCACTTTGTGCTTTTCTACAGTGGGAATGCTTTGGGCTGAAAAGTGGCTCATTCCATTTTACTTAAGGGATTCCTTTTGCTTTGAAATGTAAGTATGATTGGTGCAGGAACTACTCTTTTTTCTTACATCCATGTATTCGAAAAACAGGTTATTGATTGCATTTTCTAGTTTATTGAAAGAGTCAGAGACTTCTTAATTTCTTATGGCAATGTCGGATAACATCACAACATTCTGTTTTTTCTAGAGAACATAAATACAAGTATATTTGTATATTTTAGAACCGCGTCACTTTCCTTTTACGGGATGTTTGATGAGAATTAAAATCCAAGCTAAATTCTTAGGGATGGCACAAAGAGAAAGTCATACGCGGGTAAATTGTCTTTAGTCAAAAGAGGTTTGGGTTCGTGTAAAGAAAGGGGGATTCAGGAGGTTTTATAGCATAGATCTTTTAGTTTTTACCCATTGGAGTCGTCAAAGGTTAAACATAACCCAAATCAACCGGTGTACATTTTGGGTCAAAATTGGCACCTCAACAATGATCTATTTACAAATTAATATGATCATTGTTAGAGTGTTTCCACAACTTGGTGTGGTTTTATCATGCTCTCTATGTGATGAGCTATGATCTCTTATTTTTAGACAAAAATGCGAGTGTACGTGTTAATTTCAATTATCATTTTCTAATTGCTAATAAGCTCATCTATGCTAATCTACTTTTACTTCCAAATTTATAATAATGCAGGTAAATCAGAAGCAGGCACAGTTTTTCAAAGTTGTTCAACAATCTTAAAGCGTTACAACTCATGAAACATCAAGATGAATGGTTATGGTGCCATCTTGAACTCACAACTGAAGTATCGAACTTTTGTCATTCTCAGGTATTCTAACACAAGTTTATTTTTCGGCATTGCGGTTTTGTTTGTAAAACTTTTTGAGTCTGCGTTTTATTTAAATTTTATTAATAGTTGGTTTGTCCCGCCGCGGAATGCGAGTACAATTACTAATTTTCTACAAAATATAACTTTATTCTATGTAATTTTATATTTACATCTGTGAACATGAGCAGTTGACAGTGGCATGGCAATAGCCAATTCCATGTCAACATTTTTAATTTATATTATGCATATTAAATGAATACTTGGTTGATGTTTTGTTTCTTTTTCAGGCGCTTTAGTCGGTTGCTCACTCGAAGGAAGCATACCTGTCATTGTCGAGCAAAGTAGGATCAAACGGGTCAAAACTCAATTCTAGTTGAGACGGGCAGTATTGGCCGAGATGGCTCCCGAGTCACAAGTCAAACTCCATTAGTGTTTTTGTTATGAATATGCTTATTTGAAATATAATAAAGTTATATTTCTATCATTAGTTGATGTTATATACACAATAACTATTAGGATTTTACATGTTGGTGACCTTTTTATTGTGTATTAAAAACCATTATTTGTATGTCCATAACAATATCGTAAAAGTGTTTGTGTGGATGTTTAAAAAATCGTTTTATCATATGACTTGTTAGGACTTTGGAATTTTGTCCTATTAAACTTGTTAGTGCATTGTAAAAGTGTCGAATATGCTTTCTTAGGACGCTATGTGGGTGGTTGATAGACATATTATGCGACCATTAAATTTGTTTCATAATCTTATTTGAGATATTAGGACCTTTTTCTTGGTATTAAAATACCTATGTTGTTACATCACAAAGGTCCTATAAATTAATTTTTAAGGACACTTAAATGTGTATTAAAAGATTAAAAGTTGGTAAGCACATGTTTGAACATTGTAAAAGTGTCCTAATATGTCCTAATATTATGCGACCATAAAATTGGTTTCATAATCTTATTTGAGATATTAGGACGCTTTTTAAGTTTCGGGACTTATTACGACCCCTTTACATGAAACGCTTTTATTGTTGGTCCTATTAAATAAAAGGTCCTATAAAATAACATTTTAGGAACCAAACGCTAGAAACATTCGGATAGCTTCTATACGTGTCACTGGTGCATAAACTTCATTGTAGTCGATTCCTTCAGTTTGACTAAATCCCTAAACCACCAATCGAGCTTTGTTTCGTACTATTACCCCTCGATCATCTTTCTTACACTTAAAAACCAATTTAGTACCAATCTTCTTTCTCCCTGGAGGTAAATCTGTAGGAGTCCAATCTCCCATCTTCTGAAAACGTAATAATTCCTCTTGCATTGCTTTAACCCAAGCATCATCCAATAAAGCATCTTTGTATGTCCGCGGCTCAACCTACGAAACATAACAAGCAAAGGACCAGTCATTTTGACAACCAGACTTTTGAATTTTAGCATAAAGGGCTAGGGCTCCAATATTATCATGTGAAGTGGCTCTACGAAGTTGTCCTCTAGTCATAACACTGGTTCCAGGGTCACCAATAACTTGCACAACTGAATGGATCTGATGTATCCGAGATTCCGGATTATCAGGAACTTGAACTCCAGTTTGAGTAGTTAGATTCTCTGTCGTATCCAAATTATTACCCGTATTTGATGATGAAGCAATATGTGACGTCCGTCACCTTTCGTTTCTATTTTTTCATTGTACGTTTATTATTCAATCAATAAAACGCCGAATTTTATCCTTCTAGTACACTTTAAAACTATCAAGTGACATTTTCGGACTCTAATAATGATATTATGACGTTATTATAGTAAAATAATAGAGTTTTAATCACAAAAAAATAAAATGCATGGACCGGGACTCGAACCCACGTCCATGGACGGTTCAAACGAAAAACAAGTCTTAACCAACTGGGCTACTGCCTGTTTTAGTGATGATTATCAAGCTTAAACAAATATAAACCTTCCATATTCATGCCCAGTTGACTTTGGAAAGTCAACTGCGAGCAATATCATTCCAAATACAAACCAATCCGCGTTTATGATTGCAATTCAGTTATGGAATGTTTAGACCGACCTACCCTGCTTGTTTTCCACGCCAATTAGTCTTTATAACCTTCCAAATATAAGGATAATCACGCGTTTACTATTCAAGACGGGTCAAAATTACCAAACATACAAGGACAAACGATTAGTATAAATAGATACCTCCCACACGAGCTATAAGCACCGCTAAACAAACCCCTATACTCGAATTATCCAAAAACTCCTCCAAATCTGCGATTCTTTCTTGGTTTGACGTTTTCGTTGACCTCTTCGTTCGTGGTCATTAACACATTGTAAGTTCGATTTTCTTTGTGGGTTATGTTAGTCGCAAACATACGAGCAATAGCCCCAACATTTCAGGGGCTATTGGTTGTTAATTATTACGAATTGAAAACTAAGGTTCTTAGGGTTCTAAATGGGGAAGATAACTGGTCCTTTCTGTTTAAAAATTTTCTGAAACGAATAAACACAACCATCTGATGCAGGGCAGATGGTTATTTCATCTATTCACTCGTGTGGTGTTGGGTTCTATACTCAGCTCCACGAAATTTTTTATTTATGTAATCACATTACTTCTCAAACACAGTATATAATTTATTGAACCTTATTATTCTCGTTCTCAGGGTGTGGCTCAGTTGGTGAGCCACATTTGTGATAAACATCCACCCGGCCACTGACCCGGGTTCGATTCTTGCCAATAGCAGCATTTTTTTTAAGCCTTTAATTATATACATAACCTATTAATCTTTTAAAATAGTTTTTAAAAACAAAAAGTGTCTTAAAAATTCTATTAAAATTATTTTAGGTAAATCTCTTGACAAAGTTTACCATATAATTTTTAGATTTCCAAAAATAATTTATTTAATATATATTATAAATACTACAAGTTTATTCATTTATAATTTTAAAAATCTATACAAATATCTAAACGATTTTATAAAATTTCACAAAAATTATTTTAAACTTGTAGATCAATAAGCATTTTGGAAATAAATTTTATTTCAGAAAAATCGTTGGTTTCATATTTTTAATTGATTTTTGTTATTTTAAATCATAAATAAATTCATTTTTCAATATTTTTATCCCAAAATTTAACATAAATTATTTTTGTTCATTTAGAACAGGAATATAAATTTTAATTTGAAATTTCTTAAATTTTAATAATTTTAGATATAAAAATTATATCTTTGACAAATAGAAATAAATACACTAAATAATTAATTTTTGAGGAAACAATTTTATAAAAATTATTTTCATACTTAAAACCTTATAACATGACCATCTTTAATCAAAAACCTACAATAGTCTTTTATTTAATTATTTACCAAATTTCTTTATTTATTAACAATTTACCTAATTAATAAAACAATTACTTATCCCCAAATTAGGAACCCTAGAACTACTTGTATCCTAGATAACTTAGACTCAAAGTTCATTCCCTTACAAATTATCTAATTCTTTAGGTTAATCCTTTGGGATAATCCTAATTCATATCACGCTGTTCGGTAGAGTTTCAAGTTATTTCGCGAACGGTGAGTATTTCCTATCCCCGTTTTGCTTTAATTCACTTTTGGGGTGTTACATGTACACTTATACAAATTACAAATACAAGTTCACATTTTTACAATACAATTCTAGTACTATGTGCATTTGCTTACAAACATGCTTTATGCTTAGATACTACATGTAGAAATACATTTGTACTTAGTGAAATTATTAACCTTGTACAAGCCGACCTTAACATTGGATAGCGATATTGGATTGACAACCCGCCTAGGTTGATTCTCCCCCTTTTTTATTGGAGAATCCATGGTCATTGTTAAGTTATTATCCAATTATTTGGATAAGTACACCGCCGTTCAATTAGTACATTATACAGTCACAGGATTGATTTCGCTCATTTGTATGATATATAGTTTACATAATTAAACTTTCGCTTTGCACTTGAATTGTATAACATTTTTCAACTTACAATATGTATTAAATCTAGGAAAGCTCACCAACATTTCATATGTTGACAAAACTTATTTTGTACATGTTTCAGGTGCATTTTGATTTTAATACTATAGCAATGGACTTTAGTGCTTGCTTTTATTAAGTTATTTCGAATTTCATGTTTCATTCAGACTTTTGTATTTTTTTCCATTTCATCCATGTAAGACAATTTAAATTATTCAATAATATATTTACATTTTAGTACCATGTGCTTTTGAACAATCGTCACTACGTGACACCTCGATGATTCCGCCATCGGTTGGGGTTTTACAGATTGGTATCAGAGCCATGGTTATACGGAACTAGGTTATTAGATGAATTGGCCTAGACTATAACCGAACTTCAACTTTCATGCATAATATTCCCTAAATTTCCATTCCCCTCATTTCCCTCTACTTCCCCCCCCCCCCCCCCATCTTTCCCTTCTTCTCCATTTCTTCTCATCTTTCATCATGGTGCATAGAGATGGTGTACTACAAGGAGTGGAAAGTCTACATCATCATGGAACGGGAGCAGTACCTTTCATGAAGACACTCTTAGGCATGATGCCTACTCTTATTTTGCTCCTTCAAAGTTGTTGAGCTTTAATGAGTGTGATGGAACACGTGCAATCTGGAAGGGTGGATGCCTGTACACTGGGTTTTCTGGCATAGGCAAGCATAGCCCATAAATCCAATAACGGACCTGTTATGCTTACCTGGGGATTCCTGGAGTGAGTGTCCACTTATAGGCTAAAGCATGTCTTCTTTGATCACCATTGGGTTCAATTCCTTTGAAAAGTCAACGTTCTTGTTGGGCTTTACAGCTAGACAAGGGCAATCCAAGCTTTTTAGGCAAATTTTTCAATAATACACTCTCGTTTCATATACAATATTTTGTATTTCATGATCTTCATATTTTGTTTACAAGTTCATACTTTCATAATCATCTGTACAGTTATACATTTACATTTTCTAATCTCATGATTATTCATTTGCTGCTTTGTCGATGTCTGCTCGCCGCATGCTTCGTGATGCCCGCCAACGCACTGTTCGTGCTTCTGGACAACGTTCTGATCGTCGTCTCGCATCTTTAGTCGCTGAGCAAATTGCTGCAGTGATCCCAAATCTTGTCAGTGAGTTAACCCAGAATAGTAACAGTGCCAACACAGAGGGTGCGACTCAATTTCGGTGCACTTCCAAACACTTTAACTCCTGCAACCCCACAAAATTCACTGGTGAGGAGGGTGCTACTGGCCTCCTCCAATGGTTTGAAAGTATGGAGAGCACCTTTGTGAACAGTGAGTGTCCTGATGAACTCCGCGTTCGCTATGCTACCAGTGTCCTTCAAAAGGGGGCGCTAACTTGGCGGAATGGCGAAAAGCGCAATTGGTGTGCTGATGTTGCTTTATATTTGTCTTGGGCTGAGGTTAAGGAACTCATGATCGCCAAATTCTGCCCTAGGAACGAAATCAGGAAATTGGAGGATAGTTTCATGGGCTGAAACAAGACAGTGGTCAGAATCTTGCGTATAATACTCGATATCATGAACTCAGCATATTGGTTCCACACATGGTTACCCCGGTCTCTCGTGGAATCGAGAAACATATCGAGGGATTACCGGACCAGATTCATGACGTAGTCACTGAAAGCAAACCCACTACGGTAGAAGAAGCCATCCAGCTTGCAGCCTCTTTGACTGACAAGCACATGAAAAAGGGAAATCTGGTTCGGAAAGGTACTAAGAAACCAGCTGACAAGACCCCCACCCCTACTACTGAATCATCAAGAGTCGCTGTAGACAATACCGGTTCTAACTCCAGGAAGCGGAAATTCAGAAGTAAAAACTATGCCGTTGTAGCCCCAGTAACCCAGGCTCCAATGGTCTAGGCTCCTCCTGCCAAGAAAGTTTATGGGGAAACTTACCCAAATGTGCTACCTATCAGTAGCATCACCCCTCAAACTTTCCCTGTCACCACTGTACCACCTGTGGTAGGTATGGTCATGTAGCTACCACATGTCGTTCAGTGTTTAGACCTCAACCAATCAACTCTCAACCAGTTAACCCTCAGCCAGCCAACCCTCAACCACCTCGCCAAAACCCATAACCCATAGCATATGCTCGAGCCTATTTCAATTTTGGTGATCCAAACCACCTCAGAAATCAGTGTCCAGATCTTGTCGCAGCAAACCGTACAACAAACCCAGTGGCTCGTGGTAGGGCTTTTAACATCAATGCAGCAGAAGCCCAGGAAACAAATGATGTGGTCAATGGTACGTTTTTACTTGATGGTCATTATGCTTCGATTTTATTTGATACTGGTGCGGATAAAAGTTTTGTGTCATTTGCATTCGAACCTTCACTATCTCACACTCGCTCTAGATTAGGAGCGCCTTTCACTGTCGAGGTTGCGGATGGAAACCCCATCTTAATCGATTCCATCATTCGGGGTTGTACTCTTAGTCTTAACGAGCATGATTTCTCCATTGATCTCATACCCATGAAATTGGGTAGTTTTGACGTCATCGTGGGTATGGATTGGCTTTCTAAACACCATGCTGAAGTTGTTTGCTTTGAAAAGTTTATTCGAATTCCTCTCTCATCGGGTGACTTCTTACGGGTCTATGGTGAAAAACCATCCAGTGGTCTCAAACTCATGTCCTACACTCAAGCAAAAAAATATCTACGTAAGAAATACATAGCTTTCTTGGCCCATGTCGTGGAAAAGAAAGACAAAGACAAGAGTATCCAAGATGTTCCTGTTGTTCGTGAATTTCCAGAAGTTTTTCCTGATGACTTACCTGGACTTCCACCTGTGTGTTCTGTTGAATTCTGTCTCGACCTTGTACCTGGTGCCACACCCGTTGCAAAATCTCCATATCGCCTTGCACCTTCTAAGATGCAAGAACTTGCGAGTCAACTTCAAGAGTTGGCAGACAAGGGTTTCATTCGTCCCAGTTCTTCACCTTGGGGAGCTCTAGTCTTATTTGTAAAGAAGAAGGATCGATCATTTTGAATGTGTATCGACTATTGGGAGCTTAATAAACTTACCATTAAAAACCGTTGCCCAATACGCCGCATTGATGATCTTTTTGACCAACTTCAAGGCTCGACTTGTTTTTCAAAGATCGATCTTCGTTCTGGATATCATCAACTTCGAGTTCATGAAGACGATATTCCAAAGACTGCTTTTCGTACACGTTATGGTCATTATGAATTCATGGTTATGCCTTTTGGACTAACCAATGCACCCGCTGTCTTCATGGATCTCATGAATCGCGTGTGCAAACCCTTCTTGGATAAATTCGTAATCGTTTTCATTGATGATATCCTCATTTACTCCAAAACCAAATCAGCTCATGAACAACACCTTAGACAAATTTTGAGCCTTTTGAAGAATGAACAACTGTATGCCAAATTCTCTAAGTGTGAATTTTGGCTTAAGGAAGTTCAATTTTTGGGGCACATTATCAATGATAAGGGAATACACGTGGATCCAGCTAAGATTGAGGCCGTTAAGAATTGGGTTACACCTAAGTCTCCCACTGAAGTTTGTTCTTTCCTTGGTCTAGCGGGTTATTATCGACGTTTCATTCTCAACTTCTCCAAGATTGCCTTACCTCTCACATCTTTAACCCATAAAGATAAACCCTATGTATGGGGACCTAATCAGGAAGAAGCGTTTCAAACCTTGAAACAAAAACTTTGTGATGCTCCGATCCTTTCTCTACCTGACGGCAATGAGGACTTCGTGGTTTATTGCGATGCCTCTAACCAAGGTCTTGGTTGTGTTCTCATGCAACGAGGCAAAGTTATAGCTTATGCATCATGACAATTGAAAACCCATGAGAAGAATTACACTACTCATGATCTTGAACTCGGAGCGGTCGTTTTCGCACTTAAGATCTGGAGGCACTATTTATATGGTATAAAATGTGTGGTTTTCACTGACAACAAAAGCCTTCAACACATTTTTAACCAGAAAGATCTGAATATGCGTCAACGACGATGGGTCAAGTTGTTAAACGACTACGACTGCGAGATTCGTTACCATCCTAACAAAGCGAATGTTGTAGCCGATGCCCTCAGTCGTAAAGATCATGCCCAGCTTTATTGTTCCCAGGTCCAGTCTGATATCAAACTCCGCATTATGGAAGCCCAACATTTCTCTGTTACTGAAGGCAACATGTACGATGAAATATCGTGTGGAGCCGAAAACCAGTTGGAAACCAAACATGGTTTACTTTACTTCATGAACCATCTTTGGATTCCTAATCGTGACAACCTGCGTACTTTTCTCATGGTTAAGTCTCACAAGTCTCATTACTCCATTCACCCTGGTGCAGCTAAGATGTATCAGGATCTGCGTACCTTGTATTGGTGGCCCGGTATGAAAAAGGGCATAGCTCTTTATGTGGCTAAATGCCTTACTTGCTCCAAAGTCAAAGCTGAGCACCAACGTCCATCTGGTTGTGCAACCAGAAATTCCAGTGTGGAAGTGGGAGAACATTGCTATGGACTTCATTACGAAACTTCCACGCACCACTCGTGGTCATGACAGTATTTGGGTCATCGTCGACCGATTGACCAAATCTGCTCACTTCCTACCGACCTACCCAGTTGAGAAGCTATCTAGAATCTATATCGATGAGATTGTCAGTTGTCATGGTATTCCTCTGTACATTATTTCTGATCGTGATAGTCGGTTTACTTCTCGCTTTTGGCAAACACTTCAATCCGCACTTGGTACTCAACTAAAACTTAGCACGACCTATCACCTACAGACGGATGGTCAAACTGAACGAACCATCCAAACATTGGAGGATATGCTTAGAGCGTGCATCATCGACTTTGGTGGCAAATGGGACACACACTTACCTTTGGTTAAGTTCTCGTATAATAACAACTACCATTCCAGTATTAACATGGCATCATTTGAGGCACTTTATGGTCGCAAATGTCGTTCCTCTATTTGTTGGAACAAGATCGGAGAAACAAAAATCACCGGTCCCGAGCTAGTACAGGAAACGACAGACAAGATTCTTCGCATTCGTGATAATTTACAAGTTGCTCGAAGCAGACAGAAAAGTTATGCCGATCAAAGACGCAAGCCTCTAGAATTTCAAGTCGGGGATATGGTACTTCTCAAGGTTTCACCTTGGAAGGGTTTGTTTCGATTTGGAAAGAAAGGGAAACTTGCACCTCGGTTTGTAGGCCCTTTTAAGATCCTTGAACGAATTGGGAAGGTAGCTTACAAGATCGATCTACGACCAGAGCTCAGCAATGTCCATCCAACGTTTCACGTTTCTAATCTAAAGAAATGTTTGGCTAAAGATAACCTCCATGTTCCTTTAGAGGATATCCAGATTGACGAATCGATGCGCTTCATAGAAAAACCTGTGGAAATTATGGATTGAGATGTCAAGAAACTTAAACGAAGCCGAATTCCAATTGTCAAAGTTCGTTGGGAGTCCAAACGAGGCCCAGAGTTTACTTGGGAGCGTGAGGACCAAATTATGTCTAAGTATCCTCATCTTTTTCCAAAGACTACCACTTGAAGGAATTTCGGGACGAAATTTGTAAAAGTAGGGGATGCTGTGACATCCATCACTTTTCGTTTCTATTTTTACATTGTACGTTTATTATTCAATCAATAAAACGCCGAATTTTATCCTTCTAGTACACTTTAAAAATATCTCGTGACATTTTCAGACTCTAATAATGATATTATGACGTTATTATAGTAAAATAATAGAGTTTTAATCACAAAAAAAAAATGTATGGACCGGGACTCGAACCCGCGTCCATGGACGGTTCAAACGAACAACAAGTATTAACCAACTGGGCTACTGCCCGTTTTAGTGATCATTATCAAGCTCAAACAAATATAAACCTTCCATATTAATCATTATAACCTTTGAAAAGTCAACTGCGAGCAATATCATTCCAAATACACACCAATCCGCGTTTATGATTGCAATTCAGATATGGAATGTTTAGACCGACCTACCCTGCTTGTTTTCCATGCCAACTAATCATTATAACCTTCCAAAAATATGGATAATCACGCGTTACTATTCAAGACGGGTCAAAATTACCAAACTTACAGGGACAAACGATTAGTATAAATAGATACATCCCACATGAGCTAAAAGCACCGATAAACAAACCCCTATACTCGAGTTATCCAAAAACTCCTCCAAATCTGCGATTCTTGCTTGGCTAGACGTTGTGGGTTATGTTAGTCGCAAACATACGAGCAATATCCCCAACATTTCAGGGGCTATTGGTTGTTAATTATTACGAATTGAAAACTAGGGTTCTTAGGGTTCTAAATGGGGAAGATCATAATTGCTCCTTTCTGTTTAAAAATTTTCAGAAACGAATAAACACAACCATCTGATGCAGGGCAGATGGTTATGTCGTCTGTTGTTCACTCGTGTGGTGTTGGGTTCAATACTTAGCTCCACCATTTTTTTTATTTATATAATCACATTACTTCTCAAACACAGTATATAATTTATTGAACCTTATTATTCTCGTTCTCAGGGTGTGGCTCAGTTGGTGAGCCACACTTGTGATAAACATCCACCCGGCCACTGACCTGGGTTCGATTCTTGCCAACAGCAGCAATTATATACATAACCTATTAATCTTTTAAAATAGTTTTTAAATACAAAAATTGTCTTAAAAATTCTACAAAAATTATTTTAGATAAATCTCATGACAAAGTTTACCATATAATTTATAGATTTCCAAAAATAATTTATTTAATATATATTATAAATACTACAAGTTTATTCATTTATAATTTTAAAATTCTATAAAAATATCTAAACGATTTTATAAAATTTCACAAAAATTATTTTAAACTTGTAGAGCAATAAGCAATTCGGAAATAAATTTTATTTCAGAAAAATCGTTGGTTTCATATTTTTAATTGATTTTTGTTATTTTAAATCATAAATAAATCATAATAAATTCATTTTTCAATATTTTTATCCCAAAATTTTACATAAATTATTTTTGTTCATTTAGAACAGAAATATAAATTTTAATTTGAAATTTCCTTAATTTTAATATTTTTAGATATTAAAATTATATCTTTGACAAATAGAAATAAATACACTAAATAATTAATTTTTGAGGAAACAATTTTATTAAAATTATTTTCATACTTAAAACCTTATAACATGACCATCTTTAATCAAAAACCTACAATAAACTTTTATTTAATTATTTACCAAATTTCTTTATTTATTAACAATTTACCTAATTAATAAAACAATTACTTATCCCCAAATTAGGAACCCTAGAACTACTCGTATCCTAGATAACATAGACTCAAAGTTCATTCCCTTACAAATATCTAACTCTTTAGGTTAATCCTTTGGGATAATCCTAATTCATATCACGTTGTTCGGTAGAGTTTCAAGTTACTTCGCGAACGGTGAGTATTTCCTATCCCATTTTTCCTTTTATTCACTTTTGGGGTGTTACATGTACACTTACACAAATTAAAAATACAAGTTCACATTTTTAAAATACAATTCTAGTACTATGTGCATTTTCTTACAAACATGCTTTATGCTTAGATACTATATGTAGAAATACATTTGTACTT
Organism: Ambrosia trifida; assembly: GCA_028751855.1. Lineage (NCBI taxonomy): Eukaryota > Viridiplantae > Streptophyta > Magnoliopsida > Asterales > Asteraceae > Ambrosia > Ambrosia trifida. The sequence continues at coordinate 70,029,237 of CM054129.1, read as the reverse complement.
AGTAAAATCATTAACCTTATACAAGCCGACCTTCACATTGGATAGCGCTATTGGATTGACAACCCGCCTAGGTTGATTCTCCCCCTTTTTCATCGGAGAATCCATGGTCATTGTTAAGTTATTATCCAATTATTTGGATAAGTACACCGTCGTTCATTTAGTACATTATACAGTCACAGGATTGATTTCGCTCATTTGTATGATACATAGTTTACATAATTGCAATGTAGCTTTGCACTTGAATTGTATAGCATTTTTCAACTTACTATATGTATTAAATATAGGAATGCTCACCAACATTTCATATGTTGACAAAACTTATTTTGTACATGTTTCAGGTGCAGTTTGATCTTAGTACTATAGCAATGGACTTTAGTGCTTGCTTTTAATAAGTTATTTCGAATTTCATGTTTCATTCAGACTTTTGTATTTTTTCCATTTCATCCATGTAAGACAATTTAAATTATTCAATAATATATTTACATTTCAGTACCATGTGCTTTTGAACAATCGTCACAACGTGACACCTTGATGATTCCGCCATCGGTTGGGGTGTTACACAATATTTGGATTTGGGGTCACTGGTTGTTCCTCCGTAGCATGATCTAGAATAGCTTCAGTGGAAATGTTATCATAACCTTCCGATTCAGATGTGTCAAGAGTAGTCCAAGCTTCTTGAAAAACCTCTTCTTCATTAGCAGGAACGTTGGTATCATTAGAAGCTGCTGGAGGAGTTACGGTGATCAGATGCACCAACGGTGATGTCACTACATTTTCACACTCGTAATAAAGTCTTAGTAAAGCCTCTTCAACCAAGTTATCTAGATTGAATGATTCAAAGAAATCTTTATAATCAAACATACAGTCAGGACCACTTCCTTGTATGTTCTGAGTGTATCGTTGTACTTCAACGTTAGTCCACTCCTCTACCTGTTGAGTTCTTTTGTTGAATACCCGTTTAAGCGGGGTGGCATATCCAACAAAGTATCCATCTTCAGCTATTGGTGCAAACTTCACAGTCGGATTCAACATCGTACAAGGTGCCCCAAACGGTTCTAGATACTCCAAATTCAGCTTTCGTCTTTTCAACAGATCGTAAGAAGTTTTGCCAAACTTCTTCACTGTTAATAAATGATTCAAGTTGTAACAAGTTGCGTAAATAGCTTCATTCCATAACATTATTGGAAGATTCGAATACGCAAGCATTGTTCGTGTCGTTTCTATTAGAGTCCTGTTTTTCCTTTCAGCAACACCGGTCTTATAACTTTATCATTTATAGGACACTTAATCATAGTGGTGTTATTATAATACACCGAAATAGGAAACCTGATATTTGAGTCATAAAACATCAGTTTTATAAGACGCTTATTCGCTAGAGTTATGTTATAACATAATTTAACAGGACACTTGACCTTTATAGTGGTGTTGGTTAGTGGTGGTGGAAGGTGGTGGTGGTGGATGGTGATGGTGGACGGTTGTAGTGGTGTTGGACGGTAGTGGATAGTGGTGGTAGACGGCGGTGGATGATGATGGTGGTGGTGATGGGTGGTAAACGGTGGGTGGTGGTAGACGGTGGGTGGTGGTGATGGATGTATGATGGTGGTGGTAGGTGGTGGGTGGTGGTGGTGCGTATTGTTGGTGGTTGACGGTGGTGATAGACAGTGGTTGTGGATGGCTGTGGTGGTGGTGGTAGACGGTGGTGGTAGATGGTGGGCGGTCGTAGCTGGTAGATGGTGGTAGGTGGTGGGTTTTGGTGGGTGTTGGTGGTGCTGGACGGTTATGGTGGTGGACGGTAGTGGATGGTGGTGGTAGACGGTGGGTGGTAGTGATGGATGGATGGTGGTGGTAGATGGTGGTGGTGGACGGTTGTGGTGGTGGTGGTAAATGGGGTGGTGGTGGTGGACGGTGGTGGTCGTGCTGGACGATGGTGGGTGATGGTGGACGATGGTGATGGTGGAAAGTGTGTGGTGGTGTTTAACCCTCTCCAGACATTAGAAGATCTTAGAAGTGCCTAGGCCAAGTCTGCACCAAGAAGAACTCGCATAAAGTTTTTTTAATGAAATGCATGCGAAAAACAAACACTCTGCAGGAACTCATGTCTACGTGTGGTATGCGTGACACATACATAAGAGCTCCGCAAAGCTTTTTACAGATTACAAAAACCACCTAAATAATGCAATTCATTGCTTGATTCCCAGATTGAGTTTCACGACAACATGTTGGCGAATGAGTTTGATAGTTTTTAACTACTGGGTTAGTCAAACTAAGGTAGAACGTGACACATGACACTGTATGATTAAATAAAAACAAAAGTTTTAAGATACACGAGAGAGAGTAGGTGTTGCCAATGTTTTGATGGTTCTAGACTACTTATGAGTGGATTTGACATAACACCACATAATTGAATGGGCTAGAATACTACCCCTCCAGTGGTTCATGAAGTGATAAATAGCACATTTTTGCTTGCATTTTTATACTTTTATTAATTTTAATTTCCCCATATAAAAATATTATATTATATATTTTTATACATACAATTAGAAACACTTTGCAATAATAAATCTTGTCCCTCCAATTTTGAATCTATGGTCTATACTTATTTCAGTCCTTCTCTGTTTTTTAGGTATAAGTGTATAACGGTAACAACCACGTTTTTACTCTTCTCTCTAACCCCACCTCTACCTATACCACAAACCCCATTCTCAGTGGAACAAAAACCATGACCCCCATTATCGCCTTTTCAGGTGTGGTTGTTGGTCTTTCTCAGACAGTGGTTCCTTTCAAAACAAGTCATCGGAAGAAGAAGTCGAGCGTGATGGTTGGGGACGAAGACAAGGGGATGGTGGTGGTAACTTATCAGATCTGGAGATGGTGGTCTTTTTAGTCGGTAGCATCGTTCAAACTTCAAACCATGGTGGTGGCGATGGGTTTGGTTGAAGTAAAGTGTGTGTGTGTGTGTGAGAGAGAGAGAGAGAGAGAGGAGTGCGCGCGTGTTTTCTTAGCACATAGCGGTTGCTTTGGAGGTGGCGATGCTGGGCTTGGAGGTGGATGGGTTTATGTGTAAGTAATGGAGAGGGAAATAAAAGGGGGAGAATCTAATTTAACCATTGTTGCCTGCGCTGGTCTTCGATGCTTGATAGTATGTTGTTTATTTTAAAGAAGCAAAAGTAAGTGATTTTATAATTTGATTTTATTGCTAAAACTACTATGCCATGACTAGAATTCTTATGGTCACCTGTTCATAGATGCAACTCACAAATTAAGTTTTGAAATTGGCTTTGGGAATAATATGATGGATTAATGGATGTTTGCCTTTAATTGGATTTTTTCTTCCTGATTATATTAATTTAGGATTTCTAATTTTATGACCATTTGAATGCTTTTTTACATGTAAATTTAGCATGTTGAACCACTAATGATATATAAACAGGTGATATAGTTACATGGGCAACAGGTAATATGGTAAACTTTCTTGGTTTTAAAAAGCAAACAAAAGTGATAATGTCTAAGACTGAGTCGTGAAGCGTCAAGAGCAAAAGCGCACCGCTTTTCATACCCAAGGCGCAAATAATTATAATTTTTTTTATATATTTTCTATAGGTTTCTAGTATCATTTACCCAATATTTTAAGACAATTAAGCTTTATATTTGTTTTAGTATGGAATTGCATACATGTACAACATGAAAATCATGATGTACAAGAAGCTAATGAACAATAGTTAATTTTTTGCCAAGAAATTGAACCACTGGTGGGCTTTTTTGAAAAAAGCACACCTTAAGCGACGAAAAGCAAGGGCAGGGCTTGAGCCTATGTGCGCTTTTTTAAACCAAGGAAACTTGACATAAAAGAACCATACATGTGTCATTCAGTCATTGCATAATGATTACCGAAAGCAAAATAATTTGTGATATTTAAAAAAGATATGTTGTTGGTATTCATCACACAAAGGAAAATTGGTACTGCTTTATTTTTTTGTTTAGGATTCAAGGTTGATTTGAACTTTCAAGAACGAACAACATTATGGGTTTTAATATCTATTTCCACATATTAGAACAATATTAACTATAATGCTAGCATCAACAACACCTTGAATTGAAAAGATTATTCTATCTCTGTAACAGAAGTCAATTTACAGGATGCAATCTTTATATGAATATTAATCGTATCACTTTGTGCTTTTCTACAGTGGGAATGCTTTGGGCTGAAAAGTGGCTCATTCCAATTTACTTAAGGGATTCCTTTTGCTTTGAAATGGAAGTATGATTGGTGCAGGAACTACTCTTTTTTCTTACATCCATGTATTCGAAAAACAGGTTATTGATTTTATTTTTTAATTTATTGAAAGAGTCAGAGACTTCTTAATTTCTTATGGCAATGTCGGATAACATCACAACATTCTGTTTTTGCTAGAGAACATAAATAAAAGTATATTTGTATATTTTAGAACCGCGTCACTTTCCTTTTACGGGATGTTTGATGAGAATTGAAATCTAAGCTAGAATTCTTAGGGATGGCACAAAGAGAAGGTCGTATGCGGGTAAATTGTCATTAGTCAAAAGAGGTTTGGGTTCATGTAAAGAAAGGGGGATTCAGGATGTTTTATAGCTTAGATCTTTTAGTTTTTACCCATTGGAGTCGTCAAAGGTTAAACATAACCCAAATCAACCGGTGTACATTTTGGGTCAAAATTGGCACCTCAACAATGATCTATTTACAAATTAATATGATCATTTTTAGAGTGTTTCCACAACTTGGTGTGGTCTTATCATGCTCTCTATGTGATGAGCTATGATCTCTTTTTCTAGACAAAAATGCGAGTGTATGTGTTAATTTCAATTATCATTTTCTAATTGCTAATTAGCTCATCTATGCTAATCTACTTTTACTTCCAAATATATAATCATGCAGGTAAATCAGAAGCAGGCACAGTTTTTCAAAGTTGTTCAACAATCTCAAAGCGTTACAACTCATGAAACATCAAGATGAATGGTTATGGTGCCATCTTGAACTCACAACTGAAGTATCGAACTTTTGTCATTCTCAGGTATTCTAACACAAGTTTATTTTTCAGCATTGGGGTTTTGTTTGTAAAACTTTTTGAGTCTGCATTTTATTTAAATTTTGTTAGTAGTTGGTTTGTCTCGCTGCGGAATGCGAGTACAATTACTATTTTCAACAAAATATAACTTTATTCTATGTAATTTTATATTTACATCTGTGGACATGGACAGTCGACAGTGGCATGGCAATAGCCAATTCCATGTCAACATTTTTAATTTATATTCTGCAAATTAAATGAAGACTTGGTTGATGTTTTGTTTCTTTTTCAGGCGCTTTAGTCGGCTGCTCACTCGAAGGAAGTATACGAGTCATTGTCGAGCAAAGTAGGATCAAACGGGTCAAAACTCAATTCTATTTGAGACCGGCAGTATTGGCCGAGATGGCTCCCGAGTCACAAGTCAAACTCCATTAGTGTTTTTGTTATGAATATGCCTATTTGAAATATAATAAAGTTATACTTCTTTCATTAGTTGATGTTATATACACAATAACTATTAGGATTTTACATTTTGGTGACCTTTTTATTGTGTATTAAAAACCATTATTTGTAGTCCATAACAATATCGTAAAATTGTTTGTGTGGATGTTTAAAAAATCATTGTATCATATGACTTGTTAGGACTTTGGAATTTTGTCCTATTAAACTTGTTAGAGCATTGTAAAAGTGTCGAATATGCTTTCTTAGGACGCTATGTGGGTGGTTGATAGACATATTATGTGACCATAAAATTTGTTTCATAATCTTATTTGAGATATTAGGACCTTTTTCTTGGTATTAAAATACCTATGTTGTTACATCACAAGGGTCCTATAAATTAATTTTTAAGGACGCTTAAATGTGTATTAAAAGATTAAAAGTTGGTAAGCACATATTTGAACATTGTAAAAGTGTCCTAATATGTCCTAATATTATGCGACCATAAAATTGGTTTTATAATCTTATTTGAGATATTAGGACGCTTTTTAAGTTTCGGGACTTATTACGACCCCTTTACATGAAACGCTTTTACTGTTTGTCCTATTAAATAAAAGGTCCTATAAAATAACATTTTAGGAACCAAACGCTAGAAACATTCGGATAGCTTCTATACGTGCCACTGGTGCATAAACTTCATTGTAGTCGATTCCTTCAATTTGACTAAATCCCTGAACGACCAATCGAGCTTTGTTTCGTACGATTACCCCTCGATCATCTTTCTTACACTTAAAAACCAATTTAGTACCAATCTTCTTTCTCCGTGGAGGTAAATCTGTAGCTGTCCAAACTCCCAGCTTCTAAAACTGTAATAATTCCTCTTGCATTCCTTTAACCCAAGCATCATCCAATAAAGCATCTTTGTATGTCCGCGGCTCAACCTGCGAAACATAACAAGCAAAGGACCAGTCATTTTGACAACTAGACTTTTGAATTTTAGCATAAAGGGCTAGCGCTCAAATATTATCATGTGAAGTGGCTCTACGAAGTTGTCCTCTAGTCATAACACCGGTTCCAGGGTCACCAATAACTTGCTCAAGTGAATGGATCTGATGTATCCGAGATTCCGGATGATCAAGAACTTGAACTCCAGTTTGAGTAGTTAGATTCTTTGCCGTATCCAGATTATTACCCGTATTTGATGATGAAGCAATATGTGACATCCATCACCTTTCGTTTCTATTTTTACATTGTACGTTTATTATTCAATCAATAAAACGCCGAATTTTATCCTTCTAGTACACTTTAAAAATATCTCGTGACATTTTCGGACTCTAATAATGATATTATGACATTATTATAGTAAAATAATAGAGTTTTAATCACAAAAAATAAAATAAAATGCATGGACCGGGACTCAAACCCGTGTCCATGGACGGTTCAAACGAACAACAAGTCTTAACCAACTGGGCTACTACCGGTTTTAGTGATGATTATCAAGCTCAAACAAATATACACCTTCCATATTCATGCCCAATTGACTTTGGAAAGTCAACTGCGAGCAATATCATTCCAAATACACACCAATCCGCGTTTATGATTGCAATTCAGTTATGGAATGTTTAGACCGACCTACCCTGCTTGTTTTCCACGCCAATTAATCATTATAACCTTCCAAATATATGGATAATCACGTGTTTACTATTCAAGACGAGTCAAAATTACCAAACTTACAAGGACAAACGATTAGTATAAATAGATACCTCCCACACGAGCTAAAAGCACCGATAAACAAACCCCTATACTAGAATTATCCAAAAACTCCTCCAAATCTGCGATTCTTGCTTGGTTTGACGTTTTCGTTGACCGCTTCGTTCGTGGTCATTAACACATTGTAAGTTCGATTTTCTTTGTGGGTTATGTTAGTCGCAAACATACGAGCAATAACCCCAACATTTCAGGGGCTATTGGTTGTTAATTATTACGAATTGAAAACTAGGGTTCTTAGGGTTCTAAATAGGGAAGATGATAACTGCTCCTTTATGTTTGAAAATTTTCTGAAACGAATAAACACAACCATCTGATGCAGGGCAGATGGTTATGTCGTCTGTTGTTCACTCGTCTAGTGTTTGGTTCGACACTCAGCTCCACCATTTTTTTATTTATGTAATCACATTACTTCTTAAACACAGTATATAATATATTGAACCTTATTATTCTCGTTCTCAGGGTGTGGCTCAGTTGGTGAGCCACACTTGTGATAAACATCCACCCGGCCACTGACCCGGGTTCAATTCTTGCCAACAGCAGCATTTTTTTTTTGAAGCCTTTAATTATATACATAACCTATTAATCTTTTAAAATAGTTTTTAAATACAAAAAGTGTCTTAAAAAATCTACAAAAATTATTTTAGGTAAATATCATGACAAAGTTTACCATATAATTTTTAGATTTCCAAAAATAATTTATTTAATATATATTATAAATACTACAAGTTTATTCATTTATAATTTTAAAATTCTTTAAAAATACCTAAACAATTTTATAAAATTTCAAAAAAATTATTTTAAATTTGTAGATCAATAAGCATTTCGAAAATAAATTTTATTTCAGAAAAATCATTGGTTTCATATTTTTAATTGATTTTTGTTATTTTAAATCATAAATAAATCATAAAAAATTCATTTTTCAAACTCCTAGCTTCTGAAACTGTAATAATTCCTCTTTCATTGCTTTAACCCAAGCATCATCCAATAAAGCATCTTTGTATGTCCGCGGCTCAACTTGCGAAACATAACAAGCAAAGGACCAGTCATTTTGACAACCAGACTTTTGAATTTTAGCATACAGGGCAATATCTCCAATAGTATCATGTGAAGTGGCTCTACGAAGTTGTCCTCTAGTCATAACACTGGTTCCAGGGTCACCAATAACTTGCTCAAATGGATGGATCTGATGTATCCGAGATTCCGGATGATCAGGAACTTGAACTCCATTTTGAGTAGTTAGATTCTCTGCCATATCTAGATTATTACCCGTATTTGATGATGAAGCAATATCTACATTTAGGTTCACTGGTGGTTCCTCCGTAGCATGATCTAGAATAGCTTCACTGGATATGTTATCATCATCTTCCGATTCAGATGTGTCAAGAGTAGTCGAAGATTCTTAAAAAACCTCTTCTTCATTAGCCGGAACATTGGTATCATTAGAAGCTGTTGGAGGAGTTACGGTGATCAGATGCACCAATGGTGATGTCACTACATTTTCACACTCGTAATAAAGTCTTAGTACAGCCTCTTCAACCAAGTTATCTAGATTGAATGATTCAAAGAAATCTTTATAATCAAACATCCAGTCAGGACCACTTCCTTGTATGTTCTGAGTGTATCGTTGTACTTCAACGTTAGTCCACTCCTCTACCTGTTGAGTTCTTTTGTTGAATACCCTTTTAAGCCGGGTTGCATATCCAAAAAGTATCCATCTTCAGCTTTTGGTGCAAACTTCACAGTCGGATTCAACATCGTACAAGGTGCCCCAAACGGTTCTAGATACTCCAAATTCAGCTTTCGTCTTTTCAACAGTTCGTAAGAAGTTTTGACAAACTTCTTCACTGTTAATAAAGGATTCAAGGTGTAACAAGCTGCGTAAATAGCTTCATTCCAGAACATTACTGGAAGATTCGAATACGCAAGCATTGTTCGTGTCGTTTCTATTAGAGTCCTGTTTTTCCTATCAGCAACACCGTTCTGTTGTGGAGTGTACAGAGCACTATATTCATGATGAATTCCTTTGTCTTCACAGAGTGCATCCATCTTTGAATTATTAAACTATGTCCCGTTGTCACTACGAATTCTTTTGATCTTCAATCCGTAAACATTCTCCAATCGTGCGAACAAAACCTTCAAATTATTGAATGTGTCACTTTTATGTTGCAAGCACATCACCCACGAGAAACTCGAGTAATCATCAGTAACCACAAGACAGTAAAGCTCTCCAGAATGACTCTTACGCTTGACAGGTCCAAAGAGGTCCATATGCAAACGTTCAAGTGGCATATCTACAGAATTCACTTTTTTCAGTTTGTGAAACTGTTTGTGTTGTTTCCCCTTTTTGCAACTCACGCATTTGTCATTGAGATGAAAATGCTTCACATTAACCCCTTCTACAAGCCTGTTCTTCACCAAATGATTCATCTTTCTGAGGTGAATATGTCCCATCCTTCTGTGCCACATTATCGATTCTTTTTCTGTAGCTTTGGATAGAAAACACGTGACTTGGCCCTGGGTTGTCATGGCCTTGCTCATATCAAGAATGTACAAATTGTTCACACTTGGTGCTCTCAACATAATCCATTCTTTGGTATGACGAAGCCGGGTTTCAGAATATAGCAAGATTTATCATCAAAGTGTACAGAAAACTGATTGTCACAAATTTGGCTAACACTCAACATATTATAATCGATTTGCTTCACATAAGATATTCTCTCAGAACTCACGATCCCGTTGCTAACACTCCCTTCCATTGTGATATAACCGCCTTTGTTACCCGCAAACGCTACATAACCTCCATTCACATTCTTGATGTCGAACAATAGTGTTAAGTCTCTGGTCATGTGCCTAGAAGCTCCACTGTCAACAATCCAAAGACTGCTAACAAGGCCAGCTGGAGCTCCCTGCACCAATCAAAGAAATGATTAGATCTTTCGGGTGACCCAAGCCTGTTTGGTCTTGGGTCTTTGAGTGTTAATCATCAACGATTCAATTTCAACAATATTTGGTTTAGAATTGACCTTTTTCTGATCATTCAAACCTTTCTCATCTTGAGTTTTAATATTAGCAGTTGAGGTAGAAGCACCCGGAGAACCCATTGGTGATCAAGATTGTTCGAAACGTTTAAGAATTCTAATCTGAGATTTTTGAGTCTCAGCAGGTTTCTTTGTATCGTTCGTAAAAGAAACTTTCTTAATTACCTTCTCTGACTTAACAGAAACAGGTTCAACTTGTGACTTAATAGCAGGTTTAGGACAAACCTTTTGTTTGTCATTAGTTGAGTTCACCATTGGTTTCTCTAGGTGTTTCTCCATAGCAATCTTGTTTTGATTATCATAGACAAACTGACGTTTTTCCCTCTTTTGAAAATATCGACTTTGATTATAAAATGGTGGTCTTTTAGGGATAAAATGTCTTTGTGGATATCTATGATTATCAACTAGACTTTGATAAGCCTGCTTTTGCTCTACTTTGCGCCTTTTATGTCGCACATACGGGCAGTGAGCAAGTAAATGCCCTCTCTCCCCGCATTTGTAACATGCACGGTATTCTTCAAATACATTTTTAGCATTCCGCTTAGCATATGAAGTGATCGGAAATTGATCATCAACACATCTACGTCTTAAACTCATTGGAGCTGGGTCCATTGAGTAAGCCGACTCAAAAAATGCATTTGCCTTTTCTTTAGGCTTAATGAATTTAGTGACATGAACTTTTGGTTCTTTGGGAGTATCACAATGCAATTTCTTTAAAAGTTCTGGAGGAAAGTCATTGGTCCTTTCGTGTTTAGAAAACCATATTGTACTCTCATGCCAGATTTTGTCAATCTTTGAATAGTTTGCAAATTTTATTGGATACTCCTCGTCAGAGATTATCTTATCGGATCCTTCCATCCGATTGAAAACCTTGATGGGTTTGTCAACTGAATCATTTCTCATTCTTTTTCACTGATTGATTCACCCTATGAGCATTTGCCTGAGGATGAGAAAATTGAGAAGGTGACACTGGTTCATTTGTGATTTTCCAAAGGAACATCACTACCTTCTTTAGATTTCTCATCTTTAGTGTCTGAATCATCAGTCACTTCAACCACCCCCTCATCATTCAATCCGAGTATCGGTCTTACATCAGAATGTGGATCTCCGATAATTAAAGTATTAGATTCATTATCTGATGCAGAGTCCGATTTTAGTGAACTCTCCGGTGTTACTATGTTGAAGTTATGATTCTCAAACAACACTAGAGAAGGAACAGATTTGTAATTTACACTACCGGATTGTGACGGTTCTTCAATGATGTGGTCAACAACATAGGCTATATGTTTATAGCTTTCTAACTTCTTATTGACCTTTTCAGCAAAACACTTGACAGTGGCCATTTCCAATTTTGCATTTTCAAGCTCATTTATGTAATTGTTAATGGCAAGTGGTTTTAATGCAAGGGTTTTCTTTAATCAGCTTCACTTTCCGAGTCGGAATAAACAGATTCAGGTTCATCAGGAACTTCAGTTACAGAATCAATGATAGTTCCAGAAACCTTCTCATCAGTAACTTCTTCAATTTGCTCAGCAACAGAAACCAGAGAGTCATCAACTATCTCCTCAATCACTACCTCAGATACCTTCTCAGATTCCAAAACATCTTCAACTATCACCGGCTCCTATATATCCATCTCTTTAGCAAAGCATGCTACAATCCCACTAGTAATCTCCTCAACTCCAAATTGCATTGTTGTCCAATCATAACCCTCATCCTTCTGATTCACCAACGCCTGATTCTGGTTTTCAGTTTGAGGTTGGCTGTTTGGTATAAAAATAGGAATAATGGTTCTGGTTGGGTTATTTGGAGTTTGAGTTTGAGTTTGGTTAGGTGTAGTTGTTTGTCTAGTAGAGGTGTTTTGTCGGTTTTGGAATTTTTTTTGTTGTGGATAGGTGTTGTTTTGGTTTTGATTGGTAACCTGATTCTGTGATTGACGATTTTGGTAGTTGGAATTAAAATGATTTTTGTTACCTTGCTGCATTGGTTACGTGCACTCTCTCTCTTGAAGTGTCCTCGAGTACCACAGTTGAAACATGTCACTTTGGCTTTGTTGAAGCCATATGTGGTATTAGGTGAGGTAGCTAGATCAGTTCTACCTGTTTTCTCGATAAACTCTATAGCCCTTCTCATTACACTGGAGAATTCCCATTGAATATCTATCAACTCCATCTCCTCCTTATCAATTTGGGCATAATCTTCATTAGTCAGATTATAATTCCCGATCTGACTCACCACAAGTCCATTGTAAGATGCAACCATTGCTGAAACCAAAGCAATGTGTTGTTGAGCTACTTCAACTGTGACATTGTTCATGTTGGAAGTTTCCAACACGACCGGACTCTGGCTTGATGAAGCTTGTGTTGTTGGTGGAACATATGGTTGTTGTTGAGGTGTGTTAGATGTGTAACATGCTGTGGACATTTGAGGTTGAGGTAGAATGTAGGAATTTGTGGTGTAGTTTGGTGGATAGGTTGATGTTTGGGCAGAAGAGTTAATTGGGTTTCTTGGTGGTTCAACAACACTAGAAACACAAGCTATATGTGGTGCAACATTTCCTACCACATTTGTACTAGACACACAAATTAAAGGTAAATGTATGATTATTACGACCCTGTTGCAAAACAAGACCGAGTTGACCGATTACTCTTCGAGTACTCACTCCAGGGTAGGTCGCCGAGTATAGCCGAGTTGGCCGATTACTCTGAGTACTCCCTGCATAGGCCGACTTGACCCCCGAGTATTCACCGATTAGTCCGAGTACTCGCTCCAGGGTAGGTCGCCGAGTAAAAGGCCAAACCGAGTATTACAACACTGCGACCAATAAAGAATACTAGAAGTGTTAAATTGTCATTGAAATACTTAAATTGAAATTTAGAAAATTAAAGTTTACTAACTTTAGTGAAAATTGTACCTTTTGAAAGCTGGAGGAACAAAATGCTACATTAAAAAGTTAATCAAGCTATAAGGTATCTTTAAAAGTTAAAGGGTGAAAAGGTGATTTTGGAAACATGGTAATTAAAAATGTAACATTTACATAATTGCGGGGAAAAGATGAAAAGTTATGTTTTTAGATGGTGGAGTTAATTGCCAATTTAGTCCCTGAGGTTTGTCAAAAATTGTCAATTTCATCCAAATCTTTTTATTTGGTCAATTTAGTCCCTGTGGTTTCATTTTTTTGTCATTTTAGTCCCTGTGGACTAACAAGATTTGGATGAAAGTGGCAATTTTTGACAAAACTCAGGGACTAAAATGACAAAAAAATGAAGCCACAGGGACTAAATTGACCAAAAAAAAAGATTTGGATGAAAGTCGCAATTTTTAACAAACCTCAAGGACTAAATTAGCAATTAACTCTAGATGGTGTTATCAAAATATAGGTGATAACTTACAAAATTATTTCTTTTTGTATACAAATTCATTTTTATAATAAGTGATTCATAAAAATGCAAATTACCACAAGTGTTTGAAAAATATAAAATACCAAAACAAGAGTTCGGAATATTTATATAAAAATATACATTTTTACAAATATGGCAATGTAAATTTGGTGAAAGTATTTTTGAGATGAAAATAACATGTCTTAATATTTCCAATGTATGGAAAATAATAAAAGTTTTTTTTTAGGAGAGATAACGTACAAAGAACCTTAACGTGAGAAGCGTAGGAAGCAATCTCAGCCATTAGATTAAGAAGGTGCAAGATGGTAATTAACAATCCTAATCATATTTGGGTTAAACTAAACAAGGGTAAATTAGGAAAAAGCGTTTAATTGTTTTTTTAAATCATGACAACATAATCAATCAAAACATATTTTTTCAACGATTGAAATTGATTAACCAATATGAATGATTACACAATCAAAATAACAAAAAAACGATTACATTGAACGAAAACATACATCAGTATTCGAAATTAAAGATCAGAAAAACAGAGTATTCTAAATGGGACGATAAATTAGTCGAAATCATATGTATTATGAATAAAACCACAAATATTAATTATTTGTCAGAAGCACTCGATTTTGATTATAGAATAAGAATTAAAGATAAAAAATGGGTTATAAAAAGTTGCACGTGAAGAAGATGACTATGATAAAAGGGATCTTTAAACGCACTCATTATATAATAATTTATTATTGGACGCACTAATTATGTAATAATTTATTTATAGACGCACGTTAAAAATTTTTTAGACACACGTTTGTTTCACAATTGTTTGTTAATTTTTGCAGAGAATTTTTGGTCCAAAACATATTTTGGACGCACTCGTTATATAATAAATTATTTTTGGATGCACGTTTAAATATTTTGGACACACTCATATTTTGTGGATGCATGTTTAAAAAATTTTGGGCGCACTCACTTTTCCATATTTCTATTTTGGACGCATTAATTCATGTTTTTTAAATAAGTATAGAAACTCAATTATCACCCCACATATGTATGAACGTACTCATTCTTTTAAATATTTTGGGTCCAAAACTATAGTTGGGTCTTTTAAATTTTGGACGCAATCCCTTTCGCATATTATTATTTTAGAAGCACTAATTCATGTTTTTTAAATAAAGTATAGCAACTCAATTATGACCCAACATATGTATGGACGCACTCACTTTTCCATTCTTTGGCGTTTATAATGCTCTGTTTCTCTTCCGTATCATGCTCTGTTTTTTTATATAAAAAAAACAGTGGGTGTTTCAAGTGGTGGGTTTTCAAAATTAGAGCATTCATTAACGTTTATACATTTCATTTTCTTTATTTACATTTAGTAACCATGCTCTGTTTTTTAATTTTTGGAATGATTCTCTATAATCGGGTTTTTTTTGCACTGTTCTTTATTTACGTTCAGCTTTTTATTTGGTGTACTTGATTCGTTTGTTCTTCGAATAATGTGTTTGATCGACTGATGGTATATAATCTGAATTCGAATTTGAAATCGTTCATGTATGTTATTAAATTGTTTACGAAAAATAACGTGATTGTAGTATCCAGTTACAGAGAAAAAAAGTATGATTTGCCCTTAGGTTTAACTGCAATTGAAGTTAATTAGATTTTAATTAGGTTAACTGTTGTTTGGTTAAGTTGGGAGGTGGTAGCTTGTAGTGGCTTTTAACACTTTTTACGTTAAGGATACTTTGTATCCTATACTTTCTCATTTTTTATATTTCCATAGGAGAATAAATAGGAATCATAAGTGATTAATTTCTTAAAGTACATATTATTAAAGTTTGTGAAAAGTATTATAATATATATATATATATATATATATATATATATATATATATATGCGACAAAAAGTAGTTATTCCTACTAAATGTATATCTAAGTTATAAGAGTTTTGAAATCCTAGAAATATATAAGTTAACTAATCGGGACATGAACAAATGTGTTGAGACAATTTATCGAACAAATATAAAATTGGACAGATAGATATATATTGTATAACTTTTACAAGTTACGTATATATGTTATCGCGTCAATTATAAACTAATTAATCTAAGGATGTGAATGTAAATATGTATTTTACGAAGAAATTATATATAAGAATAATTATAGGTTAAATATATGTATAAGTACTTTCCTAGGTGTCAGAAATTATCATGTGAGAAATTAATACAAAATAATCTTGCAGCATTATGTATTAAAATTGAAATTAAGTATAATTATTATTTGAAGTATACGAGATGTGAAGCATACTTACGGAAAATAATATATACTTAATAGGGAAATTAAATCTCATTCGACAAGATCCTAGTATAGTTATCTATATGGGAGGGTAAATATACGGTAAAGTGAATCGAGTCGGATTTAATAAATGATATGATGGTGAGGTAACTTAAATCAAATATTGATTAACAAGATCCTAGTATATTTATCTAAATGAGAAGATAAATATATAGTAAAGTGAGTCGAGCTGGAAATAGAGTTGGAATATTAGTTTGTGTAAGCACGTATATATGTGGTTAATACATACATATTTGTAAACCTAAAGACATGACGTTTGATAAATCGTGCAGTGATCGGGGTGGTTCACGGCGACGAACTTGACTAAGTTGGGAATTAATAATAAATGGTTAAAACACATACATTAAGTGCATTGTTGACGTGATTTTCACGGTCTCCCATTTTAAACTATTTTATTAAATTTTACGAATGATATGTATCTTTAAATTGTGTTGTAACGTATAGAATTCTTGAAAGGTAATGAGATGGGCAAATGAATAACTGGAAACCACTCGGGATAGGTCCTTGCTCGTTTACCGTAACTATTAATTTATGGATAGGAAACCAGATGAATATTGAGATTGTACTATTGGTGCTTGACAAGGCTCATCCTCAATCGACAGTGTCAGTTGTAGTTGTGACTTCCAATAAACAACTCGCTGGGCAAAAAGGGTAGTCTTGTTTTGGTTATGGGCCCAAGGATGGAGCTATCGTCATTTAAGGAGATTCGCGACTCCTTTATACAAGGCATACTTATTTCTTATTTTGGTTACATGCATTGATTTGATGAGATGTGAAATTAAAACATGTGAATTCACAAATATTTTATATACTGACGTCTTTTTAGACATATCATTCAGGTACTATAGTGGATGACTTTTCTAAACAATTGTGATTGTTCTAGGCTTAGCTATGAAACCTTTCTTTTCGTCACGACACATGTTTTCGCCATTGACGTGGTGTGATAATGGCAACTTGAAAAATTTAGGTGGTGAAACCGTAACGTATGAAAAAGAAACACTTAAAAGCGTTATAGCGAAAGTAAAAATGAAAGAAATTTTATGGAAATTTGATAGCAACCATCCACGAAAAGATTGTATAAATATGAATCATTTATCAACCATCATATTTAACAAAAAGTAAAAAGATTGACTTTTAGTATCTTCAAATGTCAACTCATTCAAAACTTAGTTAAAACTGTTTTCATTTTCATCGTTATTACTATTCATAAAAACCTTATTTAATGCACAAGTTATACATTAGTTTGTTTGTTATTATCAAGGGATGATTTATATATTACTAGTAGGCATGCCCGCGCGTTGCAGCGGGTAGTTATGTTTTTTGAGGCACATTACGTGACAAATTTCACGTTATTTATTTTTAATACCAATTTGCTAAGCCAGCTAATATATTAATTCACAAATAGCAAGGGAGTATGAAGCAGAGAATTGATATTAAAACAACAATATAAAAGATAGTAGATGACCTGTAAAATTACTTTCAAATCCCACATAAATCTATGAACTTATTACTGTTCACAGGACAAAAAGGGCATCTTCATTACCAATTAGAGTGTTATAAAGTTTATTCATAAAACGAGAAAAGTTGAGTGACTTATTTGTGAAATGACTGAAATCACAAAACTTAGGGGGTTATCCGGAAAATAACACTAACCTGTTCTCTTCAAGCTTGCCTCCACTTTCAGCCATACGACATATTGCAACTACAAAAACTGGTACAACCATTCAATAAATTGTTGAACATGCAGTAAACAAAGCTAGGCTCTTAAAAATTTATCGTACCCGTATGATGCTTTAAAGGAATACCAGTATCCACAAGAGCATAATAGGCCACATTATTGCACATGGAAGAAGCTAAACAAATGAAACTCAAGAAACACCACAAAAAATTCAAAAAAATAATTAGAACACATTAGATTATAAGGATACAACACCATCATCATTGACAACCTGCACATAAAAGATTGTGAGGATATAAAAATTAGAAACTAATAGCAATTATAGAAATCAACAACTTTAAGATAAAGTAGATGGGCAATTGTAACTCATAAAACAGGCTCATTTCATATTTGTTGCATTAATATACACTAAAGGGAAAATTCACATCCGTTTTACCATTTGACCTGCCTCCATTCTATATTCTTTATTTTGTCCATTTGACATAAACCATAACCCGCATTGACAATGTTCTCGATATGCAGTAATAACTAAAATTTTGTTTAGCTGCAGCTCAAGGGAGGGGGGATAAAGCAAGGGCTTTTGGACCCAGCTTCCCTAGGTCCCCAGTATTCTAAAAAAAGAACTATATGTAGGTAGGTTGGGCATTGGTTTGCAGTGGAGGTCTGTGGTCTAAAATTATGAATACACACATATGATACACATATCATAGAATTGAACGCAATCTTCTCTTATTTGACAAAAACGGCTCCAGCTTTATTATCCGTTTGCATTAGGCCCGCCCCTAAAACATTTAAGACGCCCCTGATTATCTTCCATACATAGCATCAACTTCATTCTATTTGTAGCATTATTAGACTCAAAACCACTATCGATTTTCAAATTTGTTCCAGAATATGAACCCTACTTGTATGCAATATTTATAAACTCATCAAGATTTACTGCAAATGTTTGATAACTTTTGATAGTGATCCTAAATTTATGAACTGAGTAAAATTACCTTGAGCCTAGCTTGCAGAGCCATGAGACCGATGAAGTACGCTTCAGAGTACACACTACCGATCTTTGATGATTCAGTCTCCCGTCCGCTATATCTTCCATACTCATTAGCAAAAATGGGTATTAACCAGATTAATATTTAATATTTACCACAACAGCAAAATGGCACTTTTGTAATTTTCAATAGATAAAACTATTTGTTACTTTGTTAGCCTGAGAAGTTGACGAATACATGTTGACCACACATGGAATGAGATGCCATTCTGACCACCAGCAAGAGCTTTGAAAAGGTTGTGGGCCGTTGACCAATCAGCTAGCCCAGAAATACGAGGAGCAATGCGAACAAATGCTTCTTCTCCTACAACCTCCCTCTTCAAGATTAAATAAATAAATAAATAATAATAATAATAAATAAGTAATAACTGTAAACTGTAATACCCGTCTGATGGTGTGCCAATATAGGATCTTACTAAAGCATAGGAGATCAAATATCTAAGAGGTGGCAAAATGGACGGGTCGGCCAGGTTAGGCAGGAAATGAAAAACATGTGATCTTTGGCACTTGGTCAAACAGACTACGTTTGACGAAACACATTAACTTAATTTAGTAAATAATATCAATATATCAAATACAATTACAATAATTATGTTATATATACCAACCTTCTTTTCAGTAAAATGATTTTGTAGGTCTTGGGCGGCTGACAGCATGTTCAATCCATTTTACGAGTTTCCTTTTTACTTATTTTTTTACCCTACTTGGCCCGTTGGTAAGTAAACTGGTGAAAATTGCCACTTCTAATAAATTCCAACTCTCCAGTTATGTTCCTAGTTCCTATAGCTAAATTACGGTGGTCTTTCTAAAACATACAAAACGACATCCTATTTTTCTTAGACACATGAAACGTATTAAATAAAGAGAAATGAACCTGAAATGATACTTTGATGTTACCAAAAGAATCTTTCCCATAGCTGAAAGGATGCTCCCACGCAATCATATGACATAGTTACAAATATCAGTCTTTGAAAGGCTTGATCCTATCAACCCAAATCCATAGAATTAGGTTACATACACAAATACTTCTAAATTTACAATTAAAGAGAATAATTTTGACCTCAAAAATCAAAGATTAATATGCTTTGTTACTAATATAGATACCAAAAGTTTTTAATATTTTAGAAATTTATATCATTCATAACATTGAAATCAAACTTACTGGAGTGTTGCCGGAACCCGGTGCTTGAGGCGTCTTCTAGGGTTTCGGGTGGTTATCGGTGGTGGTGGTGGTTAAGGCGATGCTAGATGGTGTCCGTGATGGTGTCAGATGGTGGTGGGTCAAATGGTGGTGGGATGGCGGCGGAAGCGTGGCGGTGACACGAGCAGGTTCCCACCTCTCCCCTGTCTCTTTCTCTGTGCAAACAAATGAAGAGGGAAGGTATAAATAGAAGAATAACCACAGCACCCTTGGCTGCAAAGGTGAAATACCAGGCTTACCTTTAACCGTGGTTTCTTTAAGCAGCAAAGGAGAATACAAATTTGTAAACTTGAGTATTACCCAAAAGGAAAGGGTTATGGTGAAGGTGTTGATGACAAGTTAAGAGGGTCGAGGGAGATGGAGTGAAACTATTATAATGATTGCCCTTGATGGTTCACTTACCGTTCAAGAGAAATGGATGGTAGAGATTCAGGTTATAGTGAAGGTTAGGAAGGTGAAGGGACAAGAACAATGATTAAAGTTAAATTGCAGGCTTCAAGAGGGCAAGCATGGAAAAAGTTTTGTAGTTATAACTAAAATGGCATGATAAAGTTACTATTCTACCCTTACAAGTGTCTTAATTGTACATAAAGTTCCAGTTTTACCCTTATTATATAAGCATAAATCATTTGTACATGGTGCTTCATAAGTTGTACGGAGGTGAAAATGACCATGTTGGTCGTCACTCCTCCTTAATAATTAATAATATAATATAGATATTTTGTGAGGGTTCACATTATTTGAAAACAAAACAAGTAAAAAAACAGCATATTCTCTTTTTTTTTTTTTGTTTTGTAAAATACAGTTGACTTAATTTTAACAATTGAATCCTTAGCCTTTGCCTACTAGTGTTGTATTTCATACGATTCATTTGGAAAAAATAATTTTCATTTAAAATAATGATTTGCTAATAAAACAACAACAACCGTGCCCAGTATATCCCCCAAATAGCGAACTATGTGTAGGGTTAGAGTAGGGTAACCTTACCTCTATCCAGAGAGATCCTTGGCTTGAAAACCAAAATAATTATACAGCAAAACAACTAAACACTAAATGGATATAGGTAACATAACAACATGGATGTTAGAGTAACTTATTAAAAATAAAAATTGAGATAGAAATAACATCACAAAATATAAGGACATATTCTGGGCCTCCGGGGACATACACCTGCAAAGCTAGGCTACATAAGTGTTACCATTGGATGTTCTAATCCGCTTTTGTATGGTGTGAAGTAAACATAAAATTCTATAAAAATTATAGTGTTAATATTTATTTATTATAAAACATATATGTATTACAAAGAATTGGTGGAATAGCAGCGACCATTGTCGCCACTAATGGTTAAAATTCTCGTTGCTAAAAGTATTAGTGGCGGCACATGTCACTGGTAATGCCTGTAGGAAAGGAGAAGGTTGTTCATCTTAAAAATGAAACCAAAAACAGTACACGGTGGTGGAGCTTGACAGTATACATGACAAAATAGAAAATTTCTATTTATGGAACAAAAAACAAAAAAAAATCAACTAATTTCTCATAAAATCAATATAATTTAATTTTTTATATAAAAAAATATTTGATGCTGGTAGAGCTTGACGGTGGGGGAGCTTGACGGTGGCTGGAGTTTGATGATGTCGGAGCTTAACCGTGACAGTGCCAGAGATGAATGGAAGCTGAAGGTTGGTTGATGTAGTGTGTATGATGGTTAGTTGAAAGGTTGATGGTGGTGTTTGAGAAAATAAGAGTGTGTTTCAGGAGGGGTGTGTTTATAAAGAAGTAGAAGACAATGATCATTGGATCCTTCTTTAATCAATGGTTAGGAGTTGATATTGCACAACAAGCATGCAGATTTATTCTTTAGCGGCGACACTAATAGCAACAACAACAAGCATATGTTGTTGGTATTGCTCCTTGTCGTCACAATTGAGGTCACTGTTATTGCTCCGATTGTATGTAGTATATGGTATAACAATTTGTACGCCAAATACCCGATTAGAAGTATGAACTGTGCATATCTGCAAAATAGATTTTTATAAAAACAATTCTATTGAAAGGTGTTTTACTAAATGTAGGAAGCTATTTTAGTGGTTTATTATTTTATTTCCTTTAATAGTTTAATAATAATTACTAACTAACAACGACTATCTATATATACACAAGCAAACTCATCCATTTTCAACATAAATCGCATAATGGCATTTAGTGATCACCATTATATCCTTGTCTTTTCACTTTGCATTGTATACTTACGATCCGCGCAAGCCCAATTACTATGTAACGAAAACTCAAATGCCCCCACCACTGAAACAACCAGAAGCATCGATTCAGTTCTAACAAAACTGGTCCAAGACACCCCCAAATCAGGCCATAGTGTCACTGCATTCGGTTCAGGTCAAGCCCGCGTGTTCGGTCTAGGCCAATGCCGAGGAGATGTGACCCTTGAAGAGTGCTTGACGTGCATCCAAAACATCGCGAAAGAAATTAAAACGGCTTGTCCAAATCGAGTCGATGCTAGGCTTTGGGACGACCGTTGCTACATTAGGTACAACACCAGAATCTTCTTTGGGCAAGTTGACATTGGGTATGGGACATACTTCCTTAATCCTAACAATGTAACGAACCCAAAAACCTTTAATGAAGCTCTCACGAAACTTATTGATCAAACTAATAATTTAGCGAGTGGGCCACAAGGCAAAGGTGCCGGGATAGGCGAGACTAAGTTGTCAGAATCTCAGACACTTTATGCGGCATCACACTGTACAAGAGATTTGTCACCTCCTTCTTGT
The DNA here is from genome assembly GCA_028751855.1 of Ambrosia trifida. NCBI lineage: Eukaryota > Viridiplantae > Streptophyta > Magnoliopsida > Asterales > Asteraceae > Ambrosia > Ambrosia trifida. Next base: position 70,006,489 of record CM054129.1, on the reverse strand, counting down.
AGGGTGTGTTTAGAGATTGCTGTTGGGGATTTTACAACTTATTGTCAGGACAAGGAAGGGTGTAGAGTTATATATAATAGTTGCTATGTTAGATATGAATTCTTTCGCTTTTTCTAAAGCTTCAGAACAAGTTTGCTCCTTCGATGGCAAACTACTTATGTATCACTAAAATACCTGGAGTTGTAGTGATCGAATAATGAAATAAAATAAGTCCTCTTATCAGGATATTATCAATAAAATAATGTTTTATGTATTATTTGGGTTTTCATTTGAACCTTTTTTAAATGTCTTAAACATGGGCTCTTAAATGATTATAAAGGTATAGACAATTTACTTAAAAAATTTGCTCTTAAAATAATCATATAATCCCAATAACATTTACATTTCTACATATTACCATCTTTAGAGTCAACCAATCCCAAACTAAGGTTGCTACACGTCGCAAGCAAGGCCTGAAACAAATTTACTCTTAAAAACACGTTGTTGATGAAGCTCGATGTGACATTCAACACTTTCAGATTACTTATAAACTAACACAAATACTTTATCTTGATTAATTATCCTGCATTACACTTAATTAAAATTAATTAAGTACACAAACCATAATGTAATGATAAACCCAGTTATCATTACATTATGGTTTGTGTACAAATACCTTATCTTGATTAATTATCCTGCATTACACTTAATTAAAATTAATTAAGTACACAAACCATAATGTAATGATAACTGGGTTTATTTTGCATGCTACGCGGCATAACTATCTGTCTATCATGCTATAATTCAGAGAACCTCAATGGTCATTATATGCTCCATACAAAGATGTAGTGATAATTGAAAAAACTTCCAAGCGGAAGACCATTAACATGAAAGTCTCAAGTGACAATTCACTCATTGTCAAATATCTTGCGCAAACAAACGTGCCCCAAAACTCATGCTATGTCTGAAAACTGAAATAGATAAATGTCATAAAATGATTTAAATTAACAATCAGACTCCATGATGCATACCCTAAAATTTGCCATACCTAGCGGCCTACAAAAGCATGCTAAAGTGTGTCAACATAAAGTTGGTAAGTTCACAAGTTCAAGTAACCATAAAATATAATAGACTACAACACTTCTAAATAAATGTCATGGATAGCTAACCCACTGTTAAGAAACTAAACGCAAAATACCGAAAACTGACTAAATTACACGTGTGCCTTCCACAATTGTCTATAAACAATGGCGATGAGAAAAGGTTAGAAGTTCACTCTTGGCTCCCAGCACGGTGTGAGGTTTGTCAAAACCTAACAACGTTATCAACTAATACCATGTTTGCCCTAGGTAACTTATTAGGATAGAGGTAAGGACTTTAAAGATATGGGTTATTTAGTTAACTACAGACATGAACTTAAACTAATGTACTTAAAGTTAAGAAGATTCCTCCAAGGAATATAAGTAGTTCCTCTCGAGATAAGAGTGGTCCCTTATGGGATGCATGCTTTTAGATAAGTAGTGAAACTCGCCCTAGATTGTGTGCTAACATATAATACCAAAAGTGTAGGTAAGAGCTTTCCCTTCTACTAGTAACCTAACATACAACAATCTATGAGTGTTTGTCCAAGTTTAGTGTTTGTCCAAATTGACCCATTAGCTTGCATTTATGAAAATTGTTTGACCAAGTTTGAATGAGTTTAATCCGTTGAGGCGTTAATGACCCGTTTAGTGTTTTATGTTTGTTCATGTTGGATTATTGTAGAATCATAAGTTACACCAAAACATGCAATTCCTAATAACCTAGCATGTTAACTAATCACATAACAGGTTATCATTAACAATTGTCACAAGTTAGGGTTTTAAGCATACAACCAATCTCTAGTGTGTCAATAACCCCCATCAAGTCATACAGCTCACCACATATAGCCTACAACTCATACAACATGCAAGCTTTCCATTTATAGAAACCTATGAACTTGAAGAACACATTACATGCACAAGGTTTCCCTTTTTCATGGAGTGATTGCTAGTCTCATCCCTAAAGCCCACCAAAACTCCTTTAAACCCAAAATTATAATTACGTGTACACCCGTAATGATAATTTGTGATGCATAGTTGCCTCGTGCCCTTTTGTTCTAAGATTTTGATCAAGAAACAAAGGATTCACACAACAAAATGACTCAGAATAGGCTTGACTTCACAACCGAGAACAACACAAAAACTTCCGCTTGAACGCTAGAGGTGTGACCTTCCAATCATCCTATCTATTGGTAAGTAGGAACTTCGTCACAAACCAAAACGCCCTCCCACATACCGGTACGGGTGATCGGTGCATGAATGCGGATTGGAGGAATAAGACGGTTATCAACTTTCTCTTTCAACCTTCTAAGGTAATCTTTCAAAGCATCTGGTTGACGATAAACAAATCGAACAATGGTATTGTCTTTGATTTTGTAGTATTCGGGATAATGTTCATGTGAAATGTCTTCTATTTCGATCTCATCAAAGTTGTTCACATCTTCATCATCTGAATATTTTCTTTGTTCGAACACTAGAAGGTCTGGAATCCCTTTCCTGTTATTAATTCCTCAAATGTGATTCCAGCTTACTGATTGATGTGCCAAGAATTGCACACGTTTTACACACACATTTTCAACGATTTTCCACCCAAAATAATTGCGGGTTTTGAGGACGAGGAGTGAAAAGAGGAGGAAAATGGCACAAAATGCAAGGAATTTATGACTTAGAGAGCTGATTTAGATGCAGCACGCCCATACTTAGGCCGTGTACGACCGTGCACTTGTCCCGGGTCAACAAGTCAGCATTTCCATGTCAGCAGGAAGCAAAACGTCAATTGCAACGACATGCATGGGCGTGCCCACCATGGTGCACGGTCATGCTCAAGTTAATGCGTATCCAGGAATGTTACAAAACCGACAAAATGACAAAACAGTTACACGAGCTAAGGTGCACGGGCATACCCATAAAGGGGCACAGGCAGGCCTACCAACAAAACAGACATGTTTCGCACGCAAGGACTCTACAACAGTACCAGGTGTCATGCACGGGCATGCCACACTTAGTAGCACGGGCGTGCTCATGCTAGAAGTCCTATAAATAGAGAGCTCTACTCCTCACTTTGGCATCCGTTAACCCATCAAATCCTCCACCATCTACATGAAGTTTAAGACATCTTTGGGACTTGTAGGTGTTCTTTGGAGCTTGGGATCAATCCATAAACACCACATTCGAGAGAGAAAACCCGAAATCACCCAAAACCACTGGAAATCTCCATATAATCCTCATCATGTTTTGTACACAAAACCAATCTTATGTCCTTGATGTATCAACCATGTTAGGCTAGATTTCTATGAGTGTTGCTAGGGTGATGACGGAACTTGGTATGAAATAAATAGTTTATTTTTGTTTAAAGTGGTGTTTTGTGTTCTTAATAATTTTTTCTACTATTTCTATGTTTGATGAGTTAACTAATTAATCATCTAGTATTTAGTCTTGTGGGTGTTTTGATAGGAAATGGATGGACTTATGAGTGTACCGTGGAGCGTAAAAACCTATGCACTTGTAAGCTAACCCAATTCCATGTGTAATGACTAGCTCATTTCTGGATAGAAATATACACATATTGTGGCTTAATCCTCTACTATCAGAATCTCACTTTAGGTCAGTACGGTCTTTATACTTGGTCATAGTGATAAGCCAAGACTTGGTTATGCGACTTAACTTAATAGTCTATGTGATAGCTTTGGCGCAAACCGTGACTTAGTGAACCCGTGTTGGAAGAAAACGGTCTTAATTTTCTTCCATTACTATATTTCCGCACAATTAGTAATAGGCCAATCACTTTTTGAAAAGTTAATTAATTCAAGTAAGGGATAAAGCGTGAGCGGGACAACTACAACTCCCCTATGATTTGGCCGCCGAAAAGTTATTCATAAAAGAAATTAGTATTTAAATGTCAATATCGCAACCTTGGGTGGTGGGTTTTCTAGGGATGGGCATGCATAATATTGGTTGATCTGCCCCTCTTTGTTGAGAGGTAAGCTTACCGGGGTATGGAGACCCTGACAATAACATTACGAACACAAATCGTTTTTATAGTTATGTGGTAATGTGCATCTTGTACACACCACTTAAACAAGAGTCTACTATTATTTCATACCAGGCAACATCAGATCCCGAAGTAACGCCTTTGTTTTGCTATTGATTTCTCTTACTGTTTACATCTCCCTTATGCTTTCTTCTCGTATTTTAAAAACTCTTTTAGTAATTTTTAAGAAGCTAAGTAGTAAAAATCGTGTCCTTGGATTCGATACTTGGTACTTGCTCATTTCTATACTACTCATGAGGGGAACACTTGCCGATTGTGTGGGATTTTAGAACGTTAAGCAACTATCGTTTTAGACTATAAATTTAAAACTTAATAGTGTCTCACACCACTGTTTTTTACTTAATTTCCTTTTTCACCCACTTTTTGCACTTCCACCATGAACTTGCCATTTTTAAGAAAAGAAGTTTAAGCCTTTAAAACCCAACACACATCGAGTTTTTGGCGCCGTTGCCAGAGACATGACTATTTTAGAGAAATGTTTTCTTTAAAATTAATCATTTCCCTTTTGCTTAGTGTTTTTGTTAAAAATATCATCTTAAAGGTTCTTGGATAGTGTACAAACTTGCGTCCTTTGCCCATACTCGTACCTCCTCTTGAAGAACCTGAAAGATATTTTCGAGCTAGATGAAAAGAACAAAAATTAAAAATTGCACAGGTTGACAGAATAATCTCTGATTTTGCTAGACCTTCCATCAATGCTTTGGGCCCTAGTATTGCTAGACCCGCCGTTGATGCCGACCATTTCGAAATTAAGTCCCATGTCATCCACATGATACAACCAAACTGCACCTTTCATGGCTTACCCGATGAAGATCCCTAGGCTCATATCGCAAATTTCCTCAAAATTTGCGATACATTCAAGTTGCAAAACGTCATGCCTGACGCTATCCGACTTCACATGTTTCCTTTCTAACTAAAGGATCATGCCAAAGCATGGCTGAACTCGCAACAATACGCTCCATTACCATGTTGGCCTACCTTGCCAAAAATTTCTCTCAAAATACTTTCCTCCAGCCAAGATCTCAAAGCTAAGAAATGACATCACCACCTTTTACAAAGAAGACAGAGAGTCACTCTACTAGGCCTGGGAGAGATTCAAGGATGTGATGAGAAAATGTCCCCAGCATGGACTCGAAATCTAGTTACAAGTTTCGTCCTTCTACAATGGGTTGACAAACCAAGCAAGGAAGACACTTGACACGACTGTAGGAGGAATATTCGGGAACAAGAGTCCGCATGAAGCATACGATCTCATCGAAGAAATCGCCCTAAACAGTTATTAGTGGTACAACCCTCGAAGTTGGTCATTGAAGACTGGCCTCTATCAAATTGATCTCACCACTTCATTGCAAACTCAAATCGAGGCGTTGTCAACTCAACTCAACCAAATAAGCAAAGTACATGTAAATGTCATCACCGCAGCAGAGTTACAGCCGCAAGACGAGAGTCTTCCCCCTTAGGCCAATGTTGAATAAGTTGACTTCATTGGTATGAACTGCTCGCAAAACAATCCTTACCGCAACACATACAATCTTGGCTGGCATGATCATCCAAACTTTGAGTGAAAAAACACCAACAATACCATGAAACCACCTCGCTTCAGTAAACAAAACAGTAAACAATGCCCTCCAAACAACAGTTACCCGTCAGTGGATGAAAAGCTCACCATGCTCGAAGCCCGATCAACAGCCGTATGGACGAGAATTTCAACAACACCAACTAAAGGCTTCAAGGAATCGAGTCCACCATTAGGAAACTGGAGATACAAATGGGTGTAATGGCCAAATCACATGCAAAAAGGCCCATCGGAAGTCTTCCAAGCAACACTGAAACCAACCCAAAGGCAAATGTGAGTGCCATAACTCTTCGTAGCAGCCGAGTTTATCCTGAACCATCCATGCCTACTAACGAAGAAGTTATACCACCCATCCCACCCAAAAATGAACCTGTACCACCCATAACCATTCCCAATGTTGTCACACCAGAAATAAACTCGACCACCAGTTCACCACCGCCGGCCCTGCGACTGGCCAGAATCCTCCAAGTGCTCCACCGCAAGAACCACCGTCAAAAACGGTATGAAGAGAATATCATCTTAACATACCTTATCCCAATCGTTTATGAAGCAGAAGACTGACGAGCAGTACCAGAAGTTAACCGAACTACCTAATTCAAATCCACATCAACTTACCTTTCATAGAAGTCATCCAATAAATGCCTAAGTATGCAAAATTCTTAAAGGACTACTTCAGCAACAAAAGGATCCTCGAAGCAACAATCAAGGGTAACGCATTGGAGTGCGCGACACTACTCCAACAAAGCATCCCGCCAAAGCTGACCGATCTAGGGAAGTTTTCTCTACCTTGCTCTATAGGTAACTTGCCGACGAATTATGCCTTAGCCGATCTTGGTGCGAGTGTGAATGTTATGCCTACGTATATCTACAATCAACTCAACTTGGGCGAGCCACGACCTTTGACAGCTACGGTTGAGTTGGCGGATGGTACCATAAAGTAACCTGTAGGAATTGTCGAAAACATGCTTAGTAAGAAAGGAAAATTCATTTTTCCCGTCGACTTTGTCATCCTCAACATGGACGAGAGTAATGTTCCTATTATTCTCAGTCGACCGTTCTTAGCTACCGCTCAGGCTACCGTAGATATAAGTGAAGGAAATCTCACGATTCGGGTTGGGAACTACAAGTTGCACTACACCACCAGTGGATAAGAATATGTGTCCAACGATCCATCCAACATGGCTAGTTGTGGGTGCATTTCAGTGTGACAATAGCTTACTAGATAGAATAGCTAGTAGATAGTCGTTGGTATAACGTGTTGTTGCTAGTGAAATCCTCAGGATGGATTTACCAAAAAATATTCTATGTGACATCCTAAGGATAGTGAAGGACTAAGCAGACTTCAGGATGTAACAGCATTCTGACAAATGTGCATCCCGAGGAAAGACTAATGAATTATCTTGTTCTAATATCATTGCAAGTACAATCAATGAATGGGTAAGACTTGTAACCCCTCTTCAACGGCTATAAAGTCTTACTAAGTCAAAGATTTCAAGGATGCATGAGTTGTACGCGTATAAGCTTAAAGAATGAGTCAAAGTGTAACCGTCAAAGTGATGAATGCTTGGAGAAAAAGGTGGAAACTATTATCCAACGTCCATATCAGTTGAAACACCCTCAACGGTCACCTGAAACAGTCCACAAGATCATTGAAGACGGCTGATATCATTTGATCCTCTATTTTAAGGATTTGCTAGGGAGAAAGAAGTCAAAGATCTAGGATAGCACTGGCATCCCAGAAAGGGCAACATCTCCACCCTAAGATGCTGGCATTATTAATTTCATTTCAGAAGGTTCAGATTTTTGTGGGACGTCCTACTCAGCAGCCAAAAGACATGTAAGGGAAATGAAATCAGAAAAAGAAGAAAGACCAACAAAGACTACCATCCTAACGGATGCAAAAGTGATTAGCTTCGAAGAAGAAGATCGAGAAAAAGTTCTAGATCGTCACCATGATGATTTTGTGATTACTTATATTCCTAACCATTTTGTTTGCATGATATTAATAGATGGAGGGAGTTCAGTCAACATCCTTAAGACCGAGATAGTGGCTAGATCATTTGTCTTGGTTGGGTTCAGTGGAGAGACCAAGAGCACAGTTGGTGATATTAAACTGCCTGTATATGTTGAAGGGGTAAATTCTATCCAAAGATTCTGCGTGATAGATTCTTTATCCAGTTACAATGTTATCCTAAGGAGGCCTTGGATACATGACATGAAAGCAGTTCTGTCACACCCTCAAATTTCCATTTGCGGGGTTTATACCGCGAGGCGCATGACATACCAGGATCCCAAAGCCATAAGTCATATGCACGAACTCTAAATGCCCAAACCATTTAGTTTGTTTTCAAAAATCAAGTTTAGTTGTGCTGCGAAAGCGTAAACTAAATTTCAACCTTTTAACACCATGCGCAAAACAAGGTGCCCAAATTAAAACCATAGGAAGGATAACGTAAAAGCATAATATGTAATTTAGGTGTATGCCCAAGTCCCCAAATGCAGTGAAGTGTGCAGTGCTTTCTAATCGTGGCACCGGAAGCTAACTACTTGCAAAAGCATGTATATCGTGGGTCAACAAACAATGTTGGTGAGTTCACAAAGTAAAGAAAGTGAGTAAGTAAACGCGTAGTTTCCAAAACCACGTAACCAAACAAAAGCATAAGTATTTGAGTTGGTTCCAAAAACCGTGTAAGCACTAGGTCATCGCATGCCAAGGGTAGCTAACCCATTCATGATAACTAACACCGATATACTGAACTGATAATGTGTTAAATTATAGTTCACTCCTGCACTCCCCAGAGCCGGTGTGAGGCTTGTCAGACCTAATAGTATTATCAACTAATTACCCGCTTTACAGTGATAGTGTTGGTTTAGTTCATCAAGGACAAAGTTCGCGAACTAGCAAAAACCCCGACCCACACAAGGAGTCATAGCACCCCAAACCCGGGATGTGAAAGTAGTCCCAAACCGGACTAGAAAAAGTTAAGTAAGTTGTCTCAAACCCGAGACGCATGCTTTTGAGAAAAGAGTAGTGAAACTTACCTTAGGTTGCAAGCAAATAATCCAAATTCCACCGATAGTAATGTGCTACCAACCCCCTATTACAAATGTCGCTAAGTGAGTATGTGTGCATAACCAATACACCATATAACCCGTTTGTCCAATACGTTTAAAAGTTCAAAACCGTGTATGTGATACCTAATGATTCTACATGCACAAGTAAGTCCTACGAACCCGTTGGTGAACATATTGATTATCGTCAGTTTTATACCTCATATACTTATCATATAAGTGTCCATACAAGTTCATGTCAAATACATAACATATAAAACTCCAAATAATCACATAAACATCCCCTACACAATCTGCGTTTTTAGGACAGATCGTGTGCTGTGAAAACCGATTTATTTAAAATACTTAACAAACGAATTAAACTCCCAAATTTTTACTGAATATTCTTTGGGGTTCACTTGATAACCCATATTTTGTTTTGTCTCAAAACCACACACAAAAATTATGAAAATTCGTACAACACAGCTATGTCCGAAAATTTCCACAACAGGTCAGTTTAGTATAAAAATTCCAAACATTGTGTATTCACCCAAATGGGGTGAATCCACTTGGAAAAGCCAAGTTATTCCAATTTTGACATACTGTACAAATTTCATAACCTAGTTCTTCGTAAAACTCAAGTTATGATTGTTTAAAGTTGACCCAATTTACAACTCCGAAAATCTGATATGACCTTTAATAAAATAAAATTCCAAAAACCACTTAAACGATGTCCAAATCAGATGATTTTGCCCATTATGAAAACCTAAGACCATTTAAAATACAACAATGAAAAGAAATCATCAAAACAATCACTTTAACATCACGATACAGACCCTACAAAACAGCCTAACGAATCTGTTAGAAAACTGAAACTTGCTCCCCAATTTATTCATGAACCCTAATCATGCATAAAAATCTATAACACATGCATATCCCATATTATCATAATCAAAGTCATATATTAACATACAAAAACCCTAATTATGATTACTAACAATAATTATTATAACTAATCATAATAAACATTCAAGAACTCACATAATATACACATAGCCGATTTTTATTCATGCATCATCTAGGGTTTTCTTTTTAAAACTTTTCAACACATTATTATTATTATTATTATTATCATAAAGCATGTAAAAATTATACCTTCCAATGCAAGAATCCCCAAATCCTAGAGATTTCACCCAAACTAGCTTGGATTAGTGAAGAAGATTGATGAAAGATTAAGATTGAGAGGAGTGGTGGTGGTGGTGGTTGTGGTTCACGGCGCAAGGGAATGGGTAGGGTTAGGGTTATTTTTTTGTTCTATATTTATAATAGGAATTGGCTTGGGCCCAAGTAATTGAGTTTTAGGGCTTTTTAGTTTGCTAACCGGACCCGTTAATCATGTTTTAGCCCAATACTGGGCCCGATATATTAACCACCCCAACCTACATAAAAAACTATTGTTTTTATTATCTTAATACATATTAATCATAGAGTGCACAATATTTGCATAGTTCATGTATTGACTATTAGTCAAGCAGTAATTCGCATAAACATGTAATTCATATAAACATATTACTTCACGTTCATCATATTTCAATTGTACACATTATCATATATGCTAGACAAATCACCAATGCTTGGGATACAGGACTCGTGTGTGCATTGTGATGATAACTTTTTTATTATAATGTAACGTATGTTATTATCACATAACATATGTTATTACCATATAACATATAGGAAGACCTTCCTAACTAACCCTAGTCAAGTGTTTAGTCATGTATGCACATGCAAGTTAACTAGAGTTCAGTTAAAGTGTCACATCATCCCCAAGTTAAAAAGAATTTCGTCCCGAAATTCAGCAAGTAAACAATAAAGCTAGCTAGAAAAGTGTGTGCTTGGTTCCCGGATGTCACATCATCCCCAAGTTGATAGGAATTTCACCCCGAAATTCACTTTGAGCGAGCTGCTTTATGTTCAGCGTTTGATCTAAGCACAGGTTCGGGTTCAGTAAAGAGGTGTGGGTATTTGAGCCGCATTTGATCTCTGCGTTCCCACGTATATTCCGGTCCTAGACGTGAATTCCATCGCACCTTAACAATAGGTATAGTGCTCTGTCTGAGTTTCTTGACGCCCTGCTCAAGAATCTCCACTGGTTCTTTCACGAACCGTAGTTGGTTGTCCACCTGGATCTCCTCTAGTGGCACTACCAGAGTCGTATCCGATAGGCATTTCATTAGATTTGATACGCGGAATACATTGTGCACCCCACTGAGTTCATCAGGCAGGTTTAACCTGTAAGCTACTAGACCAATCCTTTCAACAATCTCGAATGGTCCAACGTATCGCGGGTTCAACTTTCCCTGTTTTCCAAAGCGTATCACCCCCTTCCAAGGTGACACCTTCAATAGAACCTTGTCCCCAACCTGGAACTCTAATGGTTTCCTACGCTTATCAGCGTAGCTTTTCTGTCGATCACGAGCAGCAACCATCCGGTTTCTGATTTGCACTATCTTCTAAGAAGTTTCGTGCACGAGTTCGGGACCTGTTAGCTAGCTATCCCCAACTTTAATGCAGCAGATGGGAGACCTAGACTTGCGTCCATAAATTGCCTCAAAAGGCGCACACTGTATCGAAGTGTGGTGGCTGTTGTTATACGAGAATTCATTCAAAGGAAAGTGCTTATCCCAACTAATGCCAAAATCCACAACGCACGCTCGTAGCAGATCTTCCAATGTTTGGATGGTACATTCACTCTGTCCATCCGTCTATGGGTGGTAGGCTGTGCTCATATCTAAACGAGTCCCCAAAGCGTTTTGGAGAGTAGTCCAAAAATTAGAAGTGAATCGCGCATCGCAATCAGAGATGATAAAAGTAGGCACCCCATGCCTAGAGACTACCTCCTTGATGTAGAGATTGGCCAATTTCTCCAGCGATTTGGTTTCCTTTATTGCTATAAAATGTGCCGATTTAGTTAAATGATCCACGATAACCACAATCATGTTATGGCCAGTTGGCGTTTTAGGAAGCTTTGTGATGAAATCTATAGAAATTCCGTCCCATTTCCACATAGGGATTTATGTTTGATGGAGTAGGCCTGAAGGTTTCTGATATTCAATCTTAACCTTCGCACAAGTCAAGCACTTACTAACATAAGTGGCTATCTCAGCCTTCATGTTTGACCACTAGTAAAGAGTTTTGAGATCTTGGTACATCTTGTCCGAACTAGGATGTACCGAATATCAAGAGGTGTGAGCTTCATCGAGCACCAGTTGTCTGAGATCCCCAAAACGTGGTATCCAGACTCGATTCATGAAGTATTGAAGACAATCTGTCTTTAGTTCCAAGTGCTTATCCGCACTATGTTAAGTTTCAATTCCTATGTTTTCTTCTTTCAAAGCCTCGCCTTGGGCTTCATGTATCTTATTAGGAAGATTAGAATTTATGGTAAGTTGTATAGCTCGCACCCGTTTGGGTTTCATTTCCTTACAACTGAGGGCATCAGTTACTACATTAGCTTTCCCTGGATGATATTTGATGGCACAGTCATAATCATTCAGAACCTCGATCCATCGACGATGTCGCATGTTCAGCTGCTTCTGATCGAATATGTGTTGGAGGCTCTTGTGGTCTGTGTAGATCGTACATATCGTCCCATAGAGATAATGCCTCCAGATCTTTAGAGCAAAAACCACTGCTCCCAATTCCAAGTCATGGGTGGTGTGATTCTTCTCATGAACCTTCAATTGACGTGAAGCATACGCGATCACCTTATCACCCTGCATCAACACACACCCTAATGTATATGCTAAAGGATCGATTAATCTACAAAGAAATGATCAAACAAGTTTGATTTAGGTGCGAAAACCCTAAACCAATCACAAAATGATAATCAATCAGATCAAAACAAACAAATCATCATTCAAAGTTTTTCTCATTAATAAACAACTCAATTACACGTTAATATGATCAAAACATTAAAGACAAGACGTGAATTAAGTTTAACAAAACACTAGAGAGACACACTGAAAATGGAGGGAACAATAATGACTCAAAATTACATTCAAAAAATGAGCTTGACCTATTTATAGGCTGCACATTCGCCCATCACGTAGATGCGAATGTGCACGTTCGACCAAACCATCCGGTAGAACCAAGCAATACATAATATTCTAATTCTACATTCGCCTCCTGTCTCTCCTTCGTATAAACTTCTTCCTTCGCACCCTTTGATTTCTTCCTTCGCCCACAATAATATTCCTTCGCCCATTCGACTCAAAACATTAACATATGTTTATTGCACAATCCAAAACATTAGTCGCATAAATGCATCTACAAACTCCCCCTCGACTATTGTTTGGATTGTTTAAGCCTTCGTTCTTCATCCATTCTTTTGTTCATCAGCTTGATCATCAAAAGTTTCTTTTCTTCCAACGTCATCACCTTCTCAAACACTTGCTTCGGCCTTTTCTTTTTCGCTTCAGGAACCTCTTGAGCTTTAACAAACTTGCCGAGCTTCTTATCATAGTCGCATCCAGCGTTGATATCATGAGCAAAACACAAGAATACCACTCGCTGGTATTTATTAGCTTGTTCAGCATCCTTAACATCGCTGAAAATAAGATTGTAATACAACATAATGATGTCCTCATGTGAACAATTAACCAACCACATGGGATCAAAAATGTGTATTTTCTTGAAACTCTTTTCACCATCCTTCAAAACTATTACAGCTTCTGCAATCTTCCAATCATAGGACCAAAAGATAAAGTCTTTAGCGAAATGTTGATGACTCTGCAACAATGGAATGTGCCTCAACACTTTTGGTCGTTTTTACTTTAAAGTCACCTTGGGCAAACCAGTTATATCGTCAATGGTTTTCTTATGAACAATCCTTTTTGGATATTGAGGTTCAAAGAGATTCCACTTCGTCCTGCTCTCTCTGGCCATCTTTTCAGCAAAGTAAGCAATCTGATCATTTGTCGTTCCAGTCAACTTGTGACGACAAATATCACGAATTGGCCCAATATGGGAGAGTCTTCAAATCATGAAATCTATCAAAGTATAGTATCCCCTTCTCCACTTCACTGCCACACACTTCAGTTGCTTTATAAACTTCCATCCCAACGCTTTTCCTTTGAACATATCGTTGTGGAATTTATAAAAGCTACCCTGAATCTCAGGTTTAGGACGATTAGCCTCTTTCTCTTATAATTCCCTCAATAACTCTTTCAAGCTATCGGATTGTCTGATATACGGTTTCTCATGCCCTCTGAATATTTCATCAACAAACATATCACTCTTCTCTTTTGCACGTCTCTCGGCTTCCTTTAACAATTCATCAGTGAAAGCAGTAAATCCAAAATCCTTGTCTCTTTTAAAATATTCTGGATACTCTTCACTTGTCACATCTTCAACTTCTATATCCTCGAAACCAGGTATGTCACGATCATCAGAATGATCTCCAGCTTCCTTTTCGGTTAGATCAGGAATCTGGTTATCAGCTAACATTCTTCTACCGTTTTTCCAACCTGTTTCGCTAAACCTTCAAAAATTTCTTTTGCCATCGCCGCAGAGACTTCACCATCTTCCAAATCTAGATCATTGTATTCTAATTCAAACACCCTGTCACGAGATTCAAAGATCTTAGAAAATCTGCTGGTCATGTCAATCGTCCAGACTCGATCAGTAAGCATCTGGCTATACATTTGTTTATCAGTTTCAGACATAGACTTCAGCTTTTCATTCCAGAAGATCGTATCATCATCCACTGATCCTCCAGGGGCTTTTGAACTAGCTTCTCCTTCTTTTCCAGATTCTCTCTTCTCATACTTATATCTGTCTGTATCAACATCATCATTGTCATCATCATCATCATCAGATGCAGAGCTGCTATCATCACCAGATCCATCATTTGAACCATCATCATCATCATCATCCTTCTTCTTTTTAGGAGTTTTACCAGCATCTTCATCAAGATCTTCATCATCCTCCTCATCATTATCAGATAGTTCAAAATCAACCTGCTCCTCTTCAAGCTCTTTATCTTCTTCACCTTCTTTCAGCTGAGGAGCTCGAGAGTATAAATCTTTGATCAGATTATCCATATTCTTATTACTCTCTTTCAGCTTCTTATTTTCTCCCTTCAAAGCTATAATTCGTCTGGTGTTCCTTTGCTCATGTTTCAACAGCTTCTTATTATCCTTCTGCAACCTTTTGATCTTCTTTTTCAAATCCTCATTATTCTCATGTGAGGTGACAACTACATCCAACATCTTTAAGTCGTTTTGTCTCAGTTGGGCAATCTCAGTCTGCTGCTTGTTTATCAAATTCATCATTTAAGCAAGTCTCCGATTAACAGTATTCATCACATCACTGTCTACTGTAACCTTTTTGGTGGAAACTTCAGCAACCCTTGGCAGTTTACCCTTCCTCATCTTCTTCAGTACGTTATCTAATGCTTCGTTGAAGGCATCAACAGGTATATCAGCTCCCTGTTCAGTACCTGAAGTATCTGTGGTTTTCTGCTTCTTTGAGGCTTAAGCAGCAACTGGAGATTTTGAGCTAGAAGCAGGTGGCAACTTCTTTCCTGCTATCAATGTTTCAATCTCTCAAGCTCTCTTCACTGCGGGCTTTACAACTTTCTCTTTCTTCTTGAACTGGGGCTTCTTTGGTTTCTCCCCCTGAACTGGCGAACCAGGAAAGTCTCCTGCTCCCAGACCTAAACCCTCATCCTCTTCATCCAATCGAATAGGGCTCTTCATTCTTTGTTCCTCCACCGATCTATTCAAACTGACAGACTCACCAGCCACAGTGGCCATGGGCGTGGTAGTCTTCAAAGTTTCAGTCTCTGAATCCCAATGTTCATCTTCCTGCGTCTCTTCAGAATCAATCGACGCTTCATCAACTATGTGAAAACCTTTCTTAGCCATTGTCTTTTTCCTTCTTGGTGTACTCTTCTTCTTAGCAGGCTCAGGAACACATTTCTTTCTCTTTTCCCTTTCCACTTTTTGCTCCCACATTAACAACCTGTCGCTTTCGCTTTGCATCTGGATCAACAGGATGTAATGGATTGTCTTTGTCTGAATCACTGTTAGCATGTCTCACTAGACCTTTACCTGGATCCGTATAGTCAATCCTTTCCAAATGTCCAAATAAATGTCTAATAGGTGGACGTTCATTCAATGACAAGCCTTTGTAAGCATTCATTGTAGCCAGTGTATTGATTGACATATGTTCTTGAACTACAATGTGTTTCGGATCCCTCTTCAACTCTTTATATTTATGATCAAATACCATCTGAAGGAATCGAGGATACAGCAAAAACTTCAGATTCCTCGTGCCTCTGACAGGTTCCAACAGATGTTCCATCAGCATCCCTGATACATTGAACGGTTTGTTCAATACCAGTGCTACCATCATCGAGCTAATACTTTTTCTCATCAAATCATATCCTCCAGCAGCTGAACCAAAGACGTGAATCATCACATGCGCCAAGTACTTGAATTGAGGACATAGCTTTCCCTTGTGCAACGAGCCATCAGTAATAGGCCCATTGTATTTCATCCTAAGAAAACACTTTCTTTGCTCCATAAAGCTAAGCTCTCTGGGATCAGTCTTTTCATCTTGAAGATTTAAAGCTTCTCTGATATCCTTCTCAGAAACAATGACCATCTTTCCTTGTATCTTGCTTATCAAAGATGATTCACATTCCCAGAAATCCATCTTCGCTTCATTCAAGAACTCTTGTATCATGTCACGATAAATAATAGCAGGTGTAGCAATTGCGTCTATCACCCGACTTCTCTTCAAGAACTCTATGATCTCCGTGAACTCTGTATGTTTCTTAACATCCCCAAGATATGCACAACACTTGTGCGCATTCTCGAACGGCAAAAGTTCTTCTATTCCTTTCTTGGCAGGTTGTGAAGATGATCCAGCTTGGTTAGTAGAATTCTCCTGTTCAGACATGATTCAATCTGCAAAACAAAACAAATAAACATGTTAAAAATCGACAAAATATTCAAAGTTTGAAAATTTGGTATTTTAACTTCTCATTCGCCCAAACGGAGGTGCGAATGAGAGATAATAGGTACGAATGTGAAATTGTAAAAGTACGAATGTGAATTTTTATAAACAAAAATTTCATTCGACCGTTTTAATCTTCATTCGTCTAGACAAACATCTCTTTCGCCCAAAATATGCTCCTTCGACCATTCGAAATGGGCGAAAGAAACTGTTCTTCATTTTAAATTTTCAATTCTGAGAATCAGTTGATTTTAACTTGTTGTTTTGATTCATTAAGCAAGTAATAACACCGATTAAGATTTCCAAATCAACAGTTTTATCAATTAAGCATTATATCAGTGTTTTCTAATTAAAACTAGGGTTCGAATGAAAATGATGATCAAATGATCAAACTGATGGATTTGAATCCTTAGTTTTTGGATTTTCTCCCCCTAAAACACTGATAAAATGAATCCTAAACACAAATTGATTCAATGAGCATGGTTTATATCAGGTTTGATTTCTAGGGCTCGAAACTGAAAATCAACTATTAAGAGATCAATCCTTGTTGTTAACCTATAAAAAATTAGTGCCAAATGATCAGCAAAACGAGACGAACACAATGATATGGGGCAAAACAACAGGGCAACAAGTGGACTTTAGAGTGGAAATTTGAAAATTTTTTGATAAGGGGTCGAATGAAACAGATATGGTATATATAGACATGCTCCTTCGCCCAATTACACCGGTCGAATGAGAAGCTTTTGGCTCCTTCGACCCTATTTAAAGGTTCGAAAGAGACAAAAGGGTTCGAATGTGGAAATTGTTCAAGAACACTCTCATTCGCCCAATGTAATTATACGAAAGAACAACAAAAATCCCACGTTCGACCAAACGAATGGGCGAACCAAAATTGGAATTTTGAACAATTTTTCAAATCTCAAAAACGAGTCCCGTTCCAATTATTTTTCAACTTTTAAGCATCCAACATTCATATTTTCACATTTAAAAGATTACAAAGCTCAAATGGTTCATCAAGGTTTAGCAAATCAGCATCAACCACCATCAGCTATCAAAAATAAGATAGAAATGTAAAATCTTTTTGGATTTTCTAAAATTTATGTTAAAACACACCTAAATTCTTTTTGAGTTTGTAATTTTTGACGAGAAAATAAAATGCAGAAATGTAAATAGAAAAACAGTAAATGTTTTGGGATTTCCGGTAAAGGGATCATATCAGTTATTGAGAAATCTGATCACACCGTTGATCTTTTAATTTATTATCATTAACGACAATATGTGATCTGGCAACTGCTGATATTGTGATCCACATAAACTCACATGCAGACTTTTGTGCAGTTCATTAGACTGATACTGTTATGTATAGTATAAACAAAATTGTCTGTGGTTCCCACGCACACGACATACTCCCGTATCAAGAAGTAAATGCACAAAGACTCATTGTAAAGCGTGATTATGCTTTCGTCGTCTGTAATTTACAAAGTATAATGCACAGAGGTATACAGGTCAGCAAATTAATGCAGCAAAGTAACATGTGCACTTTACTAGGTTGAGGACTGATATTAATCATGATTTGCATCAGTGATTAATACGATGTAATAGATAATCTTTGATCATCATAAAACATGGAAAGTTCCTCAATTCGGTAACTTTAGGATTTGGCATAAAGCTCTTTTATAAAGACACCCTATCTGATCTAGGTCCGTAATGACTTACAGCAGAAGATCAGAGAGGCTATCCCCAGACAACTAATAACATAACGACCCTAAACCTCCGAGTTTTGTACAAATACCCTATCAAACGAAATTACGGTACTAAGACCATATGCCAGTGAGGAGTTCATCCACACAACAATTCGTTTGATATATATGTATCAGGCACGCAGTAATATGTCTACGAAGCCTATCAACACATCGCACAGACTCAGACACACGCCCTATATAGCATTACATTTCTTAGAATGTGGCAGATCCCCACTGATGTACTATCATTTCCTCTTTTTCTCCAGGAAATCATTTTTGGTTTTTATGATTTTTATAATTTTTTTAATTTACTGTTCCCAAGGATAAGCTGGAGCATTTCAAATATGTGACTGCCCAGATATCGTTTGTTCACAGAAATCTGACGGCATTAATCTAAGGGAAGAAGATATAGCAGTCAGCAAAGAAATTTTCTAATTTTTATGGATTTTAAAATTTTTCAATGTTTTTGGATTTTTGAATATTTTTGAAAAACAGTAAAAATTAAAGTAAAAAGCGATAAACTGAGGTGGTGATCAGTCTTGTTTTTCTTTAATACCATTTGCTTTTAAAAGATAATCAAATCTGGATTTGTCAAAAGCTTTGGTAAAAAGATTTGCGCGTTGGTAATCAGTGTGGATTTTGACCATATCGATCAACTCTTTTGTAGATGCATTTATGCGACTAATGCTTTGGATTTACAATAAACATATGTTAATAGTTTGGTCGAATGGGCGAAGGAGATTTTGATATGGGCGAAGGAAGAAATCTGAAGGTGCGAAGGAAGAATTTCATACGAAGGAGACACAGTAGGCGAAGGATGATTTTGTTAGTTATGTATTGCTTCATTCGACCACTCTGTTTGGTCGAATGTGCTCGTTCGCACGAACAATGTGGGCGAACGTGCAGCCTATAAATAGGTTAAGCTGATTTTTTGAATGTAAGTTTTAGCATTATTATTCCCTCCAAGTCTAGTGTGTCTCTCTAGTGTTTTTGTAAACTTAATTCACGTTGTGTCCTTGATGTTTTGATCCTTTTAACGTGTAATTGAGTCTTGATTATTAATGAAAAAGCTTTGAATGATGATTTACTTGTTTTGATCTGATTGATTATCATTTTGTGATTGGTTTAGGGTTTCCGCACCTAAATCAAACTTGTTTGATCATTTCTTTGTTGATTTGTCGATCCTTTTAGCATATACAAAGTGGTATCAGAGCCATTCTGGATCAAACAACCACAAATTGATAGTTTCTCAGTTGATTTGGACCCAATTTTGGTCAAAAAGTTTCTGTTTTCATAGAACAAACTGATTTGATGAGTTTTTGATTGATTACAACTTGTTTTCATGGTTAAAATGGATAATTCTCTTTGTTAAACTTGTTCCAAATCAATTCCGATTCAAAACCTGATTAAAATCATCAAAATCTATCAACATTTGATAAACATGATCAAAATTAACTGATTTTCAAAGAATAACCGTTTTTGAAATACCAGGGGTCGAACCTAGAGAGACGGTCGAAGGTGTGAGTTAATTTGGTCGAACGAGTGAATTTCTGGTCGAAGGTGTTGTTTTTGTGGTTGAATGTAGATTTTCATAGCATATTTGTGTACATTCGTCCATTTGAGTTACATTCGACTGATTGAACGGTCGAAGCAGGGAGAAAACGGTCGAAAGAGAGAACAAACGGTCGAAAGAGTTTTTGTGTTGTCATAGTTCACATTCGTACTTTTCAAAACGGTCGAAGGAGAAGGAATTTCCTCATTCGACCATACGATAGTGCGAAGGAAAAACCTGTTTTAAATTTTTTCTAATCTTTTCGTGTTTGAACATTTACAGGTTAAGATGTGGAACATTCCAACTACGCCAAGACCTAATCAAGCAGCACAGCAGCAGACAACAAGAGATCCATGGTCAGTTGCAGCTCAGAAGACTAGTCCACCATCTCAGCCAATCAATTACATGGCTATGACTAGTTCTACTCCTCAGGAAGTTGTGCAACCATTACAGCAACCAATTGGCGATTATTGGGGAGTAGCAGCAGCTGCCGTTCACTCACAGACGACCAATGCCATATCTACACTTATTCATGATCTATCATCAGGCAGTGGCAATCGTCCACCAAAGCTCATGGATATGATGGAATATAACACATGGAAGACAAAGTTCAAGATACATGTGGAGGGACAAGGCTTAGAGGGAGCTGAGGCATGGCAGATGATAGTGAAAGGTTATGTTGCTCCTATTCTGGAGAACACTGGAGAACCTATACCGTTGGAGAATTTGGCTGATGATGAGAAGAAGAAGTTCGCGATCGAGAAAAAGGCATTTTCTCAATTATCTCAGGCGATCAACACTGACTTGCTGCATCAGTTCGGATCGTGTACTACTTCAAAACAATTATGGGATATGCTGAGAAACAGACATGATGGTAATGAGAAGACTAGGAAGCTGAGAATGGACGAGCTTCGTAAAGAGTTCGAGAACTTTAGTTACATGGGTAACGAGAGTTTAAAAGAATTGGTTCCAAGGTATTGCCACTTGCTCACAGAGCTTTCGAGCTACGAGATTAGCATACCGATGTCTGAACTGGTGGATAAATTTGCTGATGCTTTACCACCATATTGGAACCAACACATCGAAGTGTTGAAAGAAAAAGATGCATACCAGTATTGGACTATCAATGAGTTCATACAAAAACTAGAGAACAAAGAAATGGAGGAGAAGAGGAAAGCAAAGAGAGCACAGATTCCACAGAACCCAGAGTTGTATGTGAGTGGTACATCTACTTCTCTTTCTACTTCTAGCTCTACTTCAAGTGTTGCACCTCATATTGCTTGCGTATCTAATGTTGTTGAACCCACCAAAGCTCCAATAAACTATCTTGCCCAAACTTCGTCATACACACCACAATCTTATCAAACACCAAATTACATTCCACCTTTTTCACCTATGCAACAAGCTACTTGTTACACTGCTAGTCAATCTCAACAACCACCATATAATCCTCACATGAACCAAATGCAGATCACTCAAACACAATCAAATCAAAGTCCGATTGTGTTAGAGACTTCTAACCTTAACAATGTTACTGTTGAGATTGCTCAACAGCATGTAGCATTAGTATCTACTATGGTTTCATCATACAACGGTTTAGTTGCTAGTCAGATTGGAAACAACAATCTAACCAATGAGGACTACGCACAAATCGATAAAGAGGAAATGGAGCTTATGGATATACAGTGGGCGTTTGCTAGTATCATAAGAGCCACTGATTTTATTCAGAAAACATGGAGAATTGACCTTTCGACTTCTCCAAACACCACTTACGGCTTTAACAAAGCCAAGGTCACATGTTTTAATTGTGGTGAGAAGGGTCATTTCAAGAGAGTGTGTACACAGCTAGCTCAGCAAGGTAATCGAAACCCGTTCAACTCAAGCTACCAAAACAGAAAAAACCAAAACCAGAATCAGGTATCATACAACAGTCCCAACATCTCTAGCTTTCAACCTCAAAACAACTACCAGAACCGTCAAAACACACAACAAAATACCAATACTAGACAATCCACATCTCAAAACCAACCACAACAGAATCCAAACCGAACCATTGTTCCCATCTCTACACCTAACACTCAAACCCAAACCCAAACTGAAAATCAAAACCAAGCACTTGTGATCCAAAAAGATGAAGGTTTTGATTGGACGGGTATGAAATTAGGAGTGGAAGAGATTACTGCAGGAAATGTGGTTTGTGTAGCACAAAAGATGAATTTGGAAGAACATGTGGAGATTGAAGAAGATGTTGTGACAGAAAAATTGACGGAGTTGAAAATTGAAGAGTTGAATGAGGATGTGAATGATGAGTGTGAAGACAAGAAGTCTGGAATGATTCTTGATTCTGTCACAGATGTTGGAGAGCAATATTATTCAGCTTATTCGGACATGGAAAGTGATTCTGACTCGGAAGCTAGTGTGAATTCACTAGATGATGACATCGATCAGTTACTAGCTGAAGCAGATTTCCTAATGACCCGCAAGTCGTGCATGGTGGATGATGCCTGCACAAAGATTGACTACTCAAAATTCTTTGCAGGGAAGGAAGCTCATTTCGCACTGATGGCAATGACAGAACCACCTAAACCGGTAAGTACTGAATCTCAATCTAAAGTTTGTGTTAAATGTTCTGATTTTGATAGATTGACAGAAGAAAATAAGCAACTCAAGGTACAACTTGAGAGTGCTAAAATAAACTGTCAAAATTATCAAAAAGAATCAAAAGAATTCAACAAAGTACTTGATGGTTACAAAAAGGATGTTTCTGAACTGAAAAAGACTTTGTCTATAAAGCAACTTGCCATTAACAACTATTTAAATGAAATGGAAAACACAAAGTTAAAAATGGTAACCATCAAGTGCTTCGCTGAAAAAGTGAATAAAAAATTAGAGAGCTATAAGCACATTGCTTATGTAGTTGACCACAACATCGAAGAACCTTCACAGTCAAGTAGTGCAAACTACAAAGCTGTCCCATCTCCGGTGTTGTTCGAAAATCATAATTTACATGCGATAGCACCGGAGAATCTAGTCAAATCTGACTCCACATCAGATAACGAGTCCAACACATCCAGTGTCGGAGACCCGTATTCTGATGTGAGACCTGTTTTGGGAAACAATGAAGGAGTGGTAGCTGCAGATGATTCTGATGAAGAAGATGAACAGTCTGAGATAATTGTTGAGAATGAAAGTGATATTCCTGATGAAAATCATATAATCACTATTGAACCAGTCTCACCATCTCAGATTGTTCATCTCATGGCTAATGCTCACAGAAAGAATGTTGCTAAGAAAGCTGAGCAGTCTGTTGATAAAAATGTTGAAAAGAAAGCTGTTAAGAAAGTTGAGAAAAATGTGGATAAATTTGTTGATAAGAAAATTGAAACTAAAACTGAGAAATCAAATGAAATGAACAACGAATCATGTGATAAACCTGTAAAAGTTTTCTATCGGATGCAAGGCTCCGATAAGATTATGTCTGATGACGAATATCCGATTCAATTTGTGAACTATTCCAAAATTGAAAAGATCTGGCAGGATAGTACAATTTGGTTTCCAAAACATGAACGAACCAATGATATTCCTCCAGCCATTTTAAAGAAAATTTATTCGGATAATTCTAAAGACGCAAAGGTCAATGTCACACAATTCGTTAAGCCGATAGACAAGTCAAATAGTTTCATTGAGCCGACTTACTCAAAGGACCCAGCTCCTGAGAGTTTGAGAAAACAATGCATGGTTAATCAATATCCCATTGCAAGTTTTTCCAAGTCGAACATCAAGGAGAACTATGAAGAGTACCGTGCGTGTTTTAAGTGCGGGGAAAGGGGACATTTACTTGCCACCTGCCCGTATGTACGACACAAGAGGCATGAGGTGGAGATGAAGCAATGTACTTGCCACCTGCCCGTATGTACGAACCAATGATATTCCTCCAGCCATTTTAAAGAAAATTTATTCGGATAATTCTAAAGACGCAAAGGTCAATGTCACACAATTCGTTAAGCCGATAGACAAGTCAAATAGTTTCATTGAGCCGACTTACTCAAAGGACCCAGCTCCTGAGAGTTTGAGAAAACAATGCATGGTTGATCAATATCCCATTGCAAGTTTTTCCAAGTCGAACATCAAGGAGAACTATGAAGAGTACCGTGCGTGTTTTAAGTGCGGGGAAAGGGGACATTTACTTGCCACCTGCCCGTATGTACGACACAAGAGGCACGAGGTGTAGATGAAGCAAAGGCATGATTATTCGATTGATAATTACAGTTATCCACAAAGACGGTTTTTCCCTCAGCTAGCACCTTATTATAACCAAAACAACTTTTACAACAAAAGGGAAAATCGTCCGATGACTTATGACAAACGCAACCGGATAGCCACTGAGAAACCATTGATGAACACAATTGCTGAAAACAAAAAGGTTCCTGCTAAACCTAATGCCAAATCAGCAGTTGGACCTGTCTCTGTTAAATCAGAGAAGGTAACCAAGAAGGATCTTGAAAAGGTCAGAACAGTCTTGGTCATCAAAGGAGTTTGAGGGTGCTTCAACTTCACAGAGTGTGAAATCTGAGAAAACAAAAGTTGAGTGTGAAAAGAAAGGGGTTGATATAATCCAAGATGTTTGTGAATCTAATGAATCTTTGAAACTACCAGTTCAAAGACCCAAGACCAAACAGGCTTGGGTCCCCCGAAAGATCTAATTGCTTTACTTGATATGTGCAGAGAGCTCCAGCTGGCCCTGTTAGCAGTCTCTGGATTGTTGATAGCGGAGCTTCTGGCCACATGACGGGGGATCTCACGCTACTTTTTGATATCAAGAATATAAATGGAGGTTACGTAGCGTTTGCAGGAAATAAAGGAGGCTACATTACGACGGAGGGTAGTGTTAGCAATGGGGTAGTGACATTTGAGCGGATATCGTATGTGAAACAGATAGATTACAATTTACTCAGTGTCAGCCAAATCTGTGATAAGCAATTCTCTGTTTATTTTGACAACCAATCTTGCTACATTCTGAAACCGAGTTTTGAACTTCCAAAAGAGTGGGTGATGCTAAAGGCACCGAGAGTAAACAACTTGTATATTCTCGATATGTCCAAAGCTATGACCACCCATGGACAAGTCACGTGTTTCCTCTCTAAGGCTACAGAAAAAGAATCTATCATGTGGCATAGGAGAATGGGACACATTCATTTGAGAAAGATGAACCAGTTGGTGAAGAATGAACTTGCCACTGGGGTTAATGTGAAACATTTTCATTTGAATGACAAGTGTATTAGTTGTAAAAAGGGTAAGCAGCACAAACAGACCCATAGACCAAAGAAATTCAATTCTGTTGAACTACCGCTTGAGCGTTTGCACATGGATTTATTTGGTCCAGTCAAGCGTAAAAGTCATGCTGGGGAATTGTACTGTCTTGTGGTGACTGACGATTATTCAAGATTCTCATGGGTTATGTGCTTACACCAGAAAAGCGACACGTTTGACAACCTGAAAGTTCTGTTTACTCGTCTGGAGAATATCTATGGTCTAAAGATCAAACGAATCCGGAGTGATAATGGGACAGAGTTCAAAAACGCTCAGATGGATGATCTATGTGAAAACGAGGGAATTCATCACGAATACAGCGCTCCGTATACACCCCAGCAGAACGGTGTCGCAGAACGGAAGAACAGGACTCTAATCGAAACGGCGAGAACAATGCTTGCGGACTCAAATCTTCCGGTCATGTTCTGGAATGAAGCAATTTACGCAGCATGTTACACTCTAAATTGTGTTTTAACAGTGAAGAAGTTTGGCAAAACTTCTTATGAGCTGTTGAACCGACGAAAGCCGAATCTAGAGTATCTAGAACCGTTTGGAGCCCCGTGTACAATGCTTAATCCTTTGGAGAAGTTCACACACCAAAGGCTGAAGAAGGCTATTTTGTTGGATATGCAACCCCACTAAAAAGGGTATTCAACAAAAGATCTAGAAAAGTCGAGGAGTGGGCTAACGTCGAAGTACAAAGATACACTCAAAATGTACAGGGAGGCGGTCCAGACTGGATGTTTGATTACAAAGACTTCTTTGAATCATTCAATCTAGATAGCATGGTTGAAGAAGATGTACTCCGTTTATATTACGAGGTCGAAAACGCAGTGACTTCACCGTTAGTGCGTCCGATCACTGTAAATCCTCAAGCAGCTTCTAATGATACCACTGCTCCTGTGATGGAAGAAGAAGTGTTCCAAGAAGCTTCAACAACGCTTAATTCATCAGATTCAGAAGATGAAGATGATGATGCTACAAGTGAAGCTATTCTGGACAATGCTACAGTGACACCACCAGTGAACCCAACTACAATTGATGTTTCAACATCGAATGTGGGTAATGATCTGGTTTCTACAGAGAATTTGACGACTCAAACGGGAGTGCAAGTACCTGATTATTCGGAATCTCGGATACATCGGATACACCCGCTTGAACAGGTTATTGGTGATCCTGGTAGCAGCGATATGACAAGAGGGCAATTGAGAAATGCTCAAGCACCAGAGAATATTGGCAATCTTGCTTTATATGCCAAAATACAAAAATCTGGTTTTCAAAATGACTGGTCTTTCGCTTGTTATGTTTCGCAGGTAGAGCCGCGGACGTACAAGGAAGCTCTTTTGGATGATGCTTGGGTGGAAGAAATGCAAGAAGAGTTGTTACAATTTCAGAAACTTGGAGTTTGGACGCTGACAGATTTGCCCCCGGGAAGAAAGAAGATCGGAACCAAATGGGTTTTTAAGTGTAAAAAGAATGATAGAGGAGTTATAGTGAGAAACAAAGCTCGTTTGGTTGTTCAAGGTTTTCATCAAGTTGAGGGAATTGACTACAATGAAATCTATGCACCTGTTGCACGCTTGGAAGCTATACGAATGTTTCTGGCGTTTGCATCATGGAAGAAAAGGTGTATCAGATGGATGTAAAGAGCGCATTTCTTTACGGTGTGGTCAAAGAGGAAGTTTACGTAAGTCAACCACCAGGCTTTGAGGACCCTATTCACCGGGATAAGGTTTATGTCTTAAACAAAGCTCTCTACGGGTTGCACCAAGCTCTGAGACAACGGTATGAGGAGCTGAGCACGTATCATCTCTCGAAAGGATTCAAACGCGGATTGGTAGACTGCACACTGTTCACGAAACGAGCAGGAGATGACTTGCTTCTTTTGCAAATATATGTTGATGATATTATTTTCGGATCTACTAACGAACTTCTGTGCAGGGAATTTGAAAAAGTTATGCAGGAAAAGTTTGAAATGAGCGCAATGGGAGAAATGCAGTTTATCCTAGGCTTGCAGGTGGAACAAAGACCAACGGGGATCCTTATTCACCAGACCAAATACGTTTCTGAAGTCTTGAGCCGATTCCAGATGGATGATTCGAAGCCGATGGATACCCCGATACAACCTAATCACGGGATTGGAGTTGACGCTAAGGAGGGGCTGACTGATCCATTTACATACAGAGCAATCGTCGGATCTCTGATGTATCTCACCGCGTCAAGACCGGATATAATGTTTGCAAGATGTCTTTGTGCACGATATCAGTCGAAGCCGAAACAAAGTCATCTTGCAGCTGTCAAGCGTATCCTTAGATATCTGAAGGGTTGTCCATCGAAAGGACTTTGGTACCCTCATGATGATAATTTTGACCTAATCGCTTTTAGTGATGCAGATTGGGGCGGCTGTGACAAAGACAGCAAATCCACAATGGTTGGATGTCAGTTTATAGGGTGCAGGCTCGTGACCTGGCAATGCAAGAAACAGACCGCAGTTGCACTATCCACATGTGAAGCAGAATACGTTTCAGCATCGAGCTGCTGCTCACAGGTTCATTGGATCCAACAACAGATGGTGGATTACGGTTTGCAATTTCTTAAAACCCCTATTTACTGTGATAATGAAGCAGTAATTGCATTAACAAAAGACTTAGTAAATCACTCAAAGGCTAAACATATCCGGAATAAATATCATTTTATCTGTGATTGTTATGCTAAAGAGTTGATCGATATGGTCAAAATCCACACTGATTACCAATGCGCAGATCATTTTACCAAAGCTTTTGCAAATCCAGATTTGATTATCTTTTAAAAGCTAATGGTATTAAAGAAAAACAAGACTAATCACCACCTCAGTCTATCATTTTTTTAGGTTAATTCTGCTTTTCAGAAAAATTTCGAAAATCCAAAAACATTAAAAAATTTCAAAAAATCCATAAAAATTAGAAAATTATTTGCTGACTGCTATATCTTCTTCCCTTAGATTAATGCCGTCAGATTTCTGTGAACAAACGATATCTGGGCAGTCACATATTTGAAATGCTCCAGTTTATCCTTGGGAACAGTAAATTCAAAATTTTATAAAAATCAGAAAAACCAAAAATGATTTCCTGGAGTAAAAGGGGAAATGATAGCACATTAGTGGGGATCTGACACATTCTAAGAAATGTAATGCTTTATAGGACCTGTGTCTGAGTCTGTGTGATGTGCTGATAGGCATCGTAGACCTATTACTGCGTGCCTGATACATACATATCAAACGAATTGTTATGTGGATGAAATCCTCATTGGCATATGGTCTTAGTACCGTAATTTCGTTTGATAGGGTATTTGTACAAAATTCGGAGGTTTAGGGTCGTTATGTTATTAGTTGTCTGGGGATAGCCTCTCTGATCTTCTGCTGTAAGTCATTACGGACCTAGATCAGACAGGGTGTCTTTATAAAATAGCTTTATGCCAAATCCTAAAGTTACTGAATTGAGGAACTTTCCATGTTATATGATGATCAAAGATTATCTATTACATCGTATTAACCACTGATGCAAATCATGATTAAAATCAGTCCCCAGCCTGGTAAAGTGCACATGTTACTTTGCTGCATTAATTTGCTGACCTGTATACCTCTGTGCATTATACCTTGTAAATTACAGACGACGAAAGCATAATCACGATTTACAATGAGTCTTTGTGCATTTACTTCTTGATACGGGAGTATGTCGTGTGCGTGGGAACCACAGACAATTTTGTTTATACTATACACAATAGTATCAGTTTAAAGCACTGCACAAAAGTCTGCATGTGAGTTTATGTGGATCACAATATCAGCAGTTGCCAGATCACACATTGTCTTTAATGATAATAATTCAAAAGATCAACGGTGTGATCAGATTTCTCAATAACTGATATGATCCCTTTACCAGAAATCCCAAAACATTTACTGTTTTTCATTTACATTTTTGCATTTTATTTTCTCGTCAAAAATTACAAAACTCAAAAAGATTTTAGGTGTGTTTTAGCATAAACTTTAGAAAATCCAAAAAGATTTTACATTTTCATCTTCTTTTTGATAGCTGATGGTGGTTGATGTCGATTTTCTAAATCATGATGAACCATTTGAGCTTTGTAATCTTTTAAATGTGAAAATATGAATGTTGGATGTTTAAAAGTTGAAAAATAATTGGAACGGGACTCGATTTTGAGATTTGAAAAATTTATCAAAAATTCCAGTTCTCGTTCGCCCATTCGTTTGGTCGAACGTGGGATTTTTAATGCTCCTTTGTATGTTTAAAACGGGCGAATAAGAATGTTCTTGATCATCTGTCTCATTCGAAACCTTTTGCCTCATTCGAACCTTTAACTAGGGTCGAAGGAGACAAAAGTATCTCATTCGACCGGTGAGAATGGTCGAAGGAGCTTGCCTATATATACTCTTTCAGACTCATTCGACCCATTACAAAATTTTTTCAAAATTTCTTCTCTGAAGTCCACTTGTTGCCCTGATAATTTGCTTTATACCATTGTGTTCGTCTATCTTAGCTGATCATTTGCCACTCATTTTTACAGGTTAACACTTCAAAAACAAGGAATAATCGTTGTTTTTCAGTTTCAAGCCCTAGATTTCTAAAACCTGAGATAAAAATGTTCATTGTTGCAATTGATGTTTAGGATTCATTCTATCAATGTTTTAGGGGGAGAAGAAACAAAAAAATTAGTGGTGTTAATCCATCAGAATGTCCAGTTGATCTTGATGAATGGAT
This sequence comes from Ambrosia trifida, assembly GCA_028751855.1. Taxonomy (NCBI): domain Eukaryota; kingdom Viridiplantae; phylum Streptophyta; class Magnoliopsida; order Asterales; family Asteraceae; genus Ambrosia; species Ambrosia trifida. The sequence continues at coordinate 69,976,369 of CM054129.1, read as the reverse complement.
AAACCCTAATTTTAAACTGAAAACATGGATAAAATGAATGATAGATAAAATTGTTGTTTTAAAAACTTTAATCGGCATTGTTACTAGCCTATTGAATCAAGATTACATGTTTAGAATCAATAAAATGAAAAATTAAAAATTTGAATTTGAAGAACAACTCCTTCGCACCTTTCGAATGGGCGAAGGAGATGGTTAACTGGGCGAATGAACAATTTTTGGACGAATGAAACATTTTATCAAAAACCCTTACATTCGTACCTTTACATTTTCACATTCGCACCAAGATTTTATCATTCGTACCCCCGTTTGGGCGAATGAGAAGATAAATTACCAAACTTTCAAATTTTGAATATCTTGTCGATTTTTAACACGTTTATTTGTTTTGTTTTGCAGTTTGAACCATGTCTGAACAGGTGAAGCCTACTGAACAAGCCGGATCATCCTCACAGCCTGAAAAGAAAGTCACTGAAGAGCTTTTAACATTCGAGAATGCGCATAATTGCTGTGCGTATCTTGGAGAGGTTAAAAAGCATACTGAGTTTATTGAGATCATAGAGTTCTTGAAGAGAAGTCGGGTGATAGACGCGATTGTTACACCTACCATTATTTACAGAGACATGATACAAGAATTCTGGACTGAAGCGAAGTTGGATTTCTGGAATTGCGAATCGTCCGTGATTAGCAAGATCCAAGGAAAGATGGTGATTGTATCTGAGCAGGATATTAGAGAAGCATTGAATCTGCAAGATGAGAAGACGGATCCCAAAGAGCTTAGTTTTATAGATCAACGAAAGTGCTTTCTGAGGATGAAGTACAATGGACCGATCACTGATGGTTCATTGCATAAGGGAAAGCTGTGTCCATAGTTCAAATACTTGGCACATGTGTTGATCCACGTCTTTGGTTCAGCCGCTGGAGGATATGATTTGATGCGTAAGAGTATTAGCTCAATGATGGTGGCACTGGTATTGAACAAACCGTTCAATTTATCAGGGATGCTGATGGAACATTTGTTGGAGCCTGTGAACGGCACGAGGAATCTGAAGTTTTTGCTGTATCCTAGATTCCACCAGATGGTGTTTGATCATAAATACAAAGATTTGAAGAGGGATCCTAAGCACATTGTCGTTCAAGAACATATGTCAATCAATACACTGGCAAGGATGAAAGCTTATAAAGGTCTGTTAGTGAATGAACGTCCACCAGTTAGACGTTTATTTGGACATTTGGCAAGGATTGATTATACGGATCCAGGTGAAGGACTAGTGAGACATGCTAACGGTGATTCAGATCCAGATAACCCATTACATCCTGTTGATCCAGATGCGAAGCGAAAGAGACAGGTTGTTAATGTTGGTGCAAAGAGGGGAAAGGGTAAGGAAAAAGAGATCAGGTTAGAGGTTGTTCCTGAACCTGCTAAGAAGAAGAGTACACCGAGAAGAAGCAAGACAATGGCTAAGAAGGGAGTGCATATTGTGGATGAGGTGTCAATTGATTCTGAAGAGACGCAAGAAGATGAACACTGGGATTCGGAGAATGAAACTGTGAAGGTTACCAAACCCAAGGCCACTGTGGTTGGTGAATCTGCCAGTTTAAACCAGTCTGTTGAAGATCAAGGTAATAAGAGCCCAATTCCTGTTGATGAAGATGAAGAGGATCTTAATGTAGAAGAAGATTTTCCTGGTTCACCAGTACAGGCTATGAAATCAAAGAAGAAGCCTCAGTACAAGAAACAAGAGAAGGTACTGAAACCGAGTCAAAAGAGAATGAGGGAGATTGAATCACTCATTGCTGGAAAGAAACTACCACCAGTTCTAGTCCTAAGTCACCGGTTACTGCATCTGTATCTAAGAAGCAAAAGACTGCAACTACTTCTAGCACAGAACAGGGAGATGAATTACCTGTTGATGAGTTCAATGAAGCGTTAGACAATGTGCTCAAGAAGCTGAAGAAAGGCAAACTGCATGAAGTTGCTGAGATGCCTGTTAAAAAGAAGGTCACAGTTGATAGAGATGTGATGATTGCTGTGAACCAAAGGCTATCTGAAATGATGAGTATTATCAACAAACAGCAAACCGAGATTGAGCAATTGAAGTCGAATGATAAAAAGATGTTGGAAGTTGTAGTCACATCTCATGATAACAGTGAAGAGTTGAAGGAAACAATCAAAAAGTTGAAGAAAGAGAACAAAAAGTTGCTGAAACACGAGCAGAGGAACACCAGAAGATATATTGCTCTAAAAGAGGAGAACAAAAAGCTGAAGGAGAGTAACAAGAACATGGACAATCTGATAAAGACTTGTAGTCTCGAGCTCCTCAACTTCAAGCTGGTGAAGAAGATAAAGAACAAGAAGAAGAGAAAGTTGATTATGAACCATCTGACAATGAAGAGGATGAAGATCTTGATGAAGATGCTGGTAACGATTCTCAAAAGAAAAAGAAGAAAGATGATGGAGATGATGGTAGTCCAGATGGTGGATCAAGTGATGCAAACAGCTCTGCTTTTGATAGTGATGATGACAATGATGATGACAACGCTGATAAATATAAGTATGAGAAGCGTGATTCGAGCAAAGGTGGAGAGTCAAGCTCAAAGACTCCAGGTGAAAATGTAGATGATGACATTTTCTGGAATGAAAAACTGCAGTCTTTATCTGAAGATGACAAACACATGTATCGCCAGATGCTTACAGATCGAGTCTGGACGATTGACATGACAGGCAGGTTTCCAGAAATATTCGAGTCTAGTAATAAGCCGTATGAGTTGGAGTTTGATGACCCATATCTAGAAGATGGAGAGGTTTCTGCGGGGGTTTCTAAGGAAATACTTGAAGGTTTAGCTAGACAGGTTGGAAAGACTTTGGAAGAGTTACTTGCTGATAATTTCATTCCAAAGATACCTGAAAAGGAAGCCGGGAATCATTCAGATGACCGTGACGTTCCTGCATTTGAAGAAGTTGAGATGGAAGACATTACAAGTGAGGAATATCCACAATACTTTAAGAATGATCAAGATTCTGGATTTCCTGGATTTTCTGATGAAGTGCTAAACCAGGCCGAGAAACTTGCTAAGGAAAAGAGCAAATTGTTTGAAGATGAAGTGTTCAAAGGGCATGATAAGCCACAGTTCGAGCAATCTGATAGTCTGAAAGAACTTTTGAGGAAATTGAAAGAGAAGGAGAATAACCGTCCTAAAGCTGAGATACAAGGTAGCTTCTACAAACTTCATAGTGGAATTTTCAATGGTCGTGCGTTGGCCTGGAAGTTTGTTAAGCAACTGAAATGCATAGCAGTCAAGTGAGAGAAGGGAATTCTGTACTTTAACAGATTCCATGACCTGAAGACTCTCCCTTACTGGGCTATTCGTGATATTTGTCATCACCGTATAATGGGAGCGTCAAATGATCAAATTTCATACTTTGCTGAGAGGATGACGAGAGAGAGCCGAACTAAGTGGGATTTATTTGCACCTCAATATCCAAAACGAATCGTTCATAAAAAGGATATTGACATGATTACTGGAATGCCTAAGGTGACACTGAAGTATAAGCCACCGCGAGTGTTGAAGAAGATTCCTTTGATGCCGATTCCACAACACTTCGCCAAAGACTTTATTTGGTGGTACTATGATTGGAAGATAGCAGAGGCTGTGATCGTGCTGAAAGATGGTGAAAAGAACTTCAAGAAGATACACATTTTTGATCCCATGTGGTTGATCAATTGTTCACATGAGGATATAATAATGTTGTTCTATAATCCGATTTATTCTGAGGTTAAGGATGCTGAACAAGCAAGCAAATACCAACGTGTGGTATTTCTATGCTTTGCTTATGATATAAATGCTGGATGTGATTATGACAAGAAGCTCGGTAGGTTTGTGAAGATACAGAAGGTGCCTGAAGTGAAAAAGACGAAGCCGAAGCCATTTCATGAAACGGTGCTGACTAAGAAACAGAAGATTCAGCGGCATATCAAGTTGATGAACAAAAGAATGGATGAGGAACGACGAGTAAAACAATCCAAGCAATAGTCGAGGGGGAGTTTGAAGATGCATTTATGCGACTAATGCTTTGGATTTACAATAAACATATGTTAATAGTTTGGTCGAATGGGCGAAGGAGATTTTGATATGGGCGAGGGAAGAAATCTGAAGGTGCGAAGGAAGAATTTCATACGAAGGAGACACAGTAGGCGAAGGAAGATTTTGTTAGTTATGTATTGCTTCATTCGACCACTCTGTTTGGTCGAATGTGCTCGTTCGCACGAACAATATGGGCGAACGTGCAGCCTATAAATAGGTTAAGCTGATTTTTGAATGTAAGTTTTAGCATTATTATTCCCTCCAAGTCTAGTGTGTCTCTCTAGTGTTTTTGTAAACTTAATTCACGTTGTGTCCTTGATGTTTTGATCTTTTTAACGTGTAATTGAGTCTTGATTATTAATGAAAAAGCTTTGAATGATGATTTACTTGTTTGGATCTGATTGATTATCATTTTGTGATTGGTTTAGGGTTTCCGCACCTAAATCAAACTTGTTTGATCATTTCTTTGTTGATTTGTCGATCCTTTTAGCACATACATCTTTAGCATAACAATCACGGATAAAATGGTATTTAATCCGGATATGTTTAGCCTTTGAGTGATTTACTAAGTCTTTTGTTAATGCGATTGCGGCTTCATTATCACAGTAAATAGGGGTTTTAAGGAATTGCAAACCGTAGTCCACCGTCTGTTGTTGGATCCAAAGAACCTGTGAGCAGCAGCTCGATGCTGAAACGTATTCTGCTTCACATGTGGACAGTGCAACTGCGGTCTGTTTCTTGCATTGCCAGGTCACGAGCCTGCTCCCCATAACCTGGCATCCAGCCGTTGTGGATTTGCTGTCTTTGTCACAGCCGCCCCAATCTGTATCACTAAAAGCGATTAGGTCAAAATTATCATCATGAGGGTACCAAAGTCCTTTCGATGGACAACCCTTCAGATATCTAAGGATACGCTTGACAGCTGCAAGATGACTTTGTTTCGGCATCGATTGATATCGTGCATAAAGACATGTTGCAAACATTATATCCGGTCTAGAGGCAGTGAGATACATCAGAGATCCGACGATTGCTCTGTATGTAAAAGGATCAGTCAGCTCCCCCTTAGCGTCAACTCCAATCCCGTGATTAGGTTGTATTGGGGTATCCATCGGCTTTGAATCTTCCATCTGGAATCGGCTCAAGACTTCAGAAACGTATTTAGTCTGGTGAATAAAGATCCCCGTTGGTCTTTGTTCCCCAGGAGTGATTATGTGATTTTCATCAGGAATATCACTCACTTTCTCAAAAACCGTCTCAGACTGTTCATCTTCTTCATCAGAATCATCAGCAGCTACCACACCTTCATTGTTCCCCAGAACAGGTCTAACATTAGAATACGGGTCTCCGACACTAGATGTGTTGGACTCGTTATCTGATGTAGAGTCAAATTTGACTAAGCTCTCCGGTGCTATCGCATGCAAATTATGGTCTTCGAACAACACCGGAGATGGGACAGCTTTGTAGTTTGCACTACTCGACTGTGAAGGTTCTTCTATGATGTGGTCAACTACATAAACAATGTGCTTATAGATCTCTAACTTTTTGTTCACTTTTTCAGCGAAGCACTTGATGGTTGCCATTTCTAACTTTGTGTTTTCCATTTCATTTATATAGTTGTTAATGGCAAGTTGCTTTGAAGACAAAGTCTTTTTCAATTCAAAAACATCCTTTTTGTAACCATCAAGTACTTTGTTGAATTCTTTTGCTTCCTTTTGATAAGTTTGACAGTTTATTTTAGCACTCTCAAGTTGTACCTTGAGTTGCTTATTTTCTTCTGTCAATCTATCAAAATCAGAACATTTATCACAAACTTGAGATTTAAATTGAGATTCAGTACTTACCGGTTTAGGTGGTTCTGTCATTGCCATCAGTGTGAAATGAGCTTCTTTCCCTGCAAAGAATTTTGAGTAATCAATCTTTGTGCAGGCATCATCCACCATGCACGACTTGCGGGTCATTAGGAAATCTGCTTCAGCTAGCAACTTATCGATGTCATCGTCTAGTGAGTTCACACTAGCTTCTGAGTTAGAATCACTTTCCATGTCCGAGTAAGCCGAATCATATTGCTCTCCAACATCTGTGACAGAATCAAGAATCATTCCAGATTTCTTGTCTTCACACTCATCATTCACATACTCATTCAACTCTTCTATTTTCAACTCCGTCAACTTTTCTATCACAAAATCTTCTTCAATCTCCACATGTTCATCCAAACTCATCTTTTGTGCCACACAAGCCACATTTCCTGTAGTAATCTCTTCCACTCCTAGTTACATACCCGTCCAATCAAAACCTTCATCTTTTTGGATCACAAGTGCTTGGTTTTGATTTTCAGTTTGGGTTTAGGTTTGAGTGTTAGGTGTGGAGATAGGAATAATGGTTCGGTTTGAATTCTGTTGAATTTGATTTTGAGATGTGGATTGTCTAGTATTGGTATTTTGTTGTGTGTTTTGACGGTTCTGGTAGTTGTTTTGAGGTTGAAAGCTAGAAATGTTGGGACTGTTGTATGATACCTGATTCTGGTTTTGGTTTTGTCTGTTTTGGTAGCTTGAGTTGAACGGGTTTCGATTACCTTGTTGAGCCGGCTGTGTACACTCTCTCTTGAAATGACCCTTCTCACCACAATTAAAACAAGTGACCTTGGCTTTGTTAAAGCCATAAGTGGTGTTTGGAGAAGTAGAAAGGTCAGTTCTCCCTGTTTTCTGGATAAAATCAGTGGCTCTTCTCATGATGCTAGCAAACGCCCACTGTATATCCATAAGCTCCATTTCCTCTTTGTCGATTTGTGCATAGTCCTCATTAGTTAGATTGTTGTTCCCAATCTGACTAGCAACTAAACCGTTGTATGATGCAACCATTGCAGATACTAATGCTACATGCTGTTGAGCAATCTCAACAGTAACATTGTTAAGATTAGAGGTCTCCAACACAATTGGACTTTGGTTTGATTGTGTTTAAGTGATCTGCATTTGGTTCATGTGAGGATTATATGGTTGTTGTTTAGGTTGACTGGCAATGTAACAGGCAGCTTGTTGCATTGGTGAAAAAGGTGGGATGAAATTAGGTGTTTGATAAGATTGTGGTGTATATGATGAAGTTTGGGCAAGATAGTTGATTGGTGCTTTGGTGGGTTCACCAACATTAGATACATAAGCAACATGAGGTGCAACGTTTGAATTAGAACTGGAAGTAGAAAGGGAAGTAGATGTACCACTAACATACAATTCTGGGTTCTGTGGAATCTGTGCTCTCTTTGCTTCCCTTTTCTCCTCCATCTCTTTGTTCTCCAGTTTTTGTATGAACTCATTGATAGTCCAATACTGGTATGCATCTTTTTCTTTCAATACTTCAATGTGTTGGTTCCAATATGGTGGTAAAGCATCGGCAAATTTATCCACCAGTTCAGACATAGGTATGCAAATCTCGTAACTCGAGAGCTCTGTGAGCAAGTGGCAATACCTTGGAACCAATTCTTTTAAAGTCTCGTTACCCATGTAACTAAAATTTTCGAACTCTTTGCAAAGCTCTTCCATTCTTAGCTTCCTAGTCTTCTCGTTACCATCATGTCTGTTTTTCAGCATATCCCACAACTGTTTTGAAGTAGTACACGATCCGAATTGATGCAGCAAGTCAGTGTTGATTGCCTGAGATAATTGAGAAAACGCCTTTTTCTCGATCGCGAAGTTCTTCTTCTCATCATCACTTAAGTTCTCTAATTGTATAGGTTCACCAGTGTTCTCCAGAATAGGAGCAACATAACCTTTCACTATCATCTGCCATGCCTCGGCTCCCTCTAAGCCTTGTCCTTCCACATGTATCTTGAACTTCGTCTTCCATGTGTTATAGTCAATCATATCCATGAGCTTTGGTGGACGATTTCCACTGCCTGATGATAGATCATGAATGAGTGTAGATATGGCATTGGTCGTCTGTGAGTGTACGGCAGCTGCTGCTACTCCCCAGTAGTCGCCAATTGGTTGCTGTAGTGGTTGCACAACTTGCTGAGGAGTAGAACTAGTCATGGCCATGTAGTTGATTGGCTGAGATGGTTGACTAGTCTTCTGGGCTGCAACTGTCCATGGATCTCTGGTTGTTTGTTGCTGTGGTGCTGGATTAGGTCTTGGCGTAGTTGGAAAGTTCCACATCTTAACCTGTAAATGTTCAAACACGAAAAGATTAGAAAAGTTTTAAAACAGATTTTACCTTCGCACTAACGCATGGTCGAATGAGGAAAATTCTTCTTCTTGACCGTTTGTAAAGATACGAATGTGAACTATGACAGCACACAAACTCTTTCGACCGTTTGAACTCTCTTTCGACCGTTTGTTCCCTCCTTCGACCGTTCGATTGGTCGAATGAAACTCTGATGGTCGAATGTACACCAATAAGCTATGAAACTCTACGTTCGACCACTAAATCACCACCTTCGACCAAAAATCCACTCGTTCGACCAAAATCACTCACACATTCGACCGTTCTCTCTAGGTTAGACCCTGCTCTTTCAAAAACGGTTATTCTTTGAAAATCAGGTTTTGATCCGGAATTGATTTGGAACAAGTTTATCAAAGAGAATTATCCATTTTAACCATGAAAACAAGTTCTAATCAATCAAAAACTCATCAAATCAGTTTGTTATATGAAAATAGAAACTTTTTGACCAAAATTGGGTCCAAATCAACTGAGAAACTATCAATTTGTGGTTGTTTGATCCAGAATGGCTCTGATACCACTTTGTATGTGGTAAAGGATCGATAAATCTACAAAGAAATGATCAAACAAGTTTGATTTAGGTGCGGAAACCCTAAACCAATCACAAAATGATAATCAATCAGATCAAAACAAACAACTCATCATTCAAAGTTTTTCTCATTAATAAACAACTCAATTACACGTTAATATGATCAAAACATTAAATACAAGACGTGAATTAAGCTTAACAAAACACTAGAGAGACACACTGAAAATGGAGGGAACAATAATGACTCAAAATTACATTCAAAAAATGAGCTTGACCTATTTATAGGCTGCACATTCGCCCATCACGTAGGTGCGAATGTGCACATTCTACCAAACCATCCGGTCGAACCAAGCAATACATAATATTCTAATTCTACATTCGCCTCCTGTCTCTCCTTCGTATAAACTTCTTCCTTCGCACCCTTTGATTTCTTCCTTCTCCCACAATAATATTCCTTCGCCCATTCGACTCAAAACATTAACATATGTTTATTGCACAATCCAAAACATTAGTCGCATAAATGCATCTACACCTAACCCTTGGATGGATGCATCACAGTACACCACGAAGTCCTCTGTACCCTCAGGTAGTGATAGTATAGGTGCACTGCAAAGCTTCGCCTTCAATAATTGAATGGCAGATTCTTGGGCATCTCCCCACTTGTTAGTGATACCCTTCTGTGTTAAAGCAGTGAGGGGTTAAGCGATCTTAGAGAATCCCTTAATGAATCTGCGATAATATCCCACAAGGCCAAGAAACTGGTGCACCTCTGTAGGAGACTTAGGAGCCTTCCACTTTTTAATAGCATGAATCTTGGCGGGATCGACATGTATTCCTGCCTCATTAACCACATGTCCTAGAAATTGGAATTCTCGAATCCAGAAGTCACACTTTGAGAATTTTGCATACAGCTGCTCATTTCTCAGATGTTTTAAGATTAGTTGTAGGTGTTGCTCGTGCTCTTCCCTGCTCTTAGAATAAATCAGTATGTCATCTATGAACACTATGATGAATTTTTCCAAATAGGGCTTACAAAAGCGGTTCATCGGATCCATGAACACAGCCGGTGCATTGGTTAACCCAAATGGCAGTAACTTCATCCAATCTCTTATTCATCAATTTAATGTGCAGTAACTTCTTCTGTTCTTTTGTCATAACTGGTTCATGAGTTTGCTTCAGTTTCTTCTTTTCAGGTTTCTGAATTTTAACAAACTTCCCCAGCTTCTTACCAAAATCACAACCCGCATTGACATCCCATGCAAAACATAAAAATACCGCACGTTGGTATTTAGCTGTCTGCTCACTATCTTTCTCTTCACAGTAAATTGGATTGTAGTATACCATGATAATATCCTCATGAGAGCAATTTATCAACCACATCGGGTCAAAGATAGGTATCTTCTTGAAGTCATTCTTCCCGTCCTTCAATACGATAATAGCCTCTGCCGTCTTCCAGTCATAGTACCACCACATAAAGTCTTTTGAGAAATGTTGTGGAATAGGCATCAAAGGTATATGTTTCAGAACAGTCGGTGGTATATATTTCAAAGTAACCTTGTTCAACCCCGTTATCTGATCTTTCTTCTTATGCACAATCCTTCTTAGATACTGTGGGGTGAACACTTCCCATTTCGTTCTACTCTCTCTCGCTATGCGATCTGCAAAGTAACCAACAAGATTGTTGTTTACTGAAGCTCCTATCATCGTGTGTCTGCAGATATCGCGAACAGCCCAATAAGGTAGTGTCTTTATGTCATGAAATCTGTTGAAGTACATAATTCCTTTTTCCCACTTCACAGCGACACACCTTAGTTGTCTCAAATATTTCCATCCGAGAGCTTTGCCTTTGAACAGTTCATTATGTAATTTGTAGAAACTACCCTGAACTTCAGTCTTAGGGTGGTTAGCTCTTTTTCTTTAAGCTTCCTCAGCAAGTCTTTCAGATCGTCAGATTGTTCAACAGTCGGCTTCTGACAATCTGAGTTTTTGAACACTTCGTCAACGAACTTCTTGCTTTTCTCACGAGCAAGTTTCTCAGCTTGGCTCAACAGCTCTTCAGAGAATTCAGAAAATCCCGAATCTTTATCATTTTTGAAGTATTCTGGATATCCCTCACTAGTAATATCCTCCATTTCAACTTCTTCAAATTCTGGAACATCTATATCATCAGAGTGATTTCCTGCTTCTTTCTCAGGAATGTTTGGTATTTGATTCTCACACATCAACTCTTCAAGAGATTTACCAACCTGTTTAGCCAGACCTTCTAGTATCTCTTTAGATACAGCTGCAGAAACTTCTCCATCTTCCAAATCAGGATCATTATACTCCAGTTCAAACCTCATATCATTTGACTCAAATATCTCTGGAAATCTTCCTGTCATCTCAATCATCCAGACTCTATCAGTCAACATCTGACGATATAACTTCTCGTCTTCATCAGATAAAGATCTGATCTTCTCGTTCCAGAAAATATCATCATCGTCAGTATTACCACCAGGAGCTTTTTAACTACATTCTCCTGCATCTTTTCCTGTTTCTCTCTTCTCATACTTAAATTGATCAGTGTTATCATCATCGTCGTCATCATCATCATCATTAGCAGAGCTATTACCATCACCCGAATTATCACCTGAATCGTCTTTATCATCATCATCCTTCTTCTCAGGAGCATCACCAGCATCCTGATCAAGTTCTTCATCATTTTCTTCTTCAGACTCAGACGGTTCAAAATCAACAAGCTCTTCATCTCTTTCTTTATCCTCTTCTCCTTCTTTCAATTGAGGAGATCTCGCATACAAATCATCAATCAACTTTCTAAGCCCTTTGTTATCTCTCTTCACCTGCTTGTTTTCAAGTCTTAAAGCCATGTACCTTTTCGTATTTCTCTGTTCATGCTTTAACAACTTTTGATTCTCTTTCTGGAGTAACTTGATTTTAGTTGCTAATTCTTCCTGGCTCTCCTGTGAAGATTCCACTACATCCAACATCTTACTATCATTCTTTCTTAACTGCTCAATCTTGGTTTGTTGCTGGTTAATGATTTTCATCATTTCAGTCAGCTTCTGGTTCACTGCATCCATCACATCTCCTGATACAGTAACCTTTGGAATTGAAGCCTCAGCAACTGGAGTTTTTTTCTTGAACTTATTCAAGACTCTATCCATCGCAGCATTGAAATCATCTGTTGGAATATTTTGCTCAACAGCAGATGTTTTCTGTTTCTTGGCTGCTGGGGATGTCACGGGAGATTTAGAACTAGACATTACATGAACTTTCTTTCCTGCAATCAAGTTTTCACTGTCCTTAGCTCTCTTTTTCATTGGCTTTTCAATTTCAACTACCTTTGCTTTCTTTTTATATGTTGGGTTCTTCTGTTTAGTACCAGCCTGTGGCGATCCACCAAAATCATCAGATCCCAAACCAAGACTTTCGTCAACATCGTCCATCACAATTGGACTCTTCATTCTTTGTTCTTCCAATGATTTGTTCAGACTTTCAGACTCACCAGCCACAGTGGCCTTGGGCGTGGTGATCTTAACAGTCTCGTTATCAGAATCCCATCTCTCCTCTACCTGAGTCTCTTCAGAATCCATCGACTCTTCATCAACCAAGTGTATGCCTTTCTTAGCAACACTTTTCTTCCTCCGAGATGTCTTCTTAGGTGGTTCAGCATCAACCTCTTTTTCCTTACCTTTCCCATTACCACTCTTCGCACCAACATTCACAACTTGCCTTTTCCTCTTAGCTTCAGGATCAACAGGGCATAAAGGATTATCTTCATCAGAATCACTGTTTGCATTCCTGGCTTTATCAACACCTGGATCTTCATAACCTGGATTGATCAGGTGACCAAACAAGTTCTTCAATGGTGGTCTTTCATTCATCGGCACACCTTTATATCCCTTCATCCTCACTAATGTATTCAGGCTCATATGATCCTGAACTACTATCTGAGTAGGATCTTTCCTCAAATTCTTGTACTTCTGATCGAAGATCATTTGCAGAAATCTTGGAAATAACAAGAAGTTTTTACTCTTCAATCCTCTCAATGGTTCAAGCATGTGTTCAAGTACCATTCTAGATACATTGAATGGTTTGTTCAGAATCAAAGCAACCATTAAAGAGCTAATACTCTTTCTCATCACGTCGTATCCTCCACTCACAGATCCGAAAACATGTAGCATGACGTGAGCAAGGTATTTGAACTGCGGACACAGTTTACCTTTATGTAATGAACCATCAGTAATCGGTCCATTGTACTTCATTCTCAAGAAACACTTCCTCAGCTCAATCCAAGAAAGAACTCTCGGATCAGTCTTCTTATCAGTCAACTTCAATGCTTGTCTAATGTCATCTTCAGATATAATCACTAGCTCCCCCTGAATCTTACTCACAATAGCAGACTCATTGTCCCAAAAGTCCATTCTTGCATTCGTCCAGAACTCTTTTTGATGATCTCTGTAGATAATAGCAGGAGTAGCAATAGCATCAACAACTCGACTTCTCTTCAGAAAATCAACAATACCGGTGAATTCAGTATGTTTCTTCAAGTCACCAAGATAAGCACAGCAGTTATGTGCCTCTTCGAACGGTAAATCTTCTTCAGGTTTCTTTCCGGCTGCCTTGTCTGATGAACCTGCGGGAATATTAGAACTTTGTGGTTTAGACATGATTGATCTGCGAAATAAAACAAGAAAACACGTTAAAAACGGACAAAATAATCAAAATTTGAAATTTTTGATTTTGGAATTCCACATTCGACCAGTCGTGAGTTCGAATGTGAGAAATGGGGTTCGAATGTGGGAAATAAGGTTCGAATGTGAAAAATCAGTTTTGAAAATGTACATTCGACCGTGTTTGTCCACTTTCGACCATTTGAACATGCTACATTCGACCAAAAAATCACATTCGACCCTTTTAAAATAGTCGAATATGGCTGTTCATCTTTAAAATTAACAGATTTTGATTTTGTATGATTTAACAAGCCATTTTGATTTGTAAAGAATCTAATATGACCGATTAACCTTTTCCAACCATCAATTGTTATAATTATTCAATTTTTAAGTGGTTTTCCCTAAAATCTAGGGTTTGAAGGTTTTGAACAATCAATTCCCTAATCTATTGTATGTTAACCCTGGATTTTGATATCCTCTCTCCCTAAAACACTTAAACATTGAATCCTATCATCAATTATCCCTATAACAGTCCATAAACCATGTTTTGATTCAGTTAAGGGCTTGAACACAGAATCAATGATTCTGATGTGAAAACATGATGAATACATGCAAATGATAGCTTAAAATGATCAGCAGAAGATGAGGAACACAATGATACAATTTTAAACAATCGAGCAACAAGGGGTGGTAATCACAGAATTTGAAAAATATTTTTGAAATGGAGAGTCGAATGTGCAGATAGGAATATATAGGCTCCACATTCGACCCTTTTGGTTGGGCGAATGTGAAAATTTTTCCACTTTCGACCCTATTTAAAGGTTCGAAGGAAGAAAAATGGTTCGAATGTGCAATCAGACATAAGAACACTCACATTCGACCGTTTGGAAGGTTCGAATGAAAAAGCAAAATTCCACATTCGACCCATCGAAGAGGCGAATGAAATTTGGAATTTTTGAACTTTGTACCAAATCTCAAAATCGAATCCCCTTCAATATTTTTCTCAACTTTTAAGCATCCGACATTCATTATTTCTCATTTAAAGATGACAAAACTCAAATGGTACATCAAGTTTCAGAAAATCACCATCAACCACCATCGGTTATCAAAAAGAATATAGAAATGTAAAATCTTTTGGATTTTCTGAAAGTTTTTGTTAAAACACACCTAAAATCTTTTTGAGTTTTGTATTTTTGACAAGAAATGAAAAATGCATAAATGTAAAGATAAAGCAGTAAATGTTTTGTGATATCCGGTAAGCGGATCATATCAGTTATTAAGAAATCTGATCACGCCGTTGATCTTTTGATTTATTATCATTAAAGACAATCTGTGATCTGGCAACTGCTGATATTGTTGTCCACATAAGCTCATATGCAAACCGTTGTGCAGTGCTTTAGACTGATACTAGTATTTATAGTATAAACTCAATTGTCTGTGGTTCCCACGCACACGACATACTCCCGTATCAAGAAGTAAATGCACAAAGACTCATTGTAACGCGTAGTAAATGCTCTGATACCACTTTGTATATGTCAAGGATCGGATCGTCAAACAAAGACTATGATCAAACAAGTTTAATTCAGGTGCGGAATCCCTGAATCGATTACGAAATGATAATATAATCAGCAAAACACACAAATCACTTCAAACATTTCATTTCCATTCATAAACATCATTGATAATCTTTACAAAACCTTGTTTATAATGATAAAGAATCAATACAGGCTTAACAAAACCCTAGGGAGAGAACACACTCAGAGAGGGAAACCAAATGACCAAAAGTTAGCTTTACAAAATGATTCAACCTTTATATAGACCTGCACATTCGACCATTCGATTGGGCGAATGTGCAGGTTCGACCAATCTAACTGGGCGAATCAACACATAGTATAAACAAAATCTCCTTCGACCATATGAAATCCACCTTCGACCGTCCGATAATGATGAAACATAATAGAATTCGCAATTCAATAGCATTAGTCGCACTTCGTGTATCTACAAAAGGGTAGCAGTTCTTAACCATCACTTTCTTCAACTCCCGATAATCAATACACATGCGGAAACTCTCATCCTTCTTCTTAACAAATAGAACTTGGGCTCCCCATGGTGAAGAACTAGGTCTAATGAAACCCCTATCCAATAGCTCTTGGAGTTGGATAGAAAGTTCTTGAAGTTCGCCTGGTGCTAGGCGGTATGGTGCACGTGCAACTCGAGCTACTCCAGGTGCAAGATCAATTTGAAACTCCACTTGACGAACAGGTGGAAGTCCAGATAGTTCCTCTGGGAAAACATCTGGGAAATCTCGGACTACTGGGATGTCCTCAATCTTGGTTTCAGTCTCTGCTCTAGTGTCAGATATGTTAGCCAAAATGCCTGGAACCACGAACACCCTGTATAGATAAAAGTTCTCCATTTGGAAGAGGAATACGAACAATCTTCTCCTGACAGAGAATTTCTGCATGTTGCTTGGACAACCAGTTCATGCCAACCACAAGATCAAAGCTTCCTAGGTGATAGGTAGAAGGTCGATGGCAAAGAGTTGTCCAACAAGTTCGCGCTTACAATCACGATGAATCTGGCTTACCTCAACAGGTTTCCCATCAGCCAATTCTATAGAATACGGGGTATCAAGAAGAGTAGGAACCATCCCTAGTTGTTTGCTAAGTTTCAATGACACAAAACTATAGTCCACACCAGTATCGTAAATAACAGAAGCGAGAGTGTCGTTTAAGGAACACGTACCCGTCACAACATTGTTATCAGTCCTAGCTTCCCCAGAGCCAATCACAAATGCTCTTCCACGAGCCCCATTGTTGTTATTATCATTGTGGTTATTGTTGTTGAGGGACTTATACCTCACACAATCCCACGTTCTCTTGCTATCACCAAAAGTAGATGATGAAGCACCATGCTTCGAAAAGTACCATGCTCAACAGCCTCGTTAGTGAGGTTGCGAGTCAAGTGAAAGATTTGTTAGATTCTGGATAGTTGAGCTGCAGTGGCCATGCCACGAATCTGAGGGACCCACCCTTTTGGTATGAAGTTCGATCCGTTGGTATGGTTGGTTAATTAGATTTGAGCATATAGTAGCTAACTCCTGTAGCTTGGTAATAACATTAAACAGGAAAGGAGGTTAGTTTGGGATAATCATCATTGTTATCATCTTCCACCACATTAACCCTTTTGTTGTCAGCCATAGAGTAGTGCTTAGACTTAGAAAGTTTGTGTGTGGATTCTGATTTCCTATTAGGATTATCGTATTCTGAGGATGCATCTATCCTCTCTTGAATCTTCTTATCATCCTCGAGTTTGGTGAATCTTAGAGCCTGTTTCCGATTTCATCGAGGTTCCTGCAAGGGTTCATCACTAATTCTTGGTAGAAAGGTGAGTCTTTGTGGATCCCCATCATGTAGGCTTAAACCGATGTGGTGATATACAGGATGGGAATGTTAAGCGACACTCTTCCAAATTTGGAGATGTTAATCTCTGAGGGATTCTCTGCAACCTGAGTGACCCTCTATAAATCACTAGTCGAACGTTCAAATGTTATGCTACAAGAAAACTAGTTATTGAATATATTAATCAAGTGATCAAAAGAAGTAATAAAGTAGGAAGGAATACTTAGCATCCATTTTAATCCTAGACTAGTTAGTGTGGATCCAAAACCTTTGCTTAAGTAGGCTTTTTTGAGATGAGTCGGAATAGGATTTATCTTCATCCTTTCCCTATATTGTACCACATCCTGTTCAAGATCTGTAGATCCATCGTAAAGTTTCATATTTGGAGTCTGAAACCTTTTCGAGATTTCAACATCAAAAATAGGAGGGGCAAACCGGGATATCTATGACAGCTTGAGGATACCTCATGGATAGGTTGAACTATCCATGGTAGACTCAATATCATATCCTTCAGCTTCTGTAGCTCCTTGGCCATCTGAGGGCTAATGCCAGTATCCGGTACAGGTTCAAGATTATTAGCAATAAGAGTCTTAGTATGGAAACTGATATCGGTGTTTTGTCCTTGGGATGACTCTGACGCATATCCTGATTATATGGATGATGTAACCCTTATGGATGGTGTGAACTTAGGGATTGTAGCTCTAGGCTGCATGGGAATGAAATCTCCTTGATGATTGTCCCCAGTTATGGTCGAGTTGAAGTCTAACACCAGAGGATGTAAGGGTGTCGTTACATTCTTAGTCGGTCTTTTGAAAGATGCCTTTATTAGTGAATTTCTCTTATCAACATCTGGTTTGTCTCTTGTTGATTCTTGATCGGCTCCATAACCACCATAAACAAGGAGAGGATCGCGTCATTCAAGATCAGAACATGGGGAGTCATATTGGATGTCCCCATTCTGGTCCTAGAATAGGTCTAAGAACACTACGGGTGTTAGGCCTTTCAATCCTTAGGAATGCAGGTGGAGGTGGTAGAGACACATTAGGAGTAGGGGTGGATGATGGCATAGTCGAAGACACGTATTTTGAGTTAGAGGCCATAGTTGTCAAGATTTTTGAGATAAATTGATTGATCAAAAAATTTTAACAAAGTTTCCGTTAAGAATAGCATCACTTGCCCCATAGTGGGCGCCAAATTGTTTTGGTCAAAAACTAACAAGTAAATTTTGTATTCCAAATTAGTAATGTGAGGTAGAGTGCTATACAATATTTAGCAAACTTATTGATATGAAATTGATAGTATCTTTAGAAAACCGTTGATGCAATTATAAAGACAAAACCTTTGACAACTACAAACTAACATCCTAAGATTATCACTGTGATAATAGGTTTTGTTACAATGATATCCTCATGATGTAACGGATGAAATTAAAGGAAATAATGAGACAAAGGACACGAGATGTACGAGGAAAGCCCTTGATCAATCTAGATCGCCGGCATAAAACCTCAGGAGGAGTCAAACACCCCTACCTTGGTGTTTTTATTAAAAGAAAGTTCTAAATACAACTTCGGAAACAATGTATTGATTGACTATGTGTGTTACAATCAATGAGTGTGGTGTGAGTGAAGTAAAGAGTGATACCAGAAAGTGGAAAGTAGAAAGTACCCAAGTGATCGTCCATAGTCCCTATTATACAAAAATGAAAGTAACTAACATCCCTACAAATCCAGGATAGCCCATATCGGTCCACACAGCCGTTGTGGGTCTCACTTGTTCACACGTCTTCTAACGGTCAGCAACCAATGCTTCGAGTTTTAAGTTAGACCAAGTCCTTAGCTAGTTTGTTGGAGTAGACCCTGCAATACAAATTAAATTGACAAGGACCATTAGTCATTCCCAGGATACATCACATAAACATTAGGCAGACGCATCCTGAGCATAGCATTATCTTGAGTATCCTTGGGATAAAAGTAAGGACTTTAAAGTGATAGAGTTTCCTGTTTAGTTAACAGAAAACAGAAGTTGTTGTAACACCCTCAAATTTCCACTGCGGGGTTTATACCGCGAGGCGCATGACAAACCAAGATCCCACAGCCATAAGTCTCATGAACGACTCTAAATGCCCAAACCATTTAGTTCGTTATTCTAAAACCAAGTTTAAACGTTTTAACCAACCAATTAAGTATAGTGGAAGCGAAATAACAAAACAGTTAAATAAAAGTCTACGCAAAACACTGCACCCAAAACCATAAGTAAATAGTAAAATATTTAAAAGTAGTTTATGTGTTCATAATCCCAAGACATAATATGATGCATGCCCTATTCGTGCTCCATACCTAGTTACCTGCAAAAGCATGCTAACGTGTATCAACATAAAGTCGTTAAGTTCACAAAGTAAAGTAAATGAGTTTGTAAATGCGCCGGTTTCCAAAACCATGTAACCAAATAAGAGCATAGGTCCTCCAGACCAAAATGTTCAAGTGTTATCAGTTTAATCATGTCAGGGGTAGCTAACCCACTCATTGCAACAAAACAGTATTATTGGGGCACATTCAGTAATATAATAATTTGCCTCAATAACTAGTGTCTATCAACACTAGTTCTCAAATGTGGTCAGAAGTTCATGTCCATGCTCCCAGCATCGCAAACATGAGGTTGCTGCACAACCTAATAGCGCTATCAACTAATACCCCGCTCGCCTCCAGTGATTAACCCAATAATATGCAAGGACTTTTCAAGTGATAGAGTGTTTAGTTCACAAAGGACCAATAAGTTTTAAACTGATCAAAACCCGACCCACACAAGGAGTCAAAGCATCTCAAAACCGGAGATGTAAAAGTAGTCCCAAACCGGACTAGAAAACGTTTACCAAAGTTGTCTCAAACCCGAGACGCATGCTTTTGAGAAAAAGTAGTGAAACTCACCTTAGTATGCAAGCAAATAAATCCAAACTCCAAAGTAGGGTGTGCTACCGTCTCTCTAGTATATGTGTCACTAAGTAAGTATATGTGTAATACCATTACACCATATAACTCGTTTGTCCAAGACGTTTAAATGTTCAAAATCGTGTAAGTGACACCTAGTGATTCTACATGCATAAGTAAACCCTACGGACCCGTTGGTGAATATGTTGGTTATCATTAGTTTTACACTTCATATGTGTCTCATATAAGTGCCCCTACAAGTACACGTCAAATACATACCACATAGGACTCCAATTAGTCACATAAACACATATTACACAATCTGCGTTTTTAGGACAGATTGTGTGCCATGAAAACTAATTTATTTAAAATACTTAATCCACAAATAAAACTCCCAAATTTTTACTGAATATTCTTTGGGGTTGGTTTGTTAACACATATTTCTTTTTTGTCTAAAAACAAAACACAAAAATTATGAAAAATCGTACATCACAGATATATCCAGAAAGTTTCTACAACAGGTCATGTTAGTAGAAAAATTCCAAAAAATCGTGTATTCATCCAAACGGGATGAATCCACTTGGAAAAGCCGACTTATTCCAATGTTAACCTACTGTTCAAATTTGATAACTTAATTCCTTATAAAACTCGAGTTATGATGGTTTAAAGGTTGACTCAGTTTGTTAATCCGAAAATCTGATATGACCTTTATTCAAAGAAAATTCCATAAACTATTCAAACGACGTCCAAATCAATCGATTTTACCCATTATGAAATGCTAAGACCAGATATAATACAACCATGTAAAGAAATCATCAAAACCATCATGTTTAAGTCATGTAACAGGCCCTAGAAGTTGACCTAAACATTCTGTCCAGATTTTAATCATGCATAAACTCTTATTTAAACGACTCACATGTGCGTATAATCGATCAACAACAATCAATAATCTTCACAAAACATTCATAAGACCTAGCATGATCAGAACCTATCATAACACATGCAAAATCATAAAACCTAAAGATCAAAACATCACAAACTTGCGCAACAAGCAACCTATCATATTACTAATCACATAGGATCATGTTTAACCCATTCAATCTTTATAAACCCCAAGTTTTAATCTTTTTAAAAAGGTTTCAGACCTGGACAAACTTAGTTATAAGGTTTTATAACATATTAAAGAAGATTAAAACACAACAGATTAAAGATTATACCGCAAGCTCTTCGAAACAATCAACCGAATGCTCTTGAAGCTTCCCGATCGATGTTCTTGTGCCTTAGCAGGTGTTTAGGGGTTGATATTTCGTGATAGGGCAATAGGGGCGATTAGGGTTTGAGTTTAGGAGGTACAAGAGGCGTAAAGTTGCTTAAATACATGTTTAAGTCGGCTATGTTTTGGCAGTATCCCGTGAGCGGCCGCTCACAGCCCCCCGGCTTGCTTCATTGCACGGCTCGTTTCCTTCGATGTTTTCGCTGTTTTGGACCATAAAAAGTGTAACCCCAAGTGTTAAGACCCCAACCATCCTAATGGTTCATCCATTATAGTTTTTATTAATGTATTCGGTTTAAGCTCATGAAATCATTTACAGTTTGCACATAGTTTCACAGAGTATCATATAAGCATGTAATTGCAATCAATCTCAATCAATTAATTCACAATTATTAATTACATTGTTCACCAACGTCCGAGGTTCAATAATTATGTATACGGTCTGGTAATTCCCCGAATTACCACTTCATACAGTTATTAACCTATAACTGTTCAACGTGTGTCCTATCTAGCTAACCCTAGTTAAGTAGAATGCAAGGAATGTAACGAGAGTTTAGTTAAAGTCAGAACCTGAAATTGCGGGGTATCACAATTGTGACTAATAAAACCCGATTTACCCAAGGAATCAATGTATCCCAAAACTCAGGATAACTAGTAATCCAAAACCTGAACTAAAAAGTTAAGTAATTCCAAAACCCGGAATTAAGTGGTCTCAAAATCCGAGACGAATGCTTTTCAGAAAAAAAGTAGTGAAACTCACTTTAGAGTGAGTTGAGACATTTAATGTTGACTCCCTATTATACGTGTCACTATGTGAGTTCATGTGCATACACAACACACAATAAGATTCGTTTGTCCAAGACATTTAATGTTGTGAAATCGTTTAACTGACACTGGTGTTACATGCACAAGTGACCCTATGAGAGGTTGGTGATTATTATGTTTACTTGTCATCATAGACTACATATTTGATCCACACAAGTTTACACATAAGTACAAGTCATAAACAAGTCAACCAAGCCTTCAAATAAGCCCTTTGTACAAATTCCATAATTTGCGTTTTCGGGGAAAATTATGAGTCATCGAAACGAATTTTCAAAAAATCATTAACCAACATAATAAAGTCTCAAAATTTTACTGAACATGCCTACATGTTCAGTTCCCATGCTACTATTTTAATTTCATGAAAAAACTATTGTAAAAAATTATGAAAAATCATTTATCAGAGCTAGCTTCTCAAAGCAAATCTGTTACGAGAATTCGTTAACATCGTAAATTCATCTAAACCGAATAAATCCACTAGGAAAAGGCATAAAACCCATATAAGTAGCTAATGTCCAAAATTCGAGGTCTAACTCTTTGTAAATATCAAGTTATGACGTTTTAAAGTCGACCAAGTTACAAGTCCGAAAATCAGATTCAACCATTGTTTTTATAAAATCACAAAAACACATCAAACGGTATTGAAAACACACAAACCTGCACATTCTGAAAAGTTGAGATCATGAACGTCATGCTAGAACCAAGTAACGATCTAAACAAATACTTTAAGACCAGGATATATCACCTACTAAGTTGACACTACAAATCTGTCCAAATATAAACATGCATATAACTCAATGTTAACAAACCCTATATTCATAATATCACCTAAACAAGCTCATAAATATATTATAGATCATGTTAACATATATCTGATCCAACATGCAATATTATTCATGAATATCAATCTTTATGAACCCTAGATAATCAATAATCATCAACATGTAAGATCCATGCCACACTCCTCATAATATCATACAATCATATTATTTTAACATATTTAATCATTATAAAACTCATGCTTTAATCATTACTAGTTCACATCAGATCTGGACAAATAAGTGTTATTGTTTTTAAAGCATAATGAAAGAGATTAGAACACATTAGATTCAAGATTATACCTAAAGCTCTTCAAACAAGCAAACCGAACACCTTCAAGCTTCCCGAATGGTGTTCTTGAGCCAAAGCAGGTGTTTGGGAGGAATAATATTCGTATGTGGGGTTTGTGGACGAATTAAGGTTGTTGTTATGATAAAAAGTGGGTTAAGCAATTTTCAATATTGATTAAACCGACCTAGGTACGTCAGACACTGCTCCACAGATCGCGGGGGAGAAGCCTTTCTCTTCGTGCTTCACGATGCGTCCAATATCTAGAAAATTTTATAATATCCCCCGTGGACCGCTGGGATGTTATCCTTCCCTCCGCGCTTCGCAGGAAGGTTTATTTCAAGATTTTTGTTTTCTTTTTATTTTTCCTTATTAAAAATTTATTAATAATAAACACCTTATTATTAATAATTTAAAATGCATCCAAAATGTTCATGCTAAAACTTCGGGTCCCGGTTCGTACCGTCCCGGATACCGACCCGATAACGTTTAATCACGTAAATTCACATAATCACATAATAGCACATAAATTCAAACATATCAAGCACACTAGTTGTATTTCACCAATTCACCAAGGTTCGGTGTTCAAGACTAGTGTATGTAGTCCGGTAATTCTTCGAATTGCCGTTCCATGCACTTATTAACCTATAACCGTGTAACATGTGACTAATCAAACTAACCCTAGTCAAGTAGAATGCTATGAACGTAAGTACAAACTAGCTTGAGTCCAAATCTGAAAATGTGAGGTATCACAGTTTTGAACTTCAAAATACTATAAAATCATTCCTAAACACTAGGGTGTGAAGGGACTGGAGCTCGAAATTGGAATGTACACACTATAACCTCATCATATTCACGTACTCCTCTTCGTTTTTAACACTTCGTTTTTTATTTCTAACTTTCAACTTGTACTTGGAGGTTTAAGGAAAGGTTTTAAAACAAGGGTTTATGTGTATAAGAGAAGCTAAGTGAAACCTTTAAATACTATATCACGGTCGTGAGTTTTAAGGTTTTATTGGTGATGTTTTCAAGTTTAAAAGTTTACTTATCTTTATGTTTTGGAAGATATTTTGGGTGAAAATCATAATAAATAAATTTAATACACATAAAAACTGTTTTAAACATCCTAATGTGACTAATTAAACCATAAGATCAAGTGAAACTTATTAAACTTTAAAAAACAAATTTGGACAAACAATCACTAAACACAAATTAAAGGTAAAAGTGTGATTTTACGACCAATAAAGAATACTAGAAGTGTTAAATTGTCATAGAAATACTTAAATTGAAATTTAGAAAATTAAAGTTTACTAACTTTAGTGAAAATTGTCACTTTTGAAAGCTAGAGGAACAAAATGTAACTTTAAAAGGTTAATCGAGCTATAAGGTAACTTTAAAAGTTAAAGGGTGGAAAGGTGATTTTGGAAACATGGTAATTAAAAATGTAACATTTACATAATTGCGGGGAAAAAATGAAAAGTTATGATTTTAAATGGTGTTTTGAAAATATAGGTGATGACTTACAAAATTATTTCTTTTTGTATAAAAAATTCATTTTTATAATAAGTGATTAATAAAAATGCAAATTACCACAGGTGTTTGAAAAATATAAAATTTCAAAACAAGAGTTCGGAAATTTTATATAAAAATATAACATTTTTACATATATGGCAATGTAAAATTGATGAAATTATTTAGATGAAAATAACATGTCTTAATATTTCCAAAGGATGGAAAATAGTAAAAGTTATTTTTTATGGGGAGAGATAACGTACAAAGAACCTTAACGTGAGAAGCGTAGGAAGCAATCTCAGCCATTAGATTAAGAAGGTGCAAGATGGTAATTAACAACCCTAATCATATTTGGGTTAAACTAACCAACGGTAAATAAGGAAAAAGCGTTTAATTGTTTTTCAAATTATAACAACAGAATCAATCAAAACCTATTTTTTTCAACGATTGAAATCGATTAACCAATACGAATGACTGCACACTCAAAATAACAAAAGAACGGTTACATTGAACGAAAACATACTATCAGGATTCGAAATTAAAGATTAGAAAAAGAGATATTTTAAATGGGACGAAAAATCAGTCGAAATCATATGTATTATGAATAAAACCGCAAGTATTATTTATTTGTCAGAAGCACTCGATTTTGATTCTAGAAGAAGAATTAAAGATAAAAAATGGGTTATAAAAAGTTGTAGGCGAAGAAGATAAGTATGATTTATTTTTGCCGATAATTTTTGGTCCAAAACATATTTTGGATGCACTCGTTTTATAATAATTTATTTTTGGACTCACGTTTAAATATTTTGGACACGCTCATATTTTTTGAACTCATGATTAAAAAATTTTGGACGCATGTATATAAAATTTTGGACGAACTCACATTTCCATATTTCTATTTTGGACGCACTAATTCATGTTTTTAAATAAAGTATAGCAACTCAATTATGACCCCACATATGTATGGACGCACTCATTCTTTTAAATATTTTGGGTCAAAAACTATAGTTGGGTCTTTTAAATTTTGGACGCAATCCCTTTTGCATATTATTATTTTAGACGCACTAATTCATCTTTTATAAATAAAGTATAGCAACTCAATTATGACCCAGCATATGTATGGACGCACTCACTTTTCCATTCTATTTTATTGGCAAATTCTTTGGCGTTTGTAATGCTCTGTTTCTCTTCAGTATCATGCTCTATTTTTTATATATGAAAAAAACAGAGCATGTTTCAAGTGGTGGGTTTTTAAAATTAGAGCATTCATTAACGTTTATGCATTTCATCTTCTTCATTTACATTCAGTAACCATGCTCTGTTTTTTAATTTTTGAAATGATTCTCTATATATATAAATGCAACAAGAAGTAGTTATTCCTACTAAATGTATATCTAAGTTATAAGAGTTTTGAAATCCTAGAAATATATAAGTTAACTAATCAGGACATGAACAAATGTGTTGAGACAATTTATCAGACAAATATAAAATTGGACGGATAGATATATATTGTATAACTTCTACAAGATACGTATATATGTTATCGCGTCAATTATAAACTAATTAATCTAAGGATGTGAATGTAAATATGTATTTTACGGAGAAAATATATATAAGAATAATTATGGGTTAAATATATGTATAAGTACTTTCCTAGGTGTCGGAAATTATCATGTTAGAAATTAATACAAAATAATCTTGGAGCATTATGCATTAAAATTGAAATTAAGTATAATTATTATTTTAAGTATACGAGATGTGAAACATAATTACGGAAAATAATATATACTTAATAGGGAAATTAAATTTCGTTCGACAAGATCCTAGTATAGTTATCTATATGGGAAGGTAAATACACGGTAAAGTGAATCTAGTCGGAGATTAAATGATATGATGGTGAGGTAACTTAAATTAAATCTTGATTAACAAGATCCTAGTACATTTATCTAAATGGGAAGACAAATATATAGTAAAGTGAGTCGAGTCGGAAATAGAGTTGGAATATTAGTTCGTGTAAGTAAGTATATATATGGTTAATACATATATCTTTGTAAACCTAAAGATCATGACGTTTGATAAATCCTGCAGTGATTGGGGTGGTTCGCGACGACGAACTAGACTAAGTTGGGAATTAATAATAAAGAGTTAAAACACATACATTAAGTGCATTGTTGACGTGATTTTCACGGCCCCCTTTTTTAACTATTTTATAAAATTTTGAGGAATGATATGTTTCTCTAAATTGTGTTGTAACATATAGAATTCTTGAAAGGTAATGAGATGGGCAAATGGGTAACACGAAACCACTCTGGGTAGGTCCTTGCTCGTTTACCATAACTATTAATTTATGAATAGGAAACCAAATGAATATTGGGATTGTACTATTGGTGCTTGACGAGGCTCATCCTTAATCGACAGTGTCAGTTGTAGTTCTGACTTCCAATAAACAACTCGCTGGGCAAAAAGGGTTGTCTTGTTTTGGTTATGGGCCCAAGGATGGAGCTATCGTCATATAAGGAGATTCACGACTCCTTTATACAAGGCATACGTATTCCTTATTTCGATTACATGCACTGATTTGATGAGATGTGAAATTAAAACATGTGAAGTCATAAATATTTTATATATTGACGTCTTTTTAAACATATCATTCAGGTACTATAGTAGATGACTTTTCTAAACAAATGTGTCTGTTCTAGGGTTAGGTGTGAAACCTTTCTTTTCGTCACGCCACATGTTTCCGCCGTTGACGTGGTATGATAATGGCAACTTGAAAAATTTAGGTGGTGAAACCAAAACGTATGCAAAAGCAACACTTAAAAGCATTATAGCGAAAGTAAAAATGAAAGAAATTTTACGGAAATTTGAAAGACTTTTAATTATGAATCATATATCAACCATCATATTTAACAAAAAGTAAAAATATTGACTTTTAGTATCTTCAAATGTCAACTCATTCAAAATTTAGTTAAAAATGTTTTCATTTTCATCGTTATTACTAAGCATAAAAACCTTATTTAATGCACAAGTTATACATTAGTTTGTTATTATCAAGGGATGATTTATATACTATATTTTGTTAGGGTTCACATTATTTAAAACAAAACAAGTAAAAAAACAGCATACTCTCTTTTTTTTTTTTTTTTTCATAAAATACAGTTGACTTAATTTTTAAAATTGAATCCTTAACCTTTGCCTACTAGTGTTGTATTTCATACGATTCATTTGGAAAAATTAATTTTCATTTAAAATAACGATTTGCTAGTAAGACAACAACAACCGTGCTCAATATATCCCCCAAATAGCGAACAATGTGTAGGGTTAGGGTAGGGTAGCCTTACCTCTATCCAGAGAGATCCTCGGCTTGAAAACCAAAATAATTATTCAGCAAAACAACCAAACACTAAATGGATATAGGTAACATAACAACATGGATGTAAGAGTAACTTATTAAAAATAAAAATTGAGATAGAAATAACATCACAAAATATAAGGAAATATCCTGGGCCTCTGGGGACATACACCTGCAAAGCTAGACTACATAAGTGTTACCATTGGATGTCCTAATCCGCTTTTGTATGGTGTAAAGTAAACATAAAATTCTATAAAAATTATCATGTTAATATTTATTTATTATAAAACATATATGTATTACAAAGAATTGGTGGAATAGCGGCGACCATTGTCGCCACTAATGGTTAAAATTCTCGTTATTATTGGCGGCACATGTCACCGGTAATGCCTGTAGGAAACTTTGCTTGAAAGTTCGCCGGAGAAGGTTATTCATCTAAAAATGAAACAAAAAATAGTACACGGTGGTGGAGCTTGACAGTATGCATGACAAAGTAGAAAATTTCTCTTTATGGAACAAAAAACAAAAAAAAATCAAATCAAATCAACTAATTTCTCATTAAAATCAATAAAATTATTTTTTTTTTACATAAATTGGATCCTTCTTTAATCAATCCTTAGGAGTTGATATTGCAAAACAAGCATGCGGATTTATTCTTTAGCGGCGACACTAATAGCGACTGATAACAAGTAATAGCGTGACTTCGTCATATGTTGTTGGTATTGCTCCTAGTCGTCACAATTGAGGTCCCTGTTATTGCTCCGATTGTATGTACTATATCGTATAACAATTTGTAGGCAAAATACCCACTTAAAAGTATGGACTGTGAATATCTGCAAAATAGATTTTTATAAAAAATTTCTATTGAAAGGTGTTTGACTAAATGTAGGAAGCTATTTTAGTGGTTTATTAATTTATTTCCTTTAATAGTTTAATAATAACTAGGTGGATGCTCTATTGCGCGTTGCGCAACCTTTGAGTATGTTTATGAACAAATAGAGCAAATAATAAAGGTGTCTTACAGACCAAGTAAACAGTTATATATCGGATCATTGATAATAGAAAACAGTTACATTCACTTCGTCCGCGAGCAGGTTCAACGCTGCAATGTTCGGGTCTTGCATGTCCCTTCTCGTCATCAGATCGCAGATATCTTCACCAAAGGCTTGCCTCGCGTACTGTTTGATGACTTCCGATCCAGTCTCAGTCTTCGGCCACCTTTCGCTTCGACTGCGGGGGTGTAATAGATTATGTAAAATAGGAAACGATGTAAAATAGGAAACGATTTATTGTGTATAATTGTAATGCTACAATCACTCCAAGGATTGATAGCAAATGAGTTGTATATAATCTGGACATTACTAATAGAATGGATCAAGGAATTACATTGATTAACAAGTGACCTGCAGGTTGTCATAATAACAGTCATACGTCAAGCCGTTGTTCTAGAGGTTCAAAATGTGTTATAAAATACAGTGCGTGTGGCGCAAAAGGCAGCAACAGTATGTAGGTGATGGCTGTACACAAAAAAGCACCTAAAAACGTTAGGCGATTAAGTTGTAAGTCAAACAATAGTTGCAAAAGTTAGGCGATGTCACCGGTTGTTGGCTGCAGTAGGTTTAGATGTCAGTTGCTGGCCTCTTGGCAGGATTCTTGTCCCTTGTGATTAGAAAAAACCATATTAGTAGCTAATGTGTTGTGATAATAGAGTTTCGAAACTGTTGTGTACCTTCATCATCAAACAGTTCACGCCTTGCAAGTGCGTCCCTTTTTTTCATTAACAGACAGGTTGGCGGGAGCAGGAGTTTGTGGTGTTGGTGTTGCTGAACCTTGAATGTCGCTGGAACTGGTCTCCACGTTTTGGTCAGGCTGCAGGCGCACAACATTGGTTTACAGAGTAAGTTATTAAAGCTTTCTGATCGTCCTTTACTGCCCTTATGGTAAACTGGATTGGTTTTGTGGTAATCTTCTGTATGAGGGTATGAGGATTAGGCTTGGTGATCATTTCTTTGCATGGGACCTCAAGTAGTTGTGTAGCGGCTTTGTCGAAGATGGCGACATCCAAGAAGTTTATCTTATCATCAATGGTCATCGGGATTCCGTACCTGGGCAAATCTCTGTACAAGAACCAAGATCTATGTAATAGGGCGACGACCCTAACATTGGCTCATCAACAACAGATGCACCAAAATGAGAAACAACCCCAATATCAACCGCCGCCCTCGAACGCAATATTGATTGCCTACGTGTTCGCTGAAGGGCAGTAACAGTCGGGGATTCAGTTCCCAATTGAGATGAAGAGCTGATTTTGAAAGCTGAATTTTCAAAACGATGCCTTTTAACACGCTACACAAAAATAGGGACCAAAAAAGTGTTAAAAAACAGGCACTACTATCATAGGCAAAACACGCAATGCACATTTTTTTAACTAGCAAAACAAATACATACATATGTATAAAAAAAAAAGACAAATGCATATATAAATGCATACATATAGCAACAAAGTAGTTGTTTGAACTGTTTCGCCGGGAAGAACAGAGACACGGGACATTCTAAATTGTATTCAGGTTTCCTTTTTTACTTAAGAAATAGACAAAGGAATAATTTCAAGGCCACCAAGAAGCTATTAAACAAAGTATGGAATCTGTAGCCATGTATTATTATCATATGCATATCCATATAATTAAGTTGCTAATAAAAGCGTTCTGCATATTTATATATGTAAGTTACTAATAAAAGTGTGGAACGTGCAGGAGCATATAGTTGATGCATACTAACAGAAGTGTTGTAAATGTATGGAACTTGTAGCTGTGTATTATTATCTAACGCATATTCATGTAACTTACTAATAAAACTGTGGAATAAACACAAGTATAAAATCATCGTACGTTAAATAATATCTAATGGTAACAACATCATATTCAAGAAATTAGGTGTGTGTATATATGAAGAGAAAAAGTTTTTTTAACCAAGGAAACGATTTCAGTAAACAACCGGGAAACAACAAGAAAAAAAGACGCACAAACACCTCATGACCAAGACATTTTATGCAACACCAGGCTAACTAATCTGAACAGCATAATGCAGACATCCACAACTACCTTTCCACAATAATTATAACAAACAAACCAACCACGTCTAGTGTTCCCCTATTAATTACCTAACCGATAGTGCGAACCACCAGCAGAAATACTCTAAAAACAAAACAACCCAGGTTGAAGGAATGACTATCAACAACCACATTGCAGCGATTGAACCGACTACGAAGGCAAATAATGAACAAACAGCACAATTGCATCTATTTTTGCAACATGGTCTAACATAACCAAAAAAGTTTAACAGAACACATACCTGCATATCTAATGCCGTTGCAGAGAAAGCCGGGAAAAAAACAAACAGAGCAGATGTTAGCTCTAAAGAAACATCACAACCTCAACGAAGCCTTTGAGGCATTTAGTCGAACAACTGGTGGGAAAAAAACCGAAACCTCTAAAACATCTAATCTGAAGCTAAATTTTATTAACATATAAAACATGTTACAAAAAATATTGCATGGTGTTTGCAATATATCTCTTAACTCGGAAGAGTTGGCCTTAGAAAGAGAGAGAAGAGGGCACTATGGTACTCGTTGGAAAGATAATAAAATGGTTGTTAATTTGGTGTAATTTTTTTATTTAAAAAATCTCGTATATAAAATATTTAAATCTCGTTTTTAAAAATTAACGTTTCCCATTACCAAGCACCCAGAATAACACCTGCAAGATAGTATCTATAATATAATAGACCTTATAGTTTGTTAGAGCATTCACATCCCCTCCATCAAATCTCATCCATCAAATTACACTAAAAATCATTGCTTCACCCCTAATCTTCTCTCTACTAATTAAAATAATAATATTTTTTCATACTTTTATCATTACATTTTCTCTCTCCTCACTCACAACTACTTACAAAAATATTAAAATATATATAGGGGTGAACAGTAGCTTTTCATATTTAGGGTGGAACAGTGCTTCCACCAAATATTTTCTCTCACCTCCACTCACAACCACTTACACTCACCCCATATAATTTGGTGGACACACTCACATACATTTAGTGGATGGGATGTGAGTGCTCTTACCTGCATATAATATAATAAAGACCTCGTAAATTGTTATCGTATTGCATATGTTAATAATTAAGAAATATATAGAAGGTTCACAAATAATATAATGTGCCTTCTTCAATTGGGTACAAAAAGATTTTATATATATGTGTGGTTGCTTTTTCATTAATATTCACAGGCGCGCCTTGTGCGCTATGTTATCATCACTTTTGATACTTCAAATGATACATGTATCCTTGCAAATTCTGGTTGTTATACCAGCTATTACCTTACATATATAGTTGACAAAGTGATTACATATCCACACTTGGTACAAAAGTTTAGTAACCACATATTCATATAGCATTAAACGGTAGTTTAAAATTAGCAAGCGCGATGCTATCCCTTGCTTCACAGCTGCTAGTTTTTATGCCGCTTGCCTTTGTCCGTGACTTCGCTTTCATCTGTATTTTCAATAAAGATGCTATAATGAAGTTAATGTAACCTCTTTTTAAAGATAATAAGAAATACCAAGTGGGATCATCAAAGACCTCAGGTGTCGCTGGCTGTGGAGTAGAAGATGTTGCATTTTCGTTCTCAACCTCAGGGTAACATGCTTTGTTAACGATGCAATGAATATCCTTTTATTAAATACATGCGTATTGTGCGATTTGTACCTGGCGCGTTAAAGACCAATTCTTCTGAACTCATTATTTCCGGGCCAAAAAAAAAGGTTCAACTTGAGTGGAAAACATACCTATGTGTGACCCGCCTCTGGACTCAACATTGTTTTGCTGCAGGATGAAGTAACCCAGTTAACCCATTAACCACAAACTCTATGTTCCCTCTTAACTGATGTTCCCTCACATTTTCATTAGTCGTCGATTACAACATATGAGATTAAAAATTGGCTGCATTTATTTTCTACATTAAATGTTTTTGGATTGGCTGCAATACATGACCTCACCCTGGTTCGTGTCTTAATACTATTAGCTAAACTCATTCCAATAACATGCAAAAACTGGTGTGAGCTCTGCCAAAAATAACCTGTATCAAATTGGTGTATGGTCCTTTGAGCATGCATTTACCAGATATCAGTCTCCTCCTTCAAATATTGGTGAGCCACTTCAAACACAAACAGTAGCAACAAATCTTAGAAGGCCATGGAATTTTTGCTGTATATTAAATTTAGGAACGTGACATAACAAAATTTAGCAAATATTCAATCTCAGTGTATTTTTTTTTTAACATTAGCTTTCATTAAAACACACGGGCATACCTCAAACCGAAGACCCCCAAAACAAACCAATTACAACATATATTTCGGCAACTCGACCCACTTGTTTAACTCTAATGTTTTGTACCTTGACCTATGTTTTAACCACAAAAAGGAAAGAGACTTAATAGAAACAACAATATCAAACACTCTCGCCTCCTTTCTCCTAAAGATCTTCTCGTTCCTCGCCTTCCAAATTGACCAAAGTGCAATGATCCAGATCCCGTACACTATCTTTCTTCCTGGTTTAGCTGCTGCGACAGTTTTGTGCAGCTGTAAAAGGGGATGAGTTTGTCTGACTTCAGCAACCCCAACGGCAGGAATCCCACACCACCTAAGAATGGCCAATATTACCCCGACCGAAAAACCACATCCAGCAAATAAATGTTCCGCGGTTTCAGCTTCTGCAGAACATAATGCGCATCTGTCTGTGTCGATCTGAACGCCGCTGTAAGACAATTCAATCACTGTAGGTATTCGACCCATTTCGGATCTCCATGCCAAAATATTGCACTTCAAAGGAACCCACGCCACCCATTTGAATTTATACCATCTGCCATAACTTCTACTCGCATACATTAAATCTTTTACTGCTATACTGAATAAGAATCTTTGCTATTTCCGGTACATTTCCATTGATCTTTGTTTCTGAAGGCTGCAATCTTAATAATACAACACTATGAAAATTAGGTTTTGAAAAATTATAGAGAGAGGGAGAGATAACGATTCCTATAACCAAACTGTGAAGTAGCTTAAAAACGATTAAACTATAACCAAACCACAAACCAAACCAAATTGAATCACAGCAAACAAAATTGAAGGTTAACACCTATCTATTTAAGCCTTACCAAAGTCGAATATGTTGGGTTTGTGTTCCCGGAAAGTCCGATTTGCCTCTCTAACCCCCTTGATTTGTATAGGATTTAGCATAAAAAAAAAAGAAACAAAACAAAGAGACAAAAATTAGAGAAATATGAAAAAAAAAAACTCCAAGCATATATAATACCTTCAGCCTAAGCATTGATAGATGGAGTTGCCTCTTGTCGTGGGTTCACCTTCAGTTAGAGCACCGATGGACGAAAGAAGGTTGTGCAACCACGATAGGATAGGATTTCAGTTGAGAGGTTATGAGGATTGGGTTTCAATGGAAGAAGAAAAAAGGGAGAGTGTTACAAGTGAAGACGCGTGGCTACTAAAAGACATGTGGCTTGAGGAGACACCTGCCAACCAAAACCTCAAATAAAAACGTTTTAAAAAAAAAAAAAAAAGCCACCCCTTAACCCAGCTCGAACCCGGGTATCCTCAGTAAAGAAAAAACACTCACACCATGCGATCTGGAAACAATTTCGTTAACAAATTCAAAGCATTCAATATAAATATCATGAAAATCGCTGAAGATGAAAAAACGAATAAGCCGCTGCCACGTGGCAGCGGCGCTATTCATAGGCATTCAAATATCATAATATAGGATAATTACTAACTAGCAATGACTATCTATATATACACTAACAAACTCATAAGTGTAATCTTATAACAAGGGTAATCCATCACCAACAATCCTAGGACATATGTTTAATTAAACAGAGAATTGTGTCTAATAGTGGTGTCGGGGTTAGGCGTACAACTTGCCGAATAACACACGCTATAGACTTAGTGACTTATACGCACTAGGACATTCGTAGGTGCTTGACCTCGGACTTGCTATTCTCTGCTACGTGATTGCACGTTGTACTCCACGTGAGTTTTACGGCCGCTTTTTACTATTTTGTTTTGGGGAAAGATATGTTTGTCAAATGTTGTTACATGTTAAAATGTTTTTAAATGTTAAAATGTTTTTAAATGTTAAAATGTGATGAGTGGCATGATGAGTACTTGGGTTTTGTTGTTTGTACACCACTCGGGGTGAGACCTTGCTACTGTAACCATTTACTCGTATGTTTTGTGTGTGTTGAAATCGTGAATCGAAGGAATATTTGTATAGTACTATTGGTTTCTGACAAGGCCCACCCCTAATCGATAGCGTCGATTATGCAACTGTGTATACCGGGGGTGCACGTATTCTGAACTAAGTTATTATTTTCCGAGAAACAACTTCTACTCGCGGGCATTATTATAAGTCTTGGTTTGGTTATGGGCTCAAGGGAATTCTAGTCATCGTAGTTTTGTAGGAGCTAGCCACCCTTACAAAGGACAAAAATTGTGTTTGTTCCATACATGTTGTTGTTATGTAACTAAAACCTGTAAACTCACCAATTTTTGTATATTATCGTCTTTTTAAACATATCTTTGAGGTAACTAGGTGCTATTAGATGTAAGGCTAGTGCGGTGGAAATATGGGATGTCGGATACTTATCAGGGTTTCATCAATATTTTCCAATGGGTTGGGACTTAGAAGGAAAAACCCTATGTATGAAACTTGTTGTTTGTTGTTTTGTAAAGTGTTGTAACAAGATACCCAATTCGACATCTTAATTAATGACATTTTCTAATTATATATGATTTGTGTTAATCTTGACTTTGATATACTTTCGAGCATTGCACCACGTGTTTCCGCCATTGGCGTGGTGTGACATAGGGACAGTTTTCGGACCAATTACCGACCAAACACAAAATCGCCAGAAGGTTGTAGGAAGCTTTCGACTAATTTCCGACAAAAAAATAAAAGAAAAAAACATTTGGTCAGAAAATGGTAGGAAATGATAAATGAATAAAATATAAAAATCATTTGCATAAAAGTTATTTTTATTTTTTTTATATAAATCATAGTATTATTTAATATATATAAATAACTTTCGGCCCATTTCCCGACCAAAAGCTCTATTTTATTGGTATTCGGTTATATAAATGTGCATTGTTTGTACGTGCCTACATGAATTTATTTGTTCATGGGTATATATATATACTAGTTTTTATCCCGGGAGCGTCTCGGGTTGAAATATATAATATAACATAATAAAATATATTATTATTATTATTATTATTATTATTATTATTTTAAACAAATCTCTGCCATAAGTTATCATATTCAAATATAAAAAAAAAAACGAATCTCTGCGCCGTGGTATAAATCTAGTGCAATTACAAATGAATTCGGATGTTTGTAATCGATCATTCTAAAAAGAACTAACATGAAATAAGAAAAAAAAGTTAATTATTGAAATATCGAACGCATTAGTCTAAGGGTTATGTGATGCGTTAAAAAATTCATGGGTATATGATCGGGTATGTAGTTCGGGTATTTGGGTATGTTGTTTTGGGTAATCAGGTCGGTATCACCTAATCCCAGACCCGACCCAAACCCACAATTTTTTTAAACTAATCCCAAACCCAACACAATACCTGTCGGGTTACAAAAAATAGTCATTTTTTTCTCCGATTTTTATATACCACTATGGTACTCGTTGGAAAGATAATAAAACGCTCGTTAATTTGGTGTAATTTTTTTCTTTAAAAAATCTCGCATATAAAAGATATTAACGTTTAAAAGTTATGGGAGGAAACACGAGAGATAAAATAATAAAGGTTTAATATTTAGATTTTGTAGATTAGGTATTTAATAGATTAGATTAAAGATTATAATAGATTAGGTTAAATCATATTTATTTCTTTTTTTTAATTGGTTTAAAGTTGCCACATCACATCCTATGTGGCATCTCGCAAAGGAGAGATTGCATAAGAGTATGACATGTAGGATTAATCCCTTTGCAATATATATATATATACTAGCTCATTACTCTGGAAGGGTCCCGGGGTTGAAAAATCTAATTTTACGTGATAACCTATTGCAAATGGCTCTAATTAACTAACCACAAAATCTCTCAATTATTGCATGTTCATAGTATTCTAATCAGTAATAACTCATATTCCCCACAAAATCTAATTTTATGTGATAACATGAACACTTTGTGTGTTTTTTTCCTGTATGAACGAAACCCCACAAAAAATAGTCGATTTTTCTCCGTTTTTTATATAGCACTATGGTACTCGTTGGAAAGATAATAAAACGCTCGTTAATTTGGTGTAATTTTTTTCTTTAAAAAATCCCGTAATTAAAAGATATAAACGTTTAAAAATTATGGGAGGAAATATGAGAGAGGAAATTTTAAATTTATTTTTAAATTCTTTTTTCCTAAAATAACTCAATTTAATTAAAAAAGGAAACAATTCAAAAACTCCAAAAACTCTCCATTATGATACCACGTGACACTCTCAAGGAAAGGTTGAGACCTCCATTGCACGCCACGTCAGCATATACGTTTTCTTTTATATATATATATATATATATATTTATATATATATTATGTACATGTGTATGTGTCGTAATGCATACAAAAATGCACACATATATATACACACACACACACATAGTTAGGGAATAACTAAAGCTTGTTTTATGCAGCGTGTCATAACAATGTTCACACACGTATGTATGTGTATAATACATATAATTTGGTAAAATAAAAGTATTCAATGAATGATTATTGTGTACAAAAGATGGAATGAAAAAAAAAACGACGTTTAAAGCTTAAAAAATAAAAAAAACAATACCTGTTGTCAGTAAATCGTCTGTAATTACCCACCATTTTCCGACAAAATTCACGTTTAGTCGGAAATTCGTCGGTTATTACCGACTATGTTCCGACAAAAATGAATGTTTCGTCGGAAATTCGTCGGAACTTTCCGACCATTTCGGACCAAAAGCTTTATTTTATTGGTTTTCAATAATATAGATGTGTATTTGTATGTATGTGCGTATTTTAATATATGTATTCATGAGTATATGTATGTTATGTACATGTGTATGCATACAAAAATGAACACACATACACATACACATACACATACACATACACATACACATACACATACACATAGTTATAGAATAACAAAAACTTGTTTTAAGTAACGAGTCATAACATTGTACACAACACACGTATGTATGTGTATAGTATCTATACTTTGGTAAAATAAAAGTATTCAATGTATGATTAAAGTGAACAAAAGATGGAATGTAAAAAACGATGTTTAAAGCTCGAAAAAAAAATGATATCAGTTGTCGGTAAAATACCGAGTATTTTCCGACAAAATTCACGTTTCGTCGGAAATTCGTCGGTAATTACCGACTATGTTCCGACCAAAAGCTTGTATTTTAATGTATGTGTTTATGTATTTAATAGTATTC
The DNA here is from genome assembly GCA_028751855.1 of Ambrosia trifida. NCBI lineage: Eukaryota > Viridiplantae > Streptophyta > Magnoliopsida > Asterales > Asteraceae > Ambrosia > Ambrosia trifida. The sequence continues at coordinate 69,937,942 of CM054129.1, read as the reverse complement.
AACAACCTACCTTCCTAACCCTATGTGTTTATGTATTTATTGATCCAATCTGTTTGGTTTCTGTTTTGTATGAACATAGTCACTGAATGGTTTCACTATGCAGATTCTTTGATATGCACAATCGACTTTTAATAATATTTTATTTTAGTTACTGTATTAATTTTGGAATATATTTATGATTTTTTTGTGTATATTACCTTACTTTTTCGTTATTTTTTTGCAATAATAGGTCCCACAAAATTTACTTTTTCGTTATTTTTTTTGCAATGATTTTTTTAGTGTATATTACCTTACTTTTTCGTTTATTTTCGTTATTAATTTTGGAATATATTTATGATTTTTTAAATGCATTTACATATCATTTATATATGCTTATGCTATTAATGTATTGTCTTCACCTAAATTTTTGTTTAGGTGCCTCTTCCGTTAGGAAAGATAAAAGGAGTTGACATCACAAAAGTATGTGGAGTTAGTGACAGGATGGTTCAGCTTCTGGTTTTTAGGATTTCCATATTCTAAAAGTAGTTTAAAGTTGGATGCTGCCTAACACACGGCGGGTCAAAATTCTAGTTATCCTTTGTCACGAAACTTATAGTTTCACAACCGTGTCGTATTTAATTGGAGCTTGTAATTTGACAACGGTGTCGTATTTTGTGAGGAACTTGTAATTTGATAACGGTATAATTTGTATTTTAACTTGTGAACGGAATACGATAAGCGGATCTTAATTTTCAGATTAATATTGGAAACATGGTTTTTAAGAATTACTTTCTGCATTGTAAGTAGAAAAAAATTTGGATTTTTATTTTATATATAATAATCAAAACATTAGTATGAAAATAGTACGTAAAATACAAATTGAGTTAATTGCCAGTTTAGTCTATGAGGGTTGTCAAAAATTGACACTTTCTTCCAAATGTTTTTTTCTTCTTATCTGTGTCCCTGTGGTTTCCATTTTTTTGTCATTTTAGTCAACGACCCTAACTCGGTTGACAAAACACAGTTAATTCGGGGGTATTTTTGTCCATACACACCAAACGTTTTTTTTTGTTGCCATTTTCATCCAAAACTTTTTTTTAAATTTATTTTAATTTTCTTTTAGATATTATATCTTTTATCTATTACTATATATAATATATATTGATATATTGATTGAAGAGAGAATCTTGAGATGTTGAAAAATTTAAGATGTACAATCCAATTAAGCATCATGTACAAGCATTACCCAATTTGATACCCAAAATCAGAAAGTAATTAGGGTTCTTTCCAATCACTTTATTCACTTTAAATCAAAATGGCAAAACCTTTCTCGTCCACGAACCGTGTGAAGAAGCTTGATTGGATCTGCATCGCTACTTTGAAAGAATCTCCCAAAGAAGAAGCCTTAGTTTTGACATCTAACAATCTCATAAAATTAATCGATACTTTCATTTACAAATTTTAAATCTCTATGCTAAGGTCAAATATCAATTCAGGTAATTTAATTTGAAATCTTGAAACCTCTCCTATAAGGACACTTCTCCATCTCACTTAAAATCTATGTTTTCATTTTCAATTTCTCTGGTGAAATCTTGATTATTAGTTTCTGAATTTCTGGAATTGTTAGAAACCTAATTGATTTCATTGTGATTCGGGAAAATTGGGAAAATAGATTTCATCGGTTATTTTGTCATGGCAGGCAATTACTTCGGTGTTTTGGTGTCAGATCCATGGCTACAGAATCAGTTTACGCAGGTTGAGCTTCTGTTGGGCTATATTTAAAGGTTTACGCTTGTCTTTATCAAGCTAGTTTATTATTATTAGGCTTAGTTTAGTTAATGGGCTTGGGTTAGGCCATGTGGGCCAAGGCTTTAGTGGACCCTATATAATGTTTTGTTTAAGTTCATTTTAGGGTTAGACCTCTCATTAGACCCTTCATTTGAAACAACTAGAGAAATATCTCTAGAGAGCTTCTCTAGAGATTAGTGGTGAGTTTGTGTATTGTACCCGACGGTTTCATACCGTGTGCAATACAAAGCAGCGATTTTATTTGTGTTTTCATTGGTTTAATCTTTTGTTCTTCACCATTCAATCGATATTCCGCATCCATTGAGTGGTTTGATTGATACTCGGAAGGATTCTGGATTTACAACTTCGAAGCTTGAAATCGCATGTAGGTAGCTACGATTCAGTTAATATCACTGTTGGTATTGAATATTATTTGAATCAGTTAATTTTGGGAAATAGTATTGATCTGTGTGTATGTGTACAATTTTTTGTTTATGTTTTTTTTTTTACTTAAAGTTACAGATTTTCATTAAAAAAAAGGATAAATTACATAAGCACAGTAGGTAGGCAGGCAAGAGGCTACGAAAAAAACCGTTTGGTGTATATGGATAAAAATGCCCCTGAATTAACTGGGTGTTTATAGATAAAAATGCCACAGGGACACAGATGCGAAAAGAAACATTTGGATGAAAGTGGCAATTTTTGACAAACCTCAGGGACTAAATTGGCAATTAACTCATACAAATATAAATTAGTATTTTCTGGTCGGAAAATTGTTGGAAACAAAGTCTAAATTTTTGGTCGGAATCTTGTCGGAAAACTTGACATGTTTTTTGTCGGAAATATGTAGGAAATTTAATCGGAAACTGGTCGTAACAGGTCATACTAAATAAAACTAGTAATAAAAAATGTAGTTAGAAACTAGTTGGAATTTTGTTGGAAATCTGTAGGAAACTTCATTGGAATTTTGTGAGAATCCGGTTAAAAACCGAATTCATGGATCGATTACGCGAAAACAACTCGGTTTCAGACGGAAGATTCGAGACGAGACAGAAATATACGATAACAAAGTCATCACAGATTTGAATTGCATCAGAAACGGTTACAGACACTGTCATCAGTAGGATAAACATCTATCTCGGGGCCGGGGGAGGTCGGGCATGACCTCCCCCTTGAGAGCATTCAAAGCACAAACTCAAAATCTTAAATGAAAACCAACACATGAGATTGCTATTTATAGTCCAACACATGAAGACACCTTCGCGCCTTGAAGGAGGTCGAACCTGCAGGTTTGCCCCTTCTAGGGATCGAATTAGGAATTTATGCTTTGGTCTATATTAACAAATGCATCAAATCCATAAAATGCCCTTATGGATCACCACAATCTCATGTAATACCAATTTTTCATTCTCTATGTCGGGGGGCGAAAGTGGAAATAAATCTACGTTCGACCCTTTTGTAAGGTCGAATGTACCATGATTGGGTCGAACCAAGTTTGTTTAAGCCTGACTAAAACTGACATTCCACGTTCGACCTATCGTGAGGTCGAATGTGGAAAACTTCCAGGTTCGACCTCTGTTATCAACACAAATTAGCATATTCGACCTCCAAATCCTACATTCGACCGTTTACAACTCACGTTCGACCTCTCGTAAGGTCGGATCTACTGCACATTCGACCTTTTACAGAAAAACGTGTTCTTCTTTAATATTTTCTGCAAATCAGCCCATAAACAATCTGATTGTTCGAATTTGATGATGAAACTTGTACCAAAAGGTGCGGAAATGAAAACCTAACCCTCGAATTAACAGAAACATGGAAAAATCACATGATTTTGGGTTCAATTAAGAATCTAGGGTTTCTAGGGTTTCAACCTTTCAATCAAGAACTGATTTTTAACGTCTGAAATCGTGAAATTGAGCTGTGATTGATTCAAATGACTGTTAGATCGTTCAAATCGGTACCATGGCTCTGATACCAGTTGAGAATCCGGTTAAAAACCGAATTCATGGATCGATTACGCGAAAACAACTCGGTTTCAGACGGAAGATTCGAGGCGAGACAGAAATATACGATAACAAAGTCATCATAGATTCGTATTGCATTAGGCAATTGTTTTTGTTTTTAGACACTGTCATCAGTAGAATAAACATCTATCTCGTGGCCGGGGGAGGTCGGGCATGACCTCCGCCTTGAGAGCATTCAAAGCACAAACTCAAAATCTTAAATGAAAACCAACACATGAGATTGCTATTTATATTCCGACACATAAAGCCACCTTCGCCCCTTGAAGGAGGTCGAACCTGCAGGTTCGCCCCTTCGATGGGTCGAACCATGACTTTATGTATTGATCTATATTAACAAATGCAACAGATCCATAAAATGCCCTTATGGATCACCACAATCTCATGTAATACAATATAAGACTCAACCCTAGTCTATTCGACAGTGACGTCCACATAAAGTGCATCTACAATCTCCCCCTTGGACCTAGCTAGTGATGTACCAAATTAGAAAGTTATCAATTCTTCAAGTCTTGCATTCATCATCTTGAACGACTTGAAAACTTTCCATCTTCATGCACGTTTGTGTCGAAGTTCTTGTCTATCTGTGCAGTAAGCTTAAAAATCATAGACTGACTCAAGAAATCTTGGCTTTGTCATTTGTTGGTCCAGAGATGAAGACAGACAACAAATTTGAATTCTTTAATCTTCAATCAATTCTTTTACAACTTCTGACTTGTTTATGTTGTTTTGGTGATCTTGATGTTCAGGTTTGAGTCTTGTTCAGTTACACGCTTTGTCGATGAGTCTTGAGCAATGCACCTGTTGTGGATTCTGCAGAAAAATTTACTAAAAACTGCACACACTACAACCAGCGTTAGACATGACAAAAATCTTGGAAGTACTCTTCACATTCCTTTTGACCCTCAATAGTTCTCCCCCTGAACTATTAAAATTTTTTCATTTGCACCAGAATCTTGAAAATTTGCAGTCTTTTTCAACTTTTAAATATCTGAGCATTCACATTAAGTATCCCATCATTGATTATCGAAAATAAAGTAGAAACAAAACGTTTGATTTTTCAAAGTTTATGCTAATACACACCAAAAATCTTTTTGAATTTTCAAATAGATTTGTATAAAATAAACCAAACATATTTTTGTGAATTTTCCGGTAAGAGGATCATATCAGTATTTAAACAGTCAGTTAAAACTCTTTTAGATCAATTTCTGCTTTTGACATTGAGCATCCTACAACCATTACCAGTATGTGTGTCCACTTAAACTCAAAATCATCATTCATTGCTCAACACTTTAGATACATTAAGATAGTATTAGATACTAAAAAATCTATGGTCCCCGCACACGCGACACATTCCCGTATCAAGAATTGCACTAAGTTTCATTGTAACACGTGATTATATTGTAGTTATCCGTTAGTTCCAAGGTATGAGACACAGCGGTGACAGGTCAGCAAATTAATGCTTCAAAGCAACTTATGCACTCAACCAGGGTGAGGACTAATATCATACATGATTTTCATCATAGTATTGATACGATGCATTAGATAATCTTTGATTATCATCACACATGTTAAGTTCCTCATTCGGTAACTTAAGGATTTGTCATTAAAGATCTTTTGATAAGATACCCTGACTGATCTAGGTCCGTAAATCAATACGACAGAAGATCAATTAGGCTATCCCGAGATAACTTTCAATATAACGACCCGAAACCTCCGATTTTGGCAATCTATCAAACAAAATTTCGGTACTAAGACCATATGTCAACTAGACGTTGATCCACATGATTATCAGTTAATGTTTTTAGATTTATATCACCATGCTGAACATTAACCTTTGATTTCAAGCCTACCAATATATAATTGTAGTGGCTACTCAATGTTTGTTCATACATTTTGTTTTCAGAGTAATCTGACAGTCCACTGATGTATTATCATCTCCTCTTTTTCACCAGGAAAAACTCATTTTTGATTTTCTAACTTTTTTTAATATTTGATTTTCTGAAATTTTCTCCCCCTTGACTGATGCAGCTTCATCAATGTTTCTCTGAGATCCCGTAATATAATGATAAATCAACATGTTCTTGAGTAAAACAACATCAAATTCAACTCCAATTTAATCAAAAACCATGTTTTTTATGAAAAGCTTCAAAATTTCTTGGGTTTTGATCTTTAAACCAGAATTCTAATCTGTTTTCATCAATTCAGATCAATTTGCAATCGTAAAATGGAGCCTAAGCTCTAATACCAATTGAGAATTCGTTATAGGATCGTAATCACGGACCGTGATCTCACGAATACCAACCGTAGGGTGCGGAATCCCCTCCGATCGTGCAAAATGATTCAGAAATAAACTGTAAAGATCGTGATGAAAACAGATAATGAATCACCGAGCAATTTCCATAACTTTACTCGTATATTAGATCAGAATATCAACAATTACAGATCAAACCTAGACCTAATACAGAGAATATCACACACATAAACTAGGGAAAAGCTCAAAATGATAACACTCTATTCAAAATCACTAACTTTTCCCTATATAGAGGCATCCACCTTCGCCCCTTTCAAGAGGTCGAAGGTGTTCATTCGACCCTTTAAGGGTTCGAATGAAGCCTTCTTCTTCAATCAATCTACAATCGACCCAGACAAGCTACATTCGACCTCCTGACTGGTCGAATGTATCTTAAAACTATAGTCTTGGTCGTTTTCTGATTATTTGAACCTTCGACATTCAGTACTGGATCACTAGCTGGGGACATACATGAATAATGCACTTACATTTTGTCGGTAGATATAGTTAGAAACTCGTCGGTAGTTCGTCGGAAAATCTTCCGTCTTTTTTGGTCGGAAATTTGTATGAAACTTCCTTGGAAACTTGTTAGAAAATTTTACCAACTAGATTTTTCAGACAAAAGACAGTTTGTCGGAAACTGGTCGGAAACGCTATTTTCCAACGAGTTTCCAACCAAAAGCTTGGTTGAAAACATGTCAGTTTTCTAGTAGTAGATGTAGGACAAGCCTTACCTCTGTCCAGAGAGACCCTCGGCTTGAAAACCAAAATAATTATTCAGCATAACAACAAAACACAAAAGGGATATAGGTAACATAACAACATGGATGCAAGAGTAACTTATTTAAGATAATAATTGAGATAGAAATAACATCACAAATTATAAGGACATATAAACACAGACGCCTGGGGACATACACCTGCAAAGCTAGGCTTGTTGGGTCTGCTGACCTGGAGAAGAACAAATGATTGGAAAGGCAAAATATACTACACAATCGGGATATGCTTTCCCTATCGTGACGCGTTTTGGCGTGGGAATTTCCTACGACCAATGCAAAATCGGGACATGCCCGGACAATATCGCAGTACGGGAGTGGGCTGTTACAAATGGTATCAGAGCCACGGCCGGGCCGTTGTTCCAGCAAGGACGTTGGGCTCCTTAAGGGGGGTGGATTGTAATGATCCCACATCGGCTGGGAAGGAGAACTAACGCTTCTTTATAAGAGGTGGGATACCTTCCATATCGTGAAGCGTTTTGGCGTAAGAATTGTCTACGACCAATGCAAAATCGGGACATGCCCGAACAATATCGCGGTACGGGAGTGGGCTGTTACAAATGGTATCAGAGCCAGGGCTGGGCTGTTGTGCCAGCGAGGACGCTGGGCTCCTTAAGGGGGGTGGATTGTAATGATCCCACATCTGCTGGGAAGGAGAACTAACACTTCTTTATAAGAGGTGGGATACCTTCCTTATTGTGACGCGTTTTGGCATGAGAATTGCCTACGACCAATGCAAAATCGGGACATGACCGGACAACATCGCGGTACGGGAGTGGGCTGTTACAGTTTGTCGGATTGAAAACAAAGTAATAGTTTATTTTCATTTCAACCGTCTTTAAACAGACTTTGTTTTAGAAACAATCAGAGAATGGCTTCAATCAATAACGATCCACATAACACTGGCACGAACAACAAGCCACCAATGCTTGTCAGATGTGAATACAATATCTGGCAACGTCGAATGAGCCATGTTATTGCTCAATAGAACACTGGGTGCTGAAAGTCGGTTATCTTCGGACCACATGTTCCGATGGTGCCGAGTATCGAAGATCCCAAGGTTCAAGATCCTAAGAAACTTGAGAACTACTACGAGCAGGATTTTTAGAAAATTGAGTTACATGCCAAGGCCTTCAGTATTGTGGCCATGGCTCTACCCAATGATATCTATGCTGGGCTGTTAAACTGTAACAGTGCAAAGGAGTTGTGGGATGCATTGAAAGGACAATTTGATGGGACTGAAGAGGTTATTGAAAACAACTATGAAATACTTAACCAACAATATGAAACATTCAGTCATGCAAAGGGAGAGTCATTAACTCAACAGTTTGAAAGGTTTAACTGTCTCATTAGTGAACTAAAACTGGTTGGTCTAACTTACACTAATTCAACCTTGAACCATAGGTTTTTAAGATCATTACCAGACAAATGAGACACTATTGCTATAGTTATGAGAAACTCAATTAGATTTAAGGACCTATCACTAACCCAGCTTCATGGTAAGCTCTTGACCTATGAGACAGAGCTTAACTAGAAAAAGAAGCTCCAGGACTCTGGAAAAGTGTCTGATGATTATGTATTTGGTAATACAACACTTTTGGGTCATGATGAGGTGCCTGGTAACAATAAGGATCAGAGTTATGATCATTTCATTGACATAACTTCAGGTTTTAACTCAGGTTTTAACTCAGGTTTTAACTCTGATTCTTATTCACCAAACTTTGCTTTTACAGCAAGTGGTGGTGATATCCAAGCATCTGATAACATATCCTTTGAGTATGATGACCTAAAGTACTTTAAACCTGATGATTTGGAAGAATTGGACATTATGCACCAAGTGGCTTTGCTTAGTGTAAGAACTAACAATTTTTACAAGACAACTGGCAGAAGATTTCAAGGGTTGACTGGCAGGTCAAAGGTGGGGTTGGATAAATCAAAGATTAAGTGTTATAAATGTCACAAACTTGGTCATTTTTCTAGGGAATGTAGGAGTCAACATGGTACACCTATGATTACCTATCCAAATCAAAGGCCACAGACCAACACTTATCAGGTTTCCCATAATACCCATAGACCAAATGTGCAAAACACTGCTCATTTTGCACAGTCCTCAAACACTGTTCCTGTCCAGTATGTGCAAAATACCCCTGTTGCTCAGGCACAAGTGCCAATGACTGCTGCTCCACCCTCTGCTCCTACAGAGACCAGTCAACAGAGTTTCTTCACATAAGGCTTTGTTGATTGGAGCGGTCTACCAGATGAGTTAACAGATGAAAATTTAGCTCTTGTAGCCAAAGCTGAAAATGAACCAAAATTTTTTTGTTTCATGGCTATGGTTGAAGAGGTTGAATCTGAGGAGTAACTGAATCTGATTTTGTGACTGATGATATTGTTGATGAAGTAGTTGCAGGTGAAAAATCTAAAGAAGAGGTTGTGAATCTCTCTGATCCCTGGGGTGCATGTGATGATTGTGAGTGCAAGTGTGATTGTGCATTGATGGCTGCTGCTAAGGTATCTCCTCAAATTCTAAAAGATCAGTGTTCAGACAAATGTGTAATAGCATTTGCTAACATTAAAAAGGTGAATGAAAACCTTAGGAAGAAAATTTTAGATGATGAAGTTCAATTTTAAAATTTTCAAAAGAGTTAAAATCAAAATTGACTGAAAAAGAATCTGAAATCCGCAGTTTAAAACATGAAGCAACTATAACCAAAGACCAACTCCAAACAATGATAACTAAATATCATAGTTGTAAAAAGGAGCTTGAGGCCACCCAAGTTGAATGTGAAATATGGGTGGAATCATGTAAAGGTTTTGAGATGCTCCTCAACAAACAAACCAAAAGTCATGTGAAGTTTTGTTTTGGTTTTGGAACCACTGCTCCAGCTTTTGAAAACACTGACAAAAAGGAACAAAGGTTAGTTGAGGTAGTACCAACTAATTTGGGGGTCAAGAGATTAAAATCACTGAACCTAATGGCAAGAAAATTGTTCTTGAAAAGCTAGAAGATTCCTCATCATTTACTGAAACTCAAAAATATGAATTCAAACCTAATTGGTCTGATGAATGTGGTACTCTTGAGAACTTCAAACCAGTTGATTTCAAAACCCCTGATGGTAAGAAAGCACCATAGGCTAAGATCATTCCCTTGACAGACCTTCCAGGAGATGCTCAAACATCTGTTGAAAAGAAGGCTGAAAAAGGGAAAAAGAAAGAAAAGTCTGTCCACTTGTTTTGTGATTTCTGTGAAAAGAAGAATCATGTTACTAAAAACTATTTTCTTCTAAAAGCATATGATATCAACAAAGGAACAAGTATGTGTGATTCTAAGACCACATGCTCAATATGTGGTAAAAAGAATCACAAAGCCAAAGAGTGTCTGTATCTTAAAAATTTTGATGTCAAAATACAAGAGTACAAGGCTAAAAATCTTGCAAGTCAGGTAGTGAAAAATCCAAAAGGAAAACCCAAACAGACTTATGTTCCAGCCCAAGCATCTGTTACCAAAAGTCTTGAAACATCTGCTTCTAGGGATGTCCAAGTGATAAATGCTCCACCCACCAACAAGTTCCCAAGAGGACATGGACAACCACCTTATCATAGTCTGTCACATGTTTATGAAGAACCCAAGAGGCCTTCTAAACCAAGAGTGAACATAAATCACTATGGTTACTATCATCTGACAAAAAGTGATCAAACATCTGTTGCACCAAGTGTTGTCATCCAAGCACTGGCAAATGGTCAGCAACAGTTGTTGAACTTGGTCCAAAAACTAGTTCAAACCACTGATCATCTTCCTTAACTCGAGGCTAAAAAGTCTGTGGACCCATCCAAAGCCAACTTGGCTTTGGACACTCACCAAAACTAATCCATTACTGATGTGCAGGGAGCTTCTGCTTGCTTAGATAGTCTTTGGTATGTAGATAGTGGAGGCTCCAGGCACATGACAGGATGTAGAGCCCTTCTTCTGGACTTCTTAGCTCATGGAGGGAGTGATATATCCTTTGGTAATGAGTTGGGTTCAGGGACTGTTCAGGCTGGGAAACTCAAGTTTGAAAATGTCAATCTTATTGATAATCTTAAATTTAATCTTCTTAGTCTATCACAAATGAGTGACAAAGGGTATGGCTCATTCTTCACTGATAAAACATGTAAGATTATTAGGCCAGAAGTGGTGAAAAAGATTGATACCATCATGCTCATAGGAGTGGCAATGTGTATGTAGTTGATATGTTGAAGGACAATCCTATGGCAAATGTTTGTCTGTTCTCTACTTCCTCCACCAAAGAGACAGAATTGTGGCATAGGAGACTGGGTCACACAAACCTTCAAACTATCAAATCACTCTCCAAACAAAGCCTTGTAAGAGGTCTACCATCAAAAGAATTCAAATGTGATGAGCATTGTGTTTCCTGCTTAAAAGGGAAACAACATAAAAGCTCTTACAAATCCATTGATGAGTCCAAAACAAGTCAATGCCTTCAATTGTTGCACATGGACTTGTTTGGCCTAGTTAAAATCATGAGTCTAAGAAGAAAAAGATTTTATCTTGTCATAGTTGATGATTTTTCTAGGTTTACATGGACTTACTTTTTACAATCTAAGGATGAGACTGTAGGTATCTTGAAGGACTTTGTCACCAAATTTGAAAAACAATATGACTTGCAAGTAAAAGGGTTTAGAAGTGACAATAGAACAGAGTTTAAAAATAAGGAGTTGGATGACTTCTGTGTGTCTAAAGGAGTTGTGAGGCAATACAACATTCCAAGAACACCAGAACAAAATGGGGTGGTTGAGAGGAAAAATAGAACTCTCATTGAGGCTACAAGAACCATGCTAGCAGATTCTGGTTTGCTACTGTCCTTCTGGGCAGAAGCTGTAAACATTGCTTGCTATGTTCAAAACAGAGTTTTAATCAACCCAAGACATTGAAAGACTGCTTATGAAATTCTGTTCAATATCAAACCATTAATCTCATTTTTCAAAATCTTTGGCTGCTCATGTTTCATTTTAAATCTTAAAGATTCCATTTCAAAATTTGCAGCCAAAGTATATTGTGGATATTTTCTAGGATATTCTTCTACTGCCAAGGCCTACAAAGTGTTTAACACAAGGACCAGGACAATAGAAGAAACCCTAAATGAAAAGTTCAATGAACATTCATCCTTAAAAATCCCAGCAAATCCTACTGAATTTTTTGGTTTAGATAAATTCAAATTTAAAGATATTGTTGTCAAAGCTAACAGTGCAGGTATTCCACAGTCTCCATAACAAGACTACATAACAGATGTTGTGATTCCAAGTCACTACTAAGTCTATTTTGTATCAGGGGAAGCAGCTGTTCAAAACACCTGTCAAAACTCTACCACAGCTGAGTCAACCACTGTTGGCCAGTCCTACCCTCAAACCGCTGCCTCACCAACCTCATCCACTATTCAATCATCTATTGACAAAAGTCCAACCTCTGTTGACAAAAGTCAGTCCACTTTCACACCACTTGGACCCATTCCCCAACCTCCATTTCAAATATCTGTTGGTACTACAGAAGTGCAAATAGATGTTACATCAACAGAGTCACCAAACCTCTGCCCTTCACCTCAAAATGCCATCATACCATATCAAGGAGATTTAATCTACCTAGGAGCTCATCCACCAGACCAAATCATTGGCAATATCAGAGAGGGTGTGTTCATAAGAAGCAATCCTCAACCATCTGTCTTTTTGCAGGCTTTCCATCTCTCACACAACTCGTCAAGTACCACGAGGCACTAAAAGACAACACTTGGGTAGAAGCCATGCCGGAAGAGCTCCTTCAGTTTAAACCACAACAAGTATGGGAACTTGTACCACTGCCAAAGGATTTCTATCCAATTGGCACAAAGTGGGTCATCAAAAACAAAACTGATGAAAGGGGTATAGTTTTCATGAATAAAGCCAGGCTTGTGGTTCAAGGCTTCAGACAAGAAGAGGGGATAGACTATGATGAACCCTTTGCTCCTATAGCTAGGCTAGAAGCTATCAGACTCTTCCTAGCCTTTGCTGTCAACCACAACATCAAGGTGTATCAGATGGACATTAAATGTGCATTTCTTTATGGCAAAATTCTGGAGGAGGTCTATGTATGTCAACCACCTTGTTTTGAAGACACATTCCATCCTGATTATGTATACAAGAGGTAAAATTGATAAAACCTTATTTCTAAAATGGAGAGGGAAAGATTTAATAATTGTTCAATTATGTGTGGATGATTATCATTTTTGGATCCACATGTAACAAAATGTGTGAAGAGTTTAGGGAACTCATGACAGCAGAGTTTGAGATGAGTGCTATGGGTGAACTTCAGTGCTTCCTTGGTCTCCATGTGAAGCAGCTGCAAAATGACACATTCATTCATCAAAACAAATATGTGAAAAACTTACTAACCAGATTTGAGATGAATGATTGTAAGCCATGTAGTACACCCATGAGCACAGCCAAGCTACTCACTATTGATGACAAGGATGAACTGGTTGACTAGACACATTACAGATGCATGATTGGGTCTTCATTGTACTTAACTGCATCTAGGCCAGACATTATGTTTGCCACTTGTGTTTGTGCAAGATCCCAGGCTTCACCTAGAAAGTCAAACCTTATTGATTTGAAAAGGATATTCAGATACCTAAAAGGTGCTCCCACACTTGGTATCTGGTATCCTACTAATGGAAACATTGAGCTTTCAGGTTATTTAGATAGTGATTTTGCTAGCTGCCACACCACAAGGAAGTCTACATCTGGAGGGTGCCAATATCTAGGGAATGCCTTAGTCTCATGGCAAAGCAAAAAGCAAGCAGCTGTTTCAACTTCAACAGCAGAGGCTGAATACATTGCCGTTGCAAGCTGTACATCCCAACTCATGTGGCTTCAAAATCAACTGCTGAATTTTGGTATAACTGTACTAAAGACTCCACTCATGCTGGGCAGTCAAGCTGCTGAAAATATCATCAAAAATCCAATCTCTCATTCAACCACAACGCACATTGACATCAGACATCACTATGTCAGAGATAGCTAAGAAAAAGGTTTGATTTCTCTGCACCATGTTCAAATAGAGGATCAGTTGGCAGATGTGTTGACAAAAGCTTTAGACACATCTACCTTTGAAAATCTGATTTCTAGGATTGGTATGCTAATCATTGACTAAACAACTAAAATGTTTTAGATAAACACATTAAAATGTTTCAGAAAATCAAAATTCATCCTTAAAAATAGCATTTTGGTTGAAAAATCTGATAAGGATAAAACAACCACTGTTTCATCCATTCTATCAACTGTTAGTTGAAAAATCTGTTTCAAACATCTGATCAGATAAAACAACCGCTGTTTGGTTGAAAAATCTGTTTTCAAACGTCTGATCAGATAAAACAACTGTTTCCACTGTATATATATATATATATATATTAAAAAAACCAAGTGCTGTTAGCATCAGCACTTTGGAAGAACAACAGCTGTTTGCATCAGTCCTTTGGCAACAACTGTATGCCACCAGATGTTTGCCACGTCTGCTCTCAAAAGCAGAGTTTTGGCCACATAAGCAGTTTCACTAGAGACTATAAAAACCCTGTTTTACTACAACAGATGTTACACTATCTCATTGTATTCAAAATACTGAAACCGCCTTCTTCAACCTCAAACCCTCACTCCAATTACTTTCATCCTCACACTCGAAATCCATTACAATGGATCTTCAAGCTAAAGCCACCCATAATTACCTTCCCTATCTGGTCAAAACAGATGACAACGTCCCCTTCCATAACACCATCGACATCATTCTCAAATCCAAATACCTGACAATACTAACCGCTGATGCACCCGTCTATACCGATACTCTCCAAGAATTCTGGTTAAATGCTGAGGTTATTCTACATGACAAAAAACCCACATCCATTATCTCAAAAATTGGAGAGACAAATATCGCCATTACCCCCCAACTGATATCCACAACCTTCTCATTAAATGACTTGTCAGATAAAGACTCTTTCCCTAAGGCTGAACTTCACACTCAGTTTCAGGAAAGGGGTTATGATGCACAGATGACTGGTTCAACTCTTTTCAAAAAGTTTTTCCCACCAGTCATGAAATTTTTCTTTCATACCCTCCTTCTCTGTATCTCTGCTAAATCCACTTCGTTTAATGAAATCCCATTGAAAGTTCAGTACTTGGGATATGCTATGCTGTTAGAATCTGACTACAATCTAACCCATGCCCTGTTCTGATATACCCAAGACTTCTAAGTGTAATCCTACAAAAGGTTTTACCTAAAAAAAGATTTTAAAAAGGGTACAACTTCTAATAATGAAGAGTCTAACAGATGAAACTTTTACAAGAATGCTGGGTCCAAACACCCAAGAAAAAGTTTCAAAAGTTAAAGTTTCTAAAACACAAACAAAGAGTGTTAAGACAACAACTGTTATACAAACCTCTGATGTTGAGCCGACTGCTCCTGGTGATCATGGCACTACATCCAGTGCTGTGAAACCCACACCAGCCACCTTCAAAAGAAAACATTCATCCACAAAAACCACCAAGAAACCCAAAAAGGGACCTCTGGAAGATAAGA
Source organism: Ambrosia trifida (assembly GCA_028751855.1). Lineage (NCBI taxonomy): Eukaryota > Viridiplantae > Streptophyta > Magnoliopsida > Asterales > Asteraceae > Ambrosia > Ambrosia trifida. The sequence goes on along the minus strand of CM054129.1, from coordinate 69,922,483 downwards.
TACCAAAGGAAAACTCTGTTATAGCCCAAAAGCAATACGAAACCACTGTTGTTACTTCCTCACAACAGTTGGATATATCTCAACCTGAACAAACTCCTCATGAATCCTCACAAAAGGATCATGTTGTAAGCCAAGGGGAAACACATCATGAGGCATATGAGTCACTTGACCATATGCTCATAAGTCCTTCACCCAGGGCTACTTCTCTTTTCACTCCTCCACCTTCACCATCACATGTCCTTCCAACAATGCAACTATTGTTCGAAGTTATTGATAAAACTCAGGACATTCCCAGTTCCTCTCCTTCACCCATCACTGAGAGTACACACCAACAAGTGACTGGGACTTAGGAAAATCAATTAGCTAACCCACGAACAGAGAGGTTACACCCCTGGAGTTTAATTTAACTCTAGGTGAGTTTTCAAGTGAAGCAGCCACTACTGCTGTAGAGACCATTGTCTCACAACAAGACAGTGGTTACGTAGCTAAGACTTCCTTGAAGGCAACAACTGATGAGGCCACTATAGTGACCCCAAAATCAGTTGGAAGTCCCCAGAACCAAGACAAAGGGGCATCTGGTTCTCTTTCTATGGACTCACCTCCTAGGACTGCACCAGATACAACTACCACTGGTAGGAATCCAGATGATCCTATTACTTTAGGTGATGGATTAAAATACCAAGAATTGACAGCTAGAGTTCACTGCATTGAAACCTCTGTTGCTGACATCAAGACAGATCTCTAAACAATTATGGAATCTTTGGCTACTCTAACTAAAAGTCAACCATCCTAAGAAGAAATTGCTAGTGAGCTATGGAAATCAGTTTCCCCCATCATCATAGCTCATAGAAAACTAACAAATCAAACACATGAAACCTACATGGCTCAGATCAGAACTATGGTAGATGCTAGGTACACAGATACCCAAGCAGGTATTAAAGCCATCAAATACCATCAGCTGAAGACCACTGGCTCTGCCCCTACAACCATCAGAAGAGATGAATATGATGATGAGCTCACAGCTGATGATGCCAAAAGGGGGGAGAGTGGCGGAGATAGACTACCAAAGCTAAAGCCATTTGGAACAAAGCCAGGGTCTGAACCAGCACAACAACCCAATGTTCAATCCACTACTGATGCTGAAGCAGTCAATGCAGGTAAAGCAAAAGAAATTGATCAAACAACTAATGTCATTGCTGAAAAGGCTGTTGAAGATAAGAAAAAGAGACTTGACACATTGGAATGCAAAGCCGAGGCTCTAGTGCAAAGGAAGATAGAGCAGCAACAAGAAGTTGAGGATGTTGGTTCCTCTAAAAGGAAGAAACAGCCTGCAAAACACACAGGGCAACTTCCATCCAAAACTGCTGCTGCTAAAACATCTGCCACCAAAACCACTGCTACCACCAAAACCACTGCTACCACCAAAACAACTGAACCCACAACCACAACCACCAAACCATCCACTTAACTAGCCATCACAACCACCAATATACCACCAACAACCATTTCACCTCCTAAATCCCAAACATCTGCTGGTTCTACACAAGTGCCAACAAATGTTAACACAACCACTGCTGCAACACCACTATCACAACTCATCTTGTACAAAAGGAAGAGAAAATCAACCTTTGTGGTACAAGATGAGAACATACAAACATCACCACCTTCCACTTCAATCACCAAACCTACACCTATATTAGCCATCCCACTTACATCATTCTCACCACACACCTCTCAATTCACATCTCACAGACCACCACCATCCATCACACCATTGGCTGCTCAGTATCCTCTTGAGCATGATCTACTCAAAGGGGAAATGCAATCCTTCTACAATATTGAGGATCCATCAGAAAGATCTTTCCCATCTCTTCCAAATTGTCCTACTCCTAGAAACAAAGATCAATATCTTAAATTCAAGACTAAACAGTCTGATTTAATCATCAAGGAGAGATGCAAAGGGAAAGATGACAGGATTGCTCAGGGCATCCATTCAGCAGAGCTTAGCAAACTGAGAAGGATTGAAGATTTTGCTAAGACCCTGAGCAACTCCATGTCCACCATGTCTCTCAGCAGTGATTTGGAAAGGGTGGTTAGGGAATCTATTCTTGAAAAAATATTGGCAACCATGCCATACAAAGCAACCAAGAAACAGTTTGCAGGCTGGACCACTCATGCTCTTCAAGAAGAACTTATGAGAATTGAAGAAATGGCCAAGAATCCTCCAGTAAAAGTCTCTGCACCTAATTTTAGGAAAGGCAGAGATCCAACTAGAGCATTAAAATTCAAAAGAATGATAGAAGAGATTGTGGCTGCTAAATATGGAGAGATGAGGTCAGTTGCAAGATTGTCTGAGCTTAGGCTGGTTGAAACATACAAGAAATTAGAAGAGAATAGAAAGATTGATCCTACACTGCCCAAAAAACCAAATTACTCAGATGCTCCCTAGGTTAAGAGATCTCTAAAGGCCTTTACACTTAATAGCTTACTTGATACTTCTGACCTATCTGCTGCTGCCAAGAGACAGTTCAAAAGACAGAAGGAAATGTCTGAAGAAGACCAGAAGAAGTTTGCTGATACATTTGTAATTGAGGGTCACTTCAACCAAATATATTATTTTTCTGATCCCACAACTAAAGAACTCTGGAAACTCATTGGGAGACCTCCATCACCAAACTCATCTAGAATAAATTTGCAGCTCAACATATCCTCTGATTCAAAAATTCTAAAATGGAAGGTTAACTAAGACACCCATGAATTGACTTTGCTCAGATCAGATGGAGAAGCCCAAAAGTTGAGTATGGATGATGCATATGGCCTATGTGCAGATGATCTCCAAAAATTGCTGAACTTGGAGCTTGAAAGAGATGCAGAAGACCTCTTCTCATTGAACTTTGAGTTACAATTCATAGGACAAATCAGATAAAGTCTAAGGAGGAATAAAGATCAATAATAAAGCTTAGTTTTGGCATCATCTATTCTAGGGGGAGATTGTTGGGTTTGCTGACATGGAGAAGAACAGATGATTGGAAAGCCAAAATATACTACACAATTGATCCTTAATAAGAACAACATTTACAAGTTACTTCTCCCAAAAGAGTGTTGACCCTAACATCTGCTGTACCCTAACAACTGCTGCTTGCAAAGGTCTGATGAAGAACAACTGCTAGAGAACAACTGCTGATCAAAGGTCTGATGCAGAAAAACTACTGATCTAAGTACTGAAGACTAAAGGTCTGTTGGAGCCAACAACACTTAGGCTCCAACAGACGTTACAAGACCATCAGAGGTTTCCTATCAGCTGTTTGCCTATCAGAGGTTTCTATGTAACAGTATTTGTGTCATCAGATGTTTTATGTTGTTATTCAGTTAGAGTTCACTTTCTTAGGTGACGCCAGCCTAGGTCATCAGTGGTTTAGATTGTCAATAAATAGAACAGTGCATGTATTATTCTATTCAATCACTCAAAACATTCTCTTAGACACTTACACGAGTGATCAGGCTGAGGGGGAGTAATTGTAATCGTTTGTGTTAGGATCTGAGTTTGATTGTTTATGTAATAAGAACGATGAATGAAATGAATTATAAATGGAAAGTGCAGCGGAATGATAAACTATAACTCAAAACAAGAGAATAAATGTTTTTCAATTGAATGCTTTCATAAACTCAAATGATTACAATCAATTGTACAAGTACTCCCCCTTAGCCTGATCACTCAATGATCGTTTTTCAATAGAACAGTACAAGCACTGTTCTATTTATAGACAAATCTAAACCTCTGATGACCTAGGCTGACGTCACCTAAGACAGTGACCTCTAGCAGAATAACAAACATAAAACATCTGTTGATTACAAACTACTGTTACATACGAAAACTTTGAAAGGTAAACAACTGATAGGAAAACTCTGATGGTCTTGAATCATTTGTTGTAGCCTAAGTGCTGCTGCCTCCAACAGACCTTTAGTCTTCAGTACTTTGGTCAGCAGTTGTTCTTCATCAGACCTTTGGTCAGCAGTTGTTATCCATCAAACCTTTGTAGCAGCAGTTGTCATAGCAGTTGTTAGGGTACAACAGATGTTAGGGTTAACAGTCTTTTAGGAGATGTAACTTGTAAATGCTGTTATTGCTAAGGATCAATTGATTAGTATGTTTTGGCTTTCCAATCATCTGTTCTTCTCCAGGTCAGTAGACCTAACAATCTCCCCCTAGAACAGATGATGCCAAAACTAAGCTTTATTTTGATCTTTATTTCTCATCAGATTTTCTCTTATCTGCCCTTTAAACTGTAGTTCAAAACTTAAAGAGAAAAAGTCTTCTGCATCCCTTTCAAGCTCTAAGTTCAGCAAGGTTTGGAGATCATCTGCACACAGACCATGTGCATCATCCATACTTAACTTTTGAGCTTCTCCATCTGATCTGAGCAGAGTCAATTCATGGTTGTCTTTGTTGACTTTCCATTTTAGAATTTTTGAATTAGAGGACCTGCTGGGTTGTATGTTTATTGTTGATGAGTTTGGTGATGGAGGTCTCCCAATGAGTTTTCTGAGCTCTTCATTAGCGGGATCAGAGAAATAGTGTACTTGATTGAAGAGGCCCTCTTTTACATAAGTTTCAACAAACATCTTCTGGTCTTCTTCAGATATTTCCTTCTGTTTCTTGAACTATCTTCTGGCAGAAACAGATAGGTCAGAAGTGTCAAGTAAGATGTCTAGTGTAAAGGCCTGTTGAGGTCTGTTCATCATTGGTGCATCAGAGTAATCAGGTTTTCAGGGTAGTGTAGGGTCTTTCTTTCTATTTTCTTCCAACTTCTTGTAAGTCTCAACCAGCCTTAGCTCTGACCATCTTGCAATAGACCTCATCTCCCTATACTTTGTAGCCACAATCTCTTCTCTCATTCTCTTGAACTTCAAAGCTATGGCTGGATCTCTGCCTTTCCTAAAATCAGGGGCAGAGACCTTTGCTGGGGGATTCTTGGCCATGTCTTCTATTCTCATTAGTTCTTCTCTAAGAGCATGAGTGGTCCAGCCTGCAAATTGTTTCTTATTTGCTTTGTAGGGCATGGTTGCCAAGATTTGGTCAAGAAGAGATTCCCTAACCATCCTTTCCATGTCACTACTAAGAGGCATGGTGGACATGGAGTGCTCAGGGTCTTAGCAAAATCTTCAATCCTTCTTAGTTTGCTAAGCTCTGCAGAATGGATGCCCTGAGCAGTCCTGTCATCTTTCCCTTTACATCTCTCTTTGATGATTGCATCTGCCTGTTCAGTCTTGTATTTAAGATATTTCTCTAAGTTTAGGGGAACAGGAAAATTTGGAAAAGATGGGAAGATCTTTCAGATGGTTGTTCAGTATTGTAGAAGGATTGTGTTTCCCCCTTAAGTAGATCAAGCTCAAGGGGATACTGAACAACCAATGGTGTGATGGATGGTGGTGGTACGTGAGATGTGAATTGTGAAGTGTGTGGTGAATATGATGAAAGTGGGATGACTGATATAGGTGTAGGTTGGGTGGTTGAAGTAGGAGGTGATGATGTTTGTATGTTTTCATCTTGTACCACAAAGGTTGATTTTCTCTTCCTTCTATACAAGATTTTTGGTGATGGTGGTGTTGCAGCAGTGGTTGCGTTAACATCTATTGGCACTTTTGTAGGACCAGCAGATGTTTGGGATATGGGTGGTGTATTGGTGTTTGTGGTGGTGGATTTGGTGGTAGGTTCAGTTGGTTTGGTGGTATCAGTGGTTTTGGTGGTAGGTTCAGTTGGTTTTGTGGTATCAGTGGTTTTGGTGGCAGTGGTTTTAGCAGCAGCAGTTTTGGCAGCAAGTTTGGATGGTAGTTGTCTGACATGTTTGGAAGGCATCTTCTTCCTTTTAGAGGTACCCACATCCTCAACTTCTTGCTGTTGCTCTATCTTCTGTTGTACAAGAGTTTCTGCTTTGCATTCCAAGGTATCAATCCTCTTTTGCTTTTCTTCAGCAGCCTTTTCAGCATTGACATTAGCAGTTTGATTTACTTCTTTTTCTTTGCCTGCATTGACTGCTTCAGTATCAGCAGTGGATTGATCCTTGGGATTTGGTTGTTGTGGTGGTGTTGGTTCAGACCCTGGTTTGGTTCCAAATGGCTTTAGCTTGGGTAGTCTATCTCTGCCACTCTCCCCCTTTTTGGCATCATCTGCTGTGAACTCATCATCATCTTCATCTCTTGTGATGGTTGTAGGGGCAGAGCCAGTGGTCTTCATCAAGTGGTCTTTAATGGCTTTAATGTCTGCTTGGGTATCTGTGTACCTAGCATCTACCATAGTTCTGATTTGAGCCATGTAGGTTTCATGTGTCTGATCTGCTAGTTTTCTATGAGCTATGATGATGGGGGAAACTGATTTCCATAGCTTAGTAGCAATATCTTCCTTTGATGGTTGAATTTTGGTAAGAGCAGCCAAGGAACCCAAAATTGTCTTGATATCTGATTTGATGTTAGCAACAGAGGTGTCTATGGATTACTCTAGCCGTCAATTCTTGGTATTTTAATCCATCACCTAAATTAATAGGATCATCTGAATTCCTACTAGTGGTAGTTGTATCTGGTGCAGTCCTAGGAGGTGAGTACAAAGGATGAGAACCAGATGCCCCTTTGTCTTGGTTCTGGGGACTTCCAACTGATTTTGGGGACACTATAGTGGCCTCATCAGTTTTTGCCTTCAAGGAAGTCTTAGTTATGTAACCACTGTCCTGTTGTGAGACAATGGTCTCTACAGCAGTAGTGGCTGCTTCACTTGAAAACTCACCTAGAGTTTCATACAACTCCAGGGGTGTAACCTCCTCTGTTTGTGGGATAGCTGATTGATTTTCCTCAGTCCCAGTCACTTGTTGAAGTATACTCTCATTGATGGGTGAAGGAGAGGAACTGGGATTGTCCCGAGTTTTATCAATAGCCTCAAACAGTGGTTGCATATTTGGAAGGACATGTGATGGTGAAGGTGGAGGAGTGAAAAGAGAAGTAGCCCTGGGAGAAGGGCTGATGATCATATGGTCAAGTGACTCATATGTCTCATGATGTGGTTCCCTTTGGCTTACAACATGATCCTTTTGTGAGGATTCATGAGGAGTTTGCTCAGGTTGAGATATATCCATCTGTTGTGACGAAGTAACAACAGTGGTTTCTTGTTGCTTTTGTGTTGCAACAGGGTTTTCCTCTGGTATCTCATCCTCTAGAGGCCCCTTTTTGGTTTTAGTGGTGGTTTTTGTAGATGGACGTTTTCTTTTGGAGGTAGCTGGTGTGGATTTCACAGCACTGGATGTAGTGCCATGATCACCAGGAGCAGTGGGCTCAACAACAGAAGTTGGGACAACAGTTGTTGTCTTAGTCCTCTTTGTTTGTGTTTTGGAAACTTTTAACACTTTTGACACTTTTTCTTGGGTGGTTGAACCCAACATTCTTGTGAAAGTTTCATCAGTTATACTCTTCATTTGAAAAGACTTACCATTTCTAAAATCTTTTTCAGGTAAAACCTTTTGAAGGATTACACTTAAAATTCTTGGGTAAATCAGAAAAGCATTATTAGACCCAGAGTTTATGGCCTTCACATTTGATACTAAGTCCAGAAACAGGCCCTAGGATAAATTGAAGTCAGATTCTTACAACATAGCATATCCCAAGTACTGAATCCTCAATGGGATTTCATGGAAGGAAGTGGACTTAGCAGAGACACGGAGAAGGAGAATATGAAAGAAAAATTTCATGACTGGTGGGAAATTTTTTTTTGAAAAGAGTTAACCCAGTCATTTGTACATGATATCCTCGTTCCTAAAACTCTGTGTGAAGTTCATCCTTAGGGAAAGAGTTTTTACCTGACAGGTCATTCAGTGAGAAGGTTGTGGATATCAGTTCGTGGGTAATGGCGACATTTGTCTCTCCAATTTTTGATATGATGGTTGTAGGCTTTTTGTCTTGTAGGAGTAATTCAGCATTTAACCAAAATTCTTGGAGGGTATCGAGATAGATGGGAGCATCAGCGGTTAAGATTGTCAGGTATTTGGAATTGAGGATGATGTCTGTAACATCCGGCCCCTCTCACCACCAATATTGTCCGCTTTGCCCCGATGGGTTGCCCATCCAGAGCTCACGGATTTGTTTTTGGTTGCCCCGGTGGAGACTTCCCAGAAGGTCACCCATCCTGGTACTGCTCCCACCTGAGCACGCTTAACCGTGGAGTTCTCCTCTCATCCACTAGCATTAAGCCCAAAACGCGTTGGTGATTTAAGAGGCTTTGGATTACTTATGAACCAAGGATCTCTCCTGGCCACGGCCGATGTGGGATTTGCCTAGGGTGTCATACAAAGGTCCATGTTAAACTCCCAGAAATCAGTACTATTACAATCACCCCCCCTTAGGGACTCATCGTCCTCGATGAGGTTTGCCCCACCATCCCGAACGGCACAGGAGTGGCTCTGATACCATTTGTAACATCCGGCCCCTCTCACCACCAATATTGTCCGCTTTGCCCCGATGGGTTGCCCATCCAGAGCTCACGGATTTGTTTTTGGTTGCCCCGGTGGAGACTTCCCAGAAGGTCACCCATCCTGGTACTGCTCCCACCTGAGCACGCTTAACCGTGGAGTTCTCCTCTCATCCACTAGCATTAAGCCCAAAACGCGTTGGTGATTTAAGAGGCTTTGGATTACTTATGAACCAAGGATCTCTCCTGGCCACGGCCGATGTGGGATTTGCCTAGGGTGTCATACAAAGGTCCATGTTAAACTCCCAGAAATCAGTACTATTACAATGTCGATGGTGGTATGGAATGGGATGTTTTCATCTGTTTTGACCAGATATGGAGATAATTGTGGGTAGCTTTGGCTTGAAGATCCATTGTAATGGATTTCGAGTGTGAGGATGAGAGGAATTAGAGTAAGGGTTTGAGGTTGAAGAAGGCGGTTTTAGTATTTTGAATACAATGAGACAGTGTAACAACTGTTGTGGTAAAACAGGGTTTTTATAGGCTCTGGTGAAACCGCTGATGTGGCCAAAACTCTGCTTTTGAGAGCAAACGTGGCAAACATCTGGTGGCATACAGTTGTTGCCAAAGGTCTGATGCAAACAGCTGTTGTCTTACCAAAGTGCTGATGCTAACAGCACTTGGTTTTATTTTTATTATTATTATTATTATAGATAGATATATATAGATATATAAAATGAAACAGTTGTTTTATCTGATCAGAGGTTTGAAACAGATTTTTCAACCAAACAGTGGTTGTTTTATCTGATCAGATGTTTGAAACAGATTTTTCAACTAATAGTGGATAGAATGGATGAAACAGTGGTTGTTTTATCTGATCAGATGTTTGAAACAGATTTTTCAACTAACAGTGGATAGAATGGATGAAACATCGGTTGTTTTATCTTAAACAGATTTTTCAACCAAAATGCTATTTTTAAGGATGAATTTTGATTTTCTAAAACATTTTAATGTTTTTATTTAAAACATTTTTGTTGATTAGTCCATGTTTAGCATACCAATTCTAGAAATCAGATTTGTGAAGGTGGATGTGTCTAAAGCTTTTGTCAACACATCTGCCAACTGATCCTCTGTTGGAACATGGTGCAGAGAACTCAAACCTTTTTCATAGCTGTCTCTAACAAAGTGATGTCTGATGTCTATGTGCTTTGTGGTTGAATGAGAGACTGGATTCTTGATGATATTTTCAGCAGCTTGACTGTCCAACATGAGTGGAGTCCTTAGTGCAGTTATCCCAAAATCCAGCAGTTGATAATGAAGCCACATGAGTTGGGCTGTACAGCTTGCACCAGCAATATATTCATCCTCAGCTGTTGAAGTTGAAACAGCTGCTTGCTTTTTGCTTTGCCATGAGACTAAGGCATTCCCTAGAAACTGGCACCCTCCTGATGTAGACTTCCTTGTAGTGTGGCAGCCAGCAAAATCACTATCTAAATAACCTGAAAGCTCAATGTTTCCATTAGTAGGATACCAGATACCAAGTGTGGAAGCACCTTTTAGGTATCTGAATATCCTTTTCACAGCAATAAGGTTTGATTTTCTAGGTGAAGCCTGGGATCTTGCACAAACACAAGTGCCAAACATAATGTCTGGCCTAGATGCAATTAACTACAATAAAGACCCAATCATGCATCTGTAATGTGTCTCGTCAACCAGTTCATCCTTGTCATCAATAGTGAGTAGCTTGACTGTGCTCATGGGTGTACTACATGGCTTACAGTCATTCATCTCAAATCTTGTTAACAAAATTTTCACATATTTGTTTTGATGAATGAATGTGCCATTTTGCAGCTGCTTCACCTGGAGACCAAAGAAGAACTGAAGTTCACCCATAGCACTCATTTCAAACTCTGCTATCATGAGTTCCCTAAACTATTCACACATTTTGTTACATGTGGACCCAAAAATGATGTCATCCATATATATTTGAACAATCATTAAGTCTTTCCCTCTCCATTTTAAAAATAAATTTTTATCAATTTTACCTCTTGTGAAACCAATGGATAAGAGAAAGGTGAAAGAGTTTCATACCAGGCCCTAGGTGCTTGTTTTAATCCATACAAAGCTTTATTGAGCTTGTATACATAATCAGGATGGAATGTGTCTTCAAAACCAGGTGATTGACATACATAGACTTCCTCCTGAATTTTGCCATATTTGAATGCACATTTGATGTCCATCTGATACACCTTGATGTTGTGGTTGATAGCAAAGGCTAGGAAGAGTCTGATAGCTTCTAGCCTAGCTACAGGAGCATAGATTTCATCATAGTCTATCCCCTCTTCTTATCTGAAGCCTTGAACCACAAGCCTGGCTTTATTCTTGACAACTATACCCCTTTCATCAGTTTTGTTTTTGAAGACCCACTTTGTGCCAATTGGACAAACATCCTTTGGCAATGGTACAAGTTCCCATACTTGTTGTCTTTTAAACTAAAGGAGCTCTTCCTGCATGGCTTCTACCCAACTGTTGTCTTTTAGTGCCTCTTGGTACTTGACAGGTTGTGTGAGAGATAGAAAGCCTGCAAAAAGACAGATGTTTGAGGATTGGCTTCTTGTTAGCACACCCTCTCTGATGTTGCCAATGATTTGATCTAGTGGATGAGCTCTTAGGTAGGTTAGATCTCCCTGATATGGTATAATGGCATTTTGAGGTGAAGGATGAAGGTTTGGTGACTCTGTTGATGTAACATCTGTTTGCACTTCTGTAGAACCAAAAGATGTTTGAAATGGAAGTGGGGGAATTGGTCCAAGTGGTGTGAAACTGGACCGAATTATGTCAACAGAGGTTGGACTTTTGTCAACAGGTGAGTGAGCAGTGGATGAAATTGGTGAAGCAGTGGTTTGAGGGTAAGACTTGCCAACAATGGCTGACTCAGCTGTGGCAGAGTTTTGACAGGTGTTTTGAACAGCTGCTTCCTCTGATACAGAATAGACTTTATAGTGACTTGGAATCACAACATCTGTTCTGTAGTCTTGTTATGGAGATTGTGGAATACATGCACTGTTAGTTTTGACAGTAATAACTTCAAATTTAAATTTATCTAAATCAAAAAACTCAGCAGGATTTGCTGGGATTTTTAAGGATGAAAGTTCATTGAACTTTACATTCAGAGTTTCTTCTATTGTCTTGGTCCTTGTGTTAAACACTTTGTAGGCCTTGGCAGTAGAAGAATATCCCAGAAAATATCCACAATCTACTTTGGCTGCAAATTTTGAGATGGAATCTTTAAGATTTAAAATGAAGCATGGGTAGCCAAAGATTTTGAAAAAATAAGATTAGTGGTTTGATTTTGAACTGAATTTCATAAGCAGTCATTTGATGTCTTGGGTTGATTAAAACTCTGTTTTGAACATAGAAAGCAGTGTTTACAGCTTCTGCCTAGAAAGACAGTGGCAAACCAGAATTTGCTAGCATGGTTCTTGCAGCTTCAATGAGAGTTCTATTTTTCCTCTCAACCACCTCATTTTGTTCTGGTGTTCTTGGAATGCTGTACTGCCTCACAATTCCTTTTGACACACAGAAGTCATCCAACTCCTTATTTTTAAACTCTGTTCCATTATCACTTCTAAAGACTTTTACTGCCAAGTCATACTGTTTTTCATCTTTGGTGACAAAGTCCTTCAAGATACCTGCAGTCTCATCCTTAGAGTGTAAAAAGTAAGTCCATGTAAACCTAGAAAAATCATCAACTATGACAAGACAAAATCTCTTTCTTCTTAGACTCATGATTTTAACTGGGCCAAACAAATCCATGTGCAACAATTGTAGACATTGTCTTGTTTTGGACTCATTAATGGATTTGTAAGAGCTTTTATGTTGTTTCCCTTTTAAGCAGGAAACACAATGCTCATCACATTTAAATTCTTTTGATGGAAGGCCTCTGACAAGGCTTTGTTTGGAGAGTGAGTTGATAGTTTGAAGGTTGGTGTGACCCAGTCTCCTATGCCACAATTCTGTCTCTTTTGTGGAGGCAGCAGAAAACAGACAGATATTTGCCATAGGATTGTCCTTCAACATATCAACCACATACACATTGCCACTCCTATGAGCAACAAGTTGTGTTTTGCTCTCAGCAATGATGGTATCAATCTTTTTCACCACTTCTGGCCCAATAATCTTAAAAGTTTTCTTAGTGAAGAATGAGATTGAGATTTTCAAACTTGTGTTTCCTAGCCTGAACAGTCCCTGAACCCAACACCTTACCTTTTGAGTCATTACCAAAGGATATATCACCCCCTCCATGAGCTAAGAAGTCCAGAAGAAGGGCTCTACATTCTGTCATGTGCCTGGAGCCTCCACTATCTACATACCAAAGGCTATCTAAGCAAGTAGAAGCTCCCTGCACATCAGTAATGGATCAGTTTTGGTGAGTGTCTAAAGCCAAGTTGGCTTTGGATGGGTCCACAGACTTTTTAGCCTCAAGCTAAGGAAGGTGATCAGTGGTTTGAACTAGTTTTTGAATCAAGTTCAACAACGGTTGCTGACCATTTGTCAGTGCTTGGATGTCAACACTTGGTGCAACAGATGTTTGATCACTTCCTGACAGATGATAGTAACCATAGGGATTTCTGTTCACTCTTGGTTTAGAAGGCCTCTTGGGTTCTTCATAAACATGTGACAGATTATGACAAGGTGGTTGTCCATATCCTCTTAGGTACTTGTTGGTGGGTGGAGCACGTGTTACTTGAACATCCCTGGAAGCATATGTTCCAAACTTTTGGTAACAGATGTTTGAATTGGAGCAAAAGTCTGTTTGGGTTTTCCTTTTGAAGTACTCACCACTTGACTTGCAAGAGTTTTAGCCTTGTACTCTTGTATTTTGACATCAAAATTTTTGAGCTTTAGTTTTGTGATTCTTCTTACCACATATTGAGCATGTGGTTTTAGAATCACACACACTGGTTCCTTTCTTGATATCATATGCTTTTAGAAGAAAACAATTTTTAGTAACATGATTCTTCTTTTCACAAAAATCACAAAACAAGTGAGCAGACTTTTCTTTCTTTTTCCCCTTTTCAACCTTCTTTTCAACAGATGTTTGATCATCTGCTGGAAGGTCTATCAAGGGAATGACCTTTGCCTGTGGTTCTTACTTACCATTTGGGGTTTTGAAGTCAACTGGTTTGAAGTTTTCAAGAGTACCGCACTCATCAGTCCAAGTAGGTTTAAATTCCTATTTTTCAAGTTCAACGAATGATGAGGAACCTTCTGGTTTTTCAAGAACAATTTTCTTGCAATTAGGTTCAGTGATTTTAATCTCTTGACCCTTCAAATTAGTTGGTACTACCTCAACTAACTTTTGATCCCTTTTGTCAGTGTTTTCAAAAGCTGGAGCAGTGGTTTCAAAACCAAAACCAAACTTCACATGACTTTTGGTTTGTTTGTTGAGGAGCATCTCAAAACCTTTGCATGATTCCACCCATTTTTCACATTCAACTTGGGTGGCCTCAAGCTCCTTTTTACAACTATGATATTTAGTTATCATAGTTTGGAGCTGGTCTTTAGTTATAGTTGCCTCATGTTTTAAGCTGCTTATTTCAAATTCTTTTTCAGTCAATTTTGATTTTAACTCTTTAGAAAGTTTTTCAAATTGAACTTCATCATCTAAAACATTCTTCCTAAGGTTTTCATTCACCTCTTTAATGTTAGCAAATACTATTACACATTTGTCTGAACACAAATCTTTTAGGATTTGAGGAGATACCTTAGCAGCAGCCATCAATGCACAATCACACTTGCACTCACAATCATCAGATGCACCTCAGGGATCTGAGAGATTCACAACCTCTCCTTCAGATTTTGTATCTGCAATTACTTCATCAACAATATCATCAGTCACAACATCAGATTCAGTTACCACATCCTCATATTCAACGTCTTCAACCATAGCCGTGAAACAGAAATTTTCTGGTTCATTTTCAGGTTTGGCTACAAGAGCAAAATTCTCATCTGATAGATCATTTGGTAGACTGCTACAATCAACATAGCCTTGTGTGAAGAAACTTTGTAGACTGGTCTCTACAGGGGCAGAGGGTGGAACAGCAGTCATTGGCACTTGTGCCTGAACAACAAGTGTTTGCACATAGTAGATCTGAGGAACAGTGGTTTGGACAAACTGGACAGGAACAGTGTTTGAGGACTGTGCAAAATGAGAAGTGTTTTGCACATTTGGTCTAGGGGTATTATGGGAAACTTGATAAGTGTTGGTCCATGGCCTTTGATTTGGATAGCTAATCATAGGTGTACCATGTTGACTCCTACATTCCCTAGCAAAATGACTAAGTCTATGACATTTATAACACCTGATCTTTGATTTATCCAACCCCACTTTTGACCTGCCAGTCAACCCTGGATACCTTCTGCCAGTTTTCTTGTAAAAATTGTTAGTTCTTACACTGAGCAGAGCCAATTTGTGCATAATGTCCATTTCTTCCAAATCATCAGGGTCAAAGTACTTTAAGTCATCATACTCAAAGGATATGTTATCAGATGCCTGGATATCACCACTACTTGCTGTAAAAGCATAGTTTGGTGAATAAGAATCAGAGTTAAAACCTGAAGTTATGTCAATGAAATGATCATAACTCTGATCCTTATTATTACCAGGCACCTCATCATGACCCAAAAGTGCTGTATTACCAAAAACATAATCATCAGACACTTTTCAAGAGTCCTGGAGCTTCTTTTTCTGGTTAAGCTCTCTCTCATAGGTCAAGAGCTTACCATGAAGCTAGGTCAGTGATAGGTCCTTAAATCCAATTCAGTTTATCACAACTATAGCAAGAGTGTCCCATTTATCTGGTAGTGATCTTAAAAACCTATGGTTCAAAGTTGAATATGGGTAAGTTAGACCAACCAGTTTTAGTTCACTAATGCGACAGTTAAACCTCTCAAATTGTTGAGTTAATGACTCTCCTTTTAAATGACAGAATGTTTCATATTGTTGGTTAAGTATTTCACAGTTGTTTTCAATAACCTCTTCAGTCCCACCAAATTTTTCTTTTAGTGCATCCCACAACTCCTTTGCACTGTTACAGTGTAACAGCCTAGCATATATATCATTGGGTAGAGCCATGGCCACAATACTAAAGGCCTTGGCATCTAACTCAACTTTCTGAAAATCTTGGTCGGAGTAGTTTTCGAGTTTCTTAGGCTCTTGAACCTTGGGATCTTCAGTACTTGGCACCATCGGAACATGTGGTCCGAAGATAAACGACTTCCAACACCCAGTGTTCTGTTGAGCTAGAACATGGCTCATCCGACGTTGCTAGATATTGTATCCAGATATGACAAGCATCGGTGACTTGTTGTTCGTGCGAGTGTTGTGTGGATCGTGATTGATTGAAGCCATTCTCTAATTGTTTCAAAAACAAAGTCTGTTTAAAACGGTTGAAACGAAGATAAACTATTACTCTGTTTTCAATCCGACAAACAAACAATATCAATAATTGTGAGCTGATCTGTTTATATTAAATTGATTGGTTAGATCGAATTTAGTTGACCAAGCTCTGATACCAATTATTAGAATCTGAGTTTGATTGTTTTGATTGTTTATGTAATAAGAACGATGAATGAAATGAATTATAAATGGAAAGTGCAGCGGAATGATAAACTATTAATCAAAACAAAAGAATAAATGTTTTTCAATTGAATGCTTTCATAAACTCAAATGATTACAATCAATTATACAAGTACTCCCCCTCAGCCTGATCACTCACTGATTGTTTGTCAAAGAGAATGTTTTTGAGTAACCAATTGAACAGTACAAGCACTGTTCTATTTATAGACAAATCTAAACCTCTGATGACCTAGGCTGACGTCACCTAAAACAATGA
This sequence comes from Ambrosia trifida, assembly GCA_028751855.1. Classification (NCBI taxonomy): domain Eukaryota; kingdom Viridiplantae; phylum Streptophyta; class Magnoliopsida; order Asterales; family Asteraceae; genus Ambrosia; species Ambrosia trifida. The sequence continues at coordinate 69,906,136 of CM054129.1, read as the reverse complement.
CCTCTAACAGAATAACAAACATAAAACCTCTGTTGATTACAAACTACTGTTACATAAGAAAACTCTGAAAGGTAAACAGCTATAGGAAAACTCTAATGGTCTTGAATCATCCGTTGTAGCCTAACTGATGTTGGCTCCAACAGACCTTTAGTCTTCAGTAGTTTGGTCAGCAGTTGTTCTTCATCAGACCTTTGGTCAGCAGTTGTTCTCTAGCAGTTGTTATCCATTAGACCTTTGTAGCAGCAGTTGTCACAGCAGTTGTTAGGGTACAGCAGATGTTAGGGTCAACAGTCTTTTGGGAGAAGTAACTTGTAAATGCTCTTATTGCTAAGGATCAATTGATTAGTATGTTTTGGCTTTCCAATCATCTGTTCTTTTCCAGATCAGCAGACCCAACAGTTTGTAATCATTCAGTTATATGAATGCTTTCGATTCAAAAACAATTATTCTCTTGTTTTGATTTACAGTTTATCATTCCGCTGCACTTTCCATTTATAGTTACTTCTTTCATTACTCATATTACTTAAACAATCAAAACAATCAAACTCAGATCCTAATAAGGCTACATAAGTGTTACCATTGGACGTCCTAATATGCTTTTGTATGGTGTGAAGTAAACATATAATTCTATAAAAATTATAGTGTTAATATTTATTTATTATAAAACTTATATGTAAAACAAAAAATTGGTGGAATAGCGGCGACGGTTGTCGCCACTAATTATTCAAATTCTCGTTCCTAAAGGTATTAGTGGCGGCACATCTTAAAAATGAAACTTAAAACAGTATACGATGGTGGAGCTTGACAGTATACATGACAAAATAAAAAATTTCTCTTTATGGAACAAAAGACAAAAAAAAAATCAACTAATTTCTCATTAAAATCAATATAATTTATTTTTTTTACATAAAAATACTAATTTCTCAATAATATTTGATGTTGGTGGAGCTTGATGGTGGCCAGAGCTTGACGGTGGATGGAGTTTGATGATGTCGGAGCTCGACGGTGATAGTGCCAGAGATGAATGGAAGCTGAAGGTTGGAGGTTGGAGGTTGATGTGGTGTGTATGATGGTTAGTTGAAAGGTTGATGGTAGTGTTTGAGAAAATAAGAGTGTATTTAAGAAGGGGTGTGTTTGTTAAGAAGTAGAAGAAGATGATCATTGGATCCTTCTTTAATCAATGGTTAGGAGTTGATATTGCAAAACAAGCATGCGGATTTATTCTTTAGTGGCGACACTAATAGTGACTGATGAGGAGTAATAGCGTGACTTCGTCATATATTGTTGGTATTGCTCCGATTGTATGTAGTGTATCATATAACAATTTTATGCCAAATACCGGATTAGAAGTATGAACTGTGAATATCTGCAAATTAGATTTTAATAAAAAATTTCTATCGAAAGGTGTTTTACTAAAAGTAGGAAGCTACCAATGAAGCCACAGCGGAGTGGTGGAGGTGTGAGGGTTTTTCCCACGAGTCTCAAGTTCGAGCCTTGGGGTTTCCCGCACTAGGATAATCAACCCTCGGGTCTGGGGTGGGCCAAGCTGTGCCCCTGTCTTTGCCACTGGGGTCGCTCGGTGGGTTTGGTCGGTAAAAAAAAAAGTAGGAAGCTATTTTAGTGGTTTATTTTTTATTTCCTTTAATAGTTTAATAATAATTACTAACTAACAACGACTATTGACGTGCTTGTCGTGGTACACGTTAAATTTCCCAATTACAACTAATGTATAGTAGCAAGAAGGTATCGAACACAGGGAGTTTGTGGAAAATGTGTAAATTCTAGTTTTGTTGATTGACTACAATTAAACTACTTAAATAAGAAGTAAACAATTAAGATTTTGAGTGTTTTGATTTTAACTAAAATAACGACTAATTATTGATTCAAACTTAAAAGCGTTTCTTCAAATTATGGAATAATGATCATTCAAGGATCCGGTTTTTCTAAACACATGTGTGAATTTCCACTAGAAAGAGTTACATAGACATAACTCATGTAAAAGCAATTGTTGTGGTAAAAGGGAACAAAGTACTCGGATTATATTAACGCGAGGTTGTTTCCCGATGACCAATTAATCAATAACCAACCCCAATCCTTCCCGTGATATCTCGGTTGTTAGCAACACCAAGAACGAACGATAAAGACTAAGAATTAGCAAATTAACCAACACACTACAAACAATTGTTCATACACCATAATAATCAAGCAAAGTACCAAATTATTATTCTAGAAATATAAGAAAAACACACACAAGAGTTGTAGAAAAAACTTCACCACGAATGATCACCAATTGTTTAGCCTCGCATGACTTGGTGAATCATTATCATCTTCAAGCAATTGTTCATAATGATTACAAACATCAAAACAATGATTAGACAATGTTCTCTAATGATTTCTTGCAGCCAAAATCGCTAAAATGTGATAAGAAACGTTTTAAGTGGAAAGTGTAATGATAAGTCTCCCATAATGGCCCTTTTAAAGAAGGAGTTACATGTTTTCTGCAGGTCCACCGTACCCCTACTGTCCCACCGTAGGGGTACGGTGGTCTTCAAATCCTGATTGTGGTTCAAGACTGCCCTACGGTGGAAAAACATGGCCTGAGGCCACCGTAGGCCTACGCTCCCACCATAGGGGTACGGTGGGCTTGGGCCAAAATTCCAAATTTCTTTTGTTTTGTTCCATCTTGTTCCAATGCCTTCCGGTCCATTTCCAAAGCCCGTTTTCCGTCATTTTGGCTCCTTTATCATACCTGCATCCATAATACTCGTAGTCACCCAACTTCAAGCAATATCATGATTAAATGTGATTAATATAGGCGTTTTAAAAATATAAAGGGTTGTTCCTTGAACCACCCGTCACATCCCCACACTTAACCATTGCTTGTCCCAAGCAATCTATCAAAACTCTATTTCTCACAAAAACGACCATTTTAAAGTCAAGTTAGATGTGCAATCCTCGTACTAACCCATCCTCGACACCCCAATCAACACACCCCTCACAATATCTCTCCTCTCGGTATCAAATAAGCTCTAGCAAAGATACGCTAGACACACAAAAGGCAAACGGGTAGTTGTACAACCATAAGCTTGTACCTAAATCAATAATCCTCCTAACATGAACATGAATATAAATCAAAGGGACTTAACGGTTGTAACTTGGCTAGGTGTGAAGGTAGGGAATGGGATATATATAAAAGTAGCGCAAACTTTACCGGGTCTTTTTATTACAACACAAACACACGCGAACAAAGAAATACTACTATATACAAGCACAAACATAACTTAACTTAACTTCTTTTTTCTTTTTTCTTTTTTTTTCTTTTTTTCTTTTTTTTTCATGTTTCTATTTTTTCTTTTCATCATTTTTCTCAATTTCTTTCCCCCCCCCCCCCCCCTTTTTTTTTTAATACATCAAGAAACACTAATACATACACATACGAACACACTCAACTAAAACTTTAACTTGTAATACTAAAATAACACACTAACACTCTATTTAAGCACACAAGACCGGGTCAAGTTGGGTATTGATTTAGGGAACTAGCTAAAGGGTTAACAATCGATAGGCTTTTAAGCTCAAAGATGGGCAACTAAATGTCCAAACCCCCGCCCCTCTCGCTACCTTGCTCATATTTGTAATGTATGAGGTCCAACCCCCCAAAACCCACACTCGCACTCACATGATGAGGCTACCTAATGCCCTTATCATTTTTACACTCATGTTCAATCAAGGATTCAAGTTGTATTCAGGCACAAGTTCTAGTGCACCCCACCCGTTGCCACTCTCACAAAAGAAGAATTTATTTATTTACATGTGTGGTTTCAACTCTCACCAAGAAAAAGAAACAGGTATTAAGGGTTGCCGATGTGTCTAATAGGGTTTAAATCAAGGTGTTCCGATTTTTACAACATTGCACTTGACCTCAAAAATGTTTTTTTTTTTTTTTTTTTTTTTTAAATCTTCAAAAATTTCCTCCCATCCCCACACTTGGGATGCATTGTCCCAATGCATGGCTTTGGAAAGAAACGCTCGTACACTCAAACCACAAATTTCTTTTTGTATTTTTTCATTTTGTATTTTTTTTTAGATTTTTTTTTTTTTTTTAAAACACAACACACATCCAACTTCCACACCCCAAACTCATCAACAATACACATGATTCAATACACCACCCAACCACCCAAAACCCAAAGGTAAAAACACAAGCATAAACAAACAGAATATAAAACTATGTACAAGAAGCACGACCTGATCAATAATAGCGCGGCTGCGGCGGCCCGAACACCGAAGTGAACAAATCATTCCATTCGCCAAAGCCGAATGCTCCATCACTGCTTCCTCCTTGATCTGTGGGTTGCTGCTACTGCTGAGGGTTGACCCATTGGGAATGGTGGACTGGTGGAGTCGGATAGGAGATGCTTCCATCATATGGCGGTAGGGACCCATAATCCACCGGTGGTGGATTTGCGACTACGGGCCTCCCCGCGTGCCAATCATCATTCATTCTCCTGTTCTGATCATCAATGTACCTGTGATTAATCTCCACTTGCTGAGCGTAAGCATGTCCACGGTTCCATAATTCTTGACGATCAAAACCTTGTTGCATTCTCCGCTCCATGCTAGCTCCCATCATCGTTTGATGATCAAATAATGTTCGCTCCGACCCCGACCAAGTATCAAACACCGAGGCTGGGGGGCGTTGACTTTCAATCACCTCATTCATCGATCCCCCAAAGGCCCAACCATCCACATATGCCCTCTCGGTAAAATCATAAAATCCTCCACCGTGATATCCACTCGAACTCCCTTGGCCAATATCCAAATGTCCACCCGCCGGGTTATCTTCATATTCTTCATCATCACTTGGTGGCGCTTCAGCTCCACTTTCGGGGTCATCCTCCTCACCGGGCAAAAGTGCCCGTGCATCTTTCTTCAACATCCTCCACTTTTGACCTCCACTTTTCAATTTATGGTACCTCTCAGATTCAGAATACACCCAACCCGAACCCATTATTGCAAGATCAATAGGTTTAAACTTTTTCCTCTTTCTTCCTTCGTCTTCAGCAGTGATTGCACCTTGTTGCTTCAATAATCCGGTAATTATTCGACAGTAAGGAATGATTGTCCTCTCTGATGAATTTCTACATATCCACACATGATTCAAGACCAAGTACCGAAAAGAGAATTTTGGACCACCGTGCATCAACGCATATAAAATAGGAACCTCAGAAAAGTGCACTTGTTCCTTATCAGCGCGTCTCGGTAATATGTTCAAGATGATGAAATGCAGCAACAGTTTAGGCTCTATTTTCATATTTCTTCGATATAAAGTACCATGATAAGTACCCGGCAAAAATAAATCACTCAACATGTCCATCCAACGAGGATGCTTGTCCGGATTAAGCAACAATTCGTCAATGCTCGGATTCTTATATTCCTTCGCCGGTAAACTGTCAAACTTTGCAAGCCTTCGTAATGTCTCATAAGACATTTCCACCTCTATTCCATTTACCTCACCAATCAGCTTCATCTTTGAAGGTGAATCAAATCTCGGACATCGTAGTGTCGCCATCCATTCTTCTACCTCGTCCAAAAATACCCTTCTTTCTTCTTGATCATAACAATAATGCGCAGCTTCCCATCCTAGCGCTTTAAACCTGTCAAAAACCCCAAATGGCTCGAAATCTTTTCGGCTCACCTCTCTTTCATAGATGAAAGCCCCTGACCTATCCGACAGCTTTTTAATTTGGTCATGAAATAGAGTGGGTTGCCAGATTCGTGGTTTTGCATTCAACGGTCCGGTTTTCCATTCCGGCTTTTCAGCCGGGTCTAGCCTTGGAGCCTCCGGTGCTTGAGGTGCTTGAGGTGCTTGCTCCATCTCCACATCAGATTCATTGTTTTGAGGAACATACTTTCTTCTTTTGTACTGCTGAGTCGGCTGCTTTCCCTTAGCCTTTGCAGCAGACGAGCTTGACCCAGCGGCTTCTCCCGTACATGCCATTTCCTATACAAGGCACAAACAAACAAACAAACCAAAAACAAGCAAAACAAAACCATTAGCTAACATGACCAAACATCCCCACACTTGCTTGTTACTATGGTAGTAGATACTATTAATCATACAAGTCCTCTTTGATTTGACAAAATTTGGGCATGACGCCTCTATAATCATAACATTATCAAAAACTCATATTTTCCATCTCAACACACATCTACTACCACAATATTATCAAACAATCCTATTTACATACTATACCATTAACAAGCAAGTGGGTTCAAACTAGGTAAGAACAAAAACCTAAATATCTTACAATGTAGCATAAAAATTCACAAATAAGATACATACCTTGGAGTAGAAGATGTTAGAACACAAGAAAACAAGAAAACAAGAAAACCCCCAAATTATGCGATTTTTAGGGTTTTGATTCGGACCCAAAAACGTGTTTTTCTTGCAATGTACCTCCCACAATCGGAATCCTTATGAAATTTAAGCCATGATAGACCCAAAAATCATTAAGTTTGGTGGAGGATTTAAGGTTTTATGAATGAATTAAGGTGAAGAAGGTGTGGGTGTTCTTGGGAAATTAGTGAAGAAGAAGAAGATGAAAGGAATGGGTTAGGTGGAAGAAAGAAGTGATGGGTCCGGTTTTCTTATCTCGTGCATTAAAAATTTTTATTTATTTATTTATTTTTTTTACGTACCCGACCTGAACTGCCCAAACCCCACCGTAGGGGTACGGTTGGGGCGTAGGCCTACGGTGGCACTTTTGCCACTTTTCCTCCACCGTATGGCAGAGGCTAACAGCCGTTGGGATTGTTTTCTTCACCGTAGCCCTACGGCTAGGCCGTAGGGGTACGGTAGGGTCTGGCAAAAAAAATTTTTTTTTTTTTTCAAAAACTAGTAATTTTATAAATTAGAAAATTACCCTACCCCCTCGAAAAACCCATGTTGTCCTCAACATAATGCTAGAACCGTTCGCGACCAAAACGTCCCCACACTTGTTTCGAACACGGGTTTCGATCAAAAACGAAATTATGCAATAAAACAAAATAAAATAAAAAAAAAATCTAACTATTTACACTACCAAACCTGGGCCTCTTTGATCATGTCTCGTCAACCGGGCTTAGAATGTAGCCCGATTTATCCATCTCCAAATAGTTGATATCGTTGCCCTCCAAATACGGTTTCAAGCGGTGTCCGTTTACTGTTTGTTGCTTGTTAGTGTTTTCATCCAGAATTTCAACATCACCATACTCACCAACCCGGCAAACTATGTAAGGACCCATCCATTTACTCTTCAACTTTCCCGCGAACATCTTGAGTCTTGAGTTGTACAACCAAACCTTTTGACCCACTTCAAAGGTTTTCTTTCTCAACTTGGCATCATGAACTTTCTTGAGTTTGTCTTTATAAGCCGATGCACATTCATATGCCTCATCTCTAATTTCCTCAATCTCACTCAGTTGTAATTTCCTCGTTTTGCCCGCCTCATCATAATCCGCATTCACCGTCGTTACTGCCCAATGCGCTCGATGCGTTAACTCCATTGGCAAATGACAACCCTTTCCATATACCATCCGATAAGGCGTTGTACCAATGGGAGTTTTGTAGGCCATTCGGTATGCCCACAAAGCATCATCCAATTTCCCCGACCAATCCTTTCTATCAACTCTTACCGTCTTCATTAGAATCTCCTTTATTTGACGGTTGGACACTTCAACTTGTCCACTTGTTTGTGGATGGTACGGTGTAGCAATCCGGTGGTTCACACCATATCTCTTCAATAGCTTCCCAAAATTAAAATTTTTGAAATTGCAATTGAAAAATTATCGGGTCAAAAATACTATTGCTTTTTAGATGGGTATTCGGGGTACAACCAAATTGCAATTCACCCGGATGACCAACACAATACCCATCTAAAAAGCAATAGTATTTTTGACCCGATAATTTGGTCTTGTGTTGGTCATCCGGGTGAATTGCAATTTGGTCAATAAAAGGAAGTGGGAAATGATCCTTAGAAGTGGCGGCATTTAATTTGCGGTAGTCAATACACACTCGCCACCCGGTTACGGGTCGGGTAGCAATTTGGTCACCACTGTCGTCTTTAATTACTTGAATGCCAGACTTCTTAGGGACCACTTTAGTAGGACTTACCCAAGCACTATCCGAAATGGGATAAATAATTCCCGCATCCAACCACTTAATTACCTCTTTCTTTACCACTTCCCTAAGGTTCAGGTTCAACCTTCTTTGCGCTTCTCTCGTGGGCTTTGCATCCTCGGTGGTAATGATCTTGTGCATGACAATGGATGGACTAATTCCTTTAAGATCGGCAATCGTCCACCCAATAGCTTCTTTATTCTCCTTCAACACTTCCAACAAAGCTTGCTCTTGAGCCATCTCCAAATTAGAGGCAATAATGACCGGTAATGTGTCATTATCCCCTAGAAAAGCATACTTCAAATGGCTTGGCAAGTCTTTCAGCTCCAACTTTGGTGGCACTTCTAATGAGGGTTTGGTGCTCGAATCAATATCCACTGGCAAACTATCAAACTGGTGGGACCATGGTGGTCGACCCTCCTTCAAAGCTAGCACATCTTGCTTTTCTTCTTCATTCTCCAAATCAACCGCATGTACCTGTTCAGAAAAATTACAAGCACACAGTTCCATTCCGTCTTTCTCATACTCACATGGATTGCATCCCTCAATAACATCTGCCATAAAACATTCTTCAACACCGGAATCATTAGTATTGTTAGTAAAAACATTTAAACGCATTTTCCGGTTTCCAAATGTCATGTCGACCGTGCCAAATCTACAATCAATTACCGCATGTGCGGTGTTCAAAAATGGTCGACCCAATATGACATTTTGTTGTTGTTTTGACTCGGCGGATGAATAATCCAATACCAAAAAGTCAACCGGGTAATAAAATTCATCAATTTTTACAATGACATTTTGAACCATCCCCCGGGGTAACTTATGGGACAAATCGGCTAAAACAACCGTTGTCTCCACCCTAGCTAATGGACCAAAGTCATATTGATCATACAACCCACCCGGTAAAATACTCACCCCGGCTCCAAGGTCTAGCAACGCCTTTGCCATTTGAAAATTACCAACTTGAATATTTATTAATGGCGTGCCCGGATCTTGGAGCTTAGGAGGAAGCTCCCCGTTCAAAACTGCACTCACTTGACCCGTAACATTTACCCGCTTAGGCATTTTTTTCTTTTGTTGCCTCTTTTGTGTACACAATTCTTTCAAAAATTTAGCGTATGCGGGTACTTGTTTTATTGCATCAAGTAAAGGAAGATTTATTTTTACTTGTTTAAACATGTCCCACATTTCTTCTTTTTGGGGACCTCTTGATGCAATAAAATTTTTCTTACCCGGGTCAAGTAGAGCCGATGGAAATGGAACTTGATTCGGCTCATTTTCAATTTTCTCAATCTCACTCGCTTCCGGTTTTTTAACATTTATTTCTTTTTGTAAAACCGGTGAAGCTTCATCATTGTCACTTTCCTCACCCGTGACATCTTCAACCACCCCCTCGACGAAACTTGGTGACAAGTCCGCTTTAAATTCTTTCCCACTTCTTAAAACACTTACATGATTAACATTAACATTGTTACCTCGTGAAGAGCCATGTGACGGATTTACCTGCGTATCGCTAGGAAGTTTACCTTTACCTTTCTTCAACTCCGCCACATCGGTTGCCAATTGACCCATTTGAGTTGTTAATGCTTGAATGCTTTTATCACGAACTTCATCCTTTTGTATTCGTGCTTCATCAAGTTGGTTTCGCCTTTGCATATCTTGTTGCATAGCTTTAAGCATCTCCATGACCTCATTTCCACTTGACGAATCATGACCCGAATTTCGTTGTCCAGTTTGAGCCTGCCCTTGATAGCCACTATTGTATCCGCCTCTATAATTCCCTTGGTTGTATTGTTGACGAGGCACAAAGTTACCTTGAGCAGCTTGAAAATTCGGGTTGGCTTGATTAGAAGCATTCCCATATCTAAAGTTGGGATGATTTCGTAACCCGGGGTGGTAAGTGTTGGAGTTCATGTCATAGTTTCTCCCACCCCCTTGAATAGCATTCACTTCTTCATTTGGTGTTTCTTGCACACCCACTCCACAAACCTCCGCCGTGTGGCCTATCTCTTGGCAAGTGCTGCAAACATTATACAATTGGTTAGTATTTTGCACATTACCTCCCTCAACCGCATGTACCTGTGGTCTTTGAATCACATGTCTTGCCCTTCTTGAAGATTGGGCCTTCCTTTTTGAAGTCACCGCCATTTGCTCTAAATATGCCCAATCATCTTGTTCAAAATTTGTACCAAAAGTACAATTTGTGATGGACATAAGATCCCGTGCATCCTCCGATGTCAAACCTTCATGAAAAGCATTTAACAACTCCCATAGTTGAATACCATGGTGAGGGCAATTTCGTAGCATCATGTTAAACCTCTCAAATGCTTCATGGAACATCTCTCCCGACTGTTGTTGAAAGCTTCTCAACCCCCTCCTTGCATCATTGGTCTTTTGCGAGCTATAGAATTCATCCAAAAAGATTTGTTGCATATCGGCCCATGTGAAAATTGATGCAGATGGTAGAGTATGAAACCATCTCTTTGCTTTATCTTCCAATGAGAATTGAAAAAGTACCAACTTGACATCATCCGGAGTAAATCCTTGGCCCCCAATAGTGTTGCAAATTGAATCATAAGTTTCCAAATGGAAATAAGGCTCTTCCGTTGCTAGCCCCTTGAATTTTGGTAAACTTTGAAGTGCGGTTGTTTTAACTTCAAAAGTTATTCCATTTGCATTTTGTGGAATCACTATGGGTGATGGATTATTAGTGATGATAGGCCGAAAATGTGCCTCAATTCCCCGTACAACATCACGGTGGAGTCTTCTAGGTGCTCCCAATGGCGCTCTTGGTTGACCCATTTGCCCCTGCATTGCACCTTGTGGTGCAAATTGTTGTTGATGTTGATTCGGATGCATAGGTTGTTGTTGGTGATTTGGCCTTTGATGTTGAGCTTGCATATTTGGAGGCCGCATTTGATTGAGTGGCGTGGGATGCTGAAACTGCAATCCTTGTGGTCTAACATGTTGCACACCAACCGGTAGTCTTGACGGGTCTTGATATTGTAAAAGTGGTTGACTTGCTTGACCCGTTTGAGCTTGCGAACCCACATATGCACCTTGTCCTCCATAGTGATAACCCTCTTCATTGTACCCACTAAACTCCTCATCATCATACCCCTCGTCATACACATCTCTTTGAAATCTTGAATTTAGACCACCTTGAAAAGATGAATGGTAAAAACCCGATTGATTAGGTGGTTGATAAGAAGATGTGGTGTGGACAATTGTTGAACCTTGTCCTTGTGGGTGTGGAATTGTAGAAGATGATTGACCCGTAGTTGGAAAAAAATGGGAAAATGGTGGAATGGTACATGATGGATTAAAGTTAAGGTTTGGATCAAATTGGGTGGAACTCGGTTGGGTGGTATGGCTTGGTATTTCAGGATTAGTGGACAAGTTAGGTAATGTGGTGTTGGGTGAAATGTGTGAAGAAGTAGGCATGAATGGTGAGGTCGTTTGACCCGTTGTTGGTATGTGAGAGTCTTGCATTATGTTTCTTGGGGTGAACGGTGAAGTAGGTGAATCAATGACTTTGTTTCTTCGAATCAAAACTCGGTTCTTTCTCAAGGTTCTTTCAATCTCCAGATCAAACAAAAGTGGTGATGACTCGTGAGAGCCCCTAGTATGCATACACTTGATGTACCTGCACACTAAACACAACCCGTGTAAACCCGAAAATAACAAATAAAACTAAAAACTTAACACACGTTGCGCACTACTCCCCGGCAGCGGCGCCAAAATTTGACGTGCTTGTCGTGGTACACGTTAAATTTCCCAATTACAACTAATGTATAGTAGCAAGAAGGTATCGAACACAGGGAGTTTGTGGAAAATGTGTAAATTCTAGTTTTGTTGATTGACTACAATTAAACTACTTAAATAAGAAGTAAACAATTAAGATTTTGAGTGTTTTGATTTTAACTAAAATAACGACTAATTATTGATTCAAACTTAAAAGCGTTTCTTCAAATTATGGAATAATGATCATTCAAGGATCCGGTTTTTCTAAACACATGTGTGAATTTCCACTAGAAAGAGTTACATAGACATAACTCATGTAAAAGCAATTGTTGTGGTAAAAGGGAACAAAGTACTCGGATTATATTAACGCGAGGTTGTTTCCCGATGACCAATTAATCAATAACCAACCCCAATCCTTCCCGTGATATCTCGGTTGTTAGCAACTCCAAGAACGAACGATAAAGACTAAGAATTAGCAAATTAACCAACACACTACAAACAATTGTTCATACACCATAATAATCAAGCAAAGTACCAAATTATTATTCTAGAAATATAAGAAAAACACACACAAGAGTTGTAGAAAAAACTTCACCACGAATGATCACCAATTGTTTAGCCTCGCATGACTTGGTGAATCATTATCATCTTCAAGCAATTGTTCATAATGATTACAAACATCAAAACAATGATTAGACAATGTTCTCTAATGATTTCTTGCAGCCAAAATCGCCAAAATGTGATAAGAAACGTTTTAAGTGGAAGTGTAATGCTAAGTCTCCCATAATGGCCCTTTTAAAGAAGGAGTTACATGTTTTCTGTAGGTCTACCGTACCCCTACTGTCCCACCGTAGGGGTACGGTGGTCTTCAAATCCTGACTGTGGTTCAAGACTGCCCTACGGTGGAAAAACATGGCCTGAGGCCACCGTAGGCCTACGCTCCCACCGTAGGGGTACGGTGGGCTTGGGCCAAAATTCCAAATTTCTTTTGTTTTGTTCCATCTTGTTCCAATGCCTTCCGGTCCATTTCCAAAGCCCGTTTTCCGTCATTTTGGCTCCTTTATCATACCTGCATCCATAATACTCGTAGTCACCCAACTTCAAGCAATATCATGATTAAATGTGATTAATATAGGTGTTTTAACAATATAAAGGGTTGTTCCTTGAACCACCCGTCAACTATCTATATATACACAAGCAAACTCATCCATTTTTAACATAAATCGCAAAATGGCATTTAGTGATCACCATTATATCCTTGTCTTTTCACTTTGCATTCTATACTTACGATCCGCCCAAGCCCAATTACTATGTAATGAAAACTCAAATGCCCCCACCACTGAAACTACCAAAAGCATCAATTCAGATCTAATAAAATTGGTCCAAGACACCCCTAAATCAGGCTATAGTGTCACCGCATTCGGTTCAGGTCAAGCCCGCGTGTTCGGTCTAGGCCAATGCCGAGGAGATGTGACCCTCGAAGAGTGCTCAACATGCATCCAAAACATCGCGAAAGAAATTAAAACGGCTTGTCCAAATCGAGCCGATGCTAGGCTTTAGGACGACCGTTGCTACATTAGGTACAGCACCAGAATCTTCTTTGGGCAAGTTAACATTTGGGTATGGGACATACTTCCTTAATCCTAACAATGTAACGAACCCAAAACCCTTTAATGAAGCTCTCACGAAACTTATTGATCAAACTAATAATTTAGAGAGTGGGCCACAAGGCAAAGGTGTCAGGATTGGCGAGACACACATCACGACGAGCTGAATGTGTTTGGCTTTAAAAAAAAAGTTTGTTTCTAAAAATACTATATATAAATAAAAACATTACATAATTAAACCTATTAAATTAAATAAAAACATTACATAATCTTAACTTACTTATTAACATTAGATAATTAAACCTAAATTTCTTCTACGGAGAATAGTTGTCCCAATCCTCTAATGTGTACTCCGACGAGGACATAAAACGATCGCTATCACGACCGTCCGACCTAGCATCTGTGCGGATGCAGCCATAGTCAAGTCTTGTAATATAGTATGGTTCATCATCCATACTCATAACTGCTTCGTAATCCTCCACATTTGGCTCTGGAGCAGGAGGGTTTGGGTTGGGTTGGGTTGGGGAGGAGGTTGGGTCTCCACCAGTCGTAGCTGCCCCCCTCCCATGACAGCCATACTATAGTCTAAAGCCCAGATATATTCCTCATATGTGAGAGGAGCATCTAGATTTGGGAGAGTGTAACCTGGTAAAGGAGGAATTGTTGTCACTCGATGAGATGACTGTGGTTGAGTTTGGGGAGGAGGAGTAGTGTATACTGTAGGGGTAGGAGTGTATAGTATAGGAGGATGAGATGACAGTGGTTGAGGTTGGGGAGGAGGAGAGGACAGTGGTTGAGATCGTCGTCGTCGGCGAGAGTATCGCCTGAGATTTGAAGGACTGGCTGAATCGGTATGATAACCACCACACATATCTTTGTGTGTGTAGATTGAATTGTGAGATTAAATTATAAATGACTATGAGTGTTCTGTCTTCTATTTATAGACTTAGAAAAGTAAGCGTTTGAAAAGTAGCCGTTTGAATAATATTTTTTTAATTATTAAATAATTTTTTTAAATATTTAAATAATGTTTTCTGTAAATAATTAAATATTTTTTATTTATTAATTTTATTAATTTTATTAAATTTTTTTAATATATTTTTTAATTTTATAAAAAAAAAGTTAGTGATAAATGTGATGGAATGTAAACACTGTCACATGGGTTTAGTGATTAAATGTGATGAAATAAGATGGCATAAAATGATTGGATATGATAGTGTGATGGGTGTGATGAGGTGATGACCACCCAATCCACCCTTAAAAAAAAAATTGCTCTTAAAATAATCATATAATCCCAATAACTTTTACATTTCTACGTATTACCATCTTAAGAGTCAACCAATCCCAAACTAAGGTTGCTACAGGTCCCATCCATGGCCTGAAACAACTTTACTATTAAGGGGGAGGGGCACTATCCGTAGGTGTTTTCAACTTCACTAATTTCAACCAATCCTATATTGCCACTGTTAGGTATCAGTCGGCGTAGCGGAATCATCACACACACACAAACGATTAAACATGCAAACGAGAAAATAATAAACATGACACAAGAATTTTACGTGGTTCGGTCCCAGTGGGGAACCTATGTCCACGGGCTGCAACTAGGGTATTTCATTAAGCTCAAGGCACACACTTACAATTACAATAACTAGGTTTATATAAAACATGATTAGGGTTTCTAACTTTGGGAACAAGAAACCAAAACAGGCCTCCATCCCAAACCAGGCCCAAGGCCTTCACAACCTAACAACCACATCACTTTACTGATTTATTTCACTGAAACAGTTTTTTAAAGGCAGCACTTCACTGATTCATTTCAGTGAAATGTTTTTTTTTCTATTTTTTTAAATAACATTAATTAATCCATATTAATTTAAATGTATTTGAAAAAAAAAATCTATTTTTTTAATAAAACATTATTTAATCCATATTAGTTTAAATGTATTTGAAAATAAAAATTCTATTTTTTTAATAAATATTATTTATATCATACACTACTTGGCCAATCAATCATTTCCCTTTATCTATTTATTTATTTCCCCACACACATTACACCTAGCTATACATATATCTATGTCAATCTACTTTTTCACCTTCTTCATATTTTTATTTGCACAGAACGTAAAAAGAAAAAAAAGGAAAGCCTGCTCAACTTAAAAGAATACAGAGAGGGAGAGAAGAAATTAAATAATATAGAGAGATAGAAGAGAGAGATTATAATGAAATAATAATTTATTTAAATTTACGGGTTCAAATCCGTTAGAATCAGCAAAAGCTTCACGGAACCCCTACGAGCACTACTGGCAGCGATGTTACCGTGCTGGTAGTGGGGTACCCGAGACCAAATCTGGTGATGCCTCGTCCCCCCTTAAAAACACGTTAAGTTGATGAAGCTCGATGTGATATCTGACATATTCAGATTACTTAGACTATAGGGTGTGGAGGAGGCTCATCATCCATGATGGTCCTCCACCTCAGATGCCACATCAGCGTGGGGTAGCAGCATCATGGTGATGATGGTCCAAGGATGTGGTAGGAGCATCATCCCTCTCTTTAAAAAAAATAAAATAAAATAAAATAAAAACACCAGTCAAGAGGGACGTCATACCCGGCAAGAACCGGTCCGGCATAGGCATGCTGGCCCTATGCCGGCTCCACACCGTAAAGCCTTGTAAACTAACACAAACACTTTATCTTTATTAATTATCCATGCATTACACTTAATTAAAATTAATTAGGTACACAAACCATCATGTAATGATAACTGGGTTTATTTTGCGCGCTAAGCGGCATAACTAACTATCTGTCTATCATACTATAATTCAGATTACCTCAATGGTCATCATATGCTCCATACAAAGGGATTTTGATGCATAGGAATCGTAATAAGGAGGCTGCCAAGATTACTCAAGGGATTTTGATGGTCACTATATGGGTTATTTGGAATGTGCGAAATGAAAAGATTTTTAGAGGTACAGAGCCTATAGTTTCAGATCTTATAGACAAAGTAAACTCTTTATCTTTCCTTTGGTTAAAGGCTAGGTCTAAGCATAAGAAATTAGTTTGGAAGGACTGGGCTTTGTACCCCTTGTATATGTTGTAAGGTTGTTTTTGCTTCGCTCCTTGCTTTGAGGACCGTTAGCAGTTTTTAATGAAGTTTAACTTTCAAAAAAAAAAATATGCACCATACAAAGATGTAGTGACAATTGAAAAAACTTCAAGTGAAAGACTATTAACATGAAAGCCTCAAGTGACAATTCGCTTTCACTGTCAAATGTCTTGCGAAAACAAACGTGCCCAAAAACTCATGTAAAGTCTGAAAACTAAAATAGATAAATGTCATAAAATGCTTTAAAACAATCAGACTCCATGATGCATGCCCTAAAATGTGTCATACCTAGCGACCCACAAAAGCATGCTAAAGTGTGTCAACATAAAGTCGATAAGTTCATGTTCAAGTAACTGCAAAACATAGTAAACTACAGCAGTTCTAAATAGATGTCATGGGTAGATAACCCACTATTAAGCAACTAAACGCAAAATACCAAAAACTGACTAAGTTATGCGTGTGCCTTCCACCATTTTCTATCAACAATGGCGATAAGAAAAGGTTAGAAGTTCACTCTCGGCTCCCAGCACGGTGTGAGGTTTGTCGAAACCTAACAACACTATCAACTAATACCATATTGGGATAGAGGTAAGGACTTTCAAGATAAGGGTTATTTAGTTAACTACAGACTTGAACTTAAACTAAAGTTCTTAAAGTTAACAAGATTCCTCCAATGAATATAAGTAGTTCCTCTCAAGATAAAAGTGGTCCCTCATGAGATGCATGCTTTTAGAAAAGTAGTGAAACTCGCCCTTGATTGTGTGCTAACAGATAATACCAAAAGTGTAGGTAAGAGCTTTTCCTTCTACTAGTAACCTAACATACAACAATCTATGAGTGTTCGTCTAAGTTTAGTGTTTGTCCAAATTGACCCATTGTATCCAAACAATGACCTAGCTTGAGTTTATGAAAACTGTTTGACCAAGTTTGACTGAGTTTAATCCATTGAGCCGTTAATGACCCGTTTGGTGTTTTATGTTTGTTCATGTTGGAATATCGTAGAATCACAAGTGACACCAAAACATGCAATTCCTAATAACCTAGCATGTTAACCAATCACATAACAGGTTAGCTTTAGCAATTGTCACAAGTTGGGGTTTTAAGCATACAACCTATGTCTAGTGTGTCAATAACCCCATCAAGGCATACAGCTCAACACATATAGCCTACAACTCATACAAAATGCAAATTTCCATTTATAGAAACCTATGAACTTAAAGAACACATTACATGCATAAGGTTTTTCCCTTTATCAAGGAGTGATTGTTGGTCTCATCCCTAAAGTCCACCAAAACTCCCTTGCACCCAAAATTATAATTACGTGTGCACCCGTATGGATAATTTGTGATGCATAGTTGCCCAGTGCCCTTTAGTTCGGAGATGTTGATCAAGAAACAAAGGATTCACACAACAAAACAGATCAGAATAGGTTCGACTTGACAACCCAGAACAACATGAAAACTTCCACTCAAACGCTAGAGTCCTTCCAATCATCCTATCTATTGGTAAGTGGGAACGTCGTCACAAACCACAACGCTCTCCCACGTATTGGCACGGGTGATCGGTGCATGAATGCGGATTGTAGGAAAAAGACGGTTATCAACTTCCTCTTTCAACCTTCTAAGTTAATCTTTCAAAGCATCTGATTAACGATAAACAAATGGAACAGTGGTATTGTCTTTGATGTTGTACTATTCGGGATAATCTTCATGAGAAATGTCTTCTATTTCAATCTCATCAAAGTTGTTCACATATGCATCATGTGAATGTTTTCCTGGTTCGATAACTGGAAGGTCTGGGATCTCTTTCATGTTATCAAATGTGATTCTAGCTTACCGAGTAATGTGCCGAGAATTGCACACGTTTTACACACAAATTTTCAACCATTTTCCACCCAAAATCATGCTTTTATCTTAGTTTAATTATGATTGATCTTTCTTTGTTGATAATTGCAGGTTTTGAGGTCGAGGAGTTAAAAGAGGAGAAAAACGGCACAAAATGCAAGGAATTGAAGACTTAGGGAGCTTATTCAGATACAGCACGACCATGCTTAGGCCTTGCACGGCCTTGCAACTGTCCCGATCAACAAGTCAACATTTCCAAGTCAGTGTGAAGCAAAAAGTCAATTGCAACAACATGCACAGGCGTGCCCACCATGGTGCACAGTCGTGCTCAAGTCAACGCGTATCCAGAAATGTTCCGGAACAGACCAAACTGACAAAACGGTTGCACGAACGGAGGTGCGTGGGCGTACCCATAAAGTGGCACAGGCATGCCAGACAGGATATGCACGCAAGGACTCTGCAACAGTACTAGGTGTCATGCACATGTGTGCTCATGCTAGAAGTCCTATAAATAGAGAGCTCCACTCCTCACTTTGGCATCCCTTAACCCATCAAATCGTCCACCTTCTATATGAAGTTTAAGCCATCTTTGGGACTTGTAGGTGTCCTTGGGAGCTTGGGATCACTCCATAAATACCACATTCGAGAGAGAAACAACCCGAAATCACCCAAAACCACTAGAATTCTCTATACAATCCTCACCATGTTTTGTACACAAAACCATCCTTTTGAACTTGTTGTATCAACCATGCTAGGCTTGATTTCTCTCAGTGTTGCTCGGTTGATGATGGAACTTGGTATGAAATAAATAGTTTATTTTTGTTTAAAGTAGGGTTGTGTGTTCTTAATATTTTTTTCTACTATTTCTTTGTTTGACGAGTTAACTAATTAATCATCTAGTCCTCCATCAGGAACCTTGAGATATAAATGGGTGTAATGGACAAGTCACTCCTAGAAAGGCCCACCGAAAGTCTTCCAAGCAACACTAAAAGCAACCCAAAGGCAAATGTGAGTGCCATAACTCTTCGTAGCAACCGAGTTTATCCCGAACCAGCCATGCCTACTAACGAAGAAGTTATACCACCCATCCCACCGAAAAATGAACCTACACCAACCATAACCGTTCCCAATGTTGTTGCACCATAATAAAATCGACCGCCAGTTCACCACCGTCGGTTAATGAAGGCCCTGTGACCGACCAGAATCCTCCAAGTGCTCCATCGCAAGAACCACCATAAAAACGATACGGAAAGAATATCGGCCTAACATATCTTACCTGGTTATTTGATGAAATAGAAGTCGGACGAGCAGTACCAGAAGTTCAACGAACTCTTAAGTCAAATCCACGTCAACTTACCTTTCATAGAAGTCATCCAACAAATGCCTAAGTATGTAAATTCTTGAAGGACTTCTTGAGCAACAAAAGGAACCTTGAAGTAGCAATCAAGGGTAACGCATTGGAGTGCGCGACACTACTCCAACAAAGCATCCCGCCGAAGCTGACCGATCCAGGGAAGTTTTCTTTACATTGCTCTATAGGTAACTTGCCGATAAATTATGCCTTAGCTGATCTTGGTGCGAGTGTGAACGCTATGCCCGCTACGATTGAGTTGGCGGATGGTACCATAATGAAACCCGAAGGAATTGTCGAAAACCTGTTTATTAAGATAGGAAAATTCGTTTTCCCATTGACTTTGTCATCCTCAACATGGGCGAGAGTAACGTTCCAATTATTCTCGGTCGACCGTTCTTAGCCGCCGCTCAGGCTACCATAGATATGCGTGAAGGAGTTCTTACGCTTCGGGTTGGGAACTACAAGTTGCACTACACCACCGGCGGAAAATAATATGTGTCCAACGATCCGCTCGACTTGGCTAACTTTATTGATAAACAATTAGTTTATCAATTAAAGAAAATGAAGGATGCTATACTGACGCCACCAAATGAATCTTCAGTGGGCTTCACAACACTAAGTGGATCGATGAGTATTGGGACAACCTTCAGAAGGGTAGATGGGAAAAAGAAGCAGAGGGAAGAAAAACACCACCAGTGGCCCGGAAGCCAGGAAGGAAAACATACTATCTGTATTCGAAATTAAAGGTCAGAAAAACAGAGTATTATAAATGGGATGATAAATCAGTCGAAATGATATGTATTATGAGTAAAACCGCAAGTATTCATTATTTGTCAGAAGCATTCGATTTTGATTCTAGAAGAAGAATTAAATATAAAAAATGGGTTATAAAAAGTTCCAGGCGAAGAAGAAGATGACTATGCTAACAGGGATCATTAAATGCACTCTTTATATAATAATTTATTATTGAACGCACTCATTATATAATAATTTATTTTTGGACGCACGTTTTTTTCACAATTGTTTGTTAATTTTTGCAGAGAATTTTTTGTCCAAAACATATTTTGGACGCACTCATTATATAATAATTTATTTTTGGACGCACGTTTAAATATTTTGGATACACTCATATTTTTTGGACGCATGTTTAAAAAATTTTGGACGCACTCACTTTTTCATATTTTTATTTTGGACACACTAATTCATGCTTTTTAACTAAAGTATAGCAACTCAATTATGAACCCACATATGTATGGACGCACTCATTCTTTTAAATATTTTAGGTCCAAAACTATGGTTGGGTCTTTTAAATTTTGGACGCACTCACTTTTGCAAATTATTATTTTAGACACACTAATTCATGTTTCTTAAATAAAGTATAGCAACTCAATTATGACCCAACATATGTATGGACGCACTCACTTTTCCATTCTATTTTATTGGCAAATTATTTGGCGTTTATAATGCTTTATTTCTCTTCAGTATCATGCTCTGTTTTTTTTTATAAACTAATTAATCTAAGGATGTGAATGTAAATATGTATTTTACAAAGAAATATATATAAGAATAATTATGGGTTAAATATATGTATAAGTACTTTCCTAGGTGTCGAAAATTATCATGTGAGAAATTAACACAAAATAATCTTGGAGCATTATGTATTAAAATTAAAATTAAGTATAATTATTATTTTAGGTATACGAGATGTGGAACATGCTTACGGAAAATAATATATACTTAATAGGAAAATTAAATCTCGTTTGACAAGATCCTAGTATAGTTATCTATATGGGAGGATAAATATATGGTAAAGTGAATCAAGTCGGAGATAATAAATGATATGATGGTGAGGTAACTTAAATCAAATCTTGATTGACAAGATCCTAGTATATTTATCTAAATGGGAAGATAAATATATAGTAAAGTGAGTCGAGTCCGAAATAGAGTTGGAATACTAGTTCGTGTAAGCAAGTGTATATATATGGTTAATACATACATATTTGTAAACCTAAAGATCTTGAAGTTTGACAAATCGTGCAGTGATCGGGGTGGTTCGTGGCGACGAAGTCGACTAAGTTGGGAATTAATAATAAATCGTTAAAACACATACGTTAAGTGCATTGTTGACGTGATTTTCACGGCCCCCTCTTTTTTTTAACTATTTTATAAAATTTTGAGGAATGATGTGTTTCTTTAAATTGTGTTGTAACGTATAGAATTCTTGAAAGGTAATGAGATGGGCAAATGGGTAACTGGAAACCACTCGGGGTAGGTCCTAGCTCGTTTACCGTAACTATTAATTTATGGATAGGAAACCAAAATGAATATTGGGATTGTACTACTGGTGCTTGACGAGGCTCATCCTCAATCGACAGTGTCAGTTGTAGTTGTGACTTCCAATAAACAACTCACTGGGCAAGGATGGAGCTATCGTCATTTAAGGAGATTCGTGACTCCTTTATACAAGGTATACTTATTTCTTATTTCGATTACCTGTACTGATTTGATGAGATGTGAAATTAAAACATGTGAACTCACAAATATTGTATATACTGACGTCTTTTTAAACATATCATTCAGGTACTACAGTGGATGACTTTTCTAAACAAATGTGTTTGTTCTAGGGTTAGCTGTGAAACCTTTCTTTTCGTCACGCCACATGTTTCCGCCGTTGACGTGTTGTGATAATGGCAACTTGAAAATTTAGGTGGTGAAACAACTTGGAGCTGGCTGTGTTCCCCGTTTGAAGGAAGTAAATGACGCTCTTTTATTTAAATGGAGTATTAGATTTCGTAATGAATCTAATAGCCTATGGAGAAAGGTTATCATTGTTGTCCATAAATCTCAGAATTCTATTTATTCTCTGCCATACAATAATCAAATTAGGGGTTGTTTGAAGAATATTGTTCAATCGAATGACGGGATTATGATTCTTAATCGCCCGATAAGATTCAACATTACGGCTGATGTGGGAAATGGTTCAGAGATCAGATTTTGGCATGATCTTTGGCTGGGCGATAGTCCTCTATGTTTAAAGTGGCCGAATTTATACGCGTGTGAGACGAAGAAGTAATGTTGGGCAGCGGGATCGGTTGAGGTTTGAAGATCGGCATGTTTCTCTCCATCATTTTTTCCCAGGTCCGTTATCTCTCGCTGCAGCCCAGGAACTTGTGGATATGGCTGGTGGTTTGTCCAGCATTCGTATTAATTTCGACAAGGACAAATGGTCATGGATGGGCACAAGTATCAGGTCATGTAATGTTAAAATTATTAAAAAGATGATGTAGCAGAATCGATTAACAGCAGGGGAGTTCTTTACTCTCTCTTGGGTGAGCCGGGTCCCTCTATGCGAATGGGGGAGGAAACAACCCTACACTTTTTCTCTAGTTGTGTCCTTGCCCAAGAAGTTTGGTCGGCTATTGAGCGTTGGTGTGGCATTCCTCTTATTTTGGCTTTCAGTGTTAGAGATCTTTTGGAATTACATAAAGAGGAGAAAGGGAGCAAGTGGAAAAAAAAGAATCATCCAAGGTATTATGATAGTGGCGATTTGGTGTATATGGTTAGCGCGTAACGACAAGATCTTCAACAACAAAGCTGTTCAAGGCAGGTGTGTCATCTCTAATGTTAAAAGTCTCTCATTTTTTTGGCTTAGTAATAAGTCATCTTTCAAGAATTTGTCTTAGGTAGAATAGCAGAAATTTCCTATGTATATGTTGTAATTTGGTTTGGCAGTCCTCTTTTTGAGGACTTGTCGGTTTTTGGTTGAATGAAAGCGAATTTCCAAAAAAAAAATATGTCAACCATCATATTTAACAAAAAGTAAAAATATTGACTTTTAGTATCTTCAAATGTCAGCTCATTCAAAATTCAGTTTAAACTGTTTTCATTTTCATCATTATTACTAAGCATATAAACCTTATTTAATGCACAAGTTATACATTAGTTTGTTTGTTATTATCAAGGGATGATTTATATATTATATTTTTTCAGGGTTCACATTATATAAAAAAACAAGTAAAAAAGCAGCATACTCTCTCTTTTTTTTTGTTTCATAACAAGATCTAAGATCTCTCAAATGAAACGGTGCTTCTTTAATGCTGGTCATACCATGTTTGTTTCTATTATACAAAGTCAAAGAGGTGGTTCCACAAGATCTGCAATGTAGGTCTACAACAAAATAGGGTTTATGCAAATGATGGTTTTCTAGGGCTTATTGGGTGGTGCTAGGAGTTGTGGCTATTGTAGTTCTGATGATGGTGTCAAAGTGGTGGTGTGACGTTGGTGTGTTGATGGCGTCATGGTGCTGGTATGATGTTGGAAGTTACTGTAAAGGTCAACTTTCATTAATTAATTGTTATGTTTCTACAGTGATCTGCACTCTGCAAACACACCAATGTGTGATTCTTCATATACTATTAACTTCTTTTGAATGACCTCGGTTTAGGGTTCGATGGTTGTAACATCCCATTTTTGTTATATATATAAAATGTGTTGTTCATATTTATGAGCTAATGAGACGGGTTATTGGTCGATACAACAAATCATTGACATATAAGATGGGTACTCGTGTATTTAAAATTAGTTAACGAGTAAGTGACGGATAGCATGGTTATTTGAGATGTGAGATTTAGGCGATTAATTACTATTATAGGAGACCGTTTCGTAATCTATCTATATATATAAAAGAAAACGTATATGCTGACGTGGCGTGCAACGGAAGCCTCAACCTCCTCTTAAGAGTGCCACGTGGCATCATAATTAAAAGATTTTAGTGTTTTTGAACTATTTCCTTTTTTAATTAAAAAAAAAGATAAACATAAAACCCTAAATTAAATTGAGTTATTTTAGGAAAAAAAAAATTTAAAAATAAAATTAAAATTTTCTCTCTCATATTTCCTCCCATAATTTTTAAACGTTAATATCTTTTATATACGGGGTTTTTTAAAGAAAAAAATTACACCAAATTAACGAGCGTTTTATTATCTTTCCAACGAGTACCATAGTCCTATATAAAAAACGGAGAAAAATCGACTATTTTTTGTGGGGTTTCGCTCATACAGGAAAAAAACACACAAAGTGTTCATATTATTCATTAATCATGTTTTTTTCTTTTAAACCAGGTTCTTATCTACGATGTTGAAAATCAGCCTAATCGCCATGTTATCATTGGAATTTTACTAGGTATACTTCATCAAGAGAAGTTAGGAGAAAGAATCGCGCAACACTGCAACACATGATGTCACCTTATAACAAGGTTATTTTTTTATTTATTTAATTACAAGAGTAATAATTATTACTATTAGTATTAGTATTATTAGAATGGTTATATTTTCAACCCCGGGACGCTCCGGGGAAGAATTGATAGTTGCTGACGTGACGTTCAATGGTGGCCTCAACCATCTCTTGATTATGCCACGTGGCATAATGAGATGCAATGATTACAACTTCCAACTTAAGTGTTTGTTTAGTTGATTAGGTTAGGAATTATAACAGCCATTAGAATGTGAGAAATTAAATAGATGTGATGAGTTTTTTAATAATTGCAGCTTACATAAGTGATTCTTTAGATAATTGCTGATTAGGTTTTAAATTAGGGAATATGAGTTATTACTGATTAGAATACTATGAACATGCAATGATTGAGAGATTTTGTGGTTAGTTAACTGGAGCCATTTGCAATAGGTTATCACGTAAAATTAGATTTTTCAACCCTGAGACCCTCCCGGGGTAATCAGCTAGTAATATAATAAGGATAAAATTATATTTCAATTTTTTGGAAAGAAGTTATCGTAGAAGGCAAGCAGGTAGCCTGCTCACCTTGTCCCACATCGAAGATTGTAGCAAAGCAAGCAGGCAAGCACGACACATAAGTCCCACATCGATGCTTTAATAAAATGGACTCTTTTCCTTGGCTTATAAATAGCAATACAGGTGTTCCATTTAGATTATAAGTTTTATCGGGAACACTCTAGTATAAGAAGATCCCGAGCCTACTGTAACACCCCAACCGATGGCGGAAACATCGGGATGTCACGTATTGATAATTGTTCAGTAGCTCATGGTGAATAATAAATTTCGTTAAATGATTTAAATAAATTACATACAATTGTTCTAAGAATTTGTACATCACAAGATGAAAAATACTAGCTACGCATCTTCAGGCATTAACTCAAATCTTCATGCAAGTATAACCTGAAACATGTTAAGTTTGAAAATATTTTAGGTCAACAAAAGTTGGTGAGAATGCATAGGTTTTTGAATTTAATGGATAACAATAGTTTGTACAACAATCACAGTTGTATAATGATAGAGTATGAGTCCGACATGTAACAATGTGTAACGACCCTGCCTGACGTGGCCGGGCCGTCGGGTCGGGTGATCGGAGCTACGCAGCGGAATTCGGATAATAACAGTCTTTAGTCTTCCAGGATCTACGTCATCATTTCCGTTGGGTTACCTGAACACATGTCAAAAATAGTTTCTGTCAACATAAAGTTGGTGAGGTAGTGTATTTTATAAAGTGAATGGCCAGTTCGTTTATTGAAAATTCTTTTATATAAAACATTCTTTTATAAACTCTTTCATAAACATTCTTTTATAAACATGCTTTACATTTGTAATTCTGAAGGGGAGAGTATACTTCTATATAACCAGATCTATTATACATCCATTCAATCATATCCCAATTCTATCATGTGCCATTCCTTAACGATGGTACCACTCTGATTGTGATGAATACCCGTTCCGACTTCCCGTCGGATTTGTTACGGGATTGGCCCTCTACTTGGACAAAGGTTCTTGCCCTCTAGTCGGTGCAAGAAAGGAAATGGCGGATACCGTCCAGTACTGTCCTCGTTGTTTCTATGTCCCCATTTCTATTATATTACTTTATAAATTCTATTAATAATCGTTTATTGTAAAGCAATTCTGGTTTTAACAAATGACATGTATTCCCCCAAAAACACTTAATAAAACAGTAAAAGTGGGGAGTTCACGATACTCACCGATTTGCATTATATCTTCAGCAAATCTTCTTATTACAATTATATGTTCTATATATATGGATACGTTTTACGCATAAGACTTGTTAGATTGTAATACTTAGGATATATATCATATATATAATTTATATATATATATAGAATCTGATATATATTAGATAGTCCTAAACTCGGGGTTTGGTCTTCCTAGGCAAAAAGAAATAAAGCTGGCCATTACAGCTTGGCACGCGAACCTAAAAGAACTCTAGACACTTCTAAACCCGAGTCTAGTATATCATTTTATATATCGAATCTTGTATATATAAACATATATATTTTATATATGTTTATTATTCTCTTATTATTATTATCAAGTCCGTACGTTATTCGTATTATAAATATAATTCTTATAATTATAATAATCCTCGTCTAGTCCTTGGAACGAGTTCTATTCCGGATGTTGACCGAGTCACTGAGTCGACTCGGTAACGACTCTAATTCTTCGATATGGTTAACGGTACCTCGCAATCAACATGATCATATATTAATAACTTATTATTAATCAAATCATATTAACCAATTAACCAAATGGAGATATTCTTACCCAATTAATAACCGGACACTCTCCGGTTTATTATCGGAACATAATCGAAGGTTAACCGGAAGGTTATATCAAACCGGGTATCGGACCCGTCTTTCGTATTTGGTACCTATAACAATTAACATAACAACATGTTAATAATTATAATTAATGGTACTTGTTTATAACTAAAACACAATCACTTCACATAAGGAAAACCCGATCAGTTCTGATGCAAAATAATTGAAAGGCTTGCAATTGGTTATCAAGAACCGCTCAACCAAAAAGGATGGTTTATCGGGTGTTATCCGAATCAGAGAGGAACAGAGGGTTGGTCGGACGGTTTATGGAGACATGATAACAGTCGCCTGATGACAGTCACCGGAACTGGTGACTGTCCGTTTGACAGATCCAACTGACGGTTGGTTCACGGAGTTCGGTTCGACAGTGGTTCGGGTGTTTATCGGGGTTAACAGAAGCCAGATAAGGAGGGGTTTCTTACCGGAGAAGAAAGGGTAGCGGCCAGGAAGAAGACACGGCGTCCGGAGGTTGGTGGCCGGAAACGAAGACAGCGGCAGGGTGGCTGGAGCACAGAGGCAGCAGCGCTGCCATGGCTCTCAGGCCCCTCGCGGCTATCGTGCGGGTTGTAATCTTTCCGGAGAGGAGAAGAAGGGGTGGCCCGGCGGCGGTTCCGGCGGCCGAAGGAAGGATGGTCCGGTTGGCTTCATCTTCTTTCTTGTGTGGGTGAGTGAAAATATACAGACAAGAGAGAGAGAGTAGCGAGAATGGAGAGGCAGAGAGGGGTTGGTTAAATAGATAAATAAAATAGAGGGGTGTTTGGCCACAGGGATAATAACTGGAACGCGGGTACTTGGCAACGAGTATAAATACTAAATAAAAACGTTTAACGGCGTTTTAATTAGCAGGAAAAGAGCGTTTAACCGGGATAATAATAATCCAATAATTATTATTTCTATATTTGGTTAAACCGGTTAGCCGCGAGATTCGAGCTTGACTATTTTATTCCACAATCGGGTGGTTGGGTCCGACCCGACCCGTTTAGGAGACCCGTAACACGTCGGGGTGTTACAATTCTCCCCCCCTTAGGAAATTTCGTCCCCGAAATTTGAGTGATCTTGTCTTTTACATCCTTAATCTATAAAGATGTTACAATTAGAACCAAGATACTTGTCAATGGGACATGATCAGTTTTCGTGGGTTGTGGTTAACTCGATTTTATATCAATCCAAAATTATAACTTATTAGAAATGTCAATCCGTAAGACTACATCTTGATCAGATTTCTAATTATGTTTTAACCTTTCTTGCTATAGTCATATTAATTCAGATATATGGACTATCTGTATTTTCCTGGTATGACTATTAAAGGTTCTAGATATAGATTGATATTTTCTATATAAAGACTTTGAGATTCTAATCGTTTTTCTTCTGAAAGATTTATAAACTTTCAGTAAACATTTCTAGAGTCTCAAATCGATACAATATTCCCCTCATTTAATATTCGGTTCCAATTACAAGGATGGATTCTATTTAGTTCTCAGGAGATAGATACGGAAGTCCCATCATTATAATGACTTGAATAGGATCCGAGCTACTACCTCCCTTATTCGAACGTTAGAATTTATCATCACTGTAATTCCGATTTTTAATGAGTAGGAATATTTTCTGGGTATTCTCAGATTATTAAACGTATCTTATCCGATTTTTAAAGGTACCGGAAAAGACTAATTCATTGATGATTGAGATTTCTCTCAAATCATCTATAATAATCTTTCTGACTATTTCATTGATGATTAACTGCATTGTATCTGATACATATTATTTGACCTTTCTCATTGTATTATCGTGAATGAGGTCTTTCACAATTCTACAGTCAATATATGTAAATTTATCTTTATAATCTCGGAATCTACTGGTAACAGTCGTTGTTACGATTCTTTGATTTAAGATTCTTATAGCAATATATCAATTGTTCTTTCTCAAAAACATGATTATCATTCGGGATTATTCTGCTTATTGTATTAATTATTTCTATAAATTCTTTCTTAATTCTATTTCGGGATTCGTTGACTCTCTTGATAAAAATATTCTATAATTACTTTTCGTAAAATATTCTTTATAAATTTCTAGTCGTTCTTCTTACGACTTATATTCTTTTCTGTTAATTTCTTTCTATATATATATTTATTGATTTCTGTTGGCATATCGGATGCCTTCTGATAATAATTGGCATTTCGCTTGCCTTCTCGTGTTATCTGGCATTTTCAATGCCTTATTTATTATTATTCAGACATATCGGATGTCTTTCTAGATTATAATTCTTTTCATTGTCAATTTATATTTTCTTATATCCAAGAGAATTCTGATAATTATTTATAGTAGACACTATAAATATGTCATTTCTATAATATACATTTTGCTTGGAATAATTATTTCTTATATATAAATTCGATTAAATTCTATATTATTGGTGTCTGGAAACACATTCCGATAGACTTATATATATAGGCAATATATCGTATTTTCTTAATCCAACTTATTATAAGCAGAGCTTATTTCGTCGAGATATTCATATAGATAATTCTTGCCAAAACAGTGATATCTCAAATTATCTCTCACGACCTTTAATTCGGGACAGGAAATTCGTCATTCCTTGGCCGGAGAGTTTCACTGGAAAAATGAGCATAATTCTTATTCATTTTTCGTTTTTACTTACTCATACCTTGTGAATCTCTACGTGATTCCGCTTGGTATTATTCTTGACGTATTTGATATCAATTATTTTGTTTTGATAATTCGTTGGATTCTACCGTTTCCGGTTTCTGAATCCATATAAATTTATATCTGTTATATTTTAAAGATTTAACAATTCTTTCATCACTTCTTATTTATGAATTTCAACTTGGTAATACTTAACCGTTTTACCAATTTGATTGTACAATAACTCACGCGAGTTTTTATACAGAAGTGACTGAGAAGATTCTTTCATAGTGTCAAATATTCTTACAAGAAATTCCTGTGACTTGGCGGCAATGTCCGGATATACCTTCTGTAAGGGTCCAGATATCATTTGCCCCGGGAACATGCACTATCTTTGGTTGGCAATTAAAATCAATAAATTGATTTCTATAATTCGCATATTTTAACCAATCGATGGTTTATATTCTGCAAATATTTTCTTAGTTGTATTCACGAAGGAATTTCAACTAGATTGCCAGTTTTGTGGTCGTATTCTCCACATACGATATGCTGATAGTTCGGATCATATTTCTTATCTTTATTATTTCTTTTAATATGTTCGTTACACAGACAAACCGTGATCTTGATAAATTCCTACTCGAATGTTCCTGTGCCTGTGGTGTTCATAATTATGTCGCGATCATAATTACTATTCCACCTCACCTAACATTCCAGTATTCGTTTATTTTAATCACAATAGGTATGTGTCCCTTACATATTATTTCGATATTCTGTTCTTTATTTTCTCTTAGATTCGAAATTATATATTCTGGAAGGAAACACATTGATATAAGTCTAACGAAGTAGACTGTCAATCGTTCAAGAACTTGATTCATGTCATAACCAATCCAATCTTGCTTAATATCTTTGACTTATTCGAGTCGTGGAATCAAGATGGTAGTTTTATTTCTGTATAATCGAGCGAATAGGAATTCGATTTCTTTAGATAGAGTCCAATTAGTTTCATCGCATGAATTTGAAATAATAATATTTCCGTTCGGAATATTATTTAACTTCGGGAAGGATCAATGATAGTACTTATCGGGAATTTTTATTTATACACAAAGGTAGATTATTAAACGTAATATATAATACTCGTCGTTCATATCGAAATAAAATATCGAAGAAAATTATACGATAAAATATAGATATAGAATCATGTTGAAAATATTTTTAACTTATATACGGATACAAATTCGGTTAAAGATTTTCACAAAAAGGACACCAAAGGTGGAGTTTAATACGTTTTGGTAAAATAATACAACCGTGGTTCTATAGGATTTAAATAAAATTTCTACGGTAGACTTAAAATAAAAATACTGGTTTGAGTTTCGTAATAATATCCGTTTTCGAAAATAAATTTAACGATTCAAAAGAGTCATGGTATAAACATTCTTAATATTAGAATTCTTAAATTTTTAATAAACGAGTTCTTATTACCGATTGATAAAACAAAATAGATTTCTCTAAATATTAAGATCAAAATTTTAAGATTAAACGGATAAATTCGGATAAACCTAAGATAGATTCTGGGGTTTTTCGAAGATTATCGATACTTAATTTGCTAAAAGTATTAACGAATTTTCTTTAATCTTTTGAATAAATCGTTAATTGAAAATCGGGGTATATACTTTTACAAAAATCAAAATACTGGTTTAGTAAAATATTAATGACTGAGTATAAAATTAATAAATTTCATATTATACTGAAAACATTTTAAATAATCGCGAAATATATTTGATCCTTGATTATATAATCAAGAGAAAATTCTTTAAAAATACGTTATTTATATGTTTCTAGTATATTAGATTTTATAAAAATTTCGGAAATTGCGGTATAAAAATAATATTTCTGGAAACTCGAGCATAGGGAATGTTCAAGTTGACGCGCATATTTGTATTCTGTTTATAATTATTGGAATAGCCGTGAGGTTAACGATCTGAATGATTACTGAGACTGGAATAATTCAATAAACTTATATGAAGTTTCTTGAATCAAGATGAATGATTAATGTTTTATGATCTATATATTTTTCTATATAAATATATATATACTTTCTATAACTTTGTCATTTCTTATTTATATCAAGATTTATATACTGATTTCTTTTAATATATCTGGTTTCTGTTCTGTAGATATTCTCATTTCTTATAGCATTAATATCCTGTAAGATTTCCCAGAAATTAAATGTGCATATAAATTCACAACTGTGTACAGAATTGTCAATTTACCTCACATAATCATTCTAGTAATATCCTGTAGTGGATTCGTTCTGATTTCTAATATACGGTTATGGTTCTCACCAACTTTATAATGGTTTGACATTTAGGTACCCAAAAATTTAATAACCTGATATTTTCTTTACTAATCCTACCATCCTAAATATTTCTCTAAGCGACATTTCTTTTTATAAAATATTCTGGTAGATCCCTGACTAAAGACTTCAAAACTGTTATTAGCGCGGCTCTGATACCACCTGTAAGGACCCTACCTGACGTGGCCGGGCCGTCGGGTCGGGTGATCGGAGCTACGCAGCGGAATTCGGATAATAACAGTCTTTAGTCTTTCAGGATCTACGTCATCATTTCCGTTGGGTTACCTGAACATATGTCAAAAATAGTTTCTGTCAACATAAAGTTGGTGAGGTCGTGTATTTTATAAAGTGAATGGCCAGTTCGTTTATTGATAATTCTTTTATATAAAACATTCTTTTATAAACTCTTTCATAAACATTCTTTTATAAACATGCTTTACATTTGTAATTCTGAAGGGGAGAGTATACTTCTATATAACCAGCTCAATTATACATCGATTCAATCATATCCCAATTCTATCATGTGCCATTCCTTAACGATGGTACCACTCTGATTGTGATGAATACCCGTTCCGACTTCCCGTCGGATTTGTTACGGGATTGGTCCTCTACTTGGACAATGGTTCTTGCCCTCTAGTCGGTGCAAGAAAGGAAATGGCGGATACCGTCCAGTACTGTCCTCGTTGTTTCTATGTCCCCATTTCTATTATATTTCTTTATAAATTCTATTAATAATCGTTTATTGTAAAGCAATTCTGGTTTTAACAAATGACATGTATTCCCCCAAAAACACTTAATAAAACAGTAAAAGTGGGGAGTTCACGATACTCACCGATTTGCATTATATCTTCAGCAAATCTTCTTATTACAATTATATGTTCTATATATATGGATACGTTTTACGCATAAGACTTGTTAGATTGTAATACTTAGGATATATATCATATATATAATTTATATATATATATAGAATCTGATATATATTAGATAGTCCTAAACTCGGGGTTTGGTCTTCCTAGGCAAAAAGAAATAAAGCTGGCCATTACAGCTTGGCACGCGAACCTAAAAGAACTCTAGACACTTCTAAACCCGAGTCTAGTATATCATTTTATATATCGAATCTTGTATATATAAACATATATATTTTATATATGTTTATTATTCTCTTATTATTATTATCAAGTCCGTACGTTATTCGTATTATATATATAATTCTTATAATTATAATAATCCTCGTCTAGTCCTTGGAACGAGTTCTATTCCGGATGTTGGCCGAGTCACTGAGTCGACTCGGTAACGACTCTAATTCTTCGATATGGTTAACGGTACCTCGCAATCAACATGATCATATATTAATAACTTATTATTAATCAAATCATATTAACCAATTAACCAAATGGAGATATTCTTACCCAATTAATAACCGGACACTCTCCGGTTTATTATCGGAACATAATCGAAGGTTAACCGGAAGGTTATATCAAACCGGGTATCGGACCCGTCTTTCGTATTTGGTACCTATAACAATTAACATAACAACATGTTAATAATTATAATTAATGGTACTTGTTTATAACTAAAACACAATCACTTCACATAAGGAAAACCCGATCAGTTCTGATGCAAAATAATTGAAAGGCTTGCAATTGGTTATCAAGAACTGCTCAACCAAAAAGGATGGTTTATCGGGTGTTATCCGAATCAGAGAGGAACAGAGGGTTGGTCGGACGGTTTATGGAGACATGATAACAGTCGCCTGATGACAGTCACCGGAACTGGTGACTGTCCGTTTGACAGATCCAACTGACGGTTGGTTCACGGAGTTCGGTTCGACAGTGGTTCGGGTGTTTATCGGGGTTAACAGAAGCCAGATAAGGAGGGGTTTCTTACCGGAGAAGAAAGGGTAGCGGCCAGGAAGAAGACACGGCGTCCGGAGGTTGGTGGCCGGAAACGAAGACAGCGGCAGGGTGGCTGGCGCACAGAGGCAGCAGCGCTGCCATGGCTCTCAGGCCCCTCGCGGCTATCGTGTGGGTTGTAATCTTTCCGGAGAGGAGAAGAAGGGGTGGCCCGGCTGCGGTGGTTCCGGCGGCCGAAGGAAGGATGGTCCGGTTGGCTTCATCTTCTTTCTTGTGTGGGTGAGTGAAAATATACAGACAAGAGAGAGAGAGTAGCGAGAATGGAGAGGCAGAGAGGGGTTGGTTAAATAGATAAATAAAATAGAGGGGTGTTTGGCCACAGGGATAATAACTGGAACGCGGGTACTTGGCAACGAGTATAAATACTAAATAAAAACGTTTAACGGCGTTTTAATTAGCAGGAAAAGAGCGTTTAACCGGGATAATATTAATCCAATAATTATTATTTCTATATTTGGTTAAACCGGATAGCCGCGAGATTCGAGCTTGACTATTTTATTCCACAATCGGGTGGTTGGGTCCGACCCGACCCGTTTAGGAGACCCGTAACACGTCGAGGTGTTACACAATGCGTCTTTGTACAATCAAACCTTGTGTCGACTGATGACTAACTCGCAAGCTAGTTAAATGTTGTTACTGTTATCGATCATCCCTGAATTTATGCGGGGGGATGGGTTTGTCAGACCTATAGCGCTATAATCTAAACAGGCGGCTTGATCATTGTTAGTGATTGTACTGTGTCTTTTTGTTACAGTCGAATAATAGAATGATGTTGTAATTATATCACAAGCAAATATGAGTGAATGATAGTATAAAATGTTTAAACATATTTCACCCCAAAAATAGTGAAAATAGAGTAAAGGGGCTATGTAAACTCACCTTGAATGGTTGATGATTTTTGGTATAACTTGAAAGTAATGGCAATACTTCTTGAAATGATCCTATTTTAAATAAAAGGATAGTTAGGTTTGGAACTTGATTGTATCTACATAGTCTAAGGTATTCTAGGGCTCTAAAGGGGAAGGATATTTGTCTAAATGTAATTGTAATACATATTCGATAATTGATTTTAAATAGTGAATACATATTTGACGTAGTAAAGCAACATGAATAATTGGACAATTCTTATAGGAAAGATTGGTTACTATTAGATATACGTTAAAAATAATTTTTGTGAGATTTTGGTATAAAGGTGTTTAGAAACGGTTTTAAAATGAATTATTTATGATAAAAAAATATATTTCAAGTAATTAAATAATTATTTTTAGAAAATAAAAGTGTTCATTTTTTAAAAGTTTAAGACAATTATGACAGAATTTATAAAGGTTAGTTTGATGTTTTAGATGTATAATAATTTAGAACTAACATGTATACATAAATATAGCATGTTAATAAATGTTTAAAAGATATATGTTTCAGCTTTGAATGCAAATCAAGCCATAGGCCAGTTGGTGTAGAGGTTGTGTTAAAAGTGAGACCCGGCTGTTGAGTCAGGTTCGAATCTGCTCGTGTTGTTTTTTTTTTTTTTTAAAGAAGGGAAAGAAAGAAAAGAAGAAGAAAAAAAATGAAAGAGGACAGGACTCGAACCAAGGACCTAACCCGGATTGAAGCTATAACAACAACACACACCAATTGATCTATGAAAGTTTGTTGTTAATATCTGATTTGACTAAACTTTATAGCTAAAAGGTCGCGAGTCAACTTCCCCAATCAGCCCTATGGAACCCTAATCCTTTAATCAATTAAATTCCAGGAAAAACGAATATAGGGCTATGATTCGGTAACTGCAAACGAACACAAACATGGAGACAATCAGGACTTACAGGTTTGTTAAATTTCAGACACGCAAGTCAACCAAGAAGTCAAACAAAAGATAATTCGCGTTCCAGGACGAGAGGGTGAGAGGTTTAGAGTGTTTTGGTGAATTAAGCGGTTTAGTGTGAATGTTTTGGCACCTTAATTTATAATGCTAAGACAGAATTGGAATGTTTGAATGTTTGACCCACAGATGGTCAAACACGCGTTGAACAAGCTAGAGAAATGGAAACATTGAAGCTGTCAAAGCTCGTTTAGTAGGTGTTTCCAACTTCAAGTTCTAATATGTGGTTAGTATTAAAAATAAATAAATAAATAAATAAATAGAAGTCAATGGTTAATATAAGGTAAGGAAAGTATGGTCTGTGTGTCTGTGTCTTTTAGTAACAGACAAAGAAATAAGAAAAAGTCAATGGTTAGCTCCTCTCATCCCATATATCCATCTATATTCCTTTTTCATTTTTTTTTTACATCGGATTCAAATCTTTTTTTTTTTAGTAAATCTGAATTAAGATTATTATTATTATTATTATTATTATTATTATTATTATTATTATTATTATTAAATACTATTATATATATATAAGTTGGGTGGTAGAAAAATAAAAACTTAGGCATATTATGAATGATAAAAAAAATATATAATATGTGTATTAGAATTTGGGGAAAATTTTGCGATGTTACACCTACGATACCCCGTTAGGTATTGTTATTAGTCAATTTTAGAGCACGAATAGAAGCACGAGTAGGGGAGACTCTACACCAACTGGCCGTAGATAGTTTTGGGGTATGTTTTCGTTTAAGTTATGTTTAGTTCATTTGTATTAGCATTATTATTAGTATTAGTCGTTAAGCGATATTATTTTTAGGTATTAATATTATTATTGGGGGTGGGTATCGGGTAGCCTAGCCTTAGTTTGGCATGGACCGATCACCCATGCTGAAACAAGGTAGTGCTAATCAATATCCAACTATAATAATAATAATTAGTTAGGTGTATCATTACCTAACCTAGTGTTGTATAATTGTATCAGGACATTGAAATACTACCAGATTGTATTAGCGTTTCAAGTGCTAAAGGACTAATAAAGAGGTGAGTGTTACATACTTTTGGTAGTATTTATATATATATATATATATATATATATATAATATGGGATGATTATGTGTTAGTGTAGATGCATTTTGCGACTAATGATTGGATAGGCATAATTAACATATGTTAAAGACTGGTCGAAGGTAGATAAAAGGGTCGAATGTAGAAAGAATTGGGCGAAGGTAGATTAAAAGTGGACGAAAGTAGACTGGAGCTGATCAGAAGACACATTCGTACCATAGTAGTGGGCGAATGTGGAAAAGTTCCACATTCGACCAGTGCTAATGGGCGAACGTGCAGCATTTATATATAGGTTTTGTGTTTTTGTGAATGTAATAGAGTTGTCATTTGTGTATGTGTTCAGGTCAGGTTCCAGGTCATTTTGTGAAAGTGTATGTTTGTTCTAGATTAACGTGTAAGTCGTTGTAAAAGCTTATTTGACAAAAGTTAATCTATGAAAAGATGTTGAAAATGATCTTGATTGTGTTTTGATTAGAGTTTCATCAATTTGTTCAGAACTAGGGTTTCCGCACCTGGTTTTGTGACTTGTATGATCATATTATCCTGTTTTAGTCAAAATCTTTCGCTTACAGTTAGAACTGTATGGGTGTTATTATAGTTCTTATTTGATCACGTATAATTGAATGTTATGTTAGTATATTAGTATATGTTGAATCAGATGGGAGTTACTTATTTAACATGAAAGCACATGGAGTTAGCGATCTTGGTGGATTATTGGACTTAGATGGGTGTTTTCTAATCCAATAAATTATATTTGAATTTTATAGTAGTGTATGTTGAATCAGATGGGAGTTTTCTGATTTAACATGAGATCGCTGGAAGTTGGCGATCTTGGTGAATTATTGGATTCAGATGGGTGTTTTCTAATCCAATGAATAATCGCATGGGAGTTTTGCGATATAGGCCATATGGAAGTGGTATGGTTCTAAATTGTTGTGCGTCGTTATTGTGGTTATGTGACATGGTGATTTAATGTACACTTACATAGCGAAAGCTAATTGGTTGTTTATATATATATATATATATATATATAGGGTGAGGTTCCTGTACAAAGTGCATTTTTCGTACAAAGTGTGAGAAGTCTATATAAGCATTGTGTTTTAAATTTTAGGCATGACGTTTTATGTTCCTTTGGCATAGTATTATATAGAAAAACACAAAAATTAACAATTTAAAACACTAATTAATGTATTCTCAACATGCAATCTAAAACACCATACAAAGATAGTAATCAGTGTGTTTTAAATTTAATGTCTATAATACATTTGATTGTGTTTTAAATTGTAACGTTTGTTGCTTTTCTATATAAATCAATGCAAAAGGTATCAAAAACATTATAGGCAAACTTTAAAACACAATGACTATATAGACTTCTTACACTTTGTACGAAAAATGTACTTTGTACAGGAACCTATACCTATATATATATATATATATATATATATATATATATATATATACACTTTCAGGTGGCTACCATAAGCATAAGGGTTGAACCAGATCAAGTCTTACGGTTAAAGGATCGAACGTGCTTTTGTAAAATATCATGAATGATAGTCCAACTTGTTTTAGCAAACCAACGGTTATACAATAATACTTTTTATGGGATAAAAGTTTGACGTTTTGTATAATTAAATTGGGATCTTCCGCCTAAACTCTGATATAAAACATGTTCAAAATAAATAAGTATGAAAAAAAAAATTTTGGGTGTTTCAAGTTGGTATTAGAGCATGGTTTGAGGGATTCGGTGTGACAATAGTCAACGTAACAGGTCAACGACCATACATGTTTCATTTAATGTGCATTTTTAGACAATTTGCATACACTATACCCCCCCCCCCCCAAGCTAGTAGAGCATGAGTTAAACAGAAAACTCAACATAATGCACCTGTTTAGTCATACAACACCCGGGCACACCATCAAAACAAGCAGTACAAGAGGCTATATCCTCTAACACATGCTAATGCACCTCTAACACACGATTGTGAACACAAAGATCATCATGGGAAATCATTCAACAAACCCATGACACATGTGAAGCAAAATACATGTTAATGTCGTCATCAAGAGGCATGGAACTTAACAAACTCTTACTCTTATGAGACCGGCTGATGTTCCTATATCAAAGGTGTACTATAGGCTATACAACGAATAATCACAACACTATTTAGCATAAATAGGACGATTCATCTAATGTAACATATTAAGTATTGGATCATAACCAAGCTCATTGTCTTAGAGCCATACAAACACATGTACGGCATAAAAGCACACGCATGACAACTATTTGTTCATGAACTAGCCACATATCTACCTTGTCTAGTTACCTACATATAAGTACACATATGTGATCATACACATGGACACCTACTCAACCCTATATCTACGCAACTCATGAATGACAATTCCTTTCCTTGATTCCATGATTTTGGCCGATTCATCACCTACAAGCCAAGGAAACATCTTATCAATCCAACACTATTCCATGTGGATCCTAAACTTAAGGTGTCTAAACCACTTTAGCCGATCACTATCAAGCTTATATCCAACTAGTTAAACACAAGTTCATGACACCACCCAAGGTCCTAAACCTTTCCACTCTTAGTATAGAACAAACACTCATCCACCTCTCAAGGAATTACGGCCGAAGAGACATCACAAGAAACAACATAGGACAAGCTAGGAACACATGTATTGTCACCATCCATCCTAACTTCTAGGAGGCCTTTTTGGCCGATCCAATGAGAGCACACCACCAAGGCTAGAGGACAAGTGATGAGGGACATCTAGAAGCTTATGAGGTCAACCATTTCACCAAAATAGCAACTTAAACCAAGTATGACACAAGGATAAAGTAAAGTCAACCATCCCTATATGTTGGTGCTCAAAAGTCGGCCCTTACATGCTAGTGTCTTACACATTTCTTACACCAATTATCACCTAAAACAAGATGATACACTTCCTCCCAAGAAAGGAAGCATTCCCCTTTTGGACACCCACCTAGCGGCCGAAAAGAAACAAGCACACAAGCTTGTGCTTAGTTGTCAATAATCACCAAAATGAGCACCCAACAAGATAAGAAATCCCACTAGATTAAGTCAACCTACCCTTTGATTGATTAGTCATATCCATCGGCACACACAAGAAGCAAAAGCATGACATTCTTGTCTAATTCATAGCCTACAATAAGACTTACACCTAATGGGATCAAGCTTTAACATTGCATCAATCTTAAGCTAACTTATTTGCCACATTTAGCCTTATTGTCCACACATATCGCCTATATAAGACCTCCCACCCTCACCTTCATTTCTTGCACCATCACTCGACATACAAACACTTCCACTCAATTAAAAATCATCGGCCAAGAATAGGAGCACCAAGCCGAAGCCATCAAGGAGCAAGGAGGCAACCCCACGTCTCTCTAAGTCTTCTAGGTAAGAAACATTAAATTATGAACCACCTTCATTCGATAAACTCCCTTGTTACACCCGATAATCGACCCTAGAACACCATTACTAGGCACACATCTCTTTGCTAACAAGTAGGATAAAAAACAA
Organism: Ambrosia trifida; assembly: GCA_028751855.1. Lineage (NCBI taxonomy): Eukaryota > Viridiplantae > Streptophyta > Magnoliopsida > Asterales > Asteraceae > Ambrosia > Ambrosia trifida. Next base: position 69,865,276 of record CM054129.1, on the reverse strand, counting down.
TGCCCATGGATGCGTTAATCCTAGGCACATTGTTCCTATGATAGCATTTGATCATATGATCTTGTTCTAACAACTCTATGATCGGCCTAGTGTGATCACTCGACTCTTTTAATCCTTGATAAACAAGCAACCGGTTCTATACTCGCACAAGTCACACACATTGATTTCTTGATGATAAATCACTAAGCTAAACCACCATGCTATAGTGATAACACATCTAGTAAGTAATCATCGACCTTTATAACACTAGAGTAGTGGTAATGTCATGATCACCCACAAGTAATCGGCCTATGATTAAGCACAACTCGTGATTCATGATCATCTAACATAAGTTTAGTTGTGCCGAAAACATGTGTTAACTCCCTAATGAACTTGAAAGAATTCTAAACATGTGTTATCGTACAAATGGTTTTAAGAAAGGAAACAAACATATGATGCATAGTGTTTTTCTCAAAAACCAAACACACATGGTGATTTGGTGCCAACATACGGCCCAAATACCCCCCATATGAGGCCCAATATAGTTCACCATGTACATTACATTTCAAAACAACAAAGTTTTGGAAACTACATGTTTGTTAGAACATTAACGAGTATCATGAATAATGAAACACACTAAAAACAATGGTCCACAAGTGTCGGGTGAACAATTTGTATGATAAACAACATCGGGATGACTTACCATGTCCATAATGATCATAGGGTATCATTTGTCAGGACGGTGATCGTTTACTAGCTCACTAGACCACACACGACTCAAACAGGTGAGTTTTCTATGGCCCCATTTTACTATTTTACATTTTGGGGGAAATACATGCATCAATACTTATGTCAATTTCAAGTGTGTGTACATTCTAACATGACTACCATGTGGAACATGAGACATTTTGGTTCATGAGCTCACTAGTCCTCGTACATCGTTCACTGTAACCATTAGCTAGACATTTAGCCATGGAACACTTTAATAGATCTATTGGGTTGACACCCCCACTCTTAGTTAGTCGCGCTAACGGGCCACATGCAAAAGAGTGTTAGTATTCCACTATACATACATTGTCTTTAGTGTACAATGCACGAGGCACCATAGTCACGAGGTTGGGTTACAGGACTCATGGTTCTCACAGTGATCATTTGCTTAGCTAGCTCATGATTGGTCAAACACGGATGACACATTCATTTCACAGTACATTCAAAACCCATAGACTCACCAACATTATTGTTGACAAAATCCTTTATGCATGTGTTTCAGGTAACTAATGGAGGGCCACAGAGGATTGAGGGAAGGGTTCGAGCATGCACACCGTGGTATCACTTTGATGGCTTTTGTCAGCTTCAAAACGTCATGTTTTCAATTTCCATAAGACAATGTTCATGTGCTTATACTATGCTTAATTTTCAATAAGATTATGACAAATTCCATCTTTATGGTGGTACTATTTTGAATAAATGTGTATTGCTTGAACCTTGTGCTTGAAAACTTTTCGGTCGTTGCACTCCTGTGTTTCCGCCTAGGCGGGGTGTGACATTCGGGTATGGGCGTAAATACCCGAACTCAGACTTGTTGCTCTTGACTAAAAAAAAGGTGATTCGATCAAAGACTTGATCAAGAAATCAAAGATAGGGTGTTAGTCTACTGATTTCTTACGAAACATATTGAAAGTATATGTATTTGTTATGAGTGTATTAGTGTTGATATATGCACGAAAATGTGTCGCTTAAAGTATGGTGTGGTAATAAAAAGAATATTAAAGTATTGTAGGTAGACTAATTCGTCTGGCCAGCGTAATTAGTGTGCATACGGTACTGTAATATTCTTGGAATGATCATAATCATATCAAAAACTGTCGAAACTAAGTAATGTGGTAGAATATGTAGTATAAACCTTATATATCGTGTTACGATGTAAGGGTATTTTTGTGGATATATTATGACTGATATATGATGTAGCTCATTTATATACATAGAACTCTCGTTTGGTAGAGTTTAAGATGGTGGATTAGAGTTATACATCCTAATACCGTATAGTAATTTCTGTCGGATGATATAACTAAAAAGAGAAACCCAGGTATATATGTCATGATACGGTGAGGGACTCGTCGAAAGGGTCGAGGTGACGAGTTGTCCACAATGAATGAATGGGTACAAATTCAGGATTTAATTAAAGGTATGGTTAAAACCTGACTTTAGATAAATAGTGTATTGTTTAGCTAGCGATGGCTAGTTAAGATTGAGGTGGGGCCATATGGACGAAGCCAAAATCTTGAATATTAATTAATAGCGTCAATACGATGTTATTAAGATTTTGGTAGTGGTGAAATTTAGAAGATGTGAAATGGAAAGCACGTTGTCGGGTAGTTATATTCCGGGGATGGGTTTGATGGCCGAAGAGCATTACACGACGACAACTAAATGCTGGTAAGATGGACCGCAAGTGGAACAAGGGTGCCGAGTGTTCTGGAACAGTATCGATGATTGAAAGGGTTGGATTTAGCGGCATATTAAAGTACGGTTTAAGGAGCCAAATTAAACAAACAGCGACCAAGTGATGTCTATCATTGGTCAGTTGGGGATTGTGTGTAGTGCTCATGGGTTGATAATCGGGTGTGATCTTGATCAGGATGAGTTGTAGAGAACTTTTAAACTAATTAGATCCTTAGGTGATTTTGTTTTTTGACAACTAGTTGACTTTGTTAATGGCATAGTATGGGTATCACAACATGGATAATGACACATTTAGATCAAGGGCTTTTGTGATCTAAGCCATTGGTCGGGTGTTCTGTCACACCACGACAAAGGCGGAAACACGTGGCGCGACGGTTCAAAAGCATAAAGTCAAGGTTATGGCTAAACACAAGTAATTTAAGAAAATGGGTCATTTATTATGACGTCAAATCTGTTTTCAAGCATTACACAAAAGTTAATTGTTTTTGAAATAAACATAGAGGTTTCTCATATATATCCCAATGCCTTGGGAAATAAAGGTGAAACCCCACAAAAGCTCGACGTCGCATTGGAGATTCCCCGACCCTGCTTGCCTGATCTTTCATCTTCTAGTTACCTGAAAGATATGTTTTAAAAAGTTTCGTCAATATAAATATATTGGTGAGTTCACAGGTTTTCAGTTTCTAAAACTTGAGTACTTGGGAATACCATGTTATGACAATATATAGGAGTTGCAAATTCCTATAAATCTACTTGAGACTATAATCAAACCAAGACATATAATAGTTGTGCCCCGCTCCAAGTCGTTACTCGGTTTCCCACGACTTAAATTCAGAATATTTGCACCCCAGGCATAACCTAATGCATAATCGACGCTATCGATTAGGGGTGGGCCTTGTCAGGCACCAATAGTACTATTCGAATATTCCTCCGGTTTCAATTCCCTGAACAAATGATTATAGAGGCGAGGACTCAACCCCGAGTGGCGGTCACACCTCAAGTATTAAATCCGTCAAACACTATCCCTAACATATCCTTCCCCCGGAAAACGTAAAAATAGTTTAAAATGGGGCCGTGAAACTCACCTGTAACTGCGTCTGGCTCAATAAGGTGAATAGCAAGGGGTGGTCTTGCACCTACAAACGTCCTAAACGTATAAGTCACTATTCCTATAGTGCATGTGCCTTGGCAAGTTGTACACCCAACTCCCGACCACAAGTTGTTCCAAATCCCGTTTAATTAAGCGTGTATCCTAGGTTTCGTTGGCGTTACATTACCCTTCGTGTTACAAGTTATATATTACTCTTGTTAATATTTCCATAACTTGTATCTTATTATCATCGACTCGACTTCACTTAACATATAATTATTTTCCCATTTAAATAATTATACTTAAGATCGCATCGCTCGATATAGTATATATTTCAATCCTCGACCCGACTCACTTTGCCACACATTTGTTTTCCCATTTAAACAAATATGCTACGATTTTGTCGTTCGATCGTATATTCTTAACGTCCGATTCAACTCACCACACCGTATATTTATTTTCCCATTCAAATAAATATACTAGGATTTCGTTGGTACGACATACACATATATATATCCTTGTCTTCTCGTCGCGGCTTTCCTTCCCGCATATCTACTTTCCCATTAAGTAGATATACTAGAATTTTGCCGAGACGAGCGTACAAATATATATATAAATGTGTAATTTTTCTTGTTAAGTATATACGTTTGTTTTAACGTCTTATTCGTTTGTGTCATGTGTTTCTCCCACGAATTAATTCTCCAACACTTAGGAAAGTGTTTATTTGTTTTCACCCAAAGTATATATATATTTTACCTCTTAAAATATATATTTTTCTTATCTTGCCGCAATGGCATTTTTCTCATATTTTGCCCGTGTACGGTTCGTTAACGCGTTTTAGTTCGATATCTTAACTTGATTAGTTGATTTTTCCAAGTTTTTCCCAACATGTATTTTATAGAAATATCATCCATATTTCTTCCTATTTTCACATGTTACTTGGATGGTTAAAATACTTATGTATTTTTAACCCAACTTGTCAACCTAACTACAAAAATGTTTCCAACACTTTTATATTCCCATTTATATAAAAGTATTCATTTTTGCATAAGTTTCCCAAGTTTGTTTAATATTTTTATAAAATCTCTATTTTATAAAAATCCTTATGTTAAAACCCTTTATATTTTTATAACTTTCAAAAATACACTTTTATACAAAATACCCAAGTATTTCTACTAGTATTTACAAAAATCATCCTTAGACTTTAATACTTACATTTTTGACACCAAACTTTCCTTACTTGTATTTTTGGACTAATAGTTTCTAAAATGTCCATTTTAGTCCCTTAACTTTCAAAGTTACAACTTTAGTCCCTTAACTTACAAAAGTTGCATTTTTCTACTCTAACTTCCAAAGTTAGCATTTTTCACTCAAAATAGTTAACTTTGAAGATTCAACTTTTTATTGGTAAGTTATTTTTGTATCAAAACACTTATGTTAGTCTTATATTCCATATGGAAGACTAATTATGTGTGTGTTTTATGTATTTGTCCATTTCCTCAAAATATCATTCATCCAAGTGAGTTAACTTTAATTTTCCATCTTATTTATTTATGAACTTCTAACATGTTTTACCACATATTATAACTTAAATGATCATAATAAGATGAATTAAAGTTAGTTTTAACATATTCAAGTTCATTTCAAAATCTTAACCAAAACATCATCCTACTTAGTCTTATATGTAAACTTCATATATTTTCAAGACTAATACATCATCATCATCAAATCCATGGTTTATTTTCATATCTTTAACCTTCCATTTTACACATGAAACCTATTAAAGATTATGTTCAAAACCATTTTTAAACCCTTCATGTACAACTTGCTACTAGGAACACATACATGAATAATAACAATCAAAAACAAGATTAAGAAGCTTACTACTAGCACAAGGCTAGGGAAGACAAAAACCTTGGATTTGAGAGGGGTTTAGTGTGTTCTTCCTAGTGGTTTAGCTCCAAGCTCTTGAAACACACAAAAGGGGTTTGGATGATGGATGATTTTAAGTATTTTGGAGATGTAAAAACTTGAAAGGATGATGTGTGGGTATGGTAGGAAGCTCACGGCCAAGGAAAGGAAAGAAGAAGAAGAGTTTGCTTTGATGCTCCAAGTCTCTAACACATGTTTATAAAGCCTTACCACATGTAATCATTCCAAAGATTCAAGAAATCTTATGGAGGATTGAGTTGTGTACTTAGGATATTTTTGAAAGATATGATATGTGTGAGTGTATATATTGCCGTGTATATATGGATGTATGGGTAGGAGTTTTCATGCAAATCTTGCTATCTCCTTATGATCCATCATATCTTTATATAAGATCCTTCCAATGCATGTGCACACTAGTTATAATGATATGTTTAGGTTGTGTCTTGGATTCTAGTGGCCCTTGGCCGAAAATTGGTAAAGGGGGGACAAGATAGAGCTTGCTTTTGTACTAATGTTTACTTACACCTTTTGTCTTTACACATGCATGCTTTATCTAAGTCTTTAGCTTATAATTATAACCACAAGCATGGATGTTATTTTGGCCATATAGGCCGGCCCTTTGATGGGTGTAAGTGGGGTCCACAACTTCAAATATTTACCCATTGTTTGTTATGTTTAATCCCCCGTCGTTCGGGTGTCGTTCGGGTATTTTTCGGGTTTTAATCACGCGTTATCCGGACATTAAATATACCTTTAATAACCCTTAAATATAGTCTATTTTAAGCGTTGATTGGTTATTTAGGCCTTTACCGGGTGAAATTATGAGCTATACGCGTATCGGGTGCGATACGCGCATTTTATTCGTTACCGGGAGATTTGTACAAGACGTTTTCATTTATGGTTTTGGAGTTCCAAAACTCATTTTATCTTATGAAAATACCCATTATTTTATATCCTGGGTGTCCGGGATTCGTTTCGTTTATTTAATTATTACCGGGTAATTGCCAACGTCCATACCGGATAGCTTACTCGCACATGATCCAATCATGCTTTACCATTAAACGTATGCATTCCTATGCACTATTTGGAAATTGCTATTCCCTAAGGCCTTGCTAATTAAATCACACATAATTGCATTTAATTACGTTAATCATATATTAATTAATTGTACGGAATTACCTTATTTTTGCCGGTTGTTACATTCTCCCCCCGTTAAGAGAATTCCGTCCCGGAATTCACTTCGAGTTCTCCGGTACAGGTGTCTTCTCGAATAGGGCGGGGTATTTTTGCTTCATCCGGTCCAGCCTTTCCCACGTGAACTCCGGTCCACGCTTGGCATTCCAGCGCACTTTGACCAATCTGATCTTGCTGCGCCTTAATTTTTGGACCTTCCAATCAGTTACCTCGATTGGTTCTTCCACAAAATGTAACTTGTCGTCAATCTGGATCTCGTCAGCAGGAATAATGAGAGTTTCGTCGGATAGGCACTTTTTCAAGTTCGACACATGAAACGTGTCGTGTATTCCACTAAGCTCTTGAGGCAACTCGAGCTTGTATGCCACTGTGCCTACCCTCGACAAGACTTTGAATGGTCCAATATATCGCGGGTTCAGCTTCCCGCGCTTCCCAAAGCGCGCGACACCTTTCCAAGGTGACACTTTCAATAGGACCCTGTCTCCGACTTGAAACTCTAAAGGCTTTCGTCTCATATCAGCATAGCTTTTCTGGCGGTCCCGGGCCGCTTTGAGACGTTCCTTTATCAAAAAGACCTTATCCGTGGTCTCTTGAACGATTTCGGGCCCGGTGAGTTGCTTTTCCCCAACTTCCGCCCAACATAATGGCGATCGGCACTTGCGTCCATATAAAGCTTCAAACGGTGCAGCTTGAATGCTCGTATGATAACTGTTGTTATAAGAAAATTCTACCAATGGCAAGTGCGTATCCCAATTACCTCCGAAATCAATTGCGCATGCCCGTAACATATCTTCCAAGGTCTGGATGGTTCGTTCACTTTGACCATCCGTTTGGGGGTGATATGCGGTGCTCATGTCGAGGCGAGTACCGAGGGCTTCGTTCAAACTTTCCCAAAATCTGGAAGTGAAACGACTATCTCGATCGGAGATGATAGAAACAGGTACACCGTGTTTAGATACCACTTCCTTAATGTACAAACGGGTCAGTTTCTCCAACTTGTCCGTTTCGCGAATCGGAAGGAAGTGTGCAGATTTTGTCAATCGATCAACGATTACCCAGATCGTGTCATGACCGCTTGTTGTCTTTGGTAACTTGGTAATGAAATCCATGGTGATTCGTTCCCATTTCCATTCCGGTATTTCCGGTTGCTGGAGCAAACCGGAAGGTCTCTGGTGCTCAGCCTTGACTTTTGCGCAAGTCAAACATCGCGCAACATAGGCTGCTATATCCCTTTTGAAATTCGGCCACCAATAAAGTTCCTTCAAATCATGGAACATCTTGTCTGCACCCGGGTGAACCGAATATCTAGAATTGTGAGCTTCGGCCAATACTAGCTCACGCAATCCACCATATACTGGAACCCAAATTCTATTCATGAAATACAGTGTCTGGTCCGCTTTTGGTTCCAGTGAATCAACCATCTTTCGTAACCTTTCACCTTTGACATTCTCGGGTTTGAGGGCGTTAACTTGAGCTTCACGAATTCGTTCAATCATATTCGTGTGGATAGTCAATCCCAAAGCTCGAACACGCAATGGTTTAACCCGTTCCTTGCGACTCAAGGCGTCGGCTACGACATTCGCCTTACCGGGATGGTACTTTATCTCACAATCGTAATCGTTTAATAATTCAACCCATCGCCGTTGTCGCATATTCAAATCCTTCTGATCAAAGATGTGCTGCAAACTCTTATGATCAGTGAAAATCGTGCACTTAGTTCCGTACAAATAGTGCCTCCATATCTTGAGAGCGAACACCACTGCACCTAATTCCAAATCGTGTGTAGTGTAGTTCTTCTCATGGATTTTCAGTTGCCTGGAAGCATAAGCTATTACTTTTTCCCGCTGCATCAGTACACAACCCAAACCTTGATGTGAGGCATCGCAGTAAACCACAAAATCTTCCGTACCATCTGGAAGTGACAGTATCGGAGCGCCACATAACTTGTCTTTTAACAATTGGAATGCTGCCTCTTGCTTTTCCGTCCACTCAAATTTCTTGTCCTTTTGGGTTAGCATGGTTAAAGCTTGCGCTATCTTTGAAAAGTTCTCGATGAACCTTCTGTAATAACCCGCGAGGCCTAGAAATTGTCGTACTTCGGTAGGAGTTCGAGGTGCCTCCCAATTTTTAATTGCCTCGATCTTGGCTGGATCAACGTGTATGCCCTTCTCGTTTACTACGTGGCCTAGAAAGTGGACTTCCCGAATCCAAAAGTCACATTTCGAGAATTTAGCATAGAGCTTCTCCTTGCGTAATACTTCAAGAATTAACCGAAGGTGATTCTCGTGGTCTTCTTTCGTGCGTGAATAGATCAAAATATCGTCAATGAAGACGATGACGAATTTATCCAGGTATGGCTTACACACGCGGTTCATTAGATCCATGAAAACCGCTGGTGCGTTGGTCAAGCCGAACGGCATCACCAAAAATTCATAGTGTCCATAACGGGTTCTGAAGGCCGTTTTTGGTACATCTTCTTCTTGTATACGCAACTGGTGATAGCCTGACCTCAAGTCGATCTTGGAGTAATAGTTGGAACCTTGGAGCTGATCAAATAAATCGTCGATCCTGGGGAGAGGATAGCGATTCTTGATGGTTAGCTTGTTCAGCTCTCGATAGTCGATGCACATGCGAAATGTGCCATCCTTCTTCTTCACAAATAAGACGGGAGCTCCCCAAGGTGAGAAACTCGGTCTTATAAAACCATTGTCCAATAATTCTTGTAGCTGGCTGGACAGTTCCTGCATCTCTGATGGAGCTAGGCGGTATGGCGATCTTGCCACAGGAGCTGCTCCAGGAACGAGGTCGATGCGGAACTCGACTTGTCGAGGTGGTGGCAACCCCGGCAAATCTTCTGGAAATACATCCGGAAAATCTCTGGCGACTGGAATGTCTTCCAACTTTCGCTCGTCGGCCTTCTTGTCCACTACGTGTGCCAAGAATGCGACAAGCCCTTTTCTCAGACACTTACGAGCCTTCATGCTCGAAATAATTCTTAGTGGCGTCCCGTGTCTTTCCCCTTGAATTGAGAGAGTTTCACCGCTTGCGAGGGGAACTTGAATAACTTTATCGTTGCAAACCACAATGGCACGGTGCGCGGACAACCAATCCATGCCGACAACGATATCAAAACTTCCCAATACGACTGGCAATAGATCAATCCCAAACTCGTGCCCACAGAGTTCTAACTTACAATCTTTTGCTACTTCTCTCGTTTCAATAGTTTTACCATTAGCCAGTTCTATAGAGTAGGGTGTATCTAGTTTGCTAGTTTTTAAACCAAGTAGTCTTTTAAACTCAATGGATACGAAGCTAAAGTCAGCACCGGTATCAAATAATACAGAGGCATAATGACCATTTAGAGGAAACGTACCAGTGACCACATTGGGGTCTTGCCGTGCGTCACCGGCTCCAATCACAAATGCCCGGCCACGGGCCTGATTGTTGACTTTGGGGCAATCTTTCTTCCAATGGTCCAATGACCCGCATGCAAAACAGGGTCTGGCCCCTCCGTTCTTTGGTGCTCCAGATCGGCACTCTTCAGTCTTGTGCCCGGTGCGGTGGCACTTCCCGCAAGTTAATCCATTGTTTCTCCCCTGGTTTCCCTGTTTGTTATTGTTATTGTTACCACGTCCTGTGGCGGCATAACCCTTTCCTTTCTTGTTCGAGCTACCCGACGCTCGATCTCTTCTTCCCTCATCTCTCTTCCTTTTCCCAAACCTCTGCCCGTTACCCTGATCATTAGTTGCAACCGCTGAACTTGATCCCTGTTTCTTGGCCTCAACACTACTTGCTTCAGAAATTTTTAACCCAGAAACTTGGCGGATTAGGGTACCCATGCGGATAGCATCCTCAGTCAGACTTAGTGCCAGATCAATTGCCTCGCGCATGGTCGTGGGTTTGGAAGAGGTGACCATGCTGCGAATCTGTGGGGCTAACCCGAATAAGTAACGTTCCACTTTGTTCTTCTCCGGTGTAACCAGGCGAGGTACTAGTCGAGCGAGATCATGAAATCTTGACGTATACCCAGTGACGTCTGCCCCTACCATGGTGAGGTTCCAGAACTCGGTTTCCAACTTCTGCACTTCGCTTGCCGGGCGGTATTCGGCAGTCATGAGTTCTTTCAGTGCCGCCCATGATAGAGCGTATGCAACATCATCTCCTAAAGACTGTACTTGGCCGTTCCACCAAGTTAGCGCTTGATCTAGAAACATATTGGTGGCGTACATGACAGACTGTCGAGGGGTACACCCGCTGATGCGGATAACTGCCTCGGTCTTTTCGAACCATTTGACCAGGCCTATGGAACCCTCAGTGCCGCTGAAGTTTATTGGCTTACAGTCCAAGAAAGCCTTGAAAGTGCAGCCGCGCTCTCCCGAGGCTGTCCCTGTAATAGTAGCATAGTATGTTATTATGGGATAGGAGTTTGTGAAATATCCTCCCATCACTTTTTCATTTATTTTTAAACCTCTTACCACTGGGGGAGGTCTCTCGTCGCTCGCTCCCTGTCCTGTCATGGGAGTGTTCAGAGCGTGCGGCTTCGTGTTCAGCGATGGCACGAGCTATGCGTTCAGAAATCATAGTTTCGAGCTCAGCCGGTGTTGTGGGCAGTCCGTCTGCTCCACTATTGCTTCGGGTGGTAGGTGCCATTTTTCTTCAATAATAATTATCAAAGGTTAATTTGGCAAACATTTATACGATACAAAGCATAAATAACAAACCAAAGCATGAACACAATAATCAACACCATATCATCACACAACATACCAACACATCATACAGAAATATAAATAGAAATCGACATCACATCACCACACAAATATACAAACCACAACATATGGAGTAAGCAATAATAATCATAGACAACAACATATTTCACCATAATAATAAGATTTTTCATTAATTTCAATAATATCAGTACAATGCTTGTTCATAATACAAAATGGAGAATACATTTCTCATACAATACATTGCTTTTGAAATAATAAAACATCATATCATACGCCGTAATACCCGTACGGCTAGGCAAAATGCAGACGAGTGTCCTAACCCGTGCTGTACTACCATAATGCTGCTAATATGTACATAAGCTGGTGTGTCTTCTGCGTATCCCCGATACATCCTACTGTGGCGGTGGCGGTGGATACTGGTACTGCGGCGCATACATGCTAATCGTCATGCTGATCTCTGAGATGCGCTCGTACAAAAACTGTCGATGTGCCCAGTGTGCATCCCCAGTAATCCCGCTCTGCGCATCCATGCGCAAGAGCTCCTCTGCGTAATGCGCCAAGGCATCACGTGTGTCAATCATCCTAGCCCACATCAACCTCGTCTGCTGCTCAACCTGATTCACGGTGCGCTGCACCGTGTTGACTAGAGTCTGAAAATCCTGCTCTAAAGTGATGGTCGAGGTCTGGGCTGGTCCAGAGGGGGGTGTCATCCTGGGAAGGTGGGATGGTCCGGGTACATCAGGGTGTGTGGATGGGAAGGGCCCGAAGGGGAATGGTACTGGTATGTGTGGCAGAAATGGAGTGGAACCGGGTGGCCTGATGGAAAAGTAGGGTGGCATCATATACGGGTCCCCTGCACCTAGAGGGTGTGGTGCAGGTGTCATGCTGGGAATGGTGGGGATGGGTATAGTCATGGCGATGGTGGGTGGTGGCATAGGCTCAGCTAGTGGGGCTACCAACGGCTCAGAGACAGTGGCCCACTCTGGAGTGGATACCACGACAGTGGGGGTAGGAGGGCTCGCGGTGGCGTATGCCGTCACGCCCGCCCGGTGCAGCTCCGAGCTGCGGGCAGAGCTCCCCTCTAGGATGCGTCCAGTAGGAACTGGCCCATCCTGATGTACGGGCTCGGGTATGGTGGGTAGAGTGGCTGGTGCAGTAGTGGCATGCTCGATCATCGGAGCGACGTGCTCCTCCTGGTCTACTGGTGGGATCGGCACAGCAATGTGCTCCACCGATGCGGTCGACTCATCGTCGGAGTCATCAGAGATCCACCCGTTGTGTCCACGGGGAACGGGCACGAGCATCATGCCCGGGGGTACGGGGATAAGTGGGGTAGGTAAGGGCTCACGATCGATCGGTGCGTGTCGATCATAGGGAGACTCAACGGTCTCTGACTGCGCGGGGACAGGCCTCGATGGACCTGCACAGCCCTCTGGGAAGTCTCTGATGGCCTGGAGGGGTAGTACTGGCAGTGGCGCTGCCTGGACTGGCACTATAGGCAAGTCTGCCTGTGGTGCCTCGGCCATAGGTAGGTCGACCACGTCGCCCTCAGCGGGGGCCCACGCTGGGTCCTCGCTCGGGTCAGTCTCGTCCGAGCTATCTCCTCCTGCGCCCTCCACGGCGGCGTCAATCTCCATCTCGTCATCCTCCGGATCGAGTACCACAAGCTCGATCGGCTCTGCTGGCGGCGCTGGGATAATCTGAATACTACTATCGTAGCTCGGTGCTACGCTCCCTGCGTCTGTGTCTGACATCCCTGGCAAAAGAACCGTACTAACATATATGAATTATTTAAATTAGATAGTTATGGCTTACGTTATCAGTAACCTTCCTAACTTCTAATTTCACGCTAATGCATAACAATACCCATGGCTGGCTTGGTCGGAATCTCCTCATGCCCAATGCTTCTTGAAAAATTACTTTATAAAACATCCTTATTTTTCTTTTGAAAACTTTATCTTTAGAACCAAATCCGGTTATAGTCTAGTTTTTAAAGAAAATACTCTAGTTCGCTATAACCTTGGCTCTGATACCACGTTCTGTCACACCACGACAAAGGCGGAAACACGTGGCGCGACGGTTCAAAAGCATAAAGTCAAGGTTATGGCTAAACACAAGTAATTTAAGAAAATGGGTCATTTATTATGACGTCAAATCTGTTTTCAAGCATTACACAAAAGTTAATTGTTTTTGAAATAAACATAGAGGTTTCTCATATATATCCCAATGCCTTGGGAAATAAAGGTGAAACCCCACAAAAGCTCGACGTCGCATTGGAGATTCCCCGACCCTGCTTGCCTGATCTTTCATCTTCTAGTTACCTGAAAGATATGTTTTAAAAAGTTTCGTCAATATAAATATATTGGTGAGTTCACAGGTTTTCAGTTTCTAAAACTTGAGTACTTGGGAATACCATGTTATGACAATATATAGGAGTTGCAAATTCCTAGAAATCTACTTGAGACTATAATCAAACCAAGACATATAATAGTTGTGCCCCGCTCCAAGTCGTTACTCGGTTTCCCACGACTTAAATTCAGAATATTTGCACCCCAGGCATAACCTAATGCATAATCGACGCTATCGATTAGGGGTGGGCCTTGTCAGGCACCAATAGTACTATTCGAATATTCCTCCGGTTTCAATTCCCTGAACAAATGATTATAGAGGCGAGGACTCAACCCCGAGTGGCGGTCACACCTCAAGTATTAAATCCGTCAAACACTATCCCTAACATATCCTTCCCCCGGAAAACGTAAAAATAGTTTAAAATGGGGCCGTGAAACTCACCTGTAACTGCGTCTGGCTCAATAAGGTGAATAGCAAGGGGTGGTCTTGCACCTACAAACGTCCTAAACGTATAAGTCACTATTCCTATAGTGCATGTGCCTTGGCAAGTTGTACACCCAACTCCCGACCACAAGTTGTTCCAAATCCCGTTTAATTAAGCGTGTATCCTAGGTTTCGTTGGCGTTACATTACCCTTCGTGTTACAAGTTATATATTACTCTTGTAAATATTTCCATAACTTGTATCTTATTATCATCGACTCGACTTCACTTAACATATAATTATTTTCCCATTTAAATAATTATACTTAAGATCGCATCGCTCGATATAGTATATATTTCAATCCTCGACCCGACTCACTTTGCCACACATTTGTTTTCCCATTTAAACAAATATGCTACGATTTTGTCGTTCGATCGTATATTCTTAACGTCCGATTCAACTCACCACACCGTATATTTATTTTCCCATTCAAATAAATATACTAGGATTTCGTTGGTACGACATACACATATATATATCCTTGTCTTCTCGTCGCGGCTTTCCTTCCCGCATATCTACTTTCCCATTAAGTAGATATACTAGAATTTTGCCGAGACGAGCGTACAAATATATATATAAATGTGTAATTTTTCTTGTTAAGTATATACGTTTGTTTTAACGTCTTATTCGTTTGTGTCATGTGTTTCTCCCACGAATTAATTCTCCAACACTTAGGAAAGTGTTTATTTGTTTTCACCCAAAGTATATATATATTTTACCTCTTAAAATATATATTTTTCTTATCTTGCCGCAATGGCATTTTTCTCATATTTTGCCCGTGTACGGTTCGTTAACGCGTTTTAGTTCGATATCTTAACTTGATTAGTTGATTTTTCCAAGTTTTTCCCAACATGTATTTTATAGAAATATCATCCATATTTCTTCCTATTTTCACATGTTACTTGGATGGTTAAAATACTTATGTATTTTTAACCCAACTTGTCAACCTAACTACAAAAATGTTTCCAACACTTTTATATTCCCATTTATATAAAAGTATTCATTTTTGCATAAGTTTCCCAAGTTTGTTTAATATTTTTATAAAATCTCTATTTTATAAAAATCCTTATGTTAAAACCCTTTATATTTTTATAACTTTCAAAAATACACTTTTATACAAAATACCCAAGTATTTCTACTAGTATTTACAAAAATCATCCTTAGACTTTAATACTTACATTTTTGACACCAAACTTTCCTTACTTGTATTTTTGGACTAATAGTTTCTAAAATGTCCATTTTAGTCCCTTAACTTTCAAAGTTACAACTTTAGTCCCTTAACTTACAAAAGTTGCATTTTTCTACTCTAACTTCCAAAGTTAGCATTTTTCACTCAAAATAGTTAACTTTGAAGATTCAACTTTTTATTGGTAAGTTATTTTTGTATCAAAACACTTATGTTAGTCTTATATTCCATATGGAAGACTAATTATGTGTGTGTTTTATGTATTTGTCCATTTCCTCAAAATATCATTCATCCAAGTGAGTTAACTTTAATTTTCCATCTTATTTATTTATGAACTTCTAACATGTTTTACCACATATTATAACTTAAATGATCATAATAAGATGAATTAAAGTTAGTTTTAACATATTCAAGTTCATTTCAAAATCTTAACCAAAACATCATCCTACTTAGTCTTATATGTAAACTTCATATATTTTCAAGACTAATACATCATCATCATCAAATCCATGGTTTATTTTCATATCTTTAACCTTCCATTTTACACATGAAACCTATTAAAGATTATGTTCAAAACCATTTTTAAACCCTTCATGTACAACTTGCTACTAGGAACACATACATGAATAATAACAATCAAAAACAAGATTAAGAAGCTTACTACTAGCACAAGGCTAGGGAAGACAAAAACCTTGGATTTGAGAGGGGTTTAGTGTGTTCTTCCTAGTGGTTTAGCTCCAAGCTCTTGAAACACACAAAAGGGGTTTGGATGATGGATGATTTTAAGTATTTTGGAGATGTAAAAACTTGAAAGGATGATGTGTGGGTATGGTAGGAAGCTCACGGCCAAGGAAAGGAAAGAAGAAGAAGAGTTTGCTTTGATGCTCCAAGTCTCTAACACATGTTTATAAAGCCTTACCACATGTAATCATTCCAAAGATTCAAGAAATCTTATGGAGGATTGAGTTGTGTACTTAGGATATTTTTGAAAGATATGATATGTGTGAGTGTATATATTGCCGTGTATATATGGATGTATGGGTAGGAGTTTTCATGCAAATCTTGCTATCTCCTTATGATCCATCATATCTTTATATAAGATCCTTCCAATGCATGTGCACACTAGTTATAATGATATGTTTAGGTTGTGTCTTGGATTCTAGTGGCCCTTGGCCGAAAATTGGTAAAGGGGGGACAAGATAGAGCTTGCTTTTGTACTAATGTTTACTTACACCTTTTGTCTTTACACATGCATGCTTTATCTAAGTCTTTAGCTTATAATTATAACCACAAGCATGGATGTTATTTTGGCCATATAGGCCGGCCCTTTGATGGGTGTAAGTGGGGTCCACAACTTCAAATATTTACCCATTGTTTGTTATGTTTAATCCCCCGTCGTTCGGGTGTCGTTCGGGTATTTTTCGGGTTTTAATCACGCGTTATCCGGACATTAAATATACCTTTAATAACCCTTAAATATAGTCTATTTTAAGCGTTGATTGGTTATTTAGGCCTTTACCGGGTGAAATTATGAGCTATACGCGTATCGGGTGCGATACGCGCATTTTATTCGTTACCGGGAGATTTGTACAAGACGTTTTCATTTATGGTTTTGGAGTTCCAAAACTCATTTTATCTTATGAAAATACCCATTATTTTATATCCTGGGTGTCCGGGATTCGTTTCGTTTATTTAATTATTACCGGGTAATTGCCAACGTCCATACCGGATAGCTTACTCGCACATGATCCAATCATGCTTTACCATTAAACGTATGCATTCCTATGCACTATTTGGAAATTGCTATTCCCTAAGGCCTTGCTAATTAAATCACACATAATTGCATTTAATTACGTTAATCATATATTAATTAATTGTACGGAATTACCTTATTTTTGCCGGTTGTTACATGTTCGGCCAAGGTTAATCAAGGAAAATTTTTAAGGACTGTGGTGCGTGGTTGCCATTTGAGATCAAAATCTAGAGTCAGGTGGTCTTTGGTTCATTAAGACCTTAATTTGGATGATTAACTAAAGATGGTGTGAGTGGTTTGGGACTCTAGTTTGGCTACATGGTGTTTGATCATGGCCCAATTACAACCTTAATGACCTGACATAAGCGGGTGTAGGTTGATTTGTTTGCTCCCAAGGTTAGTGTAACTTGGACATTGTTTAACGTGGAGCCTAGTTTAAATAATACATAGATGAAATTATGTATTGGGGTTGGCTTTGACTTCTTAAAGCTTGGCATGGGACTCGACTTTGGTAGTGAGACTAGAGGAGTTGGAAATTAAAAGGAGTGTACGAATGTATCCTAGATATGGAGAATCGGACTATTGTAAGAATTAATTCTCCAAGAGAGAGGTACTAGAAAAAAAATGGGGCTCATGAGGTAATATTGGACATAGACATGTAAGGAATTTTGGAAATATGTATGAACTCTCGAGATGGTTGTCGATGATAATGAACTTTATAATTAGAAGTCAGTGGAAGCTATATGAGTAATAGTGAGCAGGTGGATCAAATCAACATACTTGTTGCATAGAAAAGAAATCCATAATATGGAATGATTAATAGAGAGTTATGCAATGAAACGGTCTTAAGAAGAGAAGTATGCACGAATGTTACAATCGACATGAGTATGTATTAGTTATTGGGATTTGAATAAGTTAACAAATAAATAAGCAAATAAATAAATAAATAAATACCTGTTACCAAGGATTGATGACATTTTCGATCAACTCCAATGATCATGATGGTTTTTAAAGATTGATTCAAGGTCGGGTTACCACCAGTTGAAGGTGGAGGAGGAAGATATCCCTAGGACAGTATTTCGTACGCGTTACGGGTATGATTTTTAGTGATGTTGTCTGGTTTGACAAATGACATCACCGCTTTCACTGATTTAATAAACCGGGTATGTTGACAAATGTTGCATCAGTCGATTATCGTTTTATAGGGAATATCCTAATCTACTCAAAGGGCGAGGAAGATCATGTTTACCATATCCGGGAAGTGTTAGAGACATTGAAGAAGAAACTATATGGGAAGTTCTTCAAGTGTGTGTTTTGGCTGTCGAGGGTTTAGTACCTAGGCCACATTATAAACACTAACGAAGCTTTGGTTGATCCGTCAAAAGTAGAGATTGTCACGAAGTGGAGCGTATCAAAGACTTCCATTGAGATTCGAAGTTAGCCAAGAAAGAATTAAAGTTTGAATGGGTCCAAAAGAGTATGGTGTTAAGATTAGATTTGATCGCATGTGTGGTGCCAATTTCAATTATTTCAGATAAGGATACGTAATTTTCTTCGCACTTTTGGAGGAAGTTTCATGAGAAGATAGATTGTTTCCAGCACATCGTACCATCCTCAAACTGATGGCCAGAGTGAGGGAACAGTACAAACTCTTGAGGATCTGCTATGTGAGTGTATAATTGGTTTTGGAGGGAGTTGGGATAAGTACTTACCTTTAGTAGAATTTTTGTGTAACAATAGCTATCATGCAAGTATTGGCATGTCTCCTTATGAAATGTTACACGGAAGAAAGTATAGGACCCCTATGTGATGGGGAGAGATTGACCAAAAAGACTTAGGAAGTAAGGAGGTCGTTAAAGTGACTAGTGAAAAGATTAATCAGATAAAGGCATGATTGAAAGCCTCGCAAGATAAACAAGAATCGTATACTGATTAGTGGCAGAGGCCTATTGAGTTTAAGGTTGGAAAGTAAATTTTACTCAAGGTATCCCCGTGGAAGGGCATTATTAGATTTCGTAAACGGAAAAAAAAATTAGTCCACGCTATATTGAACCATTTAAGGTTATCGCCAAAATAGGACAAGTGGCATATCCGTTAGATTAAGCCACATGAACTAAGAGGTATTCACCATACCTTTAATGTGTCTCATTTACGGAAATTGTTTGGTTGACGAGTCAACCCATGCACCACTACATGAGCAACTTTGAGAGAGGGTGGTGAGACAAGTAAAGGTACTATGAAAGTATAGAAAGGGTTCTGAATTTACATGGGAATCTAAAGATGAAATGAAGGAATTTTACCCTCATTTGTTTTCTGTATAACAGGTTTCGAGGACGAAACCCAACTTAAGGGGGGTAGATTTGTAACATCCCGTTTTTGATATATATATAAAATGTGTTGGTTCATATTTATGAGCTAATGAAACAGGATATTGGTCGATACAACGAATCAATGACATATAAGATGGGTACTCGTGTATTTAAAATTAGTTAATGAGTAAGTGATGGATAGCATGGTTATTTGAGATATGAGATCTAGGCGATTAATTACTGTTATAGGAGACCGTTTTGTAATAATATAATAATGATAAAATTATATTTCAATTTTTTGGAAAGAAGTTATCGTAGAAGGCAAGCAGGTAGCCTGCTCACCTTGTCCCACATCGAAGATTGTAGCAAAGCAAGCAGGCTAGCACGACACATAAGTCCCACATCGATGCTTTAATAAAATGGACTCTTTTCCTTGGCTTATAAATAGCAATACAGGTGTTCCATTTAGATTATAAGTTTTATCGGGAACACTCTAGTATAAGAGGATCCCGAGCCTACGATACCCCATTAGGTATTGTTATTAGTCAATTTTAGAGCACGAGTAGGAGCACGAGTAGAGGAGACTCTACACCAACTGGCCATAGATAGTTTTGGGGTATGTTTTCGTTTAAGTTATGTTTAGTTCATTTTTATTAGCATTATTATTAGTATGAGTCGTTAAGCGATATTATTTTTAGGTATTAGGAGTATTATTGGGGTGGGTATTGGGTAGTCTAGCCTTAGTTTGGCATGGACTGATCACCCATGCTGAAACAAGGTAGTGCTAACCAATATCCAACTATAATAATAATAATAATAATTAGTTAGGTGTATCATTACCTAACCTAGTGTTGTATAATTGGATCAGGACATTTAAATATTACTTGATTATATTAGTGTTTCAAGTGCTAAAGGACTAATAAAGAGGTGAGTGTTACATACTTTACTTTTGGAAGTATATATATATATATATGGGATGATTATGTGTTAGAACTGTATGGGTGTTATTATAGTTCTTATTTGATCACGTATAATTGAATGTTATGTTAGTATATTAGTATATGTTGTATCAGATGGGAATTTACTTATTTAGCATGAGATCGTAGGGAGTTAGCGATCTTTGTGAATTATTGGACTCAGATGGTTGTTTTCTGATCCAATAAATTATATTTGAATATTATAGTAGTGTATGTTGAATCAGATGGGAGTTTTCTGATTTAACATGAGATCGCTGGAAGTTGACGATCTTGGTGAATTATTGGATTCAGATGGGTGTTTTCTGATCCAATGAATAATCGCATGGGAGTTTTGCGATATATGCCATATGGAAGTGGTATGGTTCTAAATTGTTGTGTGTCGTTATTGTGGTTATGTGACATGGTGATTTAATGTACACTCACATAGCGAAAGCTAATTGGTTGTTTATATATATATATATATATACACACACACACACACACACACACACTCTAGGTGGCTACCATAAGCATAAGGGTTGAACCAGCTCAAGTCTTGCGGTTAAAGGATGGAACGTACTTTTGTAAAATATCATGAATGATAGTCCAACTTGTTTTGGCAAACCAACGGTTATACAATAATACTTTTTATGGGATAAAAGTTTGACGTTTTGTATAATTAAATTGGGACCTTCCGCTTAAACTCTGATATAAAACATCTTCAAAATAAATAAGTATGAAAAAAAAATTTGGGTGTTTCACATGGGGTGGTTTACAGGGTAGAGTTTGGGTTTATAAGCTTCAAGGTTTTGCTAAAGAGGTAGAGATGGGTGTTGAAAAGCAGATGTTAACGGGTCAAATAGGTGACAGTTAAACGGGTTAGATCTTCACCACCACTTGGTGAGGAGTGCTATGTTTGTCATAAAAAATGGTAGATACAAACACACACTTTATACATGTAATGAAGTTGAACCTTTTATAAAATAGGGTAAAATTGTATTCTACTCTGCATTCACGATAATGATATGAGAACTTATTGTTATGATAAAATTGTTAAATTTTATTCCCAAACTAGCCCGTTAAGAGTGTGTGTAGTGGTAGATAGTCATGTAGGGGTTATAGGATTAAAATATTAAAAAGTAATAGAAAATGGGTTATGTTGGGGTTATGGAAAAAGAGGGTGTAGTGGGAAGGGGGGTTATGTGGGGGTTATAAATGATTGGTAATGATTGGTTAATTATTGTTTTTTATTTAAATAAGAATATTTAATAGTTAATAATATTTCATTAAAAATAAAAAAATTACAAATACTAAAACAAAAAAAAAAATACAAATACTAAAAAAAAAATTACAAACCATAAATAAAAGATAAAAATACTACAAACCATATTTTTTTTCGATTTTAGCCTTTCGGCTCATCGCCATTTCCAACGCTTTCCCCTCTAAGTGGTCGTGATTTGCCGTGTAAAAAGCAAAGTCGCGTTCAAACTGTCGTTCCCTCATGATGTCAACCACCTCTCGGTTATCTTTGATACGCTGAGCCTCGATGTCCCGTAAGTCTTGGAGCCGCTGGTTCATTTCAGCAAATGCCGGGATTAACTGGTTCACCCCCGACGAAGACTCCGTCCGTGCGGCTCGAGCAGCCCGTCGACCGGGGGGACGAGGTAGCTCCTCCGCCCCCTCCTCCCCTGCAAAAAAGGCATTTTCTTCTGGTGAGTTGAGGTCGACATAACGCGCGTCAGACGTAGGCGTTTCGGGGTCAACCGAGTCAGAGGTCCTCGACTTTTTTGAAGGCCTCGTATTTTTTGCCCTAGAGGAAGAAGTTCCAACCGTTGGGCGGACGGTGTGCCATTTGGTGCAGTCTTTCAGCACGCGCCAACATTTAACGTACGGGAAATTCCCGTATGTCTGGTTGTATTCTTCCAAAGCCGCTGTAAAAATACCCTCGTCACTTTGCCCACTTTTCCACCCGTACCGGGTGCGCTGGTAAATGCCTTGAAAGTTGGTGCATTTTTGGTTGATATCGGTCCACTTGCCCGATATCGAGTCGTTCTCCCGGTAGCCCTCTCCGACACGTCAACCCACGCTCGGGTTAACGAGTACAACTCGTGGTTGGTCCATGGTATAACGTTTTTCTTGGCACGACCATCCGTCTCTTTTCTTGTGTGGCGTCGGGCGGGTGCTTTGCCTCGCACGGGCTCTTCCTCTTCAACCGGGCCTTGTGTCTCCGGAACCGACTCTTGCCAAGCATTTGAAGAGCCGAACATTTGGGATGACCCGTACACTTGGGATTGGCCAAACCCACCTCCTATGGGCATCCCAAAACTCCCTCCCATGTTAACATTATACATGTTCGGGTCCCAACCATACGGTTGGTTTAAGAGGTTTGTGAAACTTTGCGGGTTTGAACCCGTCCCCGGCGCTATAGGTCGGGTGTTGTCGCCACTGGTTTGGGAACCAAACCCGAAACCTCGACCGAAAGGATTCATGATATAGCCTTGAAAGTGTGTGTAGTGCTTTTGCTCTCAAAGTGTTGTGTGTGTGTTTGTGTAGTGTTGGTTTGATCAAGTGTTGTGTGTGATTGTGTATATTTATAAAACAAAAAGTAAGTTTTTTTTTTTCAAAATCTCGATCAAAGGCCGGTCAAAGCATTCACTCCTTTCTCTCTTCCCAATGCATTACAACGCTTGCTATGCCCATAACCCTGCACACCTAAAACGCCCTATAGCGCCTGGGGGGCGGTGTTCCCCGGCGCTATAGGGGTTAAAACGCCTCATAACTTTGTCCACTACACATACCCTAATAAATATGTAGGTAACGCACGCCTTGAAGAAAACCCTAGTTGTTATAATATAGAAGAGGTTAGGAATAAGTAAATTAAAATAAAAATGAGTAGAAAAAGACAATAGATGTTAAGGGATTTTGGGCCAAAATGGTCCATATATAAAAGGAGGAAGTCTGGCTAGCAAAAAAAAAATTGAGAAGTAAAGGGTACTCCTACACACATGGTCAAACCGTCAAAATTAACCATTCATAATTTTTAACTATTCACCATTGGGTTTTGTTATTATATAGAATATGCAGTTGACTTAATTTTTACAATTGAATAACCTTTGCCTACTACTCCTACTAGTGGTGTATTTCATACTATTCATTTGGTAAAATTAATTTTTATTTAAAATAACGATTCGCTAATAAAACAACAACAACCTTGCCCAGTATATATCCCAAATAGCAAACTATGTGTAGGGTTAGGGTAGGGTAGGATCACTACTAGAAAACCTGCAATTTCTGGCCAGAATTTCCGACCAAAAAAATTTGGTCGGCATTTCTGACCAAAAACCGACATAAAAAAGTGCTACTTTTAGGGACAGTTTTCTGACCAGTTACCGACCAAACACAAACTCGCCGGAAGGTTGTAGGAAGCTTTCGACTAATTTCCGACAAAAAAAAAAAGAAAAAAACATTTGGTTGGAAAATGGTAGGAAATGATAAATGAATAAAATATAAATAACTTTCCGTCCATTTTCCGACCAAAAGCTCTATTTTATTGGTATTCGGTTATATAAATGCGCATTGTTTGTACGTGCCTACGTGAATTTATTTGTTCATGAGTGTATATATATATATATATATATATATATATATGTTATGTACATGTACATGTACATGTACATGTGTATGTGTCGTAATGCATACAAAAATGCACACATACACACACATACAAATAGTTATGTAACAACCCACTCCCGTACCGCGATATTGTCCGGGCATGTCCCGATTTTGCATTGGTCGTAGGCAATTCCCATGCCAAAACGCGTCACGATAGGGAAGGTATCCCACCTCTTATAAAGAAGTGTTAGTTCTCCTTTCCAACCGATGTGGGATCGTTACAATCCAACCCCTTTATGGAGCCCAGCGTCCTCGCTGGCACAAAGGCCCGGCCCTGACTTTGATACCAATTGTAACAGCCCACTCCCATACTGCGATATTTTCCGGGCATGTCCCGATTTTGCATTGGTCGTAGGCAATTCCCATGCCAAAGCGCGTCACAATAGGGAAGGTATCCCACCTCTTATAAAGAAGTGTTAGTCTCATTCCCAACCGATGTGGGATTGTTACAAGTTATGGAATAACTAAAGCTTGTTTTAAGCAACGAGTCATATCAATGTACACACACGTATGTATGTGTATAATACGTATAATTTGGTAAAATAAAAGTATTCAATGAATGATTATTGTGTCAAAAGATGGAATGAAAAAAAACGACGTTTAAAGCAAGAAAAATAAAAAACGATACCTGTTGTCGGTAAATCGTCCATAATTACGGACCATTTTTTGACAAAAATGAATGTTTCGTGGGAAATTCGTCGGAACTTTCCGACCATTTTCCGACCAAAAGCTTAATTTTATTGGTTTTCAATAATATAGATGTGTATTTGTATGTATGTGCGTACTTTAATGTATGTGTTCATGAGTATATGTATGTTATGTACATGTGTATGTGACGTAATGCATACAAAAATGAACACACATATATACACACACATACACATAGTTATAGAATAACAAAAACTTATAACGAGTCATAACATTGTACACAACACACGTATGTATGTGTATAATATCCATAAAAGTATTCAATGTATGATTAAAGTGTACAAAAGATGGAATGAAAAAACGATGTTTAAAGCTCGAAAAATAAAAAAAAACGATATTTGTTGTCCGTAAATTGTCGGTAATTACTGACTATGTTCCTACCAAAAGCTTGTATTTTAATGTATGTGTTTATGTATTTATTAGTATTCGACATCCTACCTTCCTAACCCTATGTTTTTATGTATTTATTGATCCAGTCTGTCTGGTTTCTATTTTGTATGAACATAGTCACTGAATGGTTTCACTATGCAGAATGTTTCATATGCACAATCGACTTTTAATCCTTCTAATAAAATTTTATTTTAGCTACTGTATTAATTTTGTAATATTTATGATTTTTTTAGTGTATATTATCTTACTTTTTCGTTATTTTATTTGCAATGATAGGTTCCTCAAAACTTACTTTTTCCTTATTTTTTTTTTGCAATGATTTTTTTAGTGTATATTACCTTACTTTTTCGTTTATTTTCGTTATTAATTTTGCAATGATTTTTTTAATGTATTGTCTTCACCTAAATTTTTGTTTAGGTGTCTCTTCCATTAGGAAAGATAAAAGGAGTTGACATCACAAACGTATGCGGAGTTAGTGACGGGATGGTTTCAGCTTCTGGTTTTTGGGCTTTCCATATTTTAAGAGTAGTTTAAAGTTGGATGCCGCCCAAAGCACGGCGGTTCAAAATTCTAGTTATCCTTTGTCGCGAAACTTATAGTTACACAACCGTGTCGTATTTCATTGGAGCTTGTAATTTGACAACGGTGTCGTATTTTGTGAGGAGCTTGTAATTTGATAACGGTATGTAATTTGTAGTTTAAATTGTGAACAGAATATGATAAGCGAATCTTAATTTTCAGATTAATATTGGAAACATGGTTTTTATGAATTACTTTCTGCATTGTAAGTAGAAAAAAATTTGGATTTTTATTTTATATATAATAATCAAAACATTAGTCTGAAAATAGTAGGTAAAATACAAATAGAGTTAATTGACAATTTAGTCAAAAATTGACACTTTCATCCAAATGTTTTTTTTTTCTTATCTATGTCCCCGTGGTTTCCATTTTTTGCCATTTTAGTCAACTACCCTATCTCAGTTAACAAAACACAGTTAATTCAGGGGCATTTTTGTCCTTACACACTAAACGTTTTTCTTTTGCCACTTTCATCCAAAACTTTTTTAAATTTATTTTAATTTTCTTTTAGATATTATATCTATTATCTATTACTATATATAATATATATTGATATATTGATTGAAGAGAGAATCTTGAGATGTTGAAAAGTTTAAGATGTACAATCCAATATATTAAGCATCATGTACAAGCATTACCCAATCTAACCCCCAAAATCAGAAAGTAATTAGGGTTCTTTCCGATCACTTTATTCACTTTAAATCAAAATGGAAAAACCTTTCTTGTCCACGATCCGTTTGAA
Organism: Ambrosia trifida; assembly: GCA_028751855.1. Taxonomy (NCBI): domain Eukaryota; kingdom Viridiplantae; phylum Streptophyta; class Magnoliopsida; order Asterales; family Asteraceae; genus Ambrosia; species Ambrosia trifida. Next base: position 69,838,761 of record CM054129.1, on the reverse strand, counting down.
GACGCTTGATTGGATCTGCATCGCTACTTTGAAAGAAGGAAAAATTACAGAAATCGTCCTTTATGTTTACATCGTTTTTCAGTATATGTCATTTCACTTCAAAATTGACGAGAATCGTCCTTTGTGTTGTAAATTATTGCAGCTCTCGTCCTTTAAACCTAACCTAGTTAGTTTTTCGGTTAAGTTTGGTCATGTGCCTTGCACATAAGGGCATAATTGACATTTCACCTTCTATCTTTATTTCCCCTATATTAAAACATGAAAACACTGATATCCCACCATAAGCCTCCACCGTATCCCACCGTAACCTTCCACCATAATAATATTCCAGTACACAACAACTATAATTTGAAAGAAGAATGTTTAATCAAACTTACTGCTCAATCGGAATCATCACCAATCTTTACAACCATCATCATTATTATCGAATCATCAGGCCTGACTACGAAAACCCCAAACTGAACGAACACCGTCTGATCCCTAAACCACCGTCGCTGTCACCTTAATCTTCTCTCTTTCTCTGCTTCTGTTTTCTGTTGTTTCCTCTCTCTTTCTCGTCTGTCGTTGCTTCTCTTTCTCCTTCTATGCTCGATCTCTCTCTCAGCTCCATTCTTTCTCTCTAAACAGGGTCGGTGTGTGCGTGTGTGTTGTTCAGGAGCAACCCAGCCGGAGCTCTGCCGCTGACGGCGGTCGGAAGTAGTGGCCGGAGACCTCCGGGTCTCTTTCTCTTCCTCTAGTCAGTCTCTTTCTCTCTCTCTCTCTCTCTCTCTCTCTCTCTCTAGTTTCCTGTGTGTGTTGTTTCAGAGAAAAGAGGTGGGGTTTGGGTGTTTGGGGTTTTTTTATAAGGAGGTGGAAGGTTATGGTGGGATACGGTGAAGGCTTATGGTGGGATATAGTGTTTTCATGTTTTAATAAAGGGGAAATAAAGATAGAAGGTGAAATGTCAATTATGCCCTCATGTCAAGGCACATGACCAAACTTAACCGAAAAAACTAACTAGGTTAGGTCTAAAGGACGAGAGCTGCAATACTTTACAACATAAAGGACGATTCTCGTCAACTTTGAAGTTAAAGAACATCTACTGAAAAACGATGTAAACATAAAGGATGATTTCTGTAATTTTCCCTTGAAAGAATCTCCCAAAGAAGAAGCCTTTGTTTTGACATCTAACATTCTCATAAAATTAATCGATACTTTCATTTCCAAATTTGAAATCTCTATGCTAAGGTCAAATATCAATTCAGGTAATTTAATTTAAAATCTTGAAACCTCTCCTATAAACACAATTCTCCATCTCAATTAAAATCTATGTTTTCATTTTCAATTTCTCTGGTGAAATCTTGATTATTAGTTTATGAATTTCTGGAATTTTTAGAAACCTAATTGATTTCATTGTGATTCGGGAAAATTGGAAAAATTGATTTCATCGGTTATTTAGTCATGGCAGGCAATTACTTCGGTGTTTTGGTGTCAGATCCATGGCTACAGAATCAGTTTACGCAAGCTGAGCTTCGAAGCTTAAAATCGCATGTAAGTAGCTACGATTCAGTTAATATCACTGTTTGTATTGAATATTATTTGAATAAGTTAATTTGGGGAAAGAGTATTGATCTGTGTGTATGTGTATAAAATTTTGTTTATGTTTTTTTTTTTACTTAAATTTACAGATTTTTCATTAAAAATAAAGGATAAATTAGATAAGCACAGTAGGTAGGCGGGCAACAAGCTGCGAAAAAAAAAACGTTTGGTGTATATGGATAAAAATGCCCCTGAATTAACTGGGTTTTGTTAACTAAGTTAGGGCAGTTGACTAAAATGGCAAGAAATGAAAACCACAGGGACACAGATAACAAAAAAAAACATTTGGATGAATGTGGCAATTTTCGACAAACCTCAGGGACTAAATTGGCAATTAACTCATACAAATATAAATTAGTATTTTCTGGTCCGAAAATTGTTGGAAACAAAGTCTAAATTTTTGGTCGGAATCTTGTCTGAAAACTTGGTATGTTTTTTGTTGGAAATATGTAGGAAATTTAATCGGAAACTGGTCGGAACAGCTCATACTAAATAAAACCAGTAATCAAAAATGTAGTTAGAAACTAGTTGGAATTTTGTCGGAAATCTGTGGGAAACTTCATGAGAATTTTGTCGGTAGATATAGTTAGAAACTAGTCGAGAGTTTGTCAGAAAATCTGCCTTGTTTTTTGGTCGGAAATCTGTAGGAAACTTCCTTGGAAACTTGTCGGAAAATTTTACCGACTAGATCTTTCAGACAAAAGACAGTTTGTCGGAAACTGGTAGGAAACGTTGTTTTCTGACCAGTTTCCAAGCAAAAGCTTGGTCGGAAACAGGTTAGTTTTCTAGTAGTAGATGTAAACAAGCCTTACCTCTGTCCAGAGAGACCCTAGGCTTGAAAACCAAAATAATTATTCAGCAAAACAACCAAACACTACAGGGATATAGGTAGCATAACAACATGGATGTAAGAGTAACTTATTAAAGATAAAAATTGAGATAGAAATAACATCAAAAAATAAAAGGACATATAAACACAGACGCCTGGGGACATACACCTGCAAAGCTTGGCTACATAAGTGTTACCATTGGATGTCCTAATCCGCTTTTGTATGGTGTGAAGTAAACATAAAATTTTAAAAAAATTATAGTGTTAATATTTATTTATTATAAAACTTATCTGTATTAGAAAGAATTGGTGGAATAGCGGCGACGATTGTCGCCACTAATGGTTCAAATTCTCGTTGCTAAAGGTATTAGTGGCGGCACATGTCACTGGTAATTCCTGTAGGAAACTTTGCTTGAAAGTTCACCGGAGAAGGTTGTTCATCTTAAAAATGAAACAAAAAACAGTACATTGTGGTGGAGCTAGACAGTATACATGACAAAATAAAAAATTTCTCTTTATGGAACAAAAAACAAAAAATAAAATAAAATAAAATAAAATCAACTAATTTCTCATTAAAATCAATATAATTTATTTTTTTACATAAAGATACTAATTTCGCAATAATATTTGATGCTGGTGGAGCTTGACGGTGTCCCAAGCTTGACAGTGGGGGAGCTTGACGGTGGCTGGAGTTTGATGATGTCGGAGCTTGACGGTGACAGTGCGAGAGATGAATGGAAGCTGAAGGTTGGAGGTTGATGTGGTGTGTATGATGGTTAGCTGAAAGGTTGATGGTGGTGTTTGAGAAAATAAGAGTGTGTTTAATAAGGGGTGTGTTTGTTAAGAAGTAGAAGAAGATGATCATTGGATCCTTCTTTAATCAATGGTTAGGAGTTGATATTGCACAACAAGCATGCGGATTTATTCTTTAGTGGCGACACTAATAGTGACTGATAAGGAGTAATAGCGTGACTTCGTCATATGTTGTCGGTATTGCTCTTTGTCATCACAATTGATGTCGCTGTTATTGTTCCGATTGTATGTAGTGTATCGTATGACAATTTGTATGCCAAATACCGGATTAGAAGTATGAACTGTGAATATCTGCAAAATAGATTTTTATAAAAAATTTCTATTGAAAGGTGTTTTACTAAAAGTAGGTAGCTATTTTAGTGGTTTATTATTTTATTTCCTTTAATAGTTTAATAATAATTACAAACTAACAACGACTTAGGGATGGCAATCAAACCCGAACCCGATGGGTAAACCCGAAACCCGGCACATTTGGGACGGGTTTGGGGTCGGGTAATCGGGTATGGGTCCGGGTATGGGATTAGTTTTTATTTTTTTCGCGGGTTTGGGACGGGTTTGGGATTTGATGATATACCCATTTACCCGACCCGATTACCCGATAAAGTATATCCGTTTACCCGATTAGATACCCGATGTAATTTCCTATATACTTTTAAAATATGTATTCATAATATATATAATTGTTCATCTAGGTTGTCATCTTCTTCAAAAAAACACTAATTATTTGTGTATAATATCTTTTATCTATGTCTTTTAGTGTTTTTATATGATTTAACTATTTTATATTTATACATTGTAATCATTTACATACATATTTGATAATGCTAAATGTATTGGTTAGTTGTTACGTAATAGATACCTGATAGGTTTTTAGTCCGATATACCCAATGGATAAGTTTTTAAAATTAATGGGTTTACCCGAAACCCGCGGGTATCCCCGATACCCGACGGGTAATTACCCGATACAAACCCGACGGGTTTTGGGACGGGTTTGGGACAAGCATACCTAATCGGGTATGGGGTTGGGATTACCTAAACCCGTCCCAAACCCGACCCATTGCCATCCCTACAACGACTATCTATATATACACAAGTAAGCTCATCCATTTTTAACATAAATCGCATAATGGCATTTAATGATCACCATTATATCCTTGTCTTTTCACTTTGCATTCTATACTTACGATCCGCCCAAGCCCAATTACTATGTAACGAAAACTCAAATGCCCCCACCACTGAAACAACCAGAAGCATCGATTCAGTTCTAACAAAACTGGTCCAAGACACCCCCAAATCAGGCCATAGTGTCACTGCATTCGGTTCAGGTCAAGCCCGCGTGTTCGGTCTAGGCCAATGCCGAGGAGATGTGACCCTTGAAGAGTGCTTGACGTGCATCCAAAACATCGCGAAAGAAATTAAAACGGCTTGTCCAAATCGAGTCGATGCTAGGCTTTGGGACGACCGTTGCGACATTAGGTACAGCACCCGAATCTTCTTTGGGCAAGTTGACATTGGGTATGGGACATACTTCCTTAATCCTAACAATGTAACGAACCCAAAAACCTTTAATGAAGCTCTCACGAAACTTATTGATCAAACTAATAATTTAGCGAGTGGGTCACACTCTACAAGAGATTTGTCACCTCCTTCTTGTAGGGTATATTTAGAGATTGCTATTGGGGATTTTACAACTTATGTTCAGGACAAGGAAGGGTGTAGAGTTATATATAAAGGGGGACGGGGCGCTACCAGAATTGGGCACGGGTACCCCATTACCAGCATGGTAACACCACCGTCACATGTGCTGGTAGGGTTCTCGTGGACCGTTTTCTGGTTGGTGTTACCGTGCTGGTACAAAGAAATGGTCTTTTTCTTGACCAATGATAATATGCCACGTTTTACCTTCACCTTTGACCGTGATATTTTGACCGTGTTTTATTTTTGACCAGATACATTTTGACCTTGATTTATGTTTTACTCCATACAAATCATACTTTCACATAACATAAACACGGTGAACTTTCATTAAAAATTTAAACACCATTACACAATAAACATAATATCTCGCAACAATCACCATGACGCAAAATGGGTGAAGTTAGTCATTTGTTCACGGTAGTAGTCGCCACGAGTGAGTTGAATTGCAATGTCTTCTTGAACATTAGGTGCCTCTCCATCGTGGCTTCATAAAGGACGTCCAACGGAGACACCTGGACCAGAGAAGAAACCACCTACGAATGATCGAATCCTTGGAGCGGTCATTTGTGCCGGTTAAATTATTGAATATCCCCGACACCCGGTGCCAAAATGAAATTGGGGTATCGACTTCATGAACCCATGTGTTTCTCACTACGAGGTAGGCCCTCGTTAACGCGATATCCTCATTTGCATTCCACGGGACATTTTTATGAAACGATTAAAGTATAACCGGGTTATTGTGTGATTTTGTTGTGTTGGATTAAGGTGTTTTTATAGACCAAACCGTGACGGTACAGATTCCAAATGGTTGTAACGGTTTAAATGTAACGGTAACAAAATTAATTACCGTCTGACTGTACAACGGTTAGTTTTCTCGAATTTAAATGAAATATAATGAAAGAATCAGTGGAGTGTTGCCTACAAAAAAATGTTTCAGTGAAGTAAATCAGTAAAGTAATGTGGCATTGCAGGATTGGTTAAAATCAGTGAAAGAAAAAACAAACTCTACAAGGGCCCCTTTCCCCCTAATAGTTGCTATGTTAGATATGAATTCTTTCGCTTTTTCTAAAGCATCAGAACAAGTTTGCTCTACAAAGTTCTTCGATGGGAAACTACTCATGTGTCACTAAAATACCTGGAGTGGTAGTGATCGAATAATGAAATAAAATAAGTCCTCTTATCTGGATATTATCAATAAAATAATGTTTTATATATTATTTGGGTTTTCATTTGAACCTTTTTTAAGTGTCTTGCATTGTTAAACATGGGCTCTTAAATGTTTAGAAAGGTATAGACAATTTACTTTAGGCCACTCGGGCGGTCCGTGATGGACTAGCCATGATGGCGGTAATCATCACGAATACCGTCCCACCAAGATGATCATGGCCGCGATGAATGAATAACCGTGACACACATCACTACTAGTTGAATGTGTTTGGCTTTAAAAAAAAAGTTTTTTTTTCTAAAAATACTATATATAAATAAAAACATTACATAATTAAACCTATTAAATTAAATAAAAACATTACATAATCCCAATCCTCCAATGTGTACTCTGGCGAAGAGATAGAACGATCGCTATCACAACTGTCCGACCTAGCATCCGAGCGGATGCAGCCATAGTCAAGTCTTGGAATATAGTTTGGTTCATCATCCATACTCATATCTGCTTCGTAATCCTCCTCATTTGGCTTCGGAGCAGGAGGGTTTGGGGTTGGGTTGGGTTAGGGAGGAGGTTGGGTCTCCACCGGTCGTAGCTTCCCCACTCCCATGACAGCCATAGCGTAGTCTAAAGCCCAGATATATTCCTCATCTGTGAGAGGAGCATCTGGATTTGGGAGAGTGTAACCTGGTAAAGGAGGAATTGTTGTCACTCGATGAGATGACTGTGGTTGAGTTTGGGGAGGAGGGGTGTACACTGTAGGAGGAGGAGTGTATACTGTAAGAGGAGGAGTGTATAATGTAGGAGGATGAGATGACACTGGTTGAGGTTGGGGAGGAGAGGACAGTGGTTGAGATCGTCGTCGTCGACGAGAGTATCGCCTGAGATTTGAAGGACCGGCTGACCGGCTGAATCGGTATGATAACCACCACCCATATCTTTGTGTGTAGATTGAATTGTGAGATCAAATTGTAACTGACTATGAGTGTTCTGTTTTCTATTCATAGGCTTAGAAAGGTAACCGTTTAAAAAGTAGCCGTTTGAATAAGAATTTTTTTCTAATTATTAAATACTTTTTTTCAATATTTAAATAATGTTTTCAGTAAATATTTAAATATTTTTATTTATTAAATTTATTAAATAGATTTTTTAAATTTATTAAAAAAAAGTTCAGTGATAAATGTGATGGAATGTAAACACAACTATATGGGTTTAGTGATGAAATGTGATAAAATGAGGTGGCATAAAATAATTGGGTGTGATAATGTGATGGGTGTGATGAGATGATCACTACCCAATCCTCCGTTAAAAAAATTGCTCTTAAAATAATCATATAATCCCAATAACTTTTACATTTCTACATAGTACCGTCTTTAGAGTCAACCAATCATAAACTAAGGTTGTTGCAGGTCCCAAGCAAGGGCTGAAACAACTTTACTCTTAGGGGGACGAGCACTACCATAGGTGTTTTCAACTTCACTAATTTCAACCAATCCTATACTGCCATTAGGGGTGTATAAAAAGTTCGCGGCTCGAGGCTCGCTCAAAAAGGCTCGTTTTGTTTTCGAGCCGAGCCGAGCCGAGCCAGCTCGTGACTCGGCTCGATGGCTCGACTTGATGGCTCGACTCGTGGCTCGGCTCGATGGCTCGATATATGGCTCGACTCAGGCTTGTGTATCTATAATTAATATATAGATTAAAGTAATATATTTTGGCTACAAACGCAATTCTAAAATTCAAATTTTGAAAGCCTCGCTCATATTACCTATCTACCTCACCTCTTCATAATCCAATAAACCATAACTTCGAAAAATAAAAAATAAACATGTACATATGTAATTTTATTTTATTTTTGTTTTTTATTTTATAAATATTTATAAAAAAAATAATAAAAAATAACGAGCTCGGCTCGAACATTTACAAGCCGAGCTCGAGCTCGGCTTTTCATCTCGACCAAAAAAACGAGCCGAGCCGAGCTGGCTCGTTTAAGTTCGAGCTCGAGCTCAAGCTTAGGCTGGCTCGGCTCGACTCGACTCGTGTACAGCCCTAACTGCCACATCACTTTACTGATTTCTATCACTGAAACAGTTTTTTAAAGGCAGCACTTCACTGATTCATTTCACTGAAATGTGTTTTTTTCTATTTTTTAAATAACATTAATTAAACCATATTAGTTTAAATGTATTTAAAAACAAAAATTCTATTTTTTTTTAATAAAACACAATATAATCCATATTAGTAGGGCTGTAAACGAACCGAACAAACACAAACACGACCTTGTTTGTGTTTGTTTATTAAGAAAATTATGTGTTCACGAACAGTTGATGAACACTTACCGAACGAGATTTTCTGTTCGTGTTCGTTTGTTAAGAAAACACACATGTTCGTGTTCGTTTGTTAATTTTGTTCATGAACGCACACGAACACAAACGGACATTAATGAACATAAACAAGTGTTCATGAACAGAAACAAACACAAACGAACATATTTTAACTTTTGAATAACATCGAATTCAAATAAATTAAGACATTAACTAACTCCACCAAAAATATAACCCAATTGTCCAATCATACTTAGTACTAGAGAAGGGCGTTGGAGTTGGATGGCAAAGGGCGTTGGAGGTGGAGGGCATCAACGCTAGAACGTGAATATATATATATATATATATATATATATATATATAAATAATATATAATAAGTTTTGATACAAAAACTAAGTTTATTGATCTCATATAGTCATATATTTACCTCATATGTATTATTTATATATTATTTATAGGGTAAAATAAATAAAAATAAAAGAGTATAAAAAGTATAAAATTAAAAACCTTAATAAACTGTCGAACATAAACGAACACGTTACCGAACGTTCACAAACATAAACGAACGAACCTGACCTCTGATCATGTTCGTTCCTTTATTAAACGAATGAACACAAACGAACTTCCCGTCGAACGGTTCATGAACTGTTCGCTGAAAGTTCAGTTCGTTTGCAGCCCTACATATTAATTTAAATGTCTTTGAAAACAAAAAAATCTATTTTTTAATAAACATTATTTAATCCATCTTACTTGGCCCACCAATCATTTCTCTTTATCTATTTATTTATTTCCCCACACACACTACACTTAGCTATACATAAATCCATACCTATCTACTTCTTTACCTTCTTCATATTTAAAAGGAAAGCATGCTTAACTTAAAAGAATATAGAGGGAGAGAAGAAATTAAAGAATATAGAGAGATAGAAGAGAGAGATTAGAAAGAAATAATATTTTATTTAAATTTACGGTGTTACCGTTCTCGTAGTGGGGTACCCGTGACCAAATCTGGTGGTGCCCCGTCCCCCCTTAAAAACACGTTAAGTTGATGAAGCTCGATGTGACATCTGACACATTCAGATTACTTAGACTATAGGGTGTAGAGGAGGCTCATCATCCATGATGGTCCTCCACCTCAGATGCCACATCAGCGTGGGGTAGGAGCATCATGGTGATGATAGTCCAATGGTGTGGTAGGAGCATTATCCTTCCCTTTAAAAAAAACACCAATCAAGAGGGACGTTATACCCGACAAGAACCAGTCCGGCATAGGCATGCTGGCGCTATGCCGGCTCCACACCGTAAAACCTTATAAACTAACACAAACACTTTATCTTTATTAATTATCCATGCATTACACTTAATTAAAATTAATTAGGTACACAAACCACCATGTAATGATAACTGGGTTTATTTTGCGCGCTAAGCGGCATAACTATCTGTCTATCATGACTTAATTCAGAGAACCTCAATGGTCATCCTATGCTCCATACAAAGGGATTTTGATGCATAGGAATTGTAATAAGGAGGCTGCCAAAATTACTCAAGGGATTTTGATGGTATTATGTGGGTTATTTGGAATGCGCGGAATGAAAAGATTTTTAGAGGTTGTTGTATCAACCATGCTAGGCTTGATTTCTCTCAGTGTTGCTCGGGTGATGATGGAACTTGGTATGAAATAAATAGTTTGTTTTTGTTTAAAGTGGTGTTTTGTGTTTTTAATAATTTTTTCTACTATTTCTTTGTTTGACGAGTTAACTAATTAATCATCTAGTCCATTATCAGGAACCTTGAGATACAAATGGGTGTAATGCCCAAGTCACTCGCAGAAAGGCCCACCGAAAGTCTTCCAAGCAACACTTAAACCAACCCAAAGGCAAATGTGAGTGCTATAACTCTTCATAGCAACCGAGTTTATCCCGGACCAGTCATGCCTACTAACGAAGAAGTTATACCACCCATCCCACCGAAAAATGAACCTGCACCAACCATAACCGTTCCCCATGTTGTCACACCATAATAAAATCGACCGCAATTTCACAACCGCCGATTAATGAAGGCCCTACTACCGACCAGAATCCTCCAAGTGGAGTGCGTGACACTACTCCAGCAAAGCATCCCGCCGATGCTGACCGATCCAGGGAAGTTTTCTTTACCTTGCTCTATAGGTAACTTGCCGATGAATTATGCCTTAGCCGATCTTGGTGCGAGTGTGAACGTTATGCCCACTTATATCTACAACCAACTTAACTTGGGCGAGCCACGACCTTTGAGAGCTACGATCGAGTTGGCGGACGGTACCATAAAGAAACCCGAAGGAATTGTCGAAAACCTGCTTATTAAGATAGGAAAATTCGTTTTTCCCATCGACTTTGTCATCCTCAACATGGGCGAGAGTAACGTTCCAATTATTCTCGGTCGACCGTTCTTAGCCACCGCTCGGGCTACCATAGATATGAGTGAAGGAGTTCTTAAGCTTCGGGTGTAACACCCCAACCGATGGCGGAAACATCGGGATGTCACGTATTGATGATTGTTTCAGTAACACATGGTATAAATTGAAATTTTAAATAATTTATTCATAACATAAATATCCAAAATGAAATGATGTCTAGAAATCCCAAATACATGATATCAAATAAAGCAATAACTTCAAATAACTTCAAAGTAAACTTCATAGTATTTCCTCATGTATACTCTAAGCCTCAGCTTCATTGTTACCTGAAACATGTTAATTTTGAAATATTTTTGGGTCAACAAAAGTTGATGAGAATTACATAGGTTTTGATAATCGAATAAAGCTTGTACAATTCAAGTGTCATGGCAAGTCTAGTCCATATGTGAAAACATACTAGCAGTAAATCGAGTGCATAATCAACCCTTGTGACTAGAATATTGTGGTCCATCCCATACGCTCATGGTTCAGTCGATTATGTTATGCGATAACAATCACCCACGCTATCTTTGTAGGAGGCACGTATCCGGGTGGGATTGTCAGTCCAATAGATCTATCATTGTATACCGTCGGCTGATCAATGTTAATGATTATGCTAGAATATTGTGCTTACCCTAGTCATGTTTAAGACATAATGCAACATAGAAAAACACATAGACACTTTATGATTGAATTGTATATAGAATGTTGTAACATGTTTCACCCCAAAAATAGTGAAAAATAGAAAAGGGGCTATGTAAAACTCACCTTAGCAAAATGTTATGTCTCGTGAAAATAGAATATGTGTTGCCCAACGATGCCAAGTATTACCCTATAATTAAGGTAATAAATATGTCTAAGTCTTTCTAGTCTACAAATATATTCTAGGGTTTCGAATTGGAGATAAGTGTTCGTTTGATTAATAAATAAAATGTTTAATAAATAAGAGGAATTTGATAAATAAATAAACAAAAGTCTTTTTGTAAATTTTAAATTAATGATGGTCACAATATAAAGTTTTAAGTATGAAAATAATTTTTATAGAATTATTTTCTTTAAAATAGAATATTAAATCTATTTATTCAAATTGTCAAAATATAACTTTAATATTTAAAAAATACTAAAATTAAAGAATAATTAAATTAAAAATTGTATTTCTGTTCCAAATAAATAGAAATAATTTATATAAAATTTTGGTGCAAAAATATTGAAAAATGAATTTATTATGATTTATTTATGATTAAAACTAATAAAAATTGATTAAAAATATTAAATAAATGATTTTACAGAAATAAAAATCATTTCAGAAACGTTTAATGTTATAAAAACTCAGAATAATTTTTGTGCAAATTTATATAATTGTTTTGATATTTTTATAGAATTTTATAAATAAATTAGAATAAACTTGAATTATTTATTATATATATTAAATAAATAATTTTTGGAAAACTAAAAATTGTATGTTAAACTTTTCTACTAAAATAACATAAAATAATTTTTGTAGAATTTATAAAATAGTTTTAGTATTTTAAAACGAATTTTAAAAACACATAAGAGAATACATATATATATATATATATATGTTTAAATAGAAAAAAATGTTTTGTTAATGCCAAGAGTCGAACCCGCGTCAAACCCGGGTCGGGGTTTTAAATCACAAGCCCAGACCAGTTGGTCTGGACCTTGAGAACGAATAATCATAGTTTAAATTAATTATATAGTATATGGAAATCTGATTTATATATTCTTTTAAAAAGAAAAGAATAAAACTCGTTTAGAGTGGGACTCAAACCCGAGTGCCCTGATTAACAAGCATCAGACACAACCACTTGATCTAGATTAGTGGTTGTGTTTGGTTTGTGTTCGTTTAAAATATATAACCATAGCCTGCAATGTGTTCTTCCCCAATTCAAATCTGATCGTGCCCTAGTTTTACAATAATTTGATTTACACAACAATAACCCAATTAATCATAGGGTTATTGTTGTGTGTATGCCGATGAACAAAACCCACAAGAAAAACACAACTTACAATTACGAATTCGTGATAATCGCTTGGTCAAACAGAAAGTCAAACACTTCGAGCAAAAGCTTTTTAAAGATGAATTAAAACAGAAATTGGAGGTGTAGAGAGTGTTGAGTTGAGAGTGGTTTGGGAGGTCCAATTTATAGGGTGAGGCTCGGATTGATGAATTGGGCAAGTTGATCCATCATGAATGTGATGACGCGTAAATTAACACGATTTGGGAATGATTAGAAGATAATTGATCGTGTAATTGATGCGTGATAGTCAACCATTCACCAGTCATTCCATAATAAGATCTAAAACGCATGTAAATGGTTTGATTATGGTAAATCGATGTCACAGTTGACTTCCCAAGTCAACTGTTGATACATCAAGTCATTATATAAATAAAACGGGTTAGAGATAAAACAAATGTGTCGTGTAGCCTAGCTGGTTGTGCTGTTTGGTGTTGTTGACCCGACTGTGGGCGCGGGTTCGATTCCCGGCCCAAGCCCTTTATTTTTTTGATAATTATTCAACACTAATATGTATAATATATATATATATATATAGTATTGTTTTAGGGATCCAAATGCGTCACAAAAATATTTTAAAAAGGCTAATAAGGATGAAACTTGACGTTTTATTCAAAATAATCGTAACGTATAAGTATTTAAATGCGTAATGTTACATCGGGTTGGGAACTACAAGTTGCACTACACCACCGGCGGAAAAGAATATGTGTCCAACGATCCGTCCGACATGGCTAACTTTATTGATAAACAATTAGTTTATTAATTAAAGAAAGCCAGGGGTGCTGTAGTGACGCCACCGGATGAATCTTCAGTAGGCTTGACAACACCAAGTGGATCGATGAGTATTGGGACAACCTTCAGAAGGGTAGCGGGAGAAAAAGAAGCGGATGGAATAAAAACACCACAAGTGGCCCGGAAGCCAGGAAGGAAAACGTACTATCAGTATTCGAAATTAAAGATCAGAAAAATAGAGTATTATAAATGGGACGATAAATCAGTCGAAATCATATGTATTATGAATAAAACCGCAAGTATTAATTATTTATTAGAAGCACTCAATTTTTATTCTAGAAGAAGAATTAAAGATAAAAAATGGGTTATATAAAGTTGCAGGCAAAGAAGATGACTATGCTAACAGGGATCTTTAAACACACTCTTTATATAATAAGTTATTATTGGACGAACTCATTATATAATAATTTATTTTTGGACGCACGTTTGTTTCACAATTGTTTTTAATTTTTTGTCCAAAACATATTTTGGATGCACTCATTATATAATAATTTATTTTTGGACGCACGTTTAAATATTTTGGACACATTCATATTTTTTGGACGCACTCACTTTTACATATTTTTATTTTGGACGCACTAATTCATGTTTTTTAAATAAAGTATAGCAACTCAATTATGAACCCACATATGTATGGACACACTCATTCTTTTAAATATTTTTGGTCCAAAACTATGGTTGGGTCTTTTAAATTTGGACGCACTCACTTTTGCATATTATTATTTTAGACACACTAATTCATGTTTTTTAAATAAAGTATAGCAACTCAATTATGACCCAACATATGTATGGACGCACTCACTTTTCCATTCTATATTTTTTTTAGAACGACGATCACTTTATATATATATATATATATATATATATATATATATATATATATATAATAGGTGGCATTTTTGTAAATATGAAGGGTGTCTACAAAAACCCCTCCATCAAAAAATAAAAAAAATTAAAAAAAAAATTATATAACATAAATAAATAAAAAAATAAAAAAAGTAAAAACACCAAAATGATTATTTTGCATTATTAATTCGAAAAAAAATAAAAAGAATAAAAAAAATAAAAAAATGGCTGTTGTGACGTCATATGACGTCATCCCTGATGCACATGTGCATTTCACTGTTATATATACAGAAATACACCGTATGCACATGTGCATTTCACTATTAAATTACACTTTTGAATGAATTGTCAATTACCATACTTAAATGATTATTAAATGGACGCAATACAGATATATAAGGGGTCACAAATTCTATTCAACGATCATTAAATGGACACAAAGTGATCCATAAAATACACTCAAACTCGTCAAGTGTTTAGTCATGCATATTATAAGATAAATTGAAAATAAAACATGTGTATGATAACAAACATGAATAAACTTAAAACACCTTTATATAAGACCTATAAAATAAGAAACGTGTGCTGCATGCACATGTGCATTACACTAATATTGTTAGATTTTTTTAGTGGTTTAACTTTTCGGGCATACATATGTGCATACATCATCCTTCAAATAACAAAGTTCTTATACCAATTTGCTTTTATCATACAATTACATGTAGTCTCTACCAAACGTATTAACTCAATAAAACAAACGACAACAAAAAAATATCCGTATTACAAACCATGTTAACCACCTACATACAAAATTCTAATTATCTCACAACCTCACGTTCATCAACATAACAAAATGTTAAACCAAACATACATTGCACAAAATGTTATACAAACTTCTTTGTTTGTTTGACAATTTCCTTATCCCTAACCAAAGTTGATGTGATGTAACGCGTGGTTGTTTCAAACGCCAATGTGCTTTTTTCATAACCCTCTTTTAAGTTGACTTCATTACCACCGTTTTAACACACTTTGATGTTTTTTCTTTATTATACTTGCATCTACACACACATTTGTCATAAAACACAATATATCACATTCATCCATAATTATGCACATGTGCATAATCAACAATATATGTTAAATATTGCGCAAATCAACATACCATCATTATTCGCCGTTTCAATATGTTCCGCTTGTTTGACCTCGTTTGAACCTTCATTTTTAATTCCAAATCTGCACATAGGATAAACATCCATTACATTATTAGCTTCCGATTCTGGGATATCAAATGGAGTTTGATTAGTTTCTGCTATACAATAATTAATGAACATAACTAGTAAACGGAATGAATTAACTACCAAGTACATCCGGACTAAACAAATAATACCAACCTGATTCAAATTTCTGATCAACAATCGTGTCACTATCTTCAATTGCATCCGGTAACCTTTTGTTCCTTTATCCCTCGATTTTAATACAAATGTTACTTTCTTTGAATTTTCCCCATCTATTAGCTACAATCAATAAAAAAACGGATAAGAAAACTGATATTTTGACTTGAATGCACATGTGCAACACCATTACTTTGTTAATTACAACAAAACACATGCAATTGTGCATTATTGTTACTAACTTACTTATACCAATATGTGCTATAACATTAATTTAAACATTATAAATTACGTTTTGCACATGTGCATTAACAATCTTAATGCACATGTTTTGACATTCAATTAACACTTAACCTATTTTGACCCTTAACACATAAGCTAACAGACCCTTTTCTCACCAAAACCCACCAACAACTATTAGCGTGTAGGACCAGCCCGACGCATCCTGTTTCGACATTGAACTAACACTTAACCTATTTTGACCCTCAACCCATTTTGACCCGTATACTCAACCCGCCAATCAGTCCATTTTGCCAAGACTAATTCTAAGCCATCATCAAATATCTCATTCAACTAACACTTAACGATTATGTCATCATCCTCAATCGCAACCTGTAGTTTTTTAACCTTTTCTCCATCGATTATAACACAAAAATTACCTTCTTCGACTTTTATCTCATCTTTAACTACAAATAGGAAACAACACATAAGAAATACACAATTTCAATCTTAATGCACATGTGCATTAACGTTATTTTTTTCATTACCACATAACATATGCACATGTGGGTTAGAGCGAAATACCTTAATGATAACAATATTTTAACCTTAATGCACATATGCATTAACATTAATTTTATCATCACCTTATAAATTATGCACATATTTACTAAAGAAACAAACAAATTAATGAACATGAACACTCAAAGAAACGGATCTTTTTAGTCGTACTCGTTTATTAAAGAAACAAACATAAACGACTTTCCACCGAACGGTTTACTAAACGAGTTTGTGTGTATCAGCAAGACACATGTCATATCTGCGTGTTTTCCAATATCACCCATGCTGTTTTCCACTTCCCGAATTACCCTTCCTTATCTCTTTTATCACATTCATTACCACTCTGTTAATCATCATCCTTTCAACTCTTCATTCAGTCCTTCTTCTTCTACCCACTCTCTCTAAAACACACACACACATACTCTCCCTCTCTATTATCTTTCTCTGTCTAGGTTAATAATGTTGTCCGGCATGGTGACGGACCAGCCGAAGGGGTACGGAGACGACTTCCTGGAACAAATTATGGAGATTCCTAATTACAACATGACTGGATGCTTACCTGTTAATACAACAGATTCTTCTGCTTCTGAAACAGTTTCTGTTCGTCATTAGCAACCTGGCTTTCCGTTAGGTTTGAGTTTAGATAACTCATAAGAACTTAATCTGCAGAATCTTATAAAATATATATACTTGAAAATATTCAAATAAACAATAGAAACTGATTTGTTGGATTAGGTCTTACCTTGTGAATCACCAGTAGTAATAGGTAAAGCAGCACTTTCGGAAAACCAAGGCGATAACGACATATTATGATTCAGCAAAGCCGATTGCATATGGCTCATATCAAACAACTGCAGTTGAAGACACAGAATAGATCAATTGATATTACAACTGAAATTATACACGAACAACTTACCATACACGAATAAATCTGTTGTAGATCTGTAGATCGAGAGAGATATATAGAGAGAGAGATAGATAGATCGAAGAGAGAGAGAGAGAGAGAAAGTTGTCTGAAAGTTTAGATGTGGAAGAATAAGAAGAATGTGAATTGAGAAGATGAATTAAGAATAAGAAGAGGGTTAGCATCTTTTTTTTTAATTGGATATTTACAAAATTGCCCCATGTTCACATTGGTTCTCATGGTTCTCACAATAAAGTTGGTTCTCGTATGATCCCTACCCTATATATATATATATATATATATATATATATATATAAAGAGCCAGCCAACGGCTGGGAACAGTACTTTCCATTCTATTTTATTGGCAAATTCTTTGGCATTTATAATGCTTTGTTTCTCTTCAGTATCATGCTCTGTTTTTTAATTTTTGAAATGATTTTCTATAATCGTTTTTTTTTGCACTTTTCTTCATTTGGGTGCA
Organism: Ambrosia trifida; assembly: GCA_028751855.1. Classification (NCBI taxonomy): domain Eukaryota; kingdom Viridiplantae; phylum Streptophyta; class Magnoliopsida; order Asterales; family Asteraceae; genus Ambrosia; species Ambrosia trifida. Next base: position 69,820,692 of record CM054129.1, on the reverse strand, counting down.
GTTTTTTATTTTGTGTACTTGATTTGTTTGTTCTTCGAATAATGTGTTTGATCGAATGATGTTGTATGATTTGAATTCGAATTTGAAATCGTTCACATATGTTATGAAATCGTTTATGAAAAAGAACGTGATTGCGGTAATCGGTTACAGGGAAAAAAATATGATTTGCCCTTGGGTTTAACTGTAATTGAAGTTAATTAGAGTTTAATTAGGTTAACTGTGGTTTGGTTAAGTTGGCAGGTGGCAGCTTGCAGTGGCTTCTTACACTTTTTACGTTAAGGATACTTTGTATCCTATACTTTCTCATTTTTTTATATTTCCATAGGAGAATAAAGAGAAATTATAAGTGTTGATTTCTTAAAGTACATATTATTAAAATTTGGGAAAAATATTATAATATATATATATATATATACGTATATATAAATGTGATATGGCTGGTGTTTTGTCCAGCATTCGTATTAATTTCGATAAGGACAAATGTTCATGGATGGGCACAAGTATCAGGTCAAGTAATGTTAAAATTATTAAGAAGATGATGCAGCAGAACCGATTAACAGCAGGGGAGTTCTTTACTCTCTCTTGGGTGAGTTGGGTCCCTCTAAAATGTAATTTATTTGATTGGCGAGCGGAGATGGGGCGGGTTGTCGAAAAGGAGTACCTTGTTTCAAACATTACATAAAACAACAAACATTAAGTTTCAATGTGGGGTGTTTCCGTTTTTGTCCCAACCCGATGGTAATAATAGATGAAACCCCCAACCAATGTACGACATCCCAAATTCCACCGTACTAGCCTCATATCTCTGCAGCACTTAGTTACCTGAAAGATATGTATAAAAAGATGTCAATATATAAAATATTGGTGAGTTCAAAGGTTTTAGTTCCATAACATCATTTATAAACAACATAAACATTTGCGGAACGAACACGAGCAGTGACCTTTGTAAAAGTAGCTAACTCCTACAAACTATGATGAGCAATCCCTTGAGCCCATAACAAAACCAAGACTTAATAATAATGCCTCGCGAGCAGTAGTTGTTTCTCGGAAATAACAACTTAGTTCAGAATACGTGCACCCCTGGCATACACAGTTGCATAATCGACGCTATTGATTAGGGGTGGGCCTTGTCAAGCACCAATAGCGCTATCCAAATATTCCTTCGGTTCTTGATTTCAACACACACAACACATGAGTAAATGGTTACAGTAGCGAGGACTCACCCCGAGTGGTGAATAAACAACAAAACCCAAGTACTCATCATGCCACTTATCACGTTTTAACTTTTGAAAACATTTTGTCATGTAAAATATTTGAAATTTAAACCATTTGACATGTAAAAGCATTTGACAAAACATATCTTTCCCCCAAACAAAAACAGTATAAAGGGGCCGTGAAACTCACCTTGATTTCCTTGCTTAGCTAGAAAACAAGGCCCGAAGCTTTGACCGACTTCCTCATGTTCTAATTACCAATGAAGGACACCTTAAAAATCTAATATATATAAGCCTAGCTTATTTTCCGGTTATAAGATAGTTTATTCAACTATGTAGACCCATGTGCACGAACTCGAGTCTTTAAGTGTTTTAACTCGACGAACCGATCGTGACTTATCATAATTCATGTGTTCACATACGACATAGGACACAAGTCGCGCACCTGTTACTATTCGTGTGTAAACCATGTTGGACTAATACTACGAAACGTATAACTCATCCCGAGTCATAGGTCGCCTCGTAAACCGGATAAATGTAATTGTCTTGTATAATTATTTTTGGAAAATATACCTTGCGGAAATATAATATAGTAATTAAAATCCGTTTAATAAAACATGTTACATCTTTTCCAATTCCGGGTTTCTTACAGATCTCAAAACTTTGCTTTTTATAAAGACTTCCAAATAAAATCGCACGCATTATGTAGACGGATCGGTTTTGTCAAAAATGTTTAGGTGATCATACAAGTCTAACGAATCCATGTGCGGAAACCCTAGATTGTTTAAAATATAATATGAATCGAATCAAACACACACAATTACCTTTTCAATCAGCATTCTCATTAATTACTTGATAAAAGATGATTACAATTAGATTTACAAGCTTATAAATCACTTTCAGAATCATCAAAACCTAGAGAGAGAATCTAGACTAGACACAAGACTCAAAATGGCAAAAGTTATAAAGTTAACAAAAAGTTGAGCTTATATAGGAAGCCACATTCGACCTCACGATGAGGTCGAATGTACTCCTTCGACCTTCAAGGCAGCTTGAACGAAGAATCTGTCCAGACTTCTCTTCCTTCGACCATCTAAAAGCCACCTTCGACCTCTCATAATTCAACAAAACACTTTATTTAACCAATCCAAAGCCTTAGTTGCAATTATGCATCTACAAACTCCTCCTCGACTATTGCTTGGATTGTTGACATTGGTAATCAAGTGTCTTGTTCATCAACTTGATACGCAGATTCTTCTTCTGCTCTTTTGTCATCACCGGTTCGAATGTTAGTTTTGATTTCTTCTTCACTTCACGAACCTATAAAAACTTTCCCAATTTCTTGTCATAATCACAACCTGCATAAACATCCCACGCAAAACACAAGCATACGACACGATGGTATTTCAACGCTTGTTCACGATCCTTCTCCTCACAGTATATCGGATTGTAATACAGCATGATTATATCCTCATACGAATAATTTATCAACCACATGGTATCAAAGATATGGATTTTCTTATATTCTCCCCTTTTAGCCTTCAATATCATGACAGCTTATGCGGTTCTCCAATCGTAATACCACATGACAAATTCTTTCCTAAAGTGTTGTTGTATAGGCATCAATGGAATATGCTTCAACACTCTCGGTGGTTTGTACATTAACGTAACCATGTTCAGCCCAGTGATTTGATCAATCTCTTTGTGAACTTTTCTAACAGGATACTGCGGCCTGAACATGTCCCATTTAGTTCTGTTTTCTCTTGCCACACGATCTGCAAAGTAACCAATTGCATGATTGTTAACAGTTGCACCAGTCATAGTGTGTCTGCAGATATCACGCACAGCCCGGTACGGTAGCCCTTTAATACCATGGAAACTGTTAAAATACAGAATCCCTTTCTCCCACTTCACATCAACGCACTGTAACTGTCTAAGATACTTCCATCCAAGAGCTCTGCCATTAAACAGCTCGTTATGATTCTTATAGAAGCTTCCCTGAACTTCAGTCTTGGGTCGGTTAGCTTCCTTCTCTTTAAGCCTTCTTAACAAACTTTTCATATCATTAAATAGCTCGTTATGATTCTTAAACACTTCATCAACGAATGTTTCGCTCTTTTTCTTCACAAGTTTCTCAGCCTATTCCAACACCTCTTCAGTAAACTCAGGAAATGTAATCCCGTTTATCTTTAAAGTATTCAGGATATTCTTCACTAGTAATATCTTCAATCTCAATATCCTCAAACACTGGTGTATCTCTATCATCAGAATGAGTTCCAGCTTCTTTTTCAGGAATATTAGGAATTTGATTATCATTCATCAACTCTTCAAGAGATTTACCAACCTGTTTTGCCAATCCTTCAAGGATTTCCTTGGCAACAGCAGCAGAAACTTCACTGTCCTCTAAATCAGGATCATTATACTCTAATTCGTACTTCATATCATCAGATTCAAATATCTCTGAAAATTTTCCAGTCAGCTCAATCGTCCAGACTTTCTCAGTCAACATCTGATGATATAAATTCTTGTCATCATCTGATAAGGCTCGTATCTTCTCAGTCCAGAAAATACTTTCATCATCTGTATTTCCACCAGGTGCTTTCTTCGAACTAGATTCACCTGCATCTTGCTTACCAGATCATTTTCCTCATATCGATACTTATCCGTATCATAATTATCATCATCAGAACCTTCACCAGAACCATCATTATCACCAATGGGATGTCGAGTCTTGTCTGGTACGGTCGGTTTAACAGTCAAAGGTGTTTTCAAACGTTTATGGTCATGGTCTGGACATTCGGGGACTAGTTAACCTGCGGGTTATTAGTCCGGATACTTATACACATCTTATGATAGGTCGCCGCTATTTGGGGCTATCATAGCATAATTACTTAACTGTTTTCAAGTAACGCAATCCGAGGTGAGTGTCACAGCCCCACTTTTACCGTTTTGCTTTCGGGGGAGAAACATGCTACTTACTTATTTACTCATTAAAGATCATGTTATACTATGGTTACTTCATGTACTATGCGACTTTTATGGAAAGTCCTAGGGGGAAACCATGAATGTGCGGGGATGCACAACGGGGGAAATGTGGATAGATCTATTGGGCCTTACAAACCAGACCCGACGGCTGGGAGCCGGGCGGGTGCATATTGTCTCTAATACTTTGGGGTTACTGAGGCATCGGTAATCCCATCCGTCTGGGCTGGCTTCAACACTTATACCGGTTTAGTAATGGGTTCCCAACCGTAGTAGTAGCAACACTTAACGTCTAGCTAACGTTCTCATAACATAGTAGTAACAGATGTGATCTTACCGAACTTATAACAACGCTTTTATAAAAGAAAACCTGTGAACTCAGCAACATTATATGTTGACATTTTTGGCATGTTTTCTCAGGTCGCTAAGGTAGTAGTACATGGGCTAGGCGCACGAATTCATGCACAGCGTCTAATATTTTGAAGCATATTAAACAATGTTTTGTAAACAATGATATGTCTTTTGGTTGTAAACAAGAAATGCTTCCGCTGCTGGTTTACGGCTCAAAGCATGATATTTTGGTTTTAAAAATATATATATGAATGCATGTTTGTTGTATGTTTATTGTGATCGTTGACTGAGATCCTGGTGTGTCACGCGCCTCGCGGTAAAACCCCGCATGTGGAATTTGAGGGTGTGACAACATAACACATGGACTCCTATCATTCACCAAAAAAAGAAAAACGTAATGTTGGACATTTACGTTATTCTACTTGTATTGACGATGTTAGTATTGACGTACTTGTATCCGAGATATTAATCAGGCTTCCAGCAAAGTGTGTTGGTAGAGCTAAAGCTGTTTGCAAGCAATGGTTGTCTTTACTATCGACACGAGAATTTGCCAAGGAACATTGCCGTCACGTATCCACTGCCTATGATCAGAAATCGTTAGTAATTGGGAAGGAATCAGATTAAATCAATTCAACGGTTCAATCGAATATTCAATCGGATACAATCAGAGATTGAGAATTTTCTATATGTAATAATTGAGAGAAGAACCAGAGAGACTTTTAAATAAGATATGAATTTGTAATCAATAATTTGGGCCAATAACCGCCTTTTGGCAGTTAATATAAGGTTTCAGGATTGCTAAATTTATTCCCTCTAATTCCGTAATCAATAATTGGGGCCATTAACTGCCTTTTAGGCAGTTCGACCCTAGCCAGGGCTCTGCCCTTCGACCCCACAAGGGGCTGCCGCCCTTTGGACCCTGCTCCCAGGGGCGCTTGCCCTGGACGCCTGTCCCTTATTGGCTTCGCCCCTAAGTTCATAATAAATTAAAATATGCATGCCCTTTGCACCACCATACCTATATGATGTATTATTATGAAGACATTGGTCAAACAGTCAATCCAATTACACTAAATATCCAACAATTGTCACACCCCGCCAAGGCGGAAACGCGAGGTGCGACTTCAAAAGATTTCCAAGCACAAAAGGTCACACGAGCATTACTTAAAACAAAGCGGGAACTTTCATTAAACAACCAAATCCGTTCAACATTAGTTAATTGTTTAATACTAAAACCATTGTATGTAAGTTTCTAAAATTATTATGACAACACAACGGTCCAAAAGATGGTATCCCACAAATGCTCGCACGCGACCCCTGCAAGTTCCATTGTCCATGCTAGTTTCCTGAAAAACATGCATGTAAAATATATGGGTCAACACAAAGTTGGTGAGTTCACGGGTTTTCTATATGATGGACATGTAATCTAAAACCGACTAAATCATTGCCAAGCTAGGGCAATAATCAATATGTGATCTGACATGAGCCCATACAAAACCTTGACATGTTGTGCCTCGCCCATTGTACACTAAAGATAATGAATAATGTGAAATACAAGCACTCTTTGGATATATGTCATCCGATCAGAGCGACTGACCAAGAGTGGGGACGCAACCCAATAGATCTATCCTGGTGTTTCATTGCTAAGTCCATAGCAAATGGTTATGGTATGATGTACGACAGGAGGTCTTAATGGATCCTAAACCTTGATATCTCATGTTCACATAATAGTCATGTATTGCAAATGAAAACTGTACGCATGTTTTTTCCCCCGGAAAAATGTAAAAAATGTAAAAAGGGGTCGTGAATACTCACTTGATGTCTGGATGCTAGACTGAACTGAATCTGATGTGGTGTGTCTGGTCTAAGAACCCTAAATGCATTTAAAAGCAACTTAGGTCCTTTGTGTAATGAACCATCAGTAATCGGTCCATTGTACTTCATTCTTAGGAAACACTTCCTCTACTCAATCCAAGAAAAAACTCTTGGATCAGTCTTCCTATCTCTCAGCTTCAATGCCTGTCTGATGTCGTCCTCAGAAATGATCACTAACTCCCCCTGAATCGTACTAACGATAGCAGATTCGTTGTCCCAGAAATCCATTCTCGCATTCGTCCAGAATTCTTGTTGATGATCTCTGTATATGATGGTAGGAGTAGCAATAGCAACGATCACACGGCTTCTCTTCAAGAAATCAACAATACCGGTGAACTCGGTATGTTTCTTCAGATCGCCTAAATAAGCACAGCAATTGTGTGCTTCTTCAAACGGTAAATCTTCAACTTGTTTCTTCTCAGCTACCTTTTCTGAAGATCCTTCGGGAACATCAGTACTCTGTTGTTCAGACATGATTAGGCTGCAAAAACAAATCAAGAAAACACGTTAAAAATGAACAAAATATCCAAAACATAAAATTTTTGATTTTGAAATTCTACATTCGACCATTAGAAGGTACGAATGTAAAAATTGGAGTTCGAATGTGGAATTTAAGGTTCGAATGTGAAAATCAGTGTTTAAAAAAGTACATTCGACCATTTAGTTCCACTTTCGACCGTTTGAACATCTACAATCGACCAAAAAGCCACTTTCGACCGTTTATAATTGGGCGAATGAGACTGTTCATCTTCTCAAATTGAAGATTTTGATTTTGATTTTGATAGTTTTAACATGCCATTTTGATTTGAAAATCATCTAATATGGCCGATAAACATTTCCCAATCATCAATTTTGATTATTACTCAGTGTTTATGTGTTTTAACCTAAAATCTAGGGTTTGAAGCATTTTAAACATCAATTGATCAATCAAACATGACTAAACCCTTGATTTTTGTTTAGTCTCCCCCTAAAACACTTAAACACTAAAACCTTAACATCAATTGTTATTATTAATGGTCAGAACACAGATTTTGATTCAAGTTAGGGTTCGGTCAAGAAATCGATGATTCTGACTTTGTTTGTTAATGGATACCTGCAAATGATATGTTGAATGATCTGCAAAACACGTAGATTACAATGATCAAATTTTTAAAACAAAAGCAACAAGGTTCCTTAATCTCAGAAATTTAAAAAAAAATTGAATAAGGAGTCGAATGTGCAGATCAGGCTTATATAGGATCCACATTCGACCAAACGACTAGGGCGAATGTGAAAATTCGTCCACTTCGACCCTATTTAAAGGTTCGAATGTAGACAAATGGTTTGAATGTGAAAATATCATAAGAACACTCACATTCGACCGTTTGAAAGGTTCGAATGAGCCGGAAAAATTCCACATTCGACCTATCGAAGGGGCGAATGAAAATTGGAATTTTTGAAGTTTTTACCAAATCTCAAAATCGAGTCCCGTTCAATATTTTTCTCAACTTTTAAGCATCCAACATTCATTATTTCACATTAAAAGATGACAAAACTCAAATGGTCCATCAAGCTTTAGAAAATCATCATCAACCACCATCAGTTATCAAAAATAAGATAGAAATGTAAAATCTTTTGGATTTTCTAAACTTTTTGTTAAAACACACCTAAAGTCTTTTTGAGTTTTGTATTTTTGACGAGAAATTTAAACTGCAAAAATGTAAAGATAAAGCAGTAAATGTTTTGTGATTTCTTGTAAGAGGATTATATCAATTTTTGAGAAATCTGATCACACCATTGATCTATTGCTTTATTATCATTAAAGACAAGAGTAAATTCCTTTTTGAGTCCCTGAGTTATCTTGATTTTAACTAGTTGAGTCCAACATTTTCATTTTTAACATTCTGAGTGCTTGTGTTTAATTTTTGTTATGGTTTGAGTCCAATTTTCTAACGTCGTTAACCAAGTCAGTTAACTATAAGGGTATCTCAGTCATTTTACACATAGGTACAACTCTGTAATGCATAAGGTATAACGTATAAGTCTTTAATGCATAAATAAAATATAATATATAATAACACACACACTCTCTCTCTCACACACATTCTTCTTCACCCCTCCACCACACCATAAACCACCACCACCACCACCACACCACATCGACCATCCCACCACCACTGCACCATAACCCACCACCACTGCACCAAATCCGGATCTGAACCATAACCCACCACTTCTGTTGACCCGTCCTTTGACCCATCTCCTGGATACCCAGCTATCATCCAAACCCTCTACAGTCTACATCTTCACCTCTTGAGAACAATAACCACAACAGTCACCGGTAACCACCATGACCATCGGCAATAATCAACCATCCTCATCACTTCCGGTAACCACCACTGACCTCCATTATACAAAACACCATCACCACAGTAACCACCGCCACAGCTTCACCCGGTCACAATCATGGACCACCGGTCCCTGAGAGCACTGTACTACAAACTCTGGCCATCAACCATCCTACCTCAACACCACCACAGCCTCCCATCGTAACCCCTGCCACCACCTGAACCCTAACCCCCAACCACCTCCTCGTTTTCCTCTGTTAATCGAGTATAACCCCTGCCATCGTAACCCCCAACCACCTCCTCGTTTTCCTCTGTTAATCGGGTATAACCCCTGCCATCGAACCCTAACCCCCAACCACCTCCCATCGTAACCCCTGCCATCGTAACCCCTGCAACCACCTGAACCCTAACCCCTGCCACCACCTGAACCCTAACCCCGACCATTCGTCTTCTCCGGCCAACCACCGTCCCCACCTGCAACTGACCCATAATCTTTCCGGCCAACCATTCGTCTTCTCCGGCCAACCACCGTCCCCAGGCATCTCTCTCTCTCTCTCTCTATTACTCTCTTAGATCTCTCTCTCTCTCTCTCAAGATATGTGTAAATGACTGAGATATGTAATGGGTTGTTTATTAAATATATATAATAAAGTATTTTAATAATTATTTTTTTTAATGGTAGGGGTATTTTGGTCATTTCATAAATATTAACAGAAAAAATCTAACAGAGTTAGAAAATTGGACTCAAACCATAACAAAAATTAAACACAAGCACTCAGAATGTTAAAAATGAAAATGTTGGACTCAACTAGTTAAAATCAAGATAACCCAGGGACTCAAAAAGGAATTTACTCTAAAGACAACGTGTGATCTGGCAACTGCTGATATTGTGATCCACATAAGCTCACATGTAGACTGTTGTGCAGTGCTTTAGACTGATACTATTATTTATAGTATAAACTCAATTGTCTGTGGTTCCCACGCACACGACATACTCCCGTATCAAGAAGTAAATGCACAAAGACTCATTGTAACGCGTGATTATGCTTTCGTCATCTGTAATTGTACAAGATATGAGGCACAGAGGTATACAGGTCAACAAATCAATGCTACAAAGTAACTTATGCACTCTACCAGGTTAAGGGCTGATATCAATCATGATTTGCATCAATGATGGGATACGATGCATTAGATAATCTTTGATTATCATCATACATTGAAAGTTCCTCAATTTGGTAACTTTAGGATTTGGCTTTACAGCTCTTTTATAAAGACACCTTATCTGATCTACGTCCGTAATGACTTACAGCAGAAGATCAGAGAGGCTATCCCCAGATAACTAATAACATAACGACTCGAAACCTCCGAATTTTGTACAAATACCCTATCAAACGAAATTACGGTACTAAGACCATATGCCCATGAGGAGTTCATCCACACAACAATTCGTTTGATATGTATGTATTAGGCACGCAATAATAGGTCTACGAAGCCTATCAACACATCACACAGACTCAAACACACGCCTTATATTGCATTACACTTCTTTAGCATGTGTCAGATCCCCACTGATGTACTATCATTTCTCCTTTTTCTCCTGGAAATCATTTTGGGTTTTCTAATTTTTATGAATTTTTGAATTTTTCAATGTTTTTGGTTTTTCCGAAAATAAACTCTACCTTAAATGTAAAACATATTTTTGGATTTTTGTAATTTTCTGAAAACAATAAAAAAAAACTAAAAAAAAAACGATAAACCGAGGTGGTGATCAGTCTTGTTTTTCTTTTATATCGTTAGCTTTTAAAAGATATTCAAATCTTGATTTATCAAAAGCTTTGGTAAAAAGATCTGCACGTTGATAGTCAGTGTGGATTTTGACCATATCGATCAACTCTTTTGCATAACAATCACGGATAAAATGATATTTGATCCGGATATGTTTAGCTTTCGAGTGATTGACTAAATCTTTTGTTAATGCAATTGCGGCCTCATTATCACAGTAAATAGGGGTTTTAAGAAATTGCAAACCGTAGTCCACCATCTGTTGTTGTATCCAGAGAACTTGTGAGCAGCAGCTTGATGCTGAGACATATTCTGCTTCACATGTGGATAAGGCGACTGCAGTTTGTTTCTTGCATTGCCAGGTCACGAGCCTGCTCCCCATAAACTGGCATCCAGCTGTTGTGGATTTGCTGTCTTTGTCACAGCCTCCCCAATCTGCATCACTAAAAGCAATTAGGTCAAAATTATCATCATTAGGGTACCATAGTCCTATCGACGAACAACCCTTCAGATATCTAAGGATACGTTTGACGGCTGCATGATGACTCTGTTTCGGCTTCGATTGATAACGTGCACAAAGACATGTGGCAAACATTATGTCTGGTCTGGAAGCGGTGAGATACATCAGAGATCCGACGATTGCTTTGTATGTAAAAGGATCAGTTAGCTCCCCCTTAGCGTCAACACCAATCCCGTGATTAGGTTGTATTGAGGTATCCATAGGCTTTGAATCATCCATCTGGAATCGGCTCAAGACTTCAGAAACATATTTAGTCTGGTGAATAAAGATCCCCGTTGGTCTTTGGTCCACCTACAAGCCTAGGAAAAACTGCATCTCTCCCATCGCACTCATTTCGAACTTTTCCTTCATAACTCGTTCAAATTCTCTGCACAAATGTTCATTAGTAGACCCAAAAATAATGTCATCAACATAAATTTGCACTAGAAGCAAGTCATAGAGAGCTTTGTTTAGAACGTGCTCAGCTCCTCATACCATTGCCTTGGAGCCTGGTGCAACCCATAGAGAGCTTTGTGTAGAACGTAGACCTTATCCCGATGAATAGGATCTTCAAAGCCTGGTGGTTGACCTACGTAAACTTCCTCCTTGACCACACCATAAACAAACGCGCTTTTAACGTCCATTTCATACACCTTGAATTTCTTATAAGATGAAAACGCCAGAAACATGCAAATAGCTTCTAAGCGTGCAACCAGTGCCTAAATCTCGTTATAATCGATTCCTTCAACTTGATGAAAGCCTTGTACGACCAATCGAGCTTTCTTCCTAACAATCACTCCTCTGTCATCCTTCTTACATTTAAACACCCATTTAGTTCCTATCTTTTTCCGTCCTAGAGGTAAATCTGTCAGTGTCCACACTCCCAGTTTTTGGAACTGTAATAACTCCTCTTGCATAGCCTCTACCCAAGCGTCATCCAAAAGAGCATCCTTGTATGTCCGCGGCTCAACCTGCGAAACATAACAAGCAAAAGACCAAACATTTTGAAAACCTGATTTTTGAATTTTGGCATATAAAGCAAGAGCGCAAAAGTTTTCTGGTGAGTTTGCATTCCTCAGTTGACCTCTCGTCATCACACTGCTACCAGGATCACCTATAACCTGCTCAAGCGGGTGAATCCAATGTATCCGAGATTCCGGATAATCAGGTACTTGCACTCCTGTCTGAGTAGTCAAATTCTCTGTCGAATCCAAATCATTACCCAAGTTTGATGATGAAGCACCATGTGGATTTGGGTTCACTGGAGGTGTCTCTGTAGCAATATCTGGAACAGCTTCACTTGTAACATCATCGTCATCGTCAGATTCCGATGAATTGAGAGTTGTAGAAGCTTCATGAAATACCTCTTCTTCAGCTGCAGGAGCGTTAGTATCATTAGAAGCTGTTTGGGGATTTACGGTGATCGGACGCACCAACGGTGATGTCACTGCGTTTTCACACTCATAATATAATCATAATACAGCCTCTTCAACCAAGATATCTAGATTGAATGATTCAAAGAAATCCTTGTAATCAAACATACAGTCAGGACCGCTACCCTGTACATTCTGAGTATACCGCTGAACTTCAACGCTAGCCCACTCCTCTACCTGACGAGTTCGTTTGTTGAATACCCGTTTGAGCGGGGTTGCATATCCAACAAAGAATCCTTCTTCAGTTTTGGTGCGAACTTCTCAGATGGATTAAGCATTGTACACGGAGCTCCAAACGGTTTCACATACTTTAGGTTCGGCTTTCGTCGATTCAACAGCTCATACGAAGTTTTGCCAAACTTCTTCACCGTTAAAACACGATTGATAGTATAACAAGTTGCGTAAATTGCTTCATTCCAGAACATTACTGGAAGATTGGAATCCACAAGCATTGTCCTTGCCGCTTCAATTAGAGTCCTGTTTTTGCGTTCTGCGACACCGTTCTGTTGAGGGGTATACAGAGCACTGTATGCATGATGAATTCCTTTGTCTTCACAATGAGCATCCATCTGCACGTTCTTGAACTCCGTCCCATTATCACTCCTAATTCTCTTGAACTTCAGACCATAGATATTTTCCAATCGAGTGAACAGAACCTTCAGATTATTAAACGTGTCGCTCTTATGATGGAAGCACATAACCCATGAAAATCTGGAATAGTCATCTGTAACCACAAGACAGTACAATTCACCAGCATGACTTTTATGCTTGACCGGTCCGAACAGATCCATGTGCAAACGCTCAAGTGGTAGTTCAACTGAATTGACTTTCTTTGGTTTATGGGATTGCTTGGGCTGCTTTCCTTTCTTGCAACTCACACACTTGTCATTCAAATGAAAATGTTTAACATTTACACCTTTGACAAGTTCATTCTTCACCAAATGATTCATCTTTCTAAGGTGAATGTGTCCCATCCTCCTATGCCACATGATTGATTCTTTTTTAGTAGCCTTGGAGAGGAAACACGTGACTTGGCCTTGTATAGTCATAGCTTTTGACATGTCGAGAATGTACAGATTGTTCACTCTCGATGCTTTTAGCATAACCCACTCTTTTGGTAGAACGAATCCTGGCTTGAGTATATAGCAAGATTTGTCATCAAAGAATACCGAAAACTATTTATCACAGATCTGACTGACACTAAGCAGATTATAATCAATTTGCTACACGTACGAAATCTTCTCAAAACTCACGATCCCATTACTGACACTACCCTCCATAGTAATGTATCCTCATTTATTTCCGGCAAATGCTACGTATCCTCTATTGATATTTCTGATGTCAAACAGTAGCGACAAATCCCCTGTCATGTGACCAGAAGCTCCACTGTCAACAATCCAATGACTGCTCACAGGGCCAGTTGAAGCTCCCTTCACATATCAAGTAAAAATATTAGATTTTTCGGGGGCCCATGCCTGCTTGGTCTTGGGTCTTTGAACATTGAGTTTCAAAGATTCTTTCTCACAATTAGATTGATTTGAATTGATCTTTTTCTGATCAATTAAATCTTTTTCAGTTTTAGCTTTCTCATTCACTTGTGAAGATGAAGCACCTTGAGAACCCTTTGGTGACCAATACTGTTCCAAACGTTTCAAGATCCGGATCTGAGATTTTGGGGTCTCAACCGGTTTCTTTACTTCGTCTTTAAAGGAAACTTTCTTGATTACCTTTTCTGATTTAACAGAGACAGGTCCAACTATAAGTTTGACTGCAGGTTTTACAGGTACCTTTTGTTTGTCAACAGTTGTGTTCACCACAGGTTTCTTAAGCGGTTTTTCCATGGCTATCCGGTTACGACGGTCATATGTTATCTGACGATTTTCCCTCTTTTGAAAATATCTGTTTTGGTTATAAAACGGTGCAGTTTGAGGAACAAATCGTCTTTGTGGATAACAATGATTATCGACTGGACTCTGGTATTTTTGCTTCACTTCAGCCTCGTGCCTTTTGTGCCTAACATACGTGCAGTGAGCAAGTAAATGCCCTCTCTCCCCGCATTTAAAACACGCACGGTATTCCTCAAAGTTGTTCTTGGCGTTCGACTTAGCATATGTAGTGATAGGATATTGATCATCCACACACCTTCTTCTAAGACTCTCACGAGCTGGGTCCTTGGAGTAAGTCGCCTCAAGAAAACTATTAGCTTTCTCCTTTGGCTTGATAAACTCTGTGACATGAACCTTTGGTTCTTTTGGAATATCCAAATAAATTTTCTTTAAAACCTCTGGAGGTACATCATTTGTTTGCTCATGTTTTGGGAACCAAATGGTACTCTCCTGCCAAATTTTCTCAATCTTGGAATAGTTGGCAAATTTGATTGGATATTCCTCGTCAGAAATTATCTTATCGGATCCTTCCATCAGATAGAAAACTTTGACGGGTTTGTCACATTGTTCATTTTTCTCAACTGGCTTAACTGATTGATTCGCTCGATGAGCGTTAGCCATGGGATGCATAATCTGAGATGGTGACACTGGTTCATTTGTAATAATGTGATTTTCAGCAGGAATATCACCCACCTTCTCAGATTTGTCATCCTCAGAGTCGGAATCATCAGTTACAGCAATCACACCTTCATCATTTAGTCCCAAAATAGGTCCAACATTAGAATTTGGGTCTCCCACACTAGAGGTGTTAGACTCATCATCCGATGTCGAGTCAGACTTAACTGAGCTCTCCGGTGTTATATAATGCAAAGTATGGTTTTCAAATAACACAGGAGATGGGACTGCCTTGTAGTTTGCACTACTTGACTGTGAAGGCTCTTCAATGATATGATCAACAACATATGCAATATGTTTATAGCTTTCAAGCTTCTTGTTGACCTTTTCTGCAAAGCACTTGATGGTAGCCATTTCAAGTTTTGTATTTTCCAATTCATTGATATAGTTGGTAATGACTAATTGTTTCAAAGATAAAGTCTTTTTTAAGATCTGAAATGTCTTTCTTGTAACCATCAAGCACTTTATTGAATTCACGTTCTTCTTTTTGATACGATTGACAGTTGATCTTAGCACGCTCAAGCTGAACCCTGAATTGCTTATTATCCTCTGTCAATCTATCGCATGCACCACAATACCTTTCACTATTCATATCTAAATTAGATTCAGAACTTACCTGCTTTGGAGGCTCAGTCATCGCCATCAATGCAAAGTGTGCTTCCTTTCCAGAAAAGAATTTAGAATAGTCGATTCTAGTAAAAGCATCATCCACTATGCACGATTTGCGCGTCATCAGAAAATCAGCTTCGGCAAGAAGTTGATCAATATCTTCATCTAGTGAGTTAACACTAGCTTCAGAATCAGAATCGCTCTCCGTATCAGAATAAGCTGAATCACACTGTTCAGGAATCTCAGTAACAGAGTCAAGGATCAATCCCGACTTCTTCTCAACACAGACATCACTTTCTTCACTCAACTCTTCAATCTTCACTTCAGACACAGACATCTTCTCAGTTACCAAAACATCTTCAACAGACACCGGCTCATCCAAATCCATCTTCTGGGCAACACACGCTACGTTACCAGCAGTAATCTCCTCAACACCGAGTTGCATACCAGTCCAGTCAAATCCCTCATCTTTCTGAATCACCAAGGCCTGGTTCTGGTTATCTGGTTGGGTTTGGCTGTTTGGTGTAGAAATAGGAATGATAGTTATGGTTGGATTGTGTGGTGTTTGATTTTGGTTCTGGTTTTGTGTAGTGGTTTGTCTAACAGTATTGTTTGGTGAAGTGTTTTGGCGGTTTTGATAATTGTTTTGTTGTTGAAAATTTGAGTTGATTTGACTTTGGTATGATACCTGATTTTGACGGTTCTGATAGTTGGTGTAGAAAGGATTCCTGTTCCCCTGCTGTGCTGGCTGTGTGCATTCTCTCTTAAAGTGACCTTTCCCACCACAGTTAAAACATGTCACTTTGGCTTTGTTGAAGCCATGTGTGGTTTTTGGAGAAGTAGAAATATCAGTTCTGTCCGTCTTCTCAATGAACTCAGTAGCTCTTCTCATAACACTAGCAAACGCCCACTGGATGTCAATGAGCTCCATCTCTTCTTTGTCTATTTGCGCATAGTCCTCACTGGTTAGATTGTTGTTACCAATTTGACTAGCGACTAAACCGTTATAAGAAGCGACCATAGCAGAAACCAATGCTACATGTTACTGTGCATCTTCAACAGTAACATTGTTCAAGTTCGAAGTCTCCAACACAATTGGGCTCTGATTAGGTTGACATGGGTTCATTTGGGTTTGATTCATTTGAGGAATATAGGATTGTTATTGAGGTTGGTTTAAACTTGCAGAATAACAAGCAGCTTGTTGCATCGGTGAAAATGGTGGAATGTAAGTAGTAGGGTATGATGGTGGGGTATAAGATGAAGTTTGAGCAAGGTAGTTTATGGGGGCTTTGGGTGGTTCAACAATACTTAATACACAAGCAATGTGTGGAGCAACAGTAGAACTAGAATTTGAACTAGCTAGAGATGAAGATGTACCACTATGGTATAACTCTGGATTTTGAGGAACTTGTGTAGGGTAAATTTTTTTACTTCTGATTCTCATATGTCCATTAATGTGTGTTTTTGTATGAAACCAAATTCAGTTTTTTTTTAATTAGATTATCCAACTTATTAAGACCACTTTTTTTCCTACATTGTGTTAATGCTTCCTTCTTTCTCTTTGCTGACTATTACTTTCTTCGTTAGAGTATGATAAATGGGTTTTTTACACTTTGTATGTATTTATTACACTTTGTATGTATTTATTTTGGGATAGTAACGCATATGTTTATGTTTATACATTTAGAAAACACTAAAACCTTTGTTATGATTTATGTTGTTCTCTTGACAACAATCAAATTTTTTTTCCATTTTTGTTGCTTGCTTTTCTTGTAATTTATTATTTCCTTTGTGGTTGGATAACTAGATGTGCTTTTAATGTATTCCTTTATGTGTCATGGTGTTGATTCAATGTTTTTCCATGTTTTCTTAATTTTTTTCTATTATGATCAATAAGATAGAATGGACATATGGCCATCTTAAGGAAACTCTATATTCTCTTTATTACTTTTTACATATTGGTCGATAATGATATGTAATAATCTTTCGGTTAAGAAACTAACAGTGAAAGTTTTTCACATTGAATGGTTAACCTGTTGACTTATTCACAATATTTATTTTGCGATTTTGCTTTACTATAAACATATATACTTCCTAAGATGGCCATATACTGAAACACATTATATCAATGTTGTACACCATACATCGGTTTATAACTTGGTTTGAGAACACCTTTAATTTGTTCAAGTGCATCACGAAAGATCCCTCTCCACTACTTCAACTTTGTCAACAATAATTGTTTTCGTGTGGTGATTGGTGTTGAGGGTAAAGCAAAAAACAAGAAAATATCTTGTATAAACAAAAAAGTTTTCGTATCATATATAGTATTGTTGTATTAATATAAAAAAATTATAATCAGCATCCCACAGCAACGCATGAGGTTGCGTCAACTCGTTATCTACAAAGATCATCAAGTAGATTTCTGGAGGAATGCGAAGATGGATTACTGGGATAATCGAACAGCAATAGTAAGCAACATTTAGGGACAGCTTGCTGTTGTTACTGAAAGTGATATTCGGGAAGCATTAAGATTGCAAGATGAACCGACAGATCCCAAAAGCTTATCTTGGATAGAACAGAGGTTGTGTTTTCTACGCATGAAATACAACGGACCGATAACAGATGGAGCATTGAATAAAGGAAAGCTGTGTCCGCAGTTTAAGTATCTGGCACATGTTATTATACATGATTCTGGATTCGTTAGCAATGGTTATGATGTTATGAAAAAGAGCATAAGTTCTTTGATGGTTGCTTTGGTACTTAACAAGCCGTTTAATGTTTCGGGAATGATCTTAGACCACATGCTTGAACCTCTGAAAGGTTTGAAGACGAAGAAGTTCTTGATGTACCCCAGATTCTTACAGATGATTTTTGATTGAAGTATTCTAATTTGAAGAAAGATCCTACTTGAATATTATTCCAAGATCACATGAATCTGAATACGTTGATAAGGATGAAAGGTTATAAAGGGGTTCCCGAGAATGAAAGACCGCCACACAAGAACCTGTTTGGACATTTAGTTAATCCAGGTTATAAGGAGCTGGGTGAGAACAAAGCTAGAAATGCTGACAGTAATTCAGACAACAATGATCCTTTGTTTCATGTCAATCCAGAAGCAAAGAGAAAACGTTAGGTTGTGAATGTTGCTGCAAAAAGTGGCAAAGGGAAGGGTAAAGCTAAGGTTATTGAAGTTGAACCACCAAAGAAGACAACTAGGAGAAGGAAAAGCATGGCGAGAAAGGGAACGATGTTAGTTAATGAAGAGTCTGCCGATTCTGAGGAGACTCAAGTAGATGAGAGATGGGATTCAGGTGATGAGACAATCAAACAAACCAAGCCCAAGGCCATGGTGGCTGGTGAGTCTGAGAGTCTAAACAAAACCATAGAAGAGCAAAGACAAAAGAGTCCAATTGCAGTTGATGAGATAGATCTGGATCTTGGTATTGGTCAGCAAGATTTTAGTGGATCTCCTATGGTTGGTGAGAAACAGAAGAAACCTAAGTACAAGACAATGTCTAAGAAAGAGGAATAAGAGAATCCTAAGAAAAGACGTGCTAAAGAAGTTGAAATTTTACTTACAGGAAAGAAAGTTCCTGAAGTTAGTAGTTCGAAAGCTGCTACACCCTTGACATCCCCAGTAGCAAAGAACCTGAAGAAATCTGCTGCAGAAGAGTCTGTTGATCCTATTGCAGATTTTGACGCTACTTTGGAGAGAGTGATAAATAAGTTCATGAAGAAAACTCCTGTTGCTGAGGCTTCTACACCTCAGGTTATTGTATCTAGCAATGTGATGGATGCAGTAAATCAAAAGCTTGTTGATATGATGAAACTGATTAACCAGCAACAACAGGAGATAGAACAGTTAAGAGAGAATGATAAAAAGATGTTAGATGTTGTTGTTTCTTCTCAAGAGAGTCAAGAAGAATTGGAAGCAAAGATAAAACAACTTCAAGAAGAAAATCAGAAGTTGTTAAAGCATGAACAAAGAAACACAAGAAGATACATTGTTTTGAGACTTGAGAACAAACAGGTGAAAAAGGACAATAAGAATCTAAGGAAGCTTATTGATGATCTGTATGAAAAAGCTCCATAGTAGAAAGCTGGAGAGGAAGATAAAGAACCTGAAGAAGAACAAGTTGATTTTAAACCATCCAAGTCTAAAGATGATGAAGAAGAGGATGATGAGGAGTTGGATCAGGATGACGGTGATGCTCCTGAGAAAAAGAAAGATGGTGATAATGATGGTTCTGGAGATAACAGTTCTGCTGCTGCTGATGATGATGATGATACGGAAAAGTATCGATGTGAAAAGAGAGAATCTGATAAAGACGCAGGTGAATCTAGCTCGAAAGCACCTGGTGGAAATACTGATGATGATAGTATTTTCTGGACTGACAATATAAGAGCTCTATCAGATGATGATAAGAAGTTGTATCGTCAGATGTTGACAAAGAAAGTTTGGATGATCGAGCTGACTGGAAAGTTTCCAGAAATTTTTGAGTCTGGTGATATGAGATATGAGCTTGAATATAATGATCCTGATCTAGAAGATGGTGAAGTTTCTGCAGCCATAGCCAAAGAAATTATTGAAGGTTTAGCGAAACAGGTTGGTAAATCTCTTGAAGAGTTGATGAGTGATAATCAAATTCCAAATATTCCTGAAAAAGAAGCTGGAAATCACTCTGATGATAGAGATACTTTGGTATTTGAAGATATAGAGATTGAGGATATTACCAGTGAGGAATATCCAGAGTACTTCAAAGATAAACAAGATGATGCATTTCCTGAATTTACTAATGAAGTATTAAGAGAGGCTGAGAAACTTGCACAAAAGAAGAGTAAAACATTAGTTAGTGAAGTGTTCAAGAATGCAGAGAATCAGAAACCAAATGTTAAACAATCTGATGATCTGAAGAGTTTATTAAGGAAGCTGAAAGAAAAAGAAGCCAACCGACCCAAGACTGAAGTTTAGGGTGGTTTCTACAAATATCATAACGAGTTGTTTAAAGGAAGAGCTCTTGGTTGGAAATATCTAAGACAGTTAAGGTGTGTTGCTGTGAAGTGGGAAAAGGGGATTCTATATTTCAACAGATTTCATGATATTAAAACATTACCTTACTAGGTTGTGTGAGATATCTGCAGGCATACTATGACTGGTGCAAGTGTAAACAATCATGCAGTTGGCTATTTCGCAGATCGTATGGCAAGGGAAAGAAGAACTAGATGAGATGTGTTCACGTCGCAGTATCCTAAAGGGATAGTTCACAAAGAGGTTGATCGGATAAATGGGCTGAACAAGGTGATGTTAAAGTATAAACCACCGACTGTGTTGAAACATATTCCGTTGAAGCCTATTTCACAACACTTTTCAAAAGAATTCATGTGGTGGTATTATGATTGGAAGAATGCAGAAGCTGTTATCTTACTGAAGGACAAGAGAGATGAGTTTAAAAAGATTCACAACTTTGATCCTATGTGGTTGATTAACTGTTCACATGAGGATATCATAATGCTTTATTACAATCTGATTTATTGTGAGGAGAAGGATAGCGAACAAGCACTGAAATACCAACGTGTGGTATGCTTGTGTTTCGCATGGGATGTCAATGCAGGGTGTGACTATGATAAGAAACTGGGAAAGTTTGTGAAGATACAGAAAGAAAAGAAGAAAACAAAACCAACTTTCGAGCTAGTTATGATGAAAGAGCAGAAGACGATCTTGCATATCAAGCTGATGAACAAGCAGATGGATAAAGCACGAAGGCAATCCAAGCAGTAGTCTAGGGGGAGTTTGTTGATGCACGATTTGCGACTAATGCTTTGGATTGTACATACAAAGTTGTTTTGTCAAGATCGTGGGGGTGAACATGGATATACAGGAGGTCAAATGTAGAAATAGTGGTCGAAGGTAGAGAGATCTGGGCGAATGTGAAGACTGATGTATATGTGTGCTGATTCGTATTCTGTTAAGGGGCGAAGGTGCACATTCGACCCTTACGGGGGGGGGGGGGGATGTGCAGCCTATAAATACTTGAAATTTTGTTTTAAGTTTAACTTTTGCCATTTTGTCAGGGTGTTTGGTCTGTAGTCTGCCTAGGTTTTCAGGAAGTGTCTAGAACTTGATTATTTCATCTTAAACACTAATTGTAAAGTTTATATCAATTATTTATGAATGAAATGGATGTTGAAAAGGTGAATTTGCGTGTTTGATTCATTTACTATCATTTTGTAACTGATTTAGGGATTCCGCACCTAGATTAGTAGACTTGTATGATCAACTAAACTTATTTTTGTAAAAACAATCCTCAACAAGAGGTAGGAGGAAGGAGTTGGAATATTATGGGGTTAGGGTTTGAGCATGTAAGAATGAGGAGGAAAATGAAGATAAGGTGTTTAAATAGTTAGGGTTTGGTAGTTGGGTTAGGTGGAAAGTTATTGCTTAAACGTGTATGTTCTAAAAGGATCGATAAATCAACAAAGAAATGATCAAACAAGTTTGATTTAGGTGCGGAAACCCTAAACCAATCACAAAATGATAATCAATCAGATCAAAACAAACAAATCATCATTCAAAGCTTTTCTCATTAATAAACAACTCAATTACACATTAATATGATCAAAACATTAAAGACACAACGTGAATTAAGCTTAACAAAACACTAGAGAGACACACTGAAAATGGAGGGAACAATAATGACTAAAACTAATTCAAAAAATCAGCTTGACCTATTTATAGGCTGCACATTCGCCCACCACGTAGGTGCGAATGTGCACATTCGACCAAACAGATTGGTCGAATGAAGCAATACATAACAAACTAAATCTTTCTTCGCCTCCTGTCTCTCCTTCGTATAAATCTGTTCCTTCTTACCTTTTCATTTCTTCCTTCGCCCACAATAATTCTCCTTCGCCCATTCGACTCAAAAACATTAACATATGTTTATTGTAAATCCAAAGCATTAGTCGCACAATTATGCATCTACAAACTCCCCCTTGACTATTGCTTGGATTGTTTAAGTCTTCGTTCCTCATCCATCCTTTTGTTCATCAGCTTCATCCTCAAAAGTTTCTTTTCTTCAAACGTCATCACCTTCTCAAACACTTGCTTCGGCTTTTTCTTTTTCACTTCAGGAACCTCTTGAGCTTTAACAAACTTGCCGAGCTTCTTATCATGGTCGCATCCGGCGTTGATATCATGAGGAAAACACAAAAATACCACTCTCTGGTATTTACTAGCTTGTTCAGCATCCTTAACATCGCTGAAAATGGGATTGTAATACAACATTATGATGTCCTCATGTGAACAATTAACCAACCACATGGGGATCAAAAATGTGTATTTTCTTGAAACTCTTATCTCCATTCTTCAAAACTATTACAGCTTCTGCAATCTTCCAATCATAGTACCACCAGATAAAGTCTTTAGCAAAATGTTGAGGAATCTGCAGCAATGGAATGTGCCTCAACACTTTTGGTGGTTTGTACTTTAAAGTCACCTTGGGCAAACCAGTTATATCGTCAATGGTTTTCTTGTGAACAATCCTTTATGGATATTGAGGTTCAAAGAGATTCCACTTCGTCCTGCTCTCTCTGGCCATCTTTTCAGCAAAATAAGCAATCTTATCATTTGTCGTTCCAGTCATCTTGTGACGACAAATATCACGAATTGCCCAATATGGAAGAGTCTTCAAATCATGAAATCTATCAAAGTATAGGATCCCCTTCTCCCACTTCACTGCTACACACTTTAGTTGCTTTATAAACTTCCATCCCAACGCTTTTCCTTTGAACATATCGTTGTGGAATTTATAAAAGCTACCCTGAATCTCAGGTTTAGGACGATTAGCCTCCTTTTCTTTTAATTCCCTCAATAACTCTTTCAAGCTATCGGATTGTCTGATATACGGTTTCTCATGCCCTCTAAATATTTCATCAACAAACATATCACTCTTCTCTTTTGCACGTCTCTCGGCTTCCTTTAACAATTCATCAGTGAAAGCAATAAATCCAGAATCCTTGTCTCTTTTAAAATATTCTGGATACTCTTCACTTGTCACATCTTCAACTTCTATATCCTCGAAACCAGGTATATCACGATCATCAGAATGATCTCCAGCTTCCTTTTTAGTTAGATCAGGAATCTGATTATCAGCTAACAATTCTTTAACCGTTTTTCCTACCTGTTTCGCCAAACCTTCAAAGATCTTTTTTGCCATCGCCGCCGAGACTTCACCATCTTCCAGATCTGGATCATCATACTCTAATTCAAACACCCTGTCACGAGATTCAAAGATCTCAGAAAATCTGCTAGTCATGTCAATCGTCCAGACTCGATCAGTCAACATCTGGCGATACATCTGTTTGTCATCTTCAGACATAGACTTCAGCTTTTCATTCCAGAAGATCGTATCATCATCCACTGATCCTCCAAGGGCTTTTGAACTAGCTTCTCCTTCTTTTCCAGATTCTCTCTTCTCATACTTATATCTGTCTGTATCATCATCATCATTGTCATCATCATCATCATCATCATCATCAGATGCAGAGCTGTTATCATCACCAGATCCATCATTTGAACCATCATCATCATTATCTTTCTTCTTTTTAGGAGCTTTACCAGCATCTTCATCAAGATCTTCATCATCCTCCTCATCATCGTCAGATAGTTCAAAATCAACTTGCTCCTCTTCTAACTCTTTATCTTCTTCACCTTCTTTCAGCTGAGGAGCTCGAGAGTATAAATATTTGATCAGGTTATCCATGTTTTTGTTACTCTCTTTCAGCTTCTTGTTTTCTCCTTTCAAAGCTATAATCCGTCTGGTGTTTCTCTGCTCATGTTTCAACAGCTTCTTATTATCCTTCTGCAACTTTTTGATCTTCTTTTTCAAATCCTCATTATTCTCATGTGAGGTAACAACTACATCAAGCATCTTTGAGTCGTTTTGTCTCAGTTGGGCAATCTCAGTCTGCTGCTTGTTTATAAGATTAATCATTTCAGTAAGTCTCCGGTTAACAGTATCCATCACATCACTATCTACTGTAACCTTTTTAGTGGAAACTTCAGCAACCTCTGGCAGTTTACCCTTCTTTATCTTCTTCAGTACATTATCTAATGCTTCATTGAATGCATCAACAGGTATATCAGCTTCCTGTTCTGTACCTGAAGTAGCTGTGGTTTTCTGCTTCTTTGAGGCTAGAGCAGCAGCTGGAGATTTTGAGCTAGAAGCAGGTGGCAACTTCTTTCCTGCTATCAATGTTTCAAACTCTCTAGCTCTCTTTTCTGCAGGTCTCACAACCTTTTCTTTCTTCTTGTATTGGGGCTTCTTCGGTTTCTCCCCCTGAACTGGCGAACCAGGAAAGTCTCCTGTTCCCAGACCTAAACCCTCATCCTCTTTGTCCAATCGAATAGGGCTCTTCATTCTCTGCTCTTCTACAGATCTGTTCAAACTTGCATACTCACCAGCCATAGTGTCCATGGGCGTGGTAGTCTTCAAAGTTTCAGTCTCTGAATCCCAATGTTCATCTTCCTGTGTCTCTTCAGAATCAATCGACGCTTCATCAACAATGTGCAATCCTTTCTTAGCCATTGTTTTATTTCTTCTCGGTATACTCTTCTTCTTAGCAGATTCAGGAACAACATCTATCCTGATTTCTTTCTCTTTTCCCTTTCCACTTTTTGCTCCTACATTAACAACCTGTCGCTTTCTCTTTGCATCTGGATCAACTGGATGTAATGGATTGTCTTGGTCTGAATCACTGTTAGCATGTCTCACTAGACCTTCACCTGGATCCTCATAGTCAATTCTCGCCAAGTGACCAAATAAACGTCTAACAGGTGGACGTTCATTCAATGACAAGCCTTTGTAAGCTTTCATTCTAGCTAGTGTATTGATTGACATATGTTCTTGAACTACAACGTGTTTCGGATCCCTCTTCAACTTTTTATATTTGTGATCAAAAACCATTTGAAGGAATCGAGGATACAGCAAAAACTTCAGATTCCTCGTGCCATTGACAGGTTCCAACAGATGTTCCATCAGCATTCCTGATACATTGAACGGTTTGTTCAATATCAATGCTACCATCATTGAGCTGATACTCTTTCTCATCAAATCATATCCTCCAGTAGCTGAACCAAAAACGTGAATCAACACATGTGCCAAGTATTTGAATTGTGGACACAGCTTTCCCTTGTGCAACGAGCCATCAGTAATCGGCCCATTGTATTTCATCCTTAGAAAACACTTTCGTTGTTCCATAAAGCTAAGCACTCTGGGATCAGTCTTTTCATCTTCAAGATTCAAGGCTTCTCTGATATCCTTCTCTGATACAATGACCAATTGTCCTTGTATCTTGCTCACCAAAGACGATTCGCATTCCCAGAAATCCATCTTCGCTTCAGTCCAAAATTCTTGTATCATGTCTCGGTAGATAATGGCAGGTGTAGCAATTGCGTCTATCACCCGACTTCTTTTCAGTTACTCTATGATCTCAATGAACTCTGTATGCTTCTTAACTTCTCCAAGATACGCACAACAGTTATGCGCATTCTCGAATGGTAAAAGCTCTTCAGTTACTTTTTGGCAGGCTGTGAAGATGATCCGGCTTGTTCAGTAGGATCCTCCTGTTCAGTAGACTTCTCCTATTCAGACATGGTTCAATCTGCAAAACAAAACAAATACACATGTTAAAAATCGACAAAATATTCAAAATTTGAAAGTTTGGTAATTAAATTTCTTATTCGCCCATATAGAGGTGCGAATGAGAAAATCTTGGTACGAAAGAGAACTTTCAAAGGTACGAATGTAATAGATTTTGATAAAATGTTTCATTCGACCATTTGTTCTTCTTTCGCCCAAATAATCATCTCCTTCGCCCATCGAAAGGTGCGAAGGAATTGTTCTTCAAATTCAAATTTTTAACTTTGCATTTTATTGATTCTGAACATGTCATTTTGATTCAATAGGCTAGTAATAATACTGATTAAGGTTTCCAAAACAACAATTTTATCAATTAAGCATTATATCAGTGTTTTCTACTTAAAACTAGGGTTCGAATGAAAATGATGATCAAATGATCAAACTGTTGGATTAGAATCCTTAGTTTTTGGATTTTCTCCCCCTAAAACACTGATAGAATGAATCCTAATCAACAATTAAGTCAGAGAACATGGTTTATATCAGTTTTGATTTCTAGGGCTCAAATCTGAAAATCAACGATTTAAGAGATCAATTCTTGATGTTAACCTGTAAAAATTAGTTCCAAATGATCAGCAAAGTGAGACGAACACAATGATATGAAGCAAAATAACAGGGCAACAAGTGGACTTCTATTCAGAATTTTTGAAAAATTTTTGTAAGGGTTCGAATGAGACAGAACTGGTATATATAGGCATGCTCCTTCGCCCAAATACACCGGTCGAATGAGAAGCTTTTGGCTCCTTCGACCCTATTTAAAGGTTCGAAAGAGACAAAATGGTTCGAATGTGTATATTACTCAAGAACACTCTCATTCGCCCAATCACACGGTACGAAGGAACAACAAAATTCCACGTTCGACCAAACGAATGGGCGAACGAAAACTGGAATTTTGACAAATTTTCCAAATCTTAAAAACGAGTCCCGTTCCAATTATTTTTCAACTTTTAAGCATCCATCATTCATATTTTCACATTTAAAAGATTACAAAGCTTAAATGGTTCATCAAGGTTTAGAAAATCGGCATCAATCACCATCAGCTATCAAAAATAAGATAGAAATGTAAAATAAGACAATGTGTGATCTGGCAACTGCTGATATTGTGATCCACATAAACTTACATGCAGACTTTTGTGCAGTGCTTTAGACTAATACTATTTTGTATAGTATAAACAAAATTGTCTGTGGTTCCCACGCACACGACATACTCCCGTATCAAGAAGTAAATGCACAAAGACTCATTGTAAAACGTGATTATGCTTTCGTCGTCTGTAATTTACAAAGTATAATGCACAGAGGTATACAGGTCAACAAATTAATGCAGCAAAGTAACATGTGCACTTTACCAGGTTGAGGACTGATATTAATCATGATTTGCGTCAGTGATTAATACGATGTAATAGACAATCTTTGATCATCATAAAACATGGAAAGTTCCTCAATTCGGTAACTTTAGGATTTGGCATAAAGCTCTTTTATAAAGACACCCTATCTGAACTAGGTCCGTAATGACTTACAGCAGAAGGTCAGAGAGGCTATCCCCAGACAACTAATAACATAAGGACGCTAAACCTCCGAGTTTTGTACAAATACCCTATCAAACGAAATTACGGTACTAAGACCATATGCCCATGAGGAGTTCATCCACACATCAATTCGTTTGATATGTATGTATCAGACACGCAGTAATAGGTCTACGAAGCCTATCAGCACATCACACAGACTCAGACACACGCCCTATATAGCATTACATTTCTTAGAATGTGTCAGATCCCCACTGATGTACTATCATTTCCCCTTTTACTCCAGGAAATCATTTTTGGTTTTTCTGAGTTTTTATAAAGTTTTGAATTTACTGTTCCCAAGGATAAGCTGGAGCATTTCAAATATGTGACTGCCCAGATATCGTTTGTTCACAGAAATCTGACGGCATTAATCTAAGGGAAGAAGATATAGCAGTCAGCAAAGAAATTTTCTATTTTTTATGGATTTTGAAATTTTTCAATGTTTTCGGATTTTTGAAATTTTCTGAAAAACATTAATTAAACTAAAAAGCGATAAACTGAGGTGATGATCAGTCTTGTTTTTCTTTAATACCATTAGCTTTCAAAAGATATTCAAATCTTGATTTATCAAAAGCTTTGGTAAAAAGATCTGCGCGTTGGTAATCAGTTTGAATTTTGACCATATCGATCAACTCTTTAGCATAACAATCACGGATAAAATGATATTTAATCCGGATATGTTTTGCTTTTGAGTGATTTACTAAGTCTTTTGTTAATGCGATTGCGGCTTCATTATCAAAGTAAATACGGGTTTTAAGAAATTGCAAACCGTAGTCCACCATCTGTTGTTGGATCCAAAGAACCTGTGAGCAGCAGCTCGATGCTGAAACGTATTCTGCTTCACATGTGGATAGTGCAACTGCGGTCTGTTTCTTGCATTGCCAGGTCACAAGCCTGCTCCCCATAAACTGACATCCAGCCGTTGTGGATTTGCTGTCTTTGTCACAGCCGCCCCAATCTGCGTCACTAAAAGCGATTAGGTCAAAATTATCATCATGAGGGTACCAAAGTCCTTTCGATGGACAACCCTTCAGATATCTAAGGATACGCTTGACAGCTGCAAGATGACTTTGTTTCGGCTTCGACTGATATTGTGCACAAAGACATGTTGCAATCATTATATCCGGTCTAGACGCGGCGAGATACATCAGAGATCCAACGATTGCTCTGTATATGAATGGATCAGTCAGCTCCCCCTTAGCGTCAACTCCAATCCCGTGATTAGGTTGTATCGGGGTATCCATCGGCTTCGAATCTTCCATCTAGAATCGGCTCAAGACTTCAGAAACGTATTTGGTCTGGTGAATAATGATCCCCGTTGGTCTTTGCTCCACCCGCAAGCCTAGGAAAAACTGCATTTCTCCCATTGCGCTCATCTCGAACTTTTCCTGCATAACTTTTTCAAATTCCCTGCACAGAAGTTCGTTAGTAGACCCGAATATAATATCATCAACATAAATTTGCACAAGAAGCAAGTCATCTCCTGCTCGTTTCGTGAACAGTGTGCAGTCTACCAATCCGCGTTTGAATCCTTTCGAGAGAAGAAACGTGCTCAGCTCCTCATACCATTGTCTCGGAGCTTGATGCAACCCGTAGAGAGCTTTGTTTAAGACATAGACCTTATCCCGGTGAATAGGGTCCTCAAAGCCTGGTGGTTGACCTACGTAAAGTTCCTCTTTGACCACACCATAAAGAAATGCGCTCTTTACGTCCATCTGATACACCTTGAATTTCTTCCAGGATGCAAATGCCAGAAACATTCGTATAGCTTCCAAGCGTGCAACAGGTGCATAGATTTCATTGTAGTCGATTCCCTCAACTTGATGAAAACCTTGAACAACCAAACGAGCTTTGTTTCTCACTATAACTACTCTATCATCCTTCTTACACTTAAAAACCCATTTGGTTCCTATCTTCTTTCTTCCTGGGGGCAAATCTGTCAGCGTCCAAACCCCAAGTTTCTGAAATTGTAACAACTCTTCATCGCTTCCACCCAAGCATCATCCAAAAGAGCTTCCTTGTACGTCCGCGGCTCGACCTGCGAAACATAACAAGCGAAAGACCAGTCATTTTGAAAACCAGATTTTTGTATTTTGGCATATAAAGCAAGATTGCCAATATTCTCTGGTGCTTGAGCATTCCTCAATTGCCCTCTTGTCATCACACTGCTACCAGGATCACCAATAACCTGTTCAAGCGGGTGTATTCGATATATCCGAGATTCCGGATAATCAGGTACTTGCACTCCCGTTTGAGTCGTCAAATTCTCTGTAGAAACCAGATCATTACCCACATTTGATGATGAAGAACCATTTAGATTTGGGTTCACTGGTGGTGTCACTGTAGCATTGTCCTGAATAGCTTCACTTGTAGCATCATCGTCTTCATCTTCTAATTCCGATGAATTAAGCGTTGTTGAAGCTTCTTGGAACACTTCTTCTTCCATCACAGGAGCAGTGGTATCATTAGAAGCCGCTTGAGGATTCACAGTGATCGGACGCACTAATGGTGAAGTCACTGCGTTTTCGACCTCGTAATATAAACAGAGTACAGCTTCTTCAACCATGTTATCTAGGTTGAATGATTCAAAGAAATCTTTGTAATCAAGCATCCAGTCTGGACCGCCTCCCTGTACATTCTGAGTGTATCTTTGTACTTTGACATTAGCCCACTCCTCGACTTTTCTAGTTCTTTTGTTGAATACCCGTTTGAGTGGGGTTGCATATCCAACAAAATAGCCTTCTTCAGCCGTTGGTGCGAACTTCTCAGAAGGATTAGGCATTGTACACGGTGCTCTAAACGGTTCTAGATACTCTAGATTCGGCTTTCGTCGGTTCAACAGCTCATAAGAAGTTTTGCCAAACTTCTTCACTGTTAAAACATGATTTAGAGTATAACATGCTGCGTAAATTGCTTTGTTCCAGAACATTACTGGAAGATTAGAGTCCGCAAGCATTGTTCTCGCCGCTTCGATTAGAGTCCTGTTTTTACGTTCTGCGACACCGTTCTGTTGGGGTGTATACGGAGCGTTGTATTCGTGATGAATTCCCTTGTTTTCACAAAGATCATCCATCTGAGCATTCTTGAACTCCGTCCGATTATCACTCCTGATCCTTTTGATCTTTAGACCATAGATATTCTCCAGACGAGTGAACAGATCTTTCAGGTTGTCAAGCGTGTCGCTTTTCTGATGTAAGCACATAACCCATGAGAATCTTGAGTAATCGTCAGTCACCACAAGACAGTACAATTCCCCAGCATGACTTTTACGCTTGACTAGACCAAATAAATCCATGTGCAAACGCTCAAGCTGTAGTTCAACGGAATTGACTTTCATTGGTCTATGGGTTTGTTTGTGCTGCTTACCCTTTTTACAACTAATACACTTGTCATTCAAATGAAAATGTTTCACATTAACTCCTGTGACAAGTTCATTTTTCACCAACTGGTTCATCTTTCTCAAATGAATGTGTCCCATTCTCCTATGCCACATGATAGATTCTTTTTCTGTAGCCTTAGAGAGGAAACACGTGACTTGGCCATGGGTGGTCATAGCTTTGGAAATATCGAGAATATACCAAATTGTTTACTCTCGGTGCCTTTAGCATCACCCACTCTTTTGGAAGTTCAAAACCCGATTTCAGGATGTAACAAGATTTGTCGTCAAAATAAACAGAAAATTGTTTATCACAGATTTGGCTGACACTGAGTAGATTGTAATCTATCGCTTCACATACGATATCCGCTCAAATGTCACTACCCCATTGCTAACACTACCCTCCATCGTAATGTAGCCTCCTTTATTCCCCGCAAACGCCACATAACCTCCATTTATATTCTTGATATCAAAAAGTAGCGTGAGATCTCCTGTCATGTGTCCAGAAGCTCCATTATCAACAATCTAGAGACTGCTAACAGGGCCAGCTGGAGCTCCCTGCACATATCAAGTAAAAAAATTAGATCTTTCGGGGGCCCAAGCCTGTTTGGTTTTGGGTCTTTGAACTGATTGATTCAAAGATTCATTTGTTTCACAAACATCTTGGGTTTTAACAACCTCTTTCTTTTCACACTCAACTTTTGCTTTTTCAGATTTCACATTCTGTGAAGTTGAAGCACCCTCAGACCCCTTTGATGACCAAGACTGTTCAGATCTTTTAAAGATCCGGATCTGAGATTTTGAGGTCTCAGCCGGTTTCTTTACTTCGTCCTTGAATGTTACCTTCTTGGTTACCTTCTCTGATTTAACAGAGATAGGTCCAACTGCTGGTTTGCCATTAGGTTTAGCAGGAACATTTTTGTTTTCAGCAGTTGTGTTCACCAATGGTTTCTTCAATGGTTTCTCAGTAGCTATCCGGTTGCGTCTGTCATAAGTCATCGGACAATTTTCCCTCTTTTTGAAAAAATTGTTTTGGTTATAATAAGGTGCTGGCGGAGGGTAAAACCGTCTTTGTGGATAACTGTAATTATCAACCGAATAATCATGTCTTTGATTCATCTTCACCTCGTGCCTCTTGTGGCGTACATACGGGCAGGTGGCAAGTAAATGTCCCCTTTCCCCGCACTTAAAACACGCACGATACTCTTCATAGTTTTCCTTGATGTTCGACTTAGAATAACTGGCAATGGGATATTGATCAACCATGCACTGTCTTCTTAAACTCTCAGGAACTGGGTCCTTTGAGTAAGTCGGTTCAATAAAACTATTTGACTTGTCTGTTGGTTTAACGAATTGTGTGACATTGACCTTTGCGTCTTTAGAATTATACGAATGAATTTTCTTTAAAATGGCTGGAGGAATATCATTGGTTCGTTCATGTTTTGGAAACCAAATTGTACTTTCCTGCCAGATCTTTTCAATTTTAGAATAGTTTACAAATTGAATCGGATATTCATCATCAGACATAATCTTATCGGAGCCTTGCATCCGATAGAACACTTTCACAGGTTTATCACACGATTCGTTGTTCACTTCATTTGATTTCTCAGTTTTAGTTTCAATTTTCTTTTCAACAAATTTACCAACATTTTTCTCAACTTTCTTAACCACTTTCTTTTCAACATTTTTACCAACATTCTTTGCTGATTGATTCTTTCTGTGTGCATTAGCAATGGGATGGACAATCTGAGATGGTGAGACCGGTTCAGTAATGATGATGTGATTTTCATTAGGAATATCACTCACTTTCTCAACAACCGTCTCAGACTGTTCATCTTCTTCATCAGAATCATTAGCAGCTACCACACCTTCATTGTTCCCCGGAACAGGTCTAACATCAGAATACGGGTCTCCGACACTGGATGTGTTGGACTCGTTATCTGATGTAGAGTCAGTTTTGACTAAGCTCTCTGGTGCTATCGCATGCAAATTATGGTTTTCGAATAACACTGGAGATGGGACAGCTTTGTAGTTTGCACTACTCGACTGTGAAGGTTCTTCTATGATGTGGTCAACTACATAAGCAATGTGCTTATAGCTCTCTAACTTTTTGTTTACTTTTTCAGCAAAGCACTTGATGGTTGCCATTTCTAACTTTGTGTTTTCCATTTCATTTATATAGTTGTTAATGGCAAGTTGCTTTAAAGACAAAGTCTTTTTCAATTCAGAAACATCCTTTTTGTAACCATCAAGTACTTTGTTGAATTCTTTTGCTTCCTTTTGATAAGTTTGACAGTTTATTTTAGCACCCTCAAGTTGTACCTTGAGTTGCTTATTTTCTTCTGTCAAACTATCAAAAACGGAACATTTATCACAAACATGAGATTTAGATTGAGATTCAGTACTTACCGGTTTAGGTGGTTCTGTTATTGCCATCAGTGCGAAATAAGCTTCCTTCCCTGCAAAGAATTTTGAGTAATCAATCTTTGTGCAGGCATCATCCACCATGTACGACTTGCGGGTCATTAGGAAATCTGCTTCAGCTAGCAACTGATCGATGTCATCGTCTAGTGAGTTCACACTAGCTTCTGAGTCAGAATCACTTTCCATGTCCGAGTAAGCCGAATCATATTGCTCTCCAACATCTGTGACCGAATCAAGAATCATTCCAGACTTCTTGTCTTTACACTCATCCTTCACATCCTCATTCAACTCTTCTATTTTCAACTCCGTTTACTTTTCTGTCACAAAATCTTCTTCAATTTCTACATGTTCATCCAAACTCATCTTTTGTGCCACACAAGCCACATTTCCTACAGTAATCTCTTCCACTCCTAATTGCATACCCGTCCAATCAAAACCTTCATATTTTTGGATCACAAGTGCTTGGTTTTGATTTTCAGTTTGGGTTTGGGTTTGAGTGTTAGGTGTAGAAATGGGAACAATGGTTCGATTTGAATTCTGTTGTGGTTGGTTTTGAGATGTGGATTGTCTAGTATTGGTATTTTGTTGTGTGTTTTGACGGTTCTGGTAGTTGTTTTGAGGTTGAAAGCTAGAAATGTTGGGACTGTTGTATGATACCTGATTCTGGTTTTGGTTTTGTCGATTTTGGTAGCTTGAGTTGAACGGGTTTCGATTACCTTGTTGAGCCGGCTGTGTACACTCTCTCTTGAAATGACCCTTCTTACCACAATTAAAACATGTGACCTTGGCTTTGTTAAAGCCATAAGTGGTGCTTGGAGAAGTAGAGAGGTCAGTTCTCACTGTTTTCTAGATAAAATCAGTGGCTCTTCTCATGATGCTAGAAAACGCCCACTGTATGTCCATAAGTTCCATTTCCTCTTTGTCGATTTGTGCATAGTCCTCATTGGTTAGATTGTTGTTCCCAATCTGACTAGCAACTAAACCGTTGTATGAAGCAAGCATTGCAGATACTAATGCTACATGCTGTTGAGCAATCTCAACAGTAACATTATTAAGGTTAGAAGTCTCTAACACAATCGGACTTTGATTTGATTGTGTTTGAGTGATCTGCATTTGGTTCATGTGAGGATTATATGGTTGTTGTTGAGGTTGACTGGCAGTGTAATAGGCAGCTTGTTGCATAGGTGAAAAAGGTGGGATGAAATTAGGTGTTTGATAGGATTGTGGTGTATATGATGAAGTTTGGGCTAGATAGTTAATTGGTGCTTTGGTGGGTTCAACAACATTAGACACACAAGCAATATGAGGTGCAACATTTGAAGTAGAGCTGGAAGTAGAAAGGGAAGTAGATGTACCACTAACATACAACTCTGGGTTCTGTGGAATCTGTGCTCTCTTTGCTTTCCTCTTTTCCTCCAACTCTTTGTTCTCCAGTTTTTGTATGAACTCATTGATAGTCCAATACTGGTATGCATCTTTTTCTTTCAACACTTCAATGTGTTGGTTCCAATATGGTGGTAAAGCATCAGCAAATTTATCCACCAGTTCAGACATAGGTATGCAAATCTCGTAACTCGAGAGCTCTGTGAGCAAGTGGCAATACCTTGGAACCAATTCTTTTAAAGTCTCGTTACCCATGTAACTAAAATTTTCGAACTCTTTGCGAAGCTCTTCCATTCTCAGCTTCCTAGTCTTCTCATTACCATCATGTCTGTTTCTCAGCATATCCCACAACTGTTTTGAAGTAGTACACGATCCAACTGATGTAGCAAGTCAGTGTTGATTGCCTGAGATAATTGAGAAAATGCCTTTTTCTCGATCGCGAACTTCTTCTTCTCATCATCACTTAAGTTCTCCAATGGTATAGGTTCACCAGTGTTCTCCAGAATAGGAGCAACATAACCTTTCACTATCATCTGCCATGCCTCGGCTCCCTCTAAGCCTTGTCCTTCCACATGTATCTTAAACTTCGTCTTCCATGTGTTATAGTCAATCATATCCATGAGCTTTGGAGGACGATTTCCACTGCCTGATGATAGATCATGAATGAGTGTAGATATGGCATTGGTCGTCTGTGAGTGAACGGCAGCTGCTGATACTCCCCAATAGTCGCCAATTGGTTGTTGTAATGGTTGCACAACTTGCTGAGGAGTAGAACTAGTCATAGCCATGTAGTTGATTGGCTGAGATGGTGGACTAGTCTTCTGGGCTGCAACTGTCCATGGATCTTTGGTTGTCTGCTGCTGTGGTGCTGGATTAGGTCTTGGCGTAGTTGGAAAGTTCCACATCTTAACCTGTAAATGTTCAAACACGAAAAGATTAGAAAAATTTTAAAACAGGTTTTACCTTCGCACTAACGTATGGTCGAATGAGGAAAATTCTTCTCCTTCGACCGTTTGTAAAGGTACGAATGTGGACTATGACAACACACAAACTCTTTCGACCCTTTGAACTCTCTTTCGACCGTTTGTTCCCTCCTTCGACCGTTCGATTGGTCGAATGAAACTCTAATGGTCGAATGTACAACGATAAGCTATGAAACTCTACGTTCGACCACAAAATCAACACCTTCGACCAAAAATTCACTCGTTCGACCAAAATCACTCACACATTCGACCGTTCTCTCTAGGTTCGACCCTGCTCTTTCAAAAACGGTTATTCTTTGAAAATCAGTTAATTTTGATCATGTTTATCAAATGTTTATAGATTTTGATGATTTTAATCAGGTTTTGATCCGGAATTGATTTGGAACAAGTTTATCAAAGAGAATTATCCATTTTAACCATGAAAACAAGTTCTAATCAATCAAAAACTCATCAAATCAGTTTGTTCTATGAAAACAGAAACTTTTTGACCAAAATTGGGTCCAAATCAACTGAGAAACTATCAATTTGTGGTTGTTTGATCCAGAAGGGCTCTGATACCACTTTGTATGTTCTAAAAGGATCGATAAATCAACAAAGAAATGATCAAACAAGTTTGATTTTGGTGCGGAAACCCTAAACCAATCACAAAATGATAATCAATCAGATCAAAACAAACAAATCATCATTCAAAGCTTTTCTCATTAATAAACAACTCAATTACACGTTAATATGATCAAAACATTAAAGACACAACGTGAATTAAGCTTAACAAAACACTAGAGAAACACACTGAAAATGGAGGGAACAATAATGACTAAAACTAATTCAAAAAATCAGCTTGACCTATTTATAGGCTGAACATTCGCCCACCACGTAGGTGCGAATGTGCACATTCGACCAAACAGACTGGTCGAATGAAGCAATACATAACAAACTAAATCTTTCTTCGCCTCCTGTCTCTCCTTCGTATAAATCTGTTCCTTTTTACCTTTTCATTTCTTCCTTCGCCCACAATAATTCTCCTTCGCCCATTTGACTCAAAAACATTAACATATGTTTATTGTAAATCCAAAGCATTAGTCGCACAATTATGCATCTACAAAACGAACTAGATACCGACTTGGGCCACGTTTATGGATTTTACTCGACACTAATTATATTACCTGATTTGTTTATATAAACCGATTTAGTTCGAGTATTTGGACTATATATTTGTTATATTTATTTATAATCACGACTAAATTTACCAGGATAAGTGACGGTTTACCGGTATGTTATTACTTACAACGCGTTATCATTATTTTAACTATTTAAGTTAGCGAAATCACTAATTATAGTCATTCCCGAATAATAATTTATTCTATCGTTAATGCTTTATTATTGTTAATGAATTACAATCGCTTTGTGAAATAAAATATTATTATTATATTATTCGGGAAAAGCGGGGCGTTACAGTCTCCCCTACTTTAGGAAATTTCGTCCCAAAATTTATATGGAAATGACTGTTAAGTACGGTTACGAACTCATGAAAGGATATGAATGTAAAGGTTATAGTCAGTGTTGTTGTGTTTGGTTCAGAAACAAGCTTTCGTGTAAAATAGAGAATGTTTTAGAATGTTTTAATGAATCTTTGGATGATTATGATTAGACTTAAAGCAGAGCTTATTGTGATTTGGACATGTTGAATAGAGTTGGTCCTTGGTCCGACCCTCAGTCACATCTTCGATACACCATTAGTGTTTATATATAGGGTGTACCGCAGCTAACCCACCACACCTTTGGTATTTCGAATTTGTACTGAGCATCTACCAACAATCCTAAATAGAATTTCATCTCAACTTACTGTACCTGTAAATTCATGATTATGTTCCGGACCGCAATCGTCAATTTACCTTACATAAGGGTGTTATGTCTTTCTATGACAATAACTCGAAATAAGACGACAGATATGACGTAAATGTGTCCTAACTCTAAGAGCTAGTCATTATATTTGTTAAACGAACACGTTGATATGGGACGACTTGATAACATAATGATGATATATGCAGGTAGGCAAGCAAGTATTAACGAAACAAAGCATGTAAATGACTATATGCACGTATGAATTTAGGTATGGGCTACAACCAAAACTGGTTGTCTGGAAGGCTACATCCCAACAAGAAGTATTCCTATAATTTTTGTAAGTGTAAATCATGAAGTAATGTTTATGAATTTGTTGAAATACAAAGGGATCATTTAATTTTTCCAGTTTAAAGGAGATTCAACATGAATACTAGGATGTTTTGAGTTTCAGGTATAAGCAAGATCAAATTTGTGGATAGAATGTTTTTATGACGATTTATATGCATTAAGTGAAAATTTAAGTTTATAGAATAATACAAGTATTATAGAATATCCATTTTCAATATCATGGGAAAATCTAGTCTTACGCATAATCAAGTCTTAGGTTTATGGATAAACAAGTTTCATGTATGATCAAGTTTGCAAGTAGCATAGGATATGCATCGAATTTAAAGTACCAGACTTCATAGTTTATGAAAAGATGTATATGTATCGAAACATATCAAGTAATGTATTATATGTATAATTGTATCTAAGAAGGTGTATCTAGAAATGTGCCTAACTCTCGAGCAGGCATAAAGATCTCTACTAGTTGTCGGGTAGATAAATGTATTAAAATTGGAAGTGTATCTATAAAAGTGTTTAGATGCGAGTGTAAACGCATATGTAGAGGTAGTTGTGATTGTATTGTACATAGATAAATGTTACGGAAAATCAGGTTGGAAAGTAACGTTTGAGTCTATTGAAAGATGAAGTAGTAATTCCTTTGACAGGAGTAATTAAGGGGTCACTATGCTTTGTAGGAGATAAAGGTATAGAATGTGTTGAAGAATATTAACAATATATAGATTTTGATTGTAGAAATGAAGGAGTATAAAATTAAGTGGATGACAATAAAGAATACTCGTAATGGGAAATGAAGATTTTGGTTGGTAAGCAATCAAATCTCATAGGGAATGATGTATATGGAATACAATTGTAATTTAAACCTTGGTTGTGGAAAATGAAAATGTTGTTGGTAAATAGTTTAGCTCACTAAGCTTGTAAATTTATAGATATGTGGGTATAGACTAGTTGACATGAAATCAAGTTTATGAAAATAACTGGTTTTACAAAAATAAGAATTAATAATTTATAAACGTTTGCTCGTGAAAGAGCTTATGATTCTTATTATAACTCATATATGGGAAGGTCAAGTTTCATATGCTGTCAAAAATTTTCAATTGTAAACCAGGTATGAACTAGGTAAATAAAAGGACTTCATGTTTCATAAAAGAAAATTTTTTCATATTTGCAAAAAAAAAAAAATTAAAGCATTACGAAATCACACATCACAAAAATAATTGTGTACCTGTTTCGAACAAGATTTTTTTTAGAAAATACAGGTGAGATTTAGAACAGTAAAAAGAAAATACGAAAGATAATGAAATCGTAAAGTGTTGGTAAATATTTGTTAAAATTTTTGAGTATGTTAGGAAGAGATTCATATGAGTTGAATCAAATATGACATAAATAGAATAATGTAAAATAATAATTGGCATTATGCATTTATGTAAATTAGACGTTAACAAATTTAGAAAGTACAGAATAGTAATTGGATTTTTAATTGATATTAAAAATTAATTTGGTATAATGTAAGGTAGATAAGAATAGAATGTGAAATATGATAATATCAGTAAAAACATGTACATAAAGTTAAAGTTTTTGATGTATAAATATTTTGGAATTTTTTTTATAATAATAATTTATAATACTTGAAAATATTTATTTGATATTTTATTTGAACAAAATGTCATAAATATGAAAATTTCGGTTTGTTCAAAATAAAACGTTTTATAGAATCGATTGCCAATCGATGTAAGAGAAAACTTTGTAAAGTGCATAATCGAAAATACTTGATAATAAAACGTTTTAATATGAAACCGGATTTATTATAAAATATTTGATTAAAACATTTGATGATATGAAAAATTAAATATTTTCAGAAATGATGATGCTTATCGATACTTTTGAGAAATTCAACACTAGGATTAGGCAGAAGTGTGAGAGATCTATGTAACGCATCTGATACAATGGACTTGAAGTTCGTTGTAGCACGTAAAAGAGATTTACAAGATTTGGATTGTTCCAAAACTAAACTACGACTAACCAAAGTGGTCGAAAATTCTTTTGAGTTAGGGAATCATGCTTTGGCTTAATAGGTGGAATACTCTCGCCGAGATTTCGGTTAATGGTATTCTGTCAAACCCTCAAATTTCCACTGCGAGGTTTTACCGCGAGGCGCGTGACAAACCAAGATTTCAAGTCAACGGTCACAATAAACGAAACTATATGAAGTACGTAAACCCAAAAACATAGATTTCATAAGCGGAAGCATTTAAAGAATTTAATAGCTACAAAACAGTGTTCTAAAGTATTCAAGACACTTATTTCAAAACATGCTACTAATCATAGACGCCAATGCAGACCCGTGCGCCTAGTCTAACCGGTGCTACCTTAGCGACCTGAGAAAACATGCCAAAAGAGACGTCAACATATATAATGCTGGTGCGTTCACAGGTTTGTTCAATATGTTACCAATGTTACCAAAATGTTACCATGTCCATACTATATCAATATTACCAAGTACGCTAGCTAGGCGTATGTTTTATTACTACTACGATTGGAAAACCATTACTGGACACGTTTAGCAAGTTTAGCATATTTTTAGGCAGCCCGAATAACGTTCAGCATGTTTAGCAAAGTTCGAGACAACATGCACCCGCCCGGCCCTCCAAGTCGTCGAGTGGGGCAGGTCACGCCCAATAGATCTATCCACATTTCCTCCGTTGTGCATCCCCGCACATTCATGGTTTCCCCGGGACATTCAAAGATCGTATAGCAATGCAAAGTTAAGACCATAGTATGACATATGTTACCAAAATAGTTTAGCGTATGTTTTCTCCCCTCAAAAGTTAAAGCAGTAAAAGTGGGGCCGTGAACTCACCTTAGGTTGCGTTCTTCAGTAATATAAGAAAGCCAAGTCCTTGATAATCCCACTACCAGAGATCTATCAAAATGTTCACATAAGTGTTCTGACTAATAACCATAAGGTTATCTAGTCCCCGATTGTCCAGATCGTGACCAAGTATGTTTTAAATCGTGTTTAAGTGTTCAACCGACACACTAGACCGACCCGACATCCCGTACACATAGATTACACACAAGGTTCAAGCATAAATCACTTAGTTTGTATAAAAAATCTCATTTTTGAATCCATAGGGTCGAACCAGGAAATTTTGTTCCACCTTGGCCCCTTTTTAAGCCACGTTCGACCCTTTTAAAGCCACGTTCGACCCCTTTTAAACATATTCGCCCATTACTGTCCAGGTTTGACCCTGGGATTCCACCTTCAACCCCACGACTGGTCGAAGGTGCCCTGGTTCGACCCTGGCAGATTGTTCTTCCCCAAAACGCTTCAAAAACATCTGAAAACATCCTGAAACAACATCAATCACACCAGTTAGATATGACTAACATATCCCCACAAAAAGCCACCAATTTTGCCCCAAAACCTGCTCATTTTAGCCCTTTCCCAAAATGACAAAAATTATGAAAGTGTCACCTCATGCATGAAATCTTTACCCAATTTGGAAACCTTTTGAAATCAATCCATAATCATCTTAAAAGTGCTCAGTTTGTCGTGTGTTTGAAAACCTCAAAAAGTTCTATTGATCATACTAGCATGCATCGAGCCCTAGCTTTATTAAAACCCCTAATTTAGGCATGATATTATTAATCATCTAATTGTGACCATAAACAATCCTAAATTAACATCAATATCAGCCCTAGATCATGTTTCTAGCATTAGCACAACAACAAATCATTAAACAACACATAATATCACATAACACATAATTAACATATGTTTATTGATATGAAAACCTATGGTTAATGATAGGGTTTTGGTTTAGAAAGATGCTTAAAAGGTTTTTATTGATAAAAACATCCTTAGAACAGATCTGGATATTTAGGGTTAGATGAAAACGAATTAAAATGCTTTGAAAAGATTTAGGATTAAGAACACACCTTGGATTCTTGATTAGATGTTGTTTGTAGGTTAGATTATGGAAAACAAGAGCAAAAACTCCTTCCTTAGTGATTAAAATCGTTTGAGAGTGTTTAGAGGGTTAGGGTTTGTGAAATGGTGAAAAATGACAAAGGTTGGTATTTATACTAGTCCACATTCGCCCCTTTCACATGGTCGGATGTGCCCACATTCGCCCCTTTCTCATGGTCGAATGTACCTTAACTGGTCGAATGAAATTCTATTGCTTTCACATCCCAGGTTCGCCCCTTCAATAAGGGTTGAACCTGGACCTATGTTTTCTGGTCTTTCCAGTTGTCGTGTTTAACGCATTTTAACGCATCCTAACACATGAGCATGCAATCTTAATCTATGTTTAACATATATAAGCATGGTTGATCATCTACCCATCGTTTAAACACGTATTTACATATAATACACCATATAAGAATCAATCTACACGTAACAGTTAATTTAGTTTATGTAATTTCACCAACAACGGGACCCGGTACTAGTGTATTCCCAAAATGACTCCCAGTGATCCTCCAGATCATTGAACCCTGAACAATCCTATCCTAACCCGACTCAACTAACCTAGTTAAGTCCGTTTATAAATGTTTCTTGCTAAGGTAGACTTGGGTGTTACTAAAATGTTTAAGCCTAACATGCCGGGTGTCACATCATCCCCACATTGAGAGAATTTTCGTCCCGAAAATTGCACAAGCCCAAAAATGAAAGAGACGGAAAGAAGGAAACAAAAAGAAAATTTACCGGGTGTCACATATTCACCCTTCCAGTTACTACATCTCCCATACCAATCGAAAGTTTGAGACCTTGGAGAGATTTGAAAAAAAAAAAATCAAGGATTGAAACTAGTCGCCAAGTTGGGGATTTCACTCCTATCTTAGCGGTGTCATTTATAATTATAATTGCAAGATCTGTTTTACAACAACTGTTAATAATAACAACAGATGTTGTTAAAACAGCTGCCTTCAAATAGAATTTCACTTGAAATGTTATATCTTATACAACAACTCTTATTATTTGCAACTCGACCCTATTAATGTTAAAATTCCTAAACACGCTTCCCTATGTGATTTAAAACTTTCCCTACTAAAAATTCAAAACTTAGGACTTAAAAGTTCCCTCCTCAATATTCAAAACTTGGGCTTAAATATATTATTTATTATTATAATTGGAAGATCTGTTTTACAACAACTGTAACTTGTTAACAGATGTTGTTAAAACAGCTGTCATCAAATAGAATTCCACTTAAAGCTTACAATGTTATATCTTATATAAATCAAATAATTAATTATTTAATTAATAATAATGCTACAAACACTATTGATGAATGTTTGTAAACTAACATAGAGATAAACAATAAAAATAGAGTTTCAAAACTTTGCTTATTTGCCAACAAATGTTGTTGAAACAGCTTTCATCAAAATAAATTTTCAATTACAATCCGCAATATGTCATGTACATGAATTAATTAATTATTAATAATAATAAAAATATCAATATTTGCTCACATAACTCTTATTATTTGCAATTTCCCCTTGTTCATGATAAAATTCCTAAACACGCTTCTCTATGTGATTTAAAACTTTCCCTCCTAAATATTCAAAACTTAGGGCTTACTTATTAAACATAGTTTTAAAATAATTTTTATCATTATTTAATTATCAAAATGAAATGATGCTAATACAAAAAATGTAGAAAATAACCAGCCGGTTTGAAAAAAGTTTTTTATAAAAATAACCTATCAACTTGAATATTATTGAACAATACAACAAACTATATACATAATGATATAATGTTTTATCTTATATAAATCATTTAATTATTTAATTAATAAAATATAATAATAAAAATATTTCAACTCAAAAAACTTCTTATTTGGCACTCAAAAAAGCTAATGTTCAGAATCGTAAATACACTTCCTATCGTATGTTAACAACATCTTCTTAAATATTCAATACTTGGGCTAACATGTAATATTTATTATTATAATTGCAAGATTTGTTATACAACAATTGTTAATAATAACAACAGATGTTGTTAAAACAGCTGCTTTCAAATAGAATTTCACTTGAAATGTTATTTCTTATACAACAACTCTTATTATTTGCAACTCGACCCTGTTAATGTTAAAATTCCTAAACACGCTTCCCTATGTGATTTAAAACTTTCCCTACTAAAAATTCAAAACTTAGAACTTAAAAGTTCCCTCCTCAATATTGAAAACTTGGGCTTAAAAATAT
This sequence comes from Ambrosia trifida, assembly GCA_028751855.1. Taxonomy (NCBI): domain Eukaryota; kingdom Viridiplantae; phylum Streptophyta; class Magnoliopsida; order Asterales; family Asteraceae; genus Ambrosia; species Ambrosia trifida. The sequence continues at coordinate 69,776,237 of CM054129.1, read as the reverse complement.
TATTTATTATTATAATTGGAAGATCTGTTTTACAACAACTGTAAATTTGTTAACAGATGTTGTTAAAACAGCTGTCATCAAATAGAATTTCACTTAAACCTTACGATGTTATATCTTATATAAATCAAATAATTAATTATTTAATTATAAATAATGCGAAAAACACTACTGATGAGAGTTTGTAAACTAACATAGAGATAAACAATAAAAATAGAGTTTCAAAACTTTGCTTATTTGCAAACAAATGTTCTTGAAACAGCTTTCATCAAAATAAATTTTCAATTACAATCAGCAATATGTCACGTACATGAATTAATTAATAATAATAAAAATATCAATATTTGCTCACACAACTCTTATTATTTGCAATTTCACCCTGTTCATGATAAAATTCCTAAACACACTTCTCTATGTGATTTAAAACTTTCCCTCCTAAATATTCAAAACTTAGGGCTTACTTATTAAAGATAGTTTTAAAATAATTTTTATCATTATTTAATTATCAAAATGAAATGATGCTAATACAAAAATTGTAGAAAATAACTAGCCGGTTTGAAAAACGTTTGTTATAAAAATAACCTATCAACTTGAATATTATTGAACAACACAACAAACTATATACATAATGATAGGATGTTTTATCTTATATAAATCATTTAATTATTTAATTAATAAAATATATTAATAAAATTATTTCAACTCAAAAAACTTCTTCTTTGGCACTCAAAAAAGCTAATGTTCAGAATCGTAAATACACTTCCCTATCGTAAGTTAAAAACATCTTTTTAAATATTCAGTACGTGGGCTAAAATGTAATATTTATTATTATAATTGCAAGATCTGTTATACAACAACTGTTAATAATAACAACAGATGTTGTTAAAACAGCTACCTTCAAATAAAATTTCAATTGAAAAGTTATATCTTATACGACAACTCTTATTACAACAACTCTTATTATTTGCAACTCGACCCTATTAATGTTAAAATTCCTAAACATGCTTCCCTATGTGATTTAAAAGTTTCCCTACTAAAAATTCAAAACTTAGGACTTAAAAGTTCCCTCCTCAATATTCAAAACTTGGACTTAAATATATTATTTATTATTATAATTGGAAGATCTGTTTTACAACAACTGTAAACTTGTTAACAGATGTTGTTAAAACAACATTCATCAAATAGAATTTCACTTAAATCTTACGATGTTATATCTTATATAGATCAAATAATTAATTATTTAATTAATAATAATGCTACAAACACTATTGAAGAGAGTTTGTAAACTAACATATAGATAAATAATAAAAATAGAGTTTGAAAACTTTGTTTATTTGCCAACAAATGTTGTTGAAACAGCTTTCATCAAAATAAATTTTCAATTACAATCAGAAATATGTCACGTACATGAATTAATTAATAATAATAAAAATATCAATATTTGCTCACACAACTCTTATTATTTGCAATTTCACCCTGTTCATGATAAAATTCCTAAACACGCTTCTCTATGTGATTTAAAACTTTCCCTCCTAAATATTCAAAACTTAGGGCTTACTTATTAAAGATATTTTAAAATAATTTTTATTATTATTTAATTATCAAAATGAAAAGAAGCTAATACAAAAATTGTAGAAAATAACCAGCCGGTTTGAAAAACGTTTTTTATAAAAATAACCTATCAACTTGAATATTATTGAACAATACAACAAACTATATACATAATGATAGGATGTTTTATCTTATATAAATCATTTAATTATTTAATTAATAAAATATAATAATAAAATTATTTCAACTCAAAAAACTTCTTCTTTGGCACTCAAAAAAGCTAATGTTCAGAATCGTAAATACACTTCCCTATCGTAAGTTAAAAACATCTTCTTAAATATTCATTACGTGGGCTAAAATGTAATATTTATTATTATAATTGCAAGATCTGTTATACAACAACTGTTAATAATAACAACAGATGTTGTTAAAACAGCTACCTTCAAATAAAATTTCACTTGAAATGTTATATCTTATACGACAACTCTTATTACAATAACTCTTATTATTTGCAACTCGACCCTATTAATGTTAAAATTCCTAAACACGCTTCCTTATGTGATTTAAAACTTTCCCTACGCAAAATTCAAAACTTAGGACTTAAAAGTTCCCTCCTCAATATTCAAAACTTGGACTTAAATATATTATTTATTATTATAATTGGAAGATCTGTTTTACAACAACTGTAAACTTGTTAACAGATGTTGTTAAAACAACATTCATCAAATAGAATTTCACTTAAAGCTTACGATGTTATATCTTATATAGATCAAATAATTAATTATTTAATTAATAATAATGCTACAAACACTATTGATGAGAGTTTGTAAACTAACATATAGATAAATAATAAAAATAGAGTTTCAAAACTTTGTTTATTTGCCAACAAATGTTGTTGAAACAGCTTTCATCAAAATAAATTTTCAATTACAATCAGAAATATGTCACGTACATGAATTAATTAATAAATAATAATAAAAATATCAATGTTTGCTCACACAATTCTTATTATTTGCAATTTCACAGTGTTCATGATAAAATTCCTAAACACGCTTCTCTATGTGATTTAAAACTTTCCCTCCTAAATATTCAAAACTTAGGGCTTACTTATTAAAGATATTTTAAAATAATTTTTATTATTATTTAATTATCAAAATGAAATGATGCTAATACAAAAAATTGTAGAAAATAACCAGCCGGTTTGAGGAAAGTTTTTCATAAAAATAACCTATAAACTTGAATATTATTGAACAATACAACAAGCTATATACATAATAATAGAATGTTTTATCTTATATAAATCATTTACTTATTTAATTAATAAAATATAATTATAAAAATATTTCAACTCAAAAAACTTCTTATTTGGCACTCAAAAAAGCTAATGTTCAGAATCGTAAATACACTTCCCTATCGTAAGTTAAAAACATCTTCTTAAATATTCAATACTTGGGCTAAAATGTAATATTTATTATTATAATTGCAAGATCTATTTTACAACAACTGTTAATAATAACAACAGATGTTGTTTAAACAGCTGCCTTCAAATATAATTTCACTTGAAATGTTATATCTTATACAACAACTCTTATTACAACAACTTTTATTATTTGCAACTCGACCCTGTTAATGTTAAAATTCCTAAACACGCTTCCCTATGTGATTTAAAACTTTCCCTCCTAAAAATTCAAAACTTAGGACTTAAAAGTTCTCTCTTCAATATTCAAAGGGTGGTGATATTTAAACCCCCCAGCTTCTATGTACACCCCCCAGAAGCGCCTCGCTTAGGCCTAAGCGAGGCGCTTCTGGGGGGTAATTTATTTTGGTAGTTTTTTGGTGTTTTGAGTTGTTTTTTTTTTAATTTAATAATTATAAAAAGTTAAAAAAAATTAAATGTCAATGACTTAAACTTGACATCATCTTCTTGTAATTACTTTTCAGTTGTTATCCGAGAGATAGCGGTCAACGATGAAGACAACCTGAAAGTGGATACCATGGATCAGAGAGATTCAAGCTAATTAAACTCATATCTCAAGCCGGTGCAAGTTATGTTGTAACGAAATCATTCTCACATGAATATCCTGCGTAAAGGACTAAAGCCACATATCTTGCCATTAATACCAACTGAATTTTACTTGCTTGCATGAAAAGTTCATTGTACGATGTCTTTTTCAGAGGACCTCGACTCTTGAGATGTTGCAGGTGTTTGAAAAGTTTGAACTGAAATTGAACTTTTCATGCAAGCAAGTAAAATTAAGTTGTTTTACTAATTTCATAGTCTTGATACTTTTAACAATCGGATCGGCGCTAAACAATAGAAAGTAATTACAAATATTGCAAGAGGGTCACTATTCATATATAAAGAACATTAATCGGTTTCATCTTTGTTTTATTGAGTTCAACTTTCCATGATCTACCTTTATCATCTCAGAGAGATATTTGTCAAACGATGGAAGGGAACCCGAAACAATAAAAAGTAATTACAAAGAAGATGATCAAAGATGCTACAACATAACTTGCACCGGCTTGAGATATGAGATTAGTTAGCTTGAATCTCTCTGATCCATGGTATCCGGTTGTTTTCAGGTTGTCTTCATCGTTGACCGCTATCTCTCGGATAACAACTGAAAAGTTGTCTCATTAATTCCAATTCCAATTCCAATTCCAATTCCAATTCCACCGGTGCAATCAGAATCTGAAGAGAAGCTATCATCTCAGAGAGATATCTGTCAACGATGATGGCGCAACAGAGGTTAGCGGTAACTTTAAATTTTTAATGATCGTCGGTTTGCTCTCTATATCTCAAGCCGGTGCAAGTTATGAAATGACACATGTAGAATGTAATGTCATGCACAAATGTGATTTTGTATTAATGGCAAAGTGATTTGTAAGGGAAGAAGAAGAGAATGTTATATATGTTTACCTTCCCATAGATATGAGTTTAATTAGCTTAAATCTCTCTGATCCATGATATGAGAGCATAAGAGAAGAGATAATAACATATGAGCTTCAACATAACTTGCACCGGATGATTGCCAATGAGATTGATAACTGGACAGGTTAGCCAGGTGTTTGTCAAAAAGGTAGAGCACACCACTAGAGCAAAAAGTTGTGTGTATGAATAGTGACCCTCTGGCAAACCTGCCATTATTTAGCGTAAAAAGTTCATTGTACATATACCTCCTTATTTAAAAACAAATCACATCATTGTAGAGGTTACTAGGTTACTCATCCACAATGTTCTTACCTATGAGTTTAATTAGCTTGAATCTCTCTGATCCATGGTATCCACTTTCAGAATCTGAAGAGAAGCTATCATCTCAGAGAGATATCTGTCAAGTAATTACAAGAAGATGATCAAAGATGCTTCAACATAACTTGCACCGGCTTGAGATATGAGTTTAATTAGCTTGAATCTCTCTGATCCATGGTATCCACTTTCAGAATCTGAAGAGAAGCTATCATCTCAGAGAGATATCTGTCAAGTAATTACAAGAAGATGATCAAAGATGCTTCAACATAACTTGCACCGGCTTGAGATATGAGTTTAATTAGCTTGAATCTCTCTGATCCATGGTATCCACTTTCAGGCTGTCTTCATCGTTGACCGCTATCTCTCGGATAACAACTAAAAAGTTGTTTCATTAATCTATAAATAAATCCTTACAAAATTGTGAATAATTGTAGTGTGTTCGGTGCAGTCGACGAACATCATTCAAAATTTCAACTTCCCGTTCAGGTGCTTAAGTCCACCTTGAAGACTGGATACCATGGATCAAAGAGATTCAAGCTAATCAAACTCATATCTCAAGTTGGTCTAACAACTGAATTTGACTTGCTTGCATAGGAATCTTGAACGAAATTATACAGTTATTTGGAATGTTCCTGATCATTACAGTGAGATTGATAACTTCTCTATGGAAGCAACAAATTCAAAACAGAGGTAGGTTTGCCAGAGGGTCACTATTCATACATAAAAAGATCAAGAAGAACAGTACGGTCAACGATGAAGGTGTGTTGTATGTATAAAATTGTGAATAATTGTGAGAGTCGATATGAGAGCAATAATCCATCGAGAACTAGAGAAACAGAGAATAAGAGAAGAGATAATAACATATGAGCTACAACGACGTCGTATTTTGGAAGCTGAAGTTCGGAGAGAACTAAATATTCGGTTGTTGTTTTTCTTCTCTATACAGAGTGACAATAGGCGTTTTCGATTTCCAAATGAATCAACGACTTAAACTTGACATCATCAACCACGTATAGTCAAATATTTATTCTCCATATCCATACCTTGTTTCAAGTATCTTGTAAAATTCATTTCGTCTTCAAGACTCCTGTGAGTCACAAAGAACAGTACGGTCAACGATGAAGGTGTGTTGTATGTATAAAATTGTGAATAATTGTGAGAGTCGATATGAGAGCAATAATCCATCGAGAACTAGAGAAACAGAGAATAAGAGAAGAGATAATAACATATGAGCTACAACGACGTCGTATTTTGGAAGCTGAAGTTCAGAGAGAACTAAATATTCGGTTGTTGTTTTTCTTCTCTATACAGAGTGACGATAGGCGTTTTCGATTTCCAAATGAATCAACGACTTAAACTTGACATCATCAACCATGTATAGTCAAATATTTATTCTCCATATCCATACCTTGTTTCAAGTATCTTGTAAAATTCATTTCGTCTTCAAGACTCCTATGAGTCACAAAGGAGACATGGTGTTTGACTTTTTTGTGTTTGACCCATCCGGATGTGAAAGACAATATCCATATTTACCTGATTATAAGAGAGGTCGAAGATATTGCTCAATAAACATTATTATTATTATTATTATTTTATTATATTTGTAATTTAGTTCCTTTGTTTTATTATTATAATAATTTATTATTATCAAGAATCGGAAATTAGTAAAACGATTTATGAAAGTATCAAGAATCGGAAATTAGTAAAACGATTTAATAAATCATTGCTCAGACGTTAGGGTTTGATAAACACAAAACTTATTATTTATAAAGCAACAAAAACACAAATCGTACCGTGAAATAAAGAGAGGCCCATTAGGAGTGCCGTGGAGGAAGATCGTCGGTTTGCTGTAGTCGATGATGGCGCAGAGGTTAGCGGTAACTTTAAATTTTGAATGATCGTCGGTTTGCTCTCAATATACCAACCAACAGTCGATCCGACTGTTCATTTCTCTCTATAACAAAGTAAAATTCAGTTGTTATCGGAGAGATATCGGTCAACGATGAAGGCACCCTGAAACGACATGAACATTTATAACCTTTCTGTACCTGTGGCCAAAAGAACCTGATAAAGGCTGTACACGAGTTATTTGGACCGTTGCTAAAATAGTTAAACAAAAGCTGAAATTATACAGTTATTTGGAATATTCTTGATCATTACAGTGAGATTGACTGTTATCGGAGAGATATCGGTCAACGATGAAGGCAACCTGATCATTACTTTTCATGCAAGCAAGGTGGACTTAAGCACCTGAACGGGAATGAAGGATGAAAGCATGACGTGAAACATGGCGTAGTCACATTCAGTCTTCAAGGTGGACTTAAGCACCTGAACGGGAAGTTGAAATTTTGAATGATGTTCGTCGACTGCACCGAACACACTACAATTATTCACTATTTTATACATACAACACAACCCCCGGAGTTTGACCGTACTGTTATTTGGAATATTCTTGATCATTACAGTGAGATTGATAACTTCTCTATGGAAGTAACAAATTCAAAACAGAGGTAGGTTTGCCAGAGGGTCACTATTCATACATAAAGAGTATAATCGTGATGTGATGGATTTTTATATTTGCAACGTAGTTCCTTTTTTACCTGGTTGCAAAGGAACTTCAGGTCAGCCAGACGTTTGTCAAAAGCAAGTGTGAAGATCAAGATCAAGAAGAACAGTAATGATCAGAAACATTCCAAATAACTGTTCAATTTCAGCTTTTGTTTAACTATTTTAGCAACTTCCATAGAGAAGTTATCAATCTCACTGTCCAGATATATCCACTTTCAACTAAATCTTTCTCTGATATACTCTATATCAACCGGCTTGAGATATGAGTTTAATTAGCTTGAATCTCTCTGATCCATGGTATCCATACCTTGTTTCAAGTATCTTGTAAAATTCATTTCGTCTTCAAGACTCCTAGGGAGTTACGTGCATTATCTAGTATTGAAACTTGCGATTAATAATATATTAATACATCAATGGACTACACTCACGGTATGTGCATCACGTATTTTCATTCTTTCCTTGATCTGCAATATTTGAAAATTATCATTTCTTGACATGCTTGGTAACACCTTGATCTACAATATTTGAAAATTATCATTTCTTGACATGCTTGGTAACACCTTGATCTGTAATATCTGAAAATTATCATTTCTCGAAAAGTAATTAAAAACACTTAAAAATGAATTAAAAACAATTGTTGCGAGTTAGGTTTACTCGGAGGACCACGTACAATGATTCATCAAAGTTGTACAAAGCTGGATGTTCGTACGGGAAGACCAAAACGAGCAATAAACGAAGAGAAACGGGGAGATATAATTTTCTTGGCTTGGAAACAACTTAAAAGAACCAAAAATGAATTAAAATTATTTCTTGGTGATTAACAAATAATTTTAAAGAATTAAAAGAAATTCAATTTTTTTTTAAAAAAAAGTCCAAACGCCTCGCTTTGGTCAAAGTGAGGCGTTTGCTTGCCTCGCTTTGGCCAAAGCTAGGCTGTTTGTGCCTAGCTTTGGCCAAAGCGAGGCAGGCAAACGCCTCGCTTTGACCAAAGCGAGGCGTTTGGACATTTTTTATAAAAAAATTGAATTTCTTTTAATTCTTTAAAATTATCTGTTAATCACCAAAAAATAATTTTAATTCATTTTTGGTTTTTTTAAGTTGTTTCCAAGCCAAGAAAATTATATCTCCCCGTTTCGCTTCGTTTATTGCTCGTTTTGGTTTTCCCGTACGAACATCCAACTTTGTACAACAATGATGAATCAAAGGAACTAAGTTGCAAATACGATAATTATCAAAATAACAAAGATGAAACAGAATAAATTAATGTTCTTTATATACGAATAGTGACCCTCTTGCACCGGCTTGAGATATGAGTTTAATTAGCTTGAATCTCTCTGATCCATGGTATCCACTTTCAGATTGTCTTCATCGTTGACCGCTATCTCTCGGATAACAACTGAAAAGTTGTCTCATTAATTCCAATTCCAATTCCAATTCTACCGGTGCAATCAGAATCTGAAGAGAAGCTATCATCTCAGAGAGATAATTGTCATCGATGGAAGGGAACCCGAAACAATAGAAAGTAATTACAAGAAGATGATCAAGGATGCTACAGTTATTTGGACTGTTAATCACCAAAATATAATTTTAATTCATTTTTGGTTCTTTTAAGTTGTTTCCAAGCCAAGAAAATTATATCTCCCCGTTTCGCTTCGTTTATTGCTCGTTTTGGTTTTCCCGTACGAACATCCAACTTTGTACAACAATGATGAATCAAAGGAACTAAGTTGCAAATACGATAATTATCAAAATAACAAAGATGAAACAGAATAAATTAATGTTCTTTATATACGAATAGTGACCCTCTTGCACCGGCTTGAGATATGAGTTTAATTAGCTTGAATCTCTCTGATCCATGGTATCCACTTTCAGATTGTCTTCATCGTTGACCGCTATCTCTCGGATAACAACTGAAAAGTTGTCTCACTAATTCCAATTCCAATTCTACCGGTGTAATCAGAATCTGAAGAGAAGCTATCATCTCAGAGAGATAATTGTCATCGATGGAAGGGAACCCGAAACAATAGAAAGTAATTACAAGAAGATGATCAAGGATGCTACAGTTATTTGGACTGTTAATCACCAAAAAATAATTTTAATTCATTTTTGGTTCTTTTAAGTTGTTTCCAAGCCAAGAAAATTATATCTCCCCGTTTCGCTTCGTTTAATTAACTTGAGATATGAGTTTAATTAGCTTGAATCTCTCTGATCCATGGTATCCACTTTCAGGTTGTCTTCATCGTTGTACATATACCTCCTTATCTAAAAGAAACCACATCATTGTACATATACCTCCTTAGCTGAAATTGGACGGTTATTTGGAATGTTCCTGATCATTACTTTTCATGCAAGCAAGTCAAGTCAAAAAAACATTTTTTTATATTGCTCTCGTATCATCTCTCTCTATAACAATGAATGCGGTATGCGCGTTAAATTTCATTAAATGCGGCAACACAGGCAAGTCCTCATCTGATAACAACTGAAAAGTTGTTTTACTAATTTCATAGTCTTGATACTTTTAACACTTATGCGTAGATCAAGGAGATTGATGAAGATATCATCAAGATGAGCAGGAATTGTTAACCTTCCCATTGATTTCAAGTATGTTGCCTTGATCGTTGACAGCTATCTCTCCGATAACAACTGACTTTTACTTTGTACGAAAATCAAGATCATCTCATTCCATGTTGCCTTTTCATGCAAGCAAGTCAAGTCAAAAAAACATTTTTTTATATTGCTCTCATATCATGGATCAGAGAGATTTAAGCTAATTAAACTCATATCTCAAGCCGGTGCAAGTTATGTTGTAGCAGTCAAGATTCCTATGCAAGCAAGTCAAAATTCACCGAACACACTACAATTATTCACTATTTTATACATACAACACAACCCCCGGAGTTTGACCGTACTGTTCTTCTTGATCTTGATCTTCACACTTACTTTTCATGCAAGTCATTATTATAAAAACATTTTTTATAATAATTATATTAAAAAAAAACAAAAAACTAACTAAAAAGACCAAAAAAAAAAATTGATCCTAAGCGCCTCGCTTAGGCCTAAGCGAGACGCTTAGGCCTAAAAATCAGCTTTTTCTACCCCTCGTACTGACCTCCTCGAATTCAGCTCCCAAGCACCTCGCTTAGGCCTAAGCGAGACGCTTGGGGGGGGGGGTGAAAATAGAAGGAGGGGGGTGGGAATAGACGGAGCCTATTCAAAACTTGGGCTTATATATATTATTTATTATTATAATTCGAAGATCTGTTATACAACAACTGTAAACTTGTTAACAGATGTTGTTAAAACAGTTGTCATCAAATAGAATTTCACTTAAAGCTTACGATGTTATATCTTATATAAATCAATCAATTAATTATTTAATTAATAATAATGCTACAAACTCTATTGATGAGAGTTTGTAAACTAACATAGAGATAAACAATAAAAATAGAGTTTCAAAACTTTGTTTAATTGCCGACAAATGTTGTTGAAACAGCTTTCATCAAAATAGATTTTCAATTACAATCAGCAATATGTCACGTACATGAATTAATTAATTAATTAATTAATTTATAATATCAATATTTGTTCACACAACTCTTGTTATTTGCAATTTCACCATGTTCATGTTAAAATTCCTAAACACGCTTCTCTACGTGATTTAAAACTTTCCCTCCTAAATATTTAAAACTTAGGGCCTACTAATTAAAGATAGTTTTAAAATAATTTTTATAATTATTTAATTATCAAAATGAAATGACGCTAATACAAAAATTATAGAATATAAGCAGCTGGTTTGAAAAAAGTTTTTTTATAAAATATAACCTATCAACATGAATATTATAGAACAATACAACAAACTATATACATAATGATACATTGTTTTATCTTATATAAATCAATTAATTATTTAATTAATAAAATATAATAACAAAAATATTTCAACTCAAAAAACGTATTATTTGGCACTCAAAAAAGCTAATGTTCAGAATCGTAAATACACTTCCCTATCGTAAGTTAAAAACAACTTCTTGAATATTCAAAACTTGGGCTTAAATGTAATATTTATTTTTTTATAATTGCAAGATCTGTTTAACAACAACCGTTAATAACAACAACAGATGTTGTTAAAATAGCTGCCTTCAAATAGAATTTCACTTGAAATGTTATATCTTATACAACAACTCTTATTATTTGCAACTTGACCCTGTTAATGTTAAAATTCCTAAACACGCTTCCCTATGTGATTTAAAACTTTCCCTCCTAAAAATTCAAAACTTAGGACTTAAAAGTTCCCTCTTCTATATTCAGAAATTGGGCTTAAATATATTATTTATTATTATAATTGGAAGATTTGTTTTACAATATCTGTCATCTAATAGAATTTCACTTAAAGCTTACAATGTTGTATCTTATATAAATCAATTAATTAATTATTTAATTAATAATAATGCTATAAACACTATTGATGAGAGTTTGTAATCTAACATAGAGGTAAACAATAATAATAGAGTTTCAAAACTTTGCTTATTTGCCAACAAATGTTGTTGAAACAGCTTTCATCAAAATAGATTTTCAATTACAATTAGCAATGTGTCACGTACGTGAATTAATTAATTAATTAATAATAATAAAAATATCAATATTTGCTCACACAACTCTTATTATTTCCAATTTCACCCTGTTAATGTTATAATTCCTAAACACGCTTCCCTATGTGATTTAAATCTTTCCCTCCTAAAAATTCAAAACTTAGGCTTACTTATTAAAGCGTGACACCTGGAATGTTCGGCTTAAACATTTTAGTAAAACATAAGTCTACCTTAGCACGAAACATTTATAAACGGACTTAACTAGGTTAGTTGAATCGGGTTATGATAGGATTGTCCAGGATTCAATGATCTAGAGGATCATTGTGAGTCATTTTGGGAATACACTAATACCGGGTCCCGTTGTTGGTGAGATTACATGAACTGAATCAAGTAGGACAAGTAGATTATTAACACACGTGTAACATAACATGAGAATACGTGTTACAAGGTGAGAACATGAGTATACGTGCCTATATGTGCTTAACATGTGTTAGAATTGCATGATCATACGTTAGAATGGGTTTAAATGCATTAAAACGACAAAACTGGAAAACTGGAAAACACAAGTCCTGGTTCGACCAATGGCGTACGGGCGAACCTGGAATTGAACCTTGGTTCGACCCTTGGATAAGGGGCGAACCTGGAACTAATCACAAGACCAGTTCATTCGACCTTGTAAAGGGGCGAAGGTGGCACCTTCGACCCTATGCAAGGGGCGAATGTGGAACTGTATAAATACCACACTTTGTCATTTTTCACCATTTCACAGACCCTAGCTGTCACACCCTCAAATTTCCACTGTGGGGTTTATACCGCGAGGCGCATGACAAACCAGGATCCCATAGCCATAAGTCACAGGAACGAACTCTAAATGCCCAAACCATTTAGTTCATTTTCGAAAACCAAGTTTAGTTAAGCTGCGGAAGCGTAAACCAAATTTAAACCTTTTTAAAAACCATGCGCAAAACAATGCGCCCAAATTAAAACCATACGAAAGCATAATATATAATTTATGTATATGCCCGAGAGCCCAAATGCAGTGAAGTGTACAGTGCTTTCTAATTCTGGCACCGGAAGCTAACTACCTGCAAAAGCATGTAAATCGTGTGTCAACATAAAGCTGGTGAGTTCACAAGGTAAAGTAGTTTAATATGAAAATGCGCTGGTTTCCAAATCCACGTAAGTAAGTAAGTTGTGTTGGTGCCCCGCACCGTGTAACCACTAGTTCATCGCATGTCAAGGGTAGCTAACCCATTCATGATAACTAACCGAATATACCGAACTGCTATGTACTTGTAGCCACATAAGTGTGCCGCATGCCTGACATCATTGCCTATCCACAATGATTAAGTTTCGATAAGTTATAGTTCACCCCCGCGCTCCCCGAGCCGGTGTGAGGTTTGTAAGACCTAATAGCGCTATCAACTAATAACCCGCTTGCCGACCCTGGCAACTCATTCGGTACGTGAGGACATACAGATGATAGTAATGGTTTAGTTTATCAAGGACACAATTGCGAACTAGCAAAGTAACCGACCCTCATAAGGATCCATGGCATCCCAACCCGGGATGTGTGAGTAGTCCCAAACCGGACTAGAAAATGTTAAGTAAAGTGTCTCATACCTGAGACGCGTGCTTTTGAGAAAAGGAGTAGTGAAACTCACCTTCGTTCGCAAGTGAAAATCCAAATTCCACGAATAGTAACGTGCTACCGACTCCCTATTACAAATGTCACTAGGTGAGTATACGTGCGTAACCAACACACCATGTAACTCGTTTATCCGAGACTTTTAAAAGTTCCAAACCGTGTAGTGACACCTAATGACTCTACATGCTCATGTATGTGCTACGTATCCCGTTGGTGATCATAGCAATTATTATCAGTTTAATACATCAAATACATCTCATACAAGTTTCCACACAAGTACATGTCAATTACATACCATATAGAACCCTAAATAGTCACATAAAGACCCCGTACACAATCCGCGTTTTTAGGACACATTGTGCGCTGTGAAAAACAATTTATTTAAAATACTTAACGAATGAATTAGAGTCCCAAATTTTTACAGAATTTTATTTGGGATTCACTCGACAATAAATATTTTTGTTTTATCTTAATTCCAAACACAAAAATTATGAAAATTCGTACAACACAGCTGTGTCCAGAAAATTTCCTCAACAGGTCAGTTTAGTAGGAAAAATTCTTAAAACTTGTGTATTCATCCAAACAAGATGAATCCACTTGGAAAAGCTCTATTTTTCCAGTATTGACCTACTGTAAAAATTTCATAACCTAACTCCTTGTAAATCTCAAGTTATGACCATTTAAAGTTAGCCCAATTTACAAATTCGAAAATCTGATATGACCCCTAATCAATTAAAATTCCAAAAACGACTCAAACGATGTCCAAATTCGATGGTTTTGCCCATTATGAAAATCTAAGACCTTTTACATTACAATCATGCAAAGAAATCATCAAAACAATCGATTTACCAACCCGTTACAGCCCCTACAACACGTTCAAACGAATCTGCCAGAATCTTAAACTTGCATCCCAAGTAATCTACAAACCCTAATTTTTCATGAACATCCCTAATACATGTATAACACCTATAGTACTGATTAAACACCATATTAATCATAGCAAAACACATATGTTATCATGTGAAAACCCTAATCATGGCTACTAATAACAATCATCATCAAATCATCAAGAACATCCAAGAACTCCTACACATACATACATGCGATTCTACATATATTATTTTTAGAGTTTTTAAAGTTTTTCAATCATTATAATTCATCAAAAATCATAAGAATGTATACCTTGCGAAGGATTAAACTCCCTAGGGCCTTGAAATCAAACCCGAACTAGCTTGATTAGGTGAAGGATTACTTGATTGCTTGAAAAACCAAGAGAGGATGGGGGTGGGGGTTCGCACGGCGCAAGAGGGACAAGGAGGTAGGGTTTTTATCTTTTCCTTGCCTCCTAATTATAAAAGGGCTTTGCTTGTTCCCCAAGCAATTGGTATTAGGGCCCTTCTAGTCCATTAACTTGACCCGTTAACCATGTTCTAGCCCAATACCGGACCCAATATTATTAACCATTCTAAATTGAATAAAAACCATTGTTTTTATTATTACATAGCATATTATTCATGTTGTGCACGTAATTTGCATAATCTACGCATTACCTTTCAGTTAGGCGATCATTCACAAAAACATGTAATTCACATAAGCACGTATTTCATGTTCACCATAATTCAATTGTATATATTATTGCTATGTATGTCACATAATTCACCAATGTTTGGGATACAGGACTCATGTGTGTGTTTAACAAGGATTTTCCTACTTATAACATATGTTAGCATCTTCTAACACATGTTAACCTACTTAACTAACCCTAGTTAAGTATCTAGCCATGTATGAACATGTAAGTTTACTAGAGTTCAGTAAAAGAATTTAACCTGAAAATGCGGGGTGTCACATCATCCCCAAGTTGAAAAGAATTTCGTCCCGAAATTCAGCAAGTAAACAATAAAGCCAGCTATAAAAATGTGTGCTTGGTTCCCGGATGTCACATCATCCCCAAGTTGAAAGGAATTTCGCCCCGAAATTCACTTTGAAAGAGCTGCTTTATGTTCCGCGTTTGATCTATGTACGATTTCAGGTTCAGTAAAGAGGTGTGGGTATTTGAGCCGCATCTGATCTCTGCGCTCCCACGTGTATTCCGGTCCTAGATGGGAATTCCACCGTACCTTAACAATAGGTATAGTGCTTTGTCTGAGTTTCTTGACGCCCTGCTCAAGAATCTCCACTGGTTCTTCCACGAACCGTAGCTGATCGTCCACCTGGATCTCCTCCAGTGGCACTACCAGTGTCGTATCGAATAAGCATTTCTTCAAGTTTGAGACGTGGAATACATTATGCACTCCACTGAGTTCATCTGGTAAATTCAGCTGGTAAACTACCGGACCAATCCTTTTAATAATCGAAAGGTCCAACGTATCGGGGATTTAACTTCCCTCGTTTCCCAAAGCGTATCACTCCTTTCCAAGGTGACACCTTTAACAAAACCTTGTCCCCAATCTGGAACTCCAAAGGTTTTCTACGTTTGTCAGCATAACTTTTCTGTCGATCCCGAGCAGCAGCCATCCGATTTCTAATTTGCACTATCTTCTCAGAAGTTTCGTGCACTAGTTCGGGACCTGTTAGTTGGCTATCCCCAACCTCAGTCCAACAGATAGGAGACCTACACTTGCGCCCGTAAAGTGCCTCGAAAGGCACACACTGTATCGAAGTGTGGTAATTGTTGTTGTAAGAGAATTCGATTAAGGGCAAGTGCTTATCCCAGTTATTACCAAAGTCCACTACGCACGCTCGTAGCAGATCCTCTAATGTTTGGATGGTACGTTCACTTTGTCCATCCGTCTGTGGGTGATAGGCTGTGCTCATATCAAGACGAGTTCCTAGAGCATCTTGGAGAGTAGTCCAGAAACGAGAAGTGAATCGTCCATCGCGATCAGATATAATGGAAGTAGGCACCCCATGCCTAGAGACTATCTCCTTGATGTATAGGTTTGCCAGCTTCTCTAACGAATCCGTTTCTTTTATTGCCAGAAAGTGGGCCGGTTTGGTTAAACGGTCCACAATAACCCAAATCATGTTATGGCCCGTTGGCGTTCTAGGAAGCTTTGTAATGAAATCCATGGAAATTCCATCCCATTTCCACATCGGAATCTCTAGTTGTTGGAGTAGGCCTGAAGGTTTTTGATATTCAATCTTAACCTTCGCATAAGTCAAGCACTTACTAACATAGGTGGCTATCTCGGCTTTCATGTTTGGCCACCAGTATAGAGTCTTAAGATCTTGGTACATCTTGTCCGAACCAGGATGTACCGAATAGCGAGAGGTATGTGCTTCATCGAGCACCAGTTGTCTGAGATCCCCCAAATCGTGGTATCCAGACTCGATCCATGAAGTACTGCAGACCGTCTGTTCTCAGTTCCAAGTGCTTATCAGCACCATGTAGGGTCTCAAGCCCGATGTTTTCTTCCTTCAATGCCTCACCCTGTGCTTCACGCATCTTATTAGGAAGTAGAATGAATGGTGAGTTGTAAGGCTCGCACTCTTTTGGGTTTCGTTTCCTTTCGACTGAGGGCATCAGCTACTACGCTAGCTTTCCCTGGATGATACTTGATGGCACAGTCATAATCGTTCAAAAGTTCAACCCAGCGACGTCGTCGTATGTTCAACACTTTCTGATCGAATATATGCTGAAGGCTCTTGTGATCAGTGAAAATTGTGCACTTTGTTCCATAGAGGTAGTGCCTCCAGATTTTGAGAGCGAAAACCACCGCTCCCAGTTCCAAGTCATGAGTGGGGTAATTCTTCTCAAGGATCTTCAGTTGCCGCGATGCATATGCAATTACCTTATCACGTTGCATCAGTACGCACTCTAAACCTTGGATAGACGCATCACAATATACTACAAAGTCCTCTGTACCCTCAGGCAACGATAATATCGGTGCGCTGCAAAGTTTGGACTTTAGTAGCTGAAAGGCGGATTCTTGGGCATCTCCCCACTTATACGTAATACCTTTCTGCGTTAGGGCGGTGAGAGGTTGAGCGATCTTAGAAAATCCCTCAATAAATCTGCGATAATAACCAGCGAGACCAAGAAATTGGCGCACTTCAGTAGGGGTCCTAGGAGCCTCCCACTTTTGATAGCGTCAATCTTGGCTGGGTCCACATGTATTCCTGCCTCGTTGACCACATGCCCAAGGAATTGGACTTCTCGAATCCAGAAGTCACATTTGGTAAACTTTGCATACAGCTGCTCATTCCTCAGTAGTTCCAAGATTAGCCGCAGGTGCTGCTTGTGCTCCTCCCTGCTCTTGGAGTAAATCAATATGTCATCTATGAACACTATGATGAATTTGTCCAAGTAGGGCTTGCACACACGGTTCATTAGATCCATGAACACAGCCGGTGCATTAGTTAGCCCACATGGCATTACCAAAAACTCATAATGTCCATAACGAGTTTGAAACGCCGTCTTTGCCACATCCTCTTCTCGGACTCTCAGTAGATGGTATTCTGACCTCAAGTCAATCTTAGAGTAGAAGCTCGACCCGTGCAGTTGGTCAAATAAGTCATCAATACGAGGCAAAAGGGTAACGATTCTTAATCGTCACATTGTTCAACTCCCGATAATCTATGCACATGCGAAAGCTCCCATCTTTCTTCTTAACAAACAGAACTGGAGCTCCCCATGGCGAAGAACTAGGTCTAATGAAACCCCTATCCAATAGCTCTTGGAGTTGGGTAGGTAGTTCTTGAAGTTCACCTGGTGCTAAACGGTATGGTGCGCGTGCAACTGGCGCTGCTCCAGGTGCAAGGTCAATCTGGAACTCCACTTGACGAACGGGTGGAAGTCCAGGTAATTCCTCTGGGAAGACATCTGGGAAGTCTCGGACCACTGGGATGTCCTCAATCTTGGTTTCAGTTCCAGCTCGAGTACCTGATATGTTAGCCAAAATGGCTGGACAGCCCTTACGAATACACTTCTGGGCCTTCAGATAGGAGATGATGCCTACCATGGCACCACCACGATCACCCTGTATAGATAAAAGTTCTCCACTTGGGAGGGGGAATACGAACAATCTTCTCCTGACAGAGAATTTCAGCGTGTTGCTTGGACAACCAGTCCATGCCAACCACGAGATCAAAGCTTCCAAGGGTGATAGGTAGAATGTTGATGGCAACGATTGCCCATCCAACTCGAGCTTACAGTCACGATGAATATGGGTTACCTCAACAGGCTTTCCATCAGCCAGTTCAATAGAGTATGGAGTATCTCGAGGAGTAGGAACCATCCCTAATTGTTTACTAAGTTTTGATGAAACAAAACTATAGTCCGCACCAGTATCATATAAGATAGAAGCAAGAGTGTCGTTCAAGGAGCACGTACCCATCACGACATTGTTATCAGTCCTAGCTTTCCCCAGGCCAATCACAAATGCTTTTCCTCGAGCCCCGTTGTTGTTGCTACCGTTACGGTTGTTGTTGTTGCAGGACTTATACCTCACACTATCCCACGTTCTCTTGCTATCACCAATAGTAGAAAATGAAGCACCATGCTTCAGAAAAGTACCATGATCGGCAGTCTCATCTGTGAGTTTGCGAGTCAAGTGAAAGATTTGTAGGTGAGCTGCAGTGGCCAAGCCACGAATCTGAGGGGCCCACCCTTTCGGTATAAAGTTCGATCCATTTGTAAGGTAGGTTAAATAGATTTAAGCCTATAGTGGCTATCTCCTATAGCCTGGTAGTGTAGGCGTCGATCTCAGACCCATCCGTCTTTATATAACAAAATTTCTGGATTTCACCACAGGGTGTTACGTTCTCCTTCCAGGTATCTGTAACTCATCGAGTGTGCATGTAGCGTACATTACTCCATCCTGCCTGGGACAAATGCACATGGCAAAGACTTATACTATCGAAGCAACTCCTTCAGTTCCATTGGAGTTATCGAGGTTTACAACCAATAAAAGGCTTGAAAATACGATGTGCGTTCAAGGTATAAGAAAGTTCAAATGTGGAAGTCAGGGGAAAAGAATGATTTAGCAAAATAGATCTTTACTAGCTTGGAAAGATGCGAGGGCCTCAACCACCCTATCGTTGATCATAAGAACTCAGTCTTATCTAAGTTAGCAAAGGGAAATGAAAGAAAAGATAGGTAAGAAAAGGTAAGAGCCAATCGTCGCCATGCTCTGTCTAGATAGTAGAGCCTTCATCCTCACTTCCATGTGCTCGTCCTGCTCAGGTTCCCATTCCATCTCTTATCCTTCCTCTTTTGCGATGTCAGTGTTATATGGTTCTCATCACGTACAATCTCCTTCTCTAGTCCTATGTGAACCAGTTTAGTGGTAAGCTGTACCACTCGTTCCTCCAATCGTGGCTATCAGCCATTAGTAGGTTTCATCCTCCCTTGTGATGTTGCATCACATCGCAGGCTTTACGTAACTCCCCAAAAGTGTGTGTAACAAGTCCCGATCTAATGTGTTCCCATGAATCTACCATATACTTATGAGAAAACAAGGATATGCAGTCATACGTTCGCCAGCTCATACTAGGCGTAAGGTACTAAGGTAAGAAATAAGTTCTACTTGTGTATTCCAGTCCCGTCTGTGTTACGAATGGAAGTAAGAAGGATCAAGTAACAAGGAACAAAAACTAATTGTCTCCTGGCTAGGTGACAAAAGATAAGTCTCAGCATTCGAATTCCTTCATAGTTGATTTAATGGGCTCCCTCCCTTGTACTTTTGTTGTTTCCTCATCCATGAGGTTTGTTAGAAAACTACTCCTAGTAGTGCGTCACCTGGTGTAACCCTGGGTTCCCACCATTGACGTGTTTAGAATTAGGTCTAGAACTAGGAGATAACATACCTCCTGAAATCATATGTTGTAGGTATGAGTAGCTAAAAGCTAGTTGTGCACCTAAGTTGTGAGTGTACTTATGCTATAATGGTTATAGATTAGACTCAACATGCAGTCCTAGTTCACTATAACCAATGGCTCTGATACCAATCTGTCACACCCTCAAATTTCCACTGCGGGGTTTATACCGCGAGGCGCATGACAAACCAGGATCCCATAGCCATAAGTCACAGGAACGAACTCTAAATGCCCAAACCATTTAGTTCGTTTTCGAAAACCAAGTTTAGTTAAGCTGCAGAAGCGTAAACCAAATTTAAACCTTTTTAAAAACCATGCGCAAAACAATGCGCCCAAATTAAAACCATACGAAAGCATAATATATAATTTATGTGTATGCCCGAGAGCCCAAATGCAGTGAAGTGTACAGTGCTTTCTAATCCTGGCACCGGAAGCTAACTACCTGCAAAAGCATGTAAATCGTGTGTCAACATAAAGCTGGTGAGTTCACAAGGTAAAGTAGTTTAATATGCAAATGCGCTGGTTTCCAAAACCACGTAAGTAAGTAAGTTGTGTTGGTTCCCCGCACCGTGTAACCACTAGTTCATCGCATGTCAAGGGTAGCTAACCCATTCATGATAACTAACCGAATATACCGAACTGCTATGTACTTGTAGCCACATAAGTGTGCCGCATGCCTGACATCATTGCCTATCCACAATGATTAAGTTTCGATAAGTTATAGTTCACCCCCGCGCTCCCCGAGCCGGTGTGAGGTTTGTAAGACCTAATAGCGCTATCAACTAATAACCCGCTTGCCGACCCTGGCAACTCATTCGGTACGTGAGGACTTACAGATGATAGTAATGGTTTAGTTTATCAAGGACACAATTGCGAACTAGCAAAGTAACCGACCCTCATAAGGATCCATGGCATCCCAACCCGGGATGTGTGAGTAGTCCCAAACCGGACTAGAAAATGTTAAGTAAAGTGTCTCATACCTGAGACGCATGCTTTTGAGAAAAAGAGTAGTGAAACTCACCTTAGTTCGCAAGTGAAAATCCAAATTCCACGAATAGTAGTGTGCTACCGACTCCCTATTACAAATGTCACTAGGTGAGTATACGTGCGTAACCAACACACCATGTAACTCGTTTATCCGAGACTTTTAAAAGTTCAAAACCGTGTAGTGACACCTAGTGACTCTACATGCTCAAGTATGTCCTACGTATCCCGTTGGTG
Source organism: Ambrosia trifida (assembly GCA_028751855.1). NCBI lineage: Eukaryota > Viridiplantae > Streptophyta > Magnoliopsida > Asterales > Asteraceae > Ambrosia > Ambrosia trifida. The sequence continues at coordinate 69,754,594 of CM054129.1, read as the reverse complement.
ATCATAGCAATTATTATCAGTTTAATACATCAAATACATCTCATACAAGTTTCCACACAAGTACATGTCAATTACATACCATATAGAACCCTAAATAGTCACATAAAGACCCCGTACACAATCTGCGTTTTTAGGACAGATTGTGCGCTGTGAAAAACAATTTATTTAAAATACTTAACGAATGAATTAGAGTCCCAAATTTTTACTGAAATTTATTTGGGATTCACTAGACAATACATATTTGTTTTTTGGCTTTATTTCAAACACAAAAATTATGAAAATTCGTACAACACAGCTGTGTCCAGAAAATTTCCTCAACAGGTCAGTTTAGTAGGAAAAATTCTTAAAAATTGTGTATTCATCCAAACGAGATAAATCCACTTGGAAAAGCTCTATTTTTCCAGTATTAACCTACTGTAAAAATTTCATAACCTAACTCCTTGTAAATCTCAAGTTATGACCATTTAAAGTTAGCCCAATTTACAAATCCGAAAATTTGATATGACCCCTAATCAATTAAAATTCCAAATTCGATGGTTTTGCCCATTATGAAAAGATAAGACCTTGTACATTACAATCATGCAATGAAATCATCAAAACAATCTATTTACCAACCCGTTACAGCCCCTACAACACGTTCAAACGAATCTGCCAGAATCATAAACTTGCATCCCAAGTAATCTACAAACCCTAATTTTTCATGAACATCCCTAATACATGTATAACACCTATAGTACTGATTAAACACCATATTAATCATAGCAAAACACATATGTTATCATGTGAAAACCCTAATCATGGCTACTAATAACAATCATCATCAAATCATCAAGAACATCCAAGAACTCCTACACATACATACATGCGATTCTACATATATTATTTTTTGAGTTTTTAAATTTTTTCAATCATTATAATTCATAAAAAATCATAAGAATGTATACCTTGCGAAGGATTAAACTCCCCAGGGCCTTGAAATCAAACCCGAACTAGCTTGATTAGGTGAAGGATTACTTGATTGCTTGAAAAACCAAGAGGGGATGGGGGTGGGGGTTCGCACGGCGCAAGAGGGACAAGGAGGTAGGGTTTTTATCTTTTCCTTGCCTCCTAATTATAAAAGGGCTTTGCTTGTTCCCCAAGCAATTGGTATTACGGCCCTTCTAGTCCATTAACTTGACCCGTTAACCATGTTCTAGCCCAATACCGGACCCAATATTATTAACCATTCTAAATTGAATAAAAACCATTGTTTTTATTATTACATAGCATATTATTCATGTTGTGCACGTAATTTGCATAATCTACGCATTACCTTTCAGTTAGGCGATCATTCACAAAAACATGTAATTCACATAAGCACGTACTTCATGTTCACCATAATTCAATTGTATATATTATTGCTATGTATGTCACATAATTCACCAATGTTTGGGATACAGGACTCATGTGTGTGTTTAACAAGGATTTTCCTACTTATAACATATGTTAGCATCTTCTAACACATGTTAACCTACTTAACTAACCCTAGTTAAGTATCTAGCCATGTATGAACATGTAAGTTTACTAGAGTTCAGTAAAAGTATTTATCCTGAAAATGCGGGGTGTCACACTAGCCGTCTCTAAACACTCTCAAACGATTTTAATCACTAAGGAAGAAGTTTTTGCTCTTGTTTTTCATAATCTAACCTACAAACAACATCTAATCAAAAATCCAAGGTGTGTTCTTAATCCTAAGCATTTTCAACGCATTTTAATTCGTTTTCATCTAACCCTAAATGTCCAGATCTGTTCTAAGGATGTTTTTATCAATAAAAAACTTTAAACATCTTTCTAAACCTAAACCCTATCATTAAACATAGGTTTTCATATCAATAAACATATGTTAATTATGTGTTATGTGATATTTAATGATTTGGTGCTGTACTAATGCTAGAAACATGATCTAGGGCTGATATTGATGTTAATTTAGGATTGTTAAGGTTACAATTAGATGAATGATGATATCATGTCTAATTTGGGGATTTTAATAAAGCTAGGGCTCGTTGCATACTAGTATGATCAATAGAACTTTTTGGGGTTTTCATACACACGACAAACTGAGCATTTTTAAGATGATTATGGATTGATTTTGAAAAGTTTCCAAATTGGGTAAAGATTTCATGCATGATGTGACACTTTTATAAATTTTTGCCATTTTAGGAAAGGGCTAAAATTAACAGGTTTTGGGGCAAAATTGGTGGGGTTTTGTGGGGATATGTTATTCATACTTAACTGCTGTGATTGATGATGTTTCGGGATGTTTTTAGATGTTTTTGAAGTGTTTTGGGGAAAAACAATCTGCCATGGTCACGATCTGGACAATCGGGGACTAGATAACCTTATGGTTATTAGTCGGAACACTTATGTGAACATTTTGATAGATCTCCGGTAGTGGGATTATCAAGGGCTTGGATTTCTTATATTACTGAAGAACGCAACCTAAGGTGAGTTCATGGCCCCACTTTTACTGCTTTAACTTTTGGGGGAGAAAAAATGCGCTAAACTATTTTGGTAATATATGTCATACTATGGTTTTAACTTTGCATTGATATACGATCTTTGAAAGTCCCGGGGAAAACCATGAATGTCCGGGATGCTTAACGGGGGAAATGTTGATAGATCTATTGGGCGTGACCTGCCCCACTCGTCGGCTTGGAGGGCCTGGCGGGTGCATATTGTCTCGAACTGGTAACATTGGTAACGTGCTGAACATTGCTAAACATTGCTAAACGTGTCTAGTAATGGTTTTCCAATCGTAGTAGTAATAAAACATGCGCCTAGCTAGCATACTTGGTAACATTGATATAATATGGACATGGTAACATTTTGGCAATAATGGTAACATATTGAACGAACCTGTGAACTCACCAGCATTATATATGTTGACGTCTCTTTTGGCATGTTTTCTCAGGTCGCTAAGGTAGCATCAGTTGGACTAGGCGCACGAGTCTGCATTGGCGTCTAGGCTTAGTTGCATGTTTTGAAATAAGTGTCTTGATTACTTTGGAACACTGTTTGTAGCTGATTAAATTCTTTAAATGCTCCCGCTTATAAAATCTTTTTTTTTGGGTTTCCGTATTTCATATAGTGTTGTTTATTGTGACCGTTGACTTGAATCCTGGTTTGTCATGCGCCTCGCGGTAAAACCCCACAGTGGAAATTTGAGGGTGTGACAGATTCGTATTAGAGCCACTCCTGTGCTGTTCGGGATGGTGGGTGCATACCTCATCAGGGACGATGAGACTTTAACGGGGGTGAATGTGACACCCCAGTAAAATCCCACATCGGTCGTGGCCAGGAGAGATCCTTGGTTCATAAGTAATGTCTTGCCTCTTAAATCACCAACGCGTTTTGGGGCTTAATGTTAGTGGATGAGAGGAGAACTCCACAGTTAGGCGTGCTCAGGTGGGGGAAATTCCAGGATGGGTGACCTCCTGGGAAGTCTCCACTGGGCAACCAAAAACAAATCCGTGAGCTATGGATGGGCGACCCATCGGGGCAAAGCGGACAATATTGGTGGTGAGAGGGGCGGGGTGTTACATATTGGTATCAGAGCCAATGGTTATAGTGAACTAGGACTGCATGTAGAGTCTGGTCTATAGCCGAGTCACACACACTAGACGGTCACATACTTTGAGTCTCTTAGCGGGATACGTACTAACCTTGTCGGGGTGTCCTTGTATCATCATCATACTTCTGTGTTACATCATCCACTCTTACTTGGGTTCTTACCTACTCTTGGGTTCTTCTTCGGGATTGGAAGAGGAAGGGATTGACTTGTTGACTCTTGCACACACTTGCTTTCTTACAATTGCACCTATCGTAACACGTTACTAGATGACGATATTTGGTGACTGAAGTTTGAACTAGGAGTACATTTGGAGGACAATGTAGAGCAGTTTATCATTTCGGGTGCACACGAAATCATAAACTGAAATGCATGGAAATCCCGGTGGACTTTGAGTTTGGATGTACAGTCCTGGATTTGTCCTTAGGTTAACTCTTGTGACTTCTAGTGGTTGACACTAGAGGTGAATCTGAATCCCTCGATTTCTTGATTGTCAGATCATGTCTGGTGCACGTGGTGGTGAACGTCGGGGTGGCGGCGGCGGCCGTGCTGGCGGCGGTGGCGGTGGTGGTCGTGGTAACATCAACATGACCCAAGCTGAACTAAACGACTTGCTACAGCAGCAAGTGAACATGGCCATGGCTACTTTCGAGGCTAGGATTAATGCCATGGGTGATATGGCTGTCAATCCACCTCCACCTCAGTATTCTTATAAGAAGTTTCGGGACTGTCAGCCCCATAACTTTGCGGGAACTGAGGGAATGGTGGTACTGCTCCGATGGTTGGAGAAGGTTGAATCTATGTTCGTGATGTGTAACTGTCCCGCTGGGGACCGGGTTAAGTATGCTACTGCGACATTTGAGGGGCCTACATTGTCATGGTGGAATGCTACTGCCCAGAATATTGGTTTGGTGGAGGCTATTGCTATGCCTTAGGCGGATTTTGTGCATCTTTTGAGGAGCGAGTATTGTCCAAGGGATGAAGTACAGAAGTTGGAGCATGAAGTCTGTAGTTACAAGATGGTCGGGTTCGAGATTGAGGAGTACACTGTGAGAAGGAACGAGCTAGCGGTGTTGTGTCCTGATTTGCACACACCCGAGTATAGGAGGATTGAGCACTACGTTTCTGGGTTAGTGCCGGAGATTGCAGGGTTGGTGGCTACCGGGAATCTTCCCACACTTGCTGAAGTTGTTCGATCGGCTCATCGAATGACTAACCTGAAGGTGGCAGAAGGTGTTTTGCCTCCTAAGGGTACTACCGTGAAGCGTTCGGAGGGGAACAAGAGGAAGTGGGATAACGTGGGGAAGAGTGTCGTGCCAGCACCATCTCAGCCGGTGAAGAAGTTTGATTCTTCTGGGTCTTCTTCGGGGCAGGAGTCGGGTGGGTATGTTGAAAAGCATCCCAAGTGCAACAAGTGTGGTTATCATCACTCTGGGAGTTGTGATCGGGCTCGTTGTCATCGGTGCCATCAGTTGGGGCATCTTGCTAAGGATTGCAGGGTGTCGCTTTCCTCGACTCAAGCTCCCATTGCTACTCCTGCTCCTACTGCTCAGGGGACTACAGGAAAGTAGGGGTGCTATAACTGTGGTTACATGGGACATTTCAAGCGTGAATGTCCTAAGCTGAGGCAGGGCGAGAATGGGAAGGGCGGGAATGGTAACAGGAACAACGGAGGCGGCGGTAGGACTGCACGTGCTTTCGTCATTGGATCTACAGAGGCTAGGTAGTATCCAGACACAGTTACTGGTACGTTCCTTCTTAATGATCGCTATGTTTCTGTTTTGTTTGATTCTGGTGCCGATAAGAGTTTCATATCTGTGGACATTAGTCGATTGCTAGATATAGTACCCACACCTTTAGAGGCTAAGTACTTGATAGAATTGGCTGATGGTAAGAAAATTGAAGCGACACACACTCTTAGGGAATGTCGCTTGGAACTGTCGGGTTTGTCTTTCCCCATCGACCTTATGCCGGTACCCATGGGTAGTTTTGATTTCGTTGTCAGCATGGATTGGTTGTCGTTATATCATGCGGAAATCATTTATTTCGATAAGGTTATTCGGATCCCTCTCCCTGATGGAGAGACTCTTTCGGTTCATGGCGAGAAGAGTGGTACTCCGCTGAGTATCATTTCTAGCATGAAAGCCCTTAAGTATCTTCGAAAGGGTTATTCGGCCATTCTGGCACTTGTTTCTGTTACGACTGATGATGAGAAGAAGATCGAGGATATTCCGGTAGTTCGTGATTTTCCCGATGTGTTTCCTGATGATTTACCTGGTCTCCCTCCCAATCGTCAGGTTGAGTTTGGCATTGATCTTACTCCAGGTGCAGCTCCTATTACCCGAGCTCCGTATAGTCTTGCACCTCCCGAGATGCAGGAGTTGTCCAGCCAGTTAGAGGAACTCTTGGAAAAAGGTTTCATCCGACCGAGTTCTTCCCCGTGGGGAGCTCCTATTCTGTTTGTGAAAAAGAAGGACGGAAGTCTTCGCATGTGTATCGATTATCGTGAGCTGAACAAAGTGACCACCAAGAATTGTTATCCTCTCCCTCGCATTGATGATCTCTTTGACCAGCTCCAGGGTTCTAGTTACTACTCGAAGATTGATTTGCGGTCTGGTTATCACCAGTTGTGCGTTCAGGAAGCCGACATTCCGGAGACTGCTTTTTACACTCGTTATGGCCATTTTGAGTTCTTGGTCATGCCTTTTGGTCTCACTAACGCAATGGCAGTGTTCATGGATTTGAAGAACCGCGTTTGCAAGCCTTACCTTGATAAATTCGTCATCATGTTTATTGACGATATTCTGGTTTATTCTAAGAACAAGGCGGATCATGAGGAACACTTACGGTTAGTCTTGGAACTTTTGAGACGAGAGCGCTTGTATGCTAAGTTCTCAAAGTGTGATTTTTGGTTATGTGAAGTTTCTAGGGCATGTGGTTAATGAACTGGAAATTCATGTCGATCCGGCCAAGATCGAAGCTATTAAAGACTGGGAAGCATCGAAGACGCCATCTGAGGTGCGGCAATTCCTAGGTCTTGCGGGTTACTATCGTCGTTTTATTGAGGGATTTTCGAAGATCGCTCAACCCCTCACCACTCTTACCCAGAAAGACCGAAAGCTTGACTGGGGTGAACCACAGGAATCGGAATTTCAGATGCTAAAGCTTAAACTTTGTTCTGCACCTGTCATGTCCTTACCCAAGGGTACGGATGATTTCGTTGTGTACTGTGACGCTTCTATTCGTGGTCTCGGTTGCGTGTTGATGCAACGCGGGAAGGTTATTGCTTATGCTTCTCGTCAACTCAAGGTTCATGAGAAGAACTACACTACTCATGACATGGAATTGGGTGCGGTGGTTTTTGCGTTGAAAATATGGAGACATTACTTGTATGGTACCAAATGTGAAGTATACACCGATCAAAAGAGTCTTCAGCATATTTCCGACCAAAAGGAGTTAAACATGAGGCAGCATCACTGGGTTAAACTCCTGAACGATTATGACTGTGCTATCAAGTATCATCCTAGCAGGGCGAACGTTGTGGCGGACGCCTTGAGCAGGAAGGAGTCTGTGAAACCTCGTCGTGTTCTAGCCTTACAGCTCACCATTCATTCCTCTTTGCCTGACCAAATCCGTTCTGCACAATTGGAAGCTTTGAAGGAGGAAAACCTTAAAGCTGAAACTATGCACAGTACTGACAAGCACCTTGAGCTCAGGTCCGATGGCTTACACTACTTCGCAGAGCGTGTTTGGGTTCCTTTGTGCGTGGGATTACGAGAGCATGTCTTGGATGAAGCTCACAAATCCCGGTATTCTATTCACCCTGGCTCCGATAAAATGTATCAGGATTTGAAGATACTTTATTGGTGGCCAAACATGAAGGCTGATATAGCTTCATACGTGAGCAAATGTTTGACTTGTGCTAAAGTCAAGGTGGAGTATCAGAAGCCGTCTGGTCTCCAACAACAACCAGAGGTTCCAGAATGGAAGTGGAAACGAATCACGATGGATTTTGTCACCAAGCTACCGAAGTCACCAAGTGGTTACGATATGATTTGGGTGATTGTCGACAGGTTGACGAAATCGGCACGTTTCATACCTATTAAGGAAACTGATGGGCTCGAGCGGTTAGCTCGACTTTACCTTAAGGAGGTGGTTGCTCGGCATGGGGTGCCTGTTTCTATTATCTCTGATCGCGACTCTCGTTTTACTTCGCGTTTCTGGAAGGCTCTGCACAAGGCTTTGGGTACTCAGTTGGATATGAGTACGGCTTATCATCCGCAAACTGATGGACAGAGTGAGCGGAGGATTCAAACATTGGAAGACATGCTTCGGGCATGTGTTATCGATTTTGACAAAAGTTGGGAGATTCACCTACCGTTGGGGGAGTTCTCTTACAACAACAGCTATCACTCTAGTATCAAGGCAGCTCCGTTCGAAGCTCTATACGGACGGAAATGTCGATCTCCTCTTTGTTGGGCCGAGGTGGGCGAGAGTCAGCTCACTGGTCCGGAACTGGTGTACGAAACTTCGGAGAAAATCGTACAAATTCGTAACCGTTTGGCAGCAGCGTGGGATCGTCAGAAGAGACCCTATGCCGATCGCCGTCGCAAACCTTTGGAGTTCCAGGTTGGAGACAGGGTACTTCTTAAAGTTTCACCATGGAAGGGCGTCATACGCTTTGGAAAGCGTGGCAAGCTTAACCCTCGTTATGTCGGACCGTTTGCAATCCTGGAACGGATTTGACTAGTGGGATACAGACTTGACTTACCGGCGGAGCTCGGTAGTGTTCACAACATCTTCCATTTGTCTAACTTGAAGAAGTGTTTGGCTGATGAATCTCTTATTGTACCACTAGAAGAGATCAAGGTTGATGATCGTCTTCGCATTGTGAAGGAACCTGTTGAGATTCTCGACTACAAGATTCGTATCCTTCGTCGGAGTAAAATCCACATCGTTAAAGTTCGTTGGAAATCGAATCGTGGACCGGAGTTCACGTGGGAATGGGAGGACCAGATGAAAGCTAAACATCCTCATCTTTTTCCGAAACGTGCATTCGAATCTAGATATGTTACCGCTGAGGATGAATGAATCTCGGGGCGAGATTTCTTTCAACGTGGGGATGATGTGACACCCGGTAAATTTTCTTTTCTTTCTTTTCATGACTCTCTCTCTCTCTCTCTCTCATTTTTGGGCTTGTGAAATTTTCGGGACGAAAATTCTTTCAACATGGGGATGATGTGACACCCGGCATGTTTGGCTTAAACATTTTAGTAAAACATAAGTCTACCTTAGCAAGAAACATTTATAAACGGACTTAACTAGGTTAGTTGAGTCGGGTTATGATAGGATTGTCCAGGGTTCAATAATTTGGAGGATCATTGGGAGTCATTTTGGGAATACACTAGTATCGGGTCCCGTTGTTGGTGAGATTACATGAACTGAATCAAGTAGGACAAGTAGATTATTAACACACGTGTAACATAACATGAGAATATGTGCTACAAGGTGTGAACATGAGTATACGTGCCTAAAGGTGCTTAACATGTGTTAGAATTGCATGATCATACATTAGAATGGGTTTAAATGCGTTAAAACGACGAAACTGGAAAACTAGAAAACACAAGTCCTAGTTCGACGTATGGCATAGGGGTGAACCTGGAATTGAACCTTGGTTCGACCCTTGGATAAAGGGCGAACGTAGAACTAATCACAAGACCAGTTCATTCGACCTTGATTCACTAAGGAAGAAGTTTTTGCTCTTGTTTTTCATAATCTAACCTACAAACAACATCTAATCAAGAATCCAAGGTGTGTTCTTAATCCTAAACCTTTTCAAAGCATTTTAATTTGTTTTCATCTAACCCTAAATGTCCAGATCTGTTCTAAGTATGTTTTTATCAATAAAAACCTTTTAAACATCTTTCTAAACCTAAACCCTATCATTAAACATAGGTTTTCTTAACAATAAACATATGTTAATTATGTGTTATGTGATATTATGTGTTGTTTAATGATTTGGTGCTGTACTAATGCTAGAAACATGATCTAGGGCTGATATTGATGTTAATTTAGGATTGTTAAGGTTACAATTAGATGAATGATGATATCATGTCTAATTTGGGGATTTTAATAAAGCTAGGGCTCGTTGCATGCTAGTATGATAAATAGAACTTTTTGGGGCTTTCATACACACGACAAACTGAGCATTTTTAAGATGATTATGGATTGATTCCGAAAAGTTTCCAAATTGGATAAAGATTTCATGCATGATGTGACACTTTCATAAATTTTTGACAGTTTGGGAAAGGGCTAAAATGAACAGGTTTTGGGGCAAAATTGGTGGGGTTTTGTGGGGATATGTTATTCATACATAACTGCTATGATTGATGATGTTTCGGGTTGTTTTCGGATGTTTTTGAAGCGTTTTGGGGAAAAACAATCGGCCATGGTCGAAGGTGGAATCCCAGGGTCGAGCCTGGACAGTACTGGGCGAATCTGTTACAAGGGGTCGAACGTAGCTTTAAAAGGGTCGAACGTGGTTTTAAAAAGGGCGAAGGTGGAACTGAAACTCCTGGTTCGACCCTATACAATCAAAAGTGAGATTTCTGATGCAAACTAAGTGTTTTATGCTTGAACCTTGTGTGTAATCTATGTATACTTGATTAGTTAGGCTAATGAGTCACTAACGGGATGTCGGGTCGGTCTAGTGTGTCGGTTGAACATTTAAACACGTTTAAAATCATGCTTGGTCACGATCTGACAATCGGGGACTAGATAACCTTATGGTTATTAGTCGGAACACTTATGTGAACATTTTGATAGATCTCCGGTAGTAGGATTATCAAGGGCTTGGCTTTCTTATATTACTGAAGAACGCAACCTAAGGTGAGTTCACGGCCCCACTTTTACTGCTTTAACTTTTGGGGGAGGAAACATGCGCTAAACTATTTTGGTAACATATGTCATACTATGGTTTTAACTTTGCATTGATATACGATCATTGAAAGTCCTGGGGAAAACCATGAATGTCCGGGGATGCACAACGGGGGAAATGTGGATAGATCTATTGGGCGTGACTTGCTCCACTCGTCGGCTTGGAGGGCCGGGCGGGTGCATATTGTCTCGAACTGGTAACATTGGTAACATGCTGAACATTCGGGCTGAAGATTGCTAAACATTGCTAAGCGTGTCTAGTAATGGTTTTCCAATCGTAGTAGTAATAAAACATGCACCTAGCTAGCGTACTTGGTAACATTGATATAGTATGGACATGGTAAGATTTTGGCAATACTGTTGAACAAACCTGTAAACTCACCAGCATTATATATGTTGACGTCTCTTTTGGCATGTTTTCTCAGGTCGCTAAGGTAGAATCGGTTGGACTAGGCGCACAGGTCTGCATTAGCGTCTAGGCTTAGTTGCATGTTTTGAAATAAGTGTCTTGATTACTTTGGAACACTGTTTGTAGCTGATTAAATTCTTTAAATGCTTCCGCTTATAAAATCGTTGTTTTTGGGTTTACGTATTTCATATAGTGTTGTTTATTGTGACCGTTGACTTGAATCATGGTTTGTCATGCGCCTCGCGGTAAAACCCCGCAGTGGAAATTTGAGCGATAAGCCTCTTCATCTCTAAACCCGAAGAAGAAGATAGAATAAGTGTGGAAATAGTCCAAAGATAGATAATATGACACTGTGTAATGGGGACACCGACACCCCGACAAGGTTAGTATGTTTACCAATTGACACGACTCGTAACTGTGTGCGAACGTCTAACGTGTGTGATACTCGGCTATAGACTAGACTCTACATGCAGTCCTAGTTCACTATAACCATTGGTTCTGATACCAATCTGTCACACCCTCAAATTCCACATGCAGGGTTTTACCGCGAGGCGCGTGACACACCAGGATCCAAGTCAACGGTCACAATAAACGACATCTATATGATATGAAAACAACGTAAATTGCCCATTAAGTTTCAAAAATCCAACCATCGCTTGCGAAAGCGTAAAACTTTATTACAACTCAAAAGTAAAACATGAAAGTCTGATAATACTCAAAATGAAATGCAAATGGATCCTAAACGCCGTGAGACTCCGTGCGCCTAAACTCAATGCTGCTACCTTAGCGACCTGAGAAAACATGCCAAAAAGACGTCAACATATAATGCTGGTGAGTTCACAGGTTTTAAGTTCAAAAAGCATTTTAAGCGTAAATCTAAAGTACCAAGTATGCAAATTCTTTAAGTAAATAACAAACGTTTCCTTACTACTACGACTGTGTTGCCGAAACCATTACTGACAAGTGTTGCATGTGTTGCTGCCCGTGTTTGAGTTGCCAAAGATAGAGACAAAATGCACCCGCCCGGCTCCCAGCCATCGGGTGGGGCGGGTCAAGCCCAATAGATCTATCCACATTTCCCCCGTTGTGCCCCGCACATTCATGGTTTCCTCAGGGACTTAGCGTTGCGTTGCGTCGTATAGTAATTTAAAACAAGCGCTGCGTTTCATAAGTGTTGCATTTCAAAAGTGTTGCGTTTCATAAACATTGCGTTTCAAAACCGTTGCGTTTCATAAGCGTTGCGTTTCAAAAGTGTTGTGTTTCATAAACGTTGCGTTTCAAAAGTGTTGCATTTCATAAACATTGCGTTTCAAAACATAAACGTTGTATTTGTTAAATCGTGTGGCATGCTTCTCCCCCGAGAAAAAGTGTATAAAAGAGGGGCCGTGAAACTCACCTTAGAGTGCGTCCTCAGTAAAATAGAAATCTGATACGTGTGTAATAGTCCCTACTAGTGGCGACCTATCAATGAGTTTACATAGGTGTGATGACTACTAACCCGAAGGCTAATCAGTCCCCAAATTGTCCAGACCGTGACTGTGTATGTTGAAAACATGTTTGAACGGTAAACCGAGCCGACCAGACAAGACCCGACATCCCATTGGTAACCCGACATCCCACGTGTTAGCCACATACAAGATATCATGCAACATATGCAATTAAACACTTAGCATGCGCAAAAATTCACCCTATCTAGCATAACTCCCAATTAACGCATAAACAAGTCCTAACACGTATTACCAAGTTATTAGGCATGTCACGGGGTTCCTAACATGTTCCTAGGTGTCAAACCGTGTTTCGGGATGTTAAAATACACATATAACAGCAGTACACGCGATTAAGAATCAAACATGCAATTAGGAAAAGTCAACTGGTGATTAGGATTGTAATCACATGAACATACTAACGATTAGGCTCCCAATCGCCTCATGTAACATGCGATTGGGGCCAATCGCCCCTATTATAGGCGATTAGGGATCCCCTAATCGCCCCTGCTGCAACATTTCGCCTTTTTGCGCGTTTAACACTCCAAATCAGACCCGAAACATGTTGAAACACCCAATATTAAATCCCAAACATTTATCAAACTATTTCAAGCAAAAACCCCTAATTTATTATCATCCTAACCATCCCGAATGCAAGCGTTTTCCCAAAATAGCATAACTACCATGTAAACATCACATCAACATGCAAAACTTACCCTAAATAGCAAATATCTAGATTTCATCACATAACAACGTTGTCTGACATTATCCTATTGTTCTAGCATCATCCTAGAGTAAACCCTAACCTCAAACAATCAACAAAACACAACATATCATCATCAATCCTTCATACTCATTCAAACGGGTCATAACACCTATTATCAACAATACACATCTATGAACCTCCAAACTCCTAGATTAATATCATAATAACTCATTTAGGTCAGAAACATAACAATAACACAAGATCATGTTTAAACAATAAAAATCCTATCTTTGCATGAATACATCACATATAACAAGCATAGAGGTTTGGGTTTGTTTAGAAACTGATTTTAATGAGTTTCAAAGACACAAATGTTTAGAAACCAGGTCTGGATCTTTAGGGAGCAAAACAATATCATCACAAAGGTTTAGGATGAAGAACACACCTTGAATTTGCAAGATTATGATGTGTAAGGCTTGGAAAGGTGGTTTCTTGAGCAAAAACGTGTTCCTGAGGTTGGATAAGATGTGGGATGGCTTTAGGGTGTATTAGGGTTTCACAAATGATGTTTTACAACATAAGGGTGGTATTTATAGGCGTTTCTAGTCGTTAGACATGCGTCAGGCGATTACGCAGCAGTACAGGCGATTAGGATTCCTAATCGCATGTATTACTAGCGATTGGATCTCTAATCGCCTATAAATATCCCCTAATCGCATGACTTACTGGTGATTAGGCCAATCACCCCCTATCAGCATACAATTGGGCCAATCACCCCCTATCAGCATGTAATTGGGCTAATCACCCCCCATTTACATGTAATTACACGTAATCACCTATAATGTCATGCAATTACGCATAATCACCTATAATGTCATGCAATTACGCGTAATCACCAATAACGTCATGCAATTACGCGTAATCACCTATAATGTCATGCAATTACGTGTAATCACCTATAATGTCATGCAATTACGCGTAATCACATATAATGTCATGCAATTACACGTAATCACTATTTTAACACATATAAACACGTATTCACATACCGACAAGTCATATAATGATTGTAAGCACATAATGCATGATAACTAACACGTTCCCATCCGTTCACCAATTCCCGGGACTCGAGATTTACGTGTGTGCGTTAAACCCGACGATTCTACAAATCACCAATCCGTATTCACATGGTTATGGACCGACTCCCAATGATCCCGTGGATCATTGTAACGACTCCCGATGATTCCCGGAACCATCATAATGACTCAACTGACCTAGTTAAGTATGTTTGAAAACGTTTTTCGCTAAGGTAGACTTATGTGTTTTTTAAAATGTTAACCTAAACGTGTCGGTTGTCACATCATCCCCTTGTTGAAAGAATTTTCATCCCGAAAATTTCCCGAAGTAAAAGAGAACGAAGCGATAAAAAGAAAAATTTTCCCGGTCGTCACATCATCCCCCTGTTGAAAGGAATCTCGCCCCGAGATTCACTCTTCGACAGTAATGAGTGTCAACCTAACCCAAGTAACGTCTCCCAGAGTGCAAACGAAATGATAACCATGGGCGAAGAATGAAAACAACAGATACTCTAGGCCGGGGAACCGCCCTCCCCAAGTTGAATGCAAAACAACGAATCCTCCTGATCGAAGGCCTACTGGAGACTACTGTGATTGGTATAAATGACACCGGTACCGTCCAAGTAGCATCTCCAAAGGACCCACATCAAACCCATGAATGCAAAATGATAACCATGTACAAGACCGAAAACACGTGATGGATGCGAAATGCCCAATGATGCGAATGAGAATAAAACCAAAGTACAATGAATACTAAGAAAAGAAACTCACCAGTAACAGTATCGGGATCCTCCACGTTCTCCCTAGAACCGATGACATAAGCACGGGCCAGAGCTGTTCGACCGCCACCCTCGCCTTACTTCAGCTTGGGACAATCCCACTTGAAGTGTCCAGCCTCTCCACAGTTAAAACACCCATGGTTTCCCCGAGGAGCAGGAGTGGGGACAACCACTTGAGTCTGTTTTGGCTGAAGATTGGCCCTACAATCCTTAGCCAAGTGACCGACTCGCTGACAACGTTTACATCGAAACTCATCGCAACTTCCAACATGGTGATACCCACATGTGTTACACTTCGGACTTTTACCAACATAACCCCCAGTTTTCTGCTCAGATGACACTCCCACAACGTCCTGCCTCTTAACCTGCTATTGAGACGACCCAATGTTCTTCCCAGCACTCTCCCACTTCCTCTTGTTGTCCGCAGGGGCTTTCACAGCAGGACCCCTCGGAGGTAGAACACCCTCAGCATCCTTCATGTTGGTTAGCTTGTGAGCTGCCCGAACAGTGGCCAACATAGTAGTGTGATCAGCAGCGGCAACAAGCCCAGCAACGTAGTGCTCAATCCTCTGGTACTCCAGTGTAGCCAAACCGGGGTACATAACAGCCAACTTGTTGTGCCTAGCAGTAAACTCCTCGATCTCCGACCCAACCATTTTCAGATTCCAGAACTCGTGCTCCAACTTCATAATCTCATCCCTCGGGCAATACTTTGCTCGCAACATCTGAAGAAACTCGAACCACGGCATAGCATTGGCCTCATCCAGGTCAGGGCATGACCCTCCAGGGTAGCAGAAGCATACTTGATGCGATCAGCGTCAGGACAGTTACACATAGCGAACACCAACTCGATCTTTTCCAACCATCGGAGCAGTCCCATTGAATTTATGGGGCTTGCAGTCCATGAACTTCTTATATATGCATCCAGACTGCACTTGATTAGTGTTTCCTAAGGTCTGCTGAGCAGCCTAAAAAGCAGCCAATGCAATGTTCAAGTGCTGCTGCAACATGCTATCCAACTCCGCTTGAGTCATGGTGATGTTCCCACCACCTCGTCCACTGCCCGTGCGCCCCCCGCCGCCACCACGGCGTCCCCCAGTACGTCCACCCGCACGACCAGACATGTTCTGCCAAAACACAAACAAGATACTCAGCATCACTACTAGATCAAGCTACTAGTGACCAAACGAATTCAGAACGGGGTTCCAGCGTAACCATCAGTCCAAACACGAAGACCACCAAGACTTTCATGCATTTCGATTTATGATTTCGTGTGCACCCGAAATAACAAATCGCTCTACATGGTCCTCTAGGCGTGCTCCTAGCTAGAACTTCCAATCACCCGACACCCACATTCCTAAAAGAAACTGTTATCGCACGAAGGCCCCTAAAGTGAACAATCACTCAGGGGTGTACTATGACAAGTACTAGTGCAGAATAGTGTGTGTGTGGGCAAGTATGTACATTAGAGCATAGAGGGGAGATATCCTAATTCCGAAAAAATCTTGAGAATGTGCCGAAGCCAATCCAATGTACACTACTGCCAAGTATAAGCGATAAGCCACTTCATCTTCAAACCCGAAGAAGAAGATAGAATAAGTGTGGAAATAGTCCAAAGATAGATAATATGACACTGTGTGATGGGGACACCGACACCCCGACAAGGTTAGTATGTTTACCAATTGACACGACTCGTAACTATGTGCGACCGTCTAACGTGTGTGATACTCGGCTATAGACTAGACTCTACATGCAGTCCTAGTTCACTATAACCATTGGTTCTGATACCAATCTGTCACACCCTCAAATTCCACATGAGGGGTTTTACCGCGAGGCGCGTGACACACCAGGATCCAAGTCAACGGTCACAATAAATGACATCTATATGATATGAAAACAACGTAAATTGCCCATTAAGTTTCAAATATCCAACAATCGCTTGCGGAAGCGTAAAACTGTATTACAACTCAAAAGTAAAACATGAAAGTCTGATAATACTCAAAATGAAACGCAAATGGACTTAGACGCCGTGAGACTCCATGCGCCTAAACTCAATGATGCTACCTTAGCGACCTGAGAAAACATGCCAAAAAGACGTCAACATATAATGCTGGTGAGTTCATAGGTATTAAGTTCAAAAAGCGTTTTAAGCGTAAATCAAAAGTACCAAGTATGCAAACCCTTTAAGTAAATTACAAACGTTTCCTTACTACTACGATTGTGTTGCCGAAGCCATTACTGACATGTGTGGCATGTGTTGCTGCCCTTGTTTGAGTTGCCAAAGATAGAGACAATATGCACCCGCCCGGCTCCCAGCCGTCGGGTGGGGCGGGTCAAGCCCAATAGATCTATCCACATTTTCCCCGTTGTGCCCCGCACATTCATGGTTTCCTCAGGGACTTAGTGTTGCGTTGCGTCATATAGTAATTTAAAACAAGCGTTGCGTTTCATGAGCGTTACGTTTCAAAAGTGTTGTGTTTCATAAACGTTGTGTTTCAAAAGCGTTGCATTTAATAAGCGTTGCGTTTCAAAAGTGTTGCGTTTCATAAACGTTGCGTTTCTAAACATAAACGTTGTATTTGTTAAAACGTGTGGCATGCTTCCCCCCCGAGAAAAAGTGTATAAAAGAGGGGCCATGAAACTCACCTTAGAGTGCGTCCTCAGTAAAATATCAATCCAATACGTGTGTAATAGTCCCTACTAGTGGCGACCTATCAATGAGTTTACATAAGTGTGATGACTACTAACCCGAAGGCTAATCAGTCCCTAAATTGTCCATACCGTGACTGTGTATGTTGAAAACATGTTTGAATGGTAAACTGACCCGACCAGACAAGACCCGACATCCCATTGGTGCCCCGACATCCCACGTGTTAGCCACATACAAGATATCATGCAACATATGCAATTAAACACTTAGCATGCGCAAAAATTCACCCTATCTAGCATAACGCCCAATTAACGCATAAACAAGTCTGAACACGTATTACCATGTTATTAGGTGTCAAACCGTGTTTCAGGATGTTAAAATACACATATAACAGCAGTACACGCGATTAGGAATCAAACATGCAATTAGGAAAAGTCAACTGGTGATTAGGATTGTCATCACATGAACATACTAGCGATTAGGCTCCCAATCGCCTCATGTAACATGCGATTGGGGCCAATCGCCCCTATTATAGGCGATTAAGGATCCCCTAATCGCCCCTGCTGCAACATTTCGCCTTTTTGTGCGTTTAACCCTCCAAATCAGATCCGAAACATGTGGAAACACCCAATATTAAACCCAAAACATTTATCAAACTATTTCAAGCAAAAACCCCTAATTTATTATCATCCAAACCGTCCCGAATGCAAGCGTTTTCCCAAAATAGCATAACTAGCATGTAAACATCACATCAACATGCAAAACTTACTCTAAATAGCAAATATCCATATTTCATCACATAATGACATTGTCCGACATTATCCTACTGTTCTAGCATCATCCTAGAGTAAACCCTAACCTTAAACAATCAACAAAACACAACATATCATCATCAATCCTTCATAATCATTCAAACGGGTCAAAACGCCTATTATCAACAATACACGTTTATGAACCTCCAAACTCCTAGATTAACATCATAGTAACTCATTTAGGCCAGAAACATAACAATAACACAAGAATAATCATGTTTAAACAATAAAACGCCTATCTTTGCATGAATACATCACATATAACAAGCTTAGAGGTTTAGGTTTGTTTAGAAACTGATTTTAATGAGTTTTCAAAGACACAAATGTTTGGAAACCAGGTATGGACCTTTAGGGAGCAAAACAATATCATTACAAAGGTTTGGGATGAAGAACACACCTTGAATTTGCAAGATTATGATGTGTAAGGTTGGATAAGATGTGGGATGGCTTTAGGGTGTATTAGGGTTTCACAAATGATGTTTAACAACATAAGGGTGGTATTATAGGCGTTTCTAGTCGTTAGACATGCGTCAGGCGATTACGCAGCAGTACAGGCGATTAGGATTCCTAATCGCATGTATTACTAGCGATTGGATCTCTAATCGCCTATAAATATCCCCTAATCGCATGACTTACTGGTGATTAGGCCAATCACCCCCTATCAGCATGCAATTGGGCTACTCACCCCCTATTTACATGCAATTACACGTAATCACCTATAATGTCATGCAATTACGCGTAATCACCTATAATGTCATGCAATTACGCGTAATCACCTATAATGTCATGCAATTATGCGTAATCACCTATAATGTCATGCAATTACGTGTAATCACCTATAATGTCATGCAATTACGCGTAATCACCTATAATGTCATGCAATTACACGTAATCACTATTTTAACACATATAAAAACGTATTCACATACCAACAAGTCATATAATGATTGTAAGCACAAAATGCATGATAACTAACACGTTCCCATTCGTTCACCAATTCCCGGGACTCGAGATTTACGTGTGTGCGTTAAACCCGGCGATTCCACAAATCACCAATCCGTGTTCACATGGTTATGGACCGACTCCCAATGATCCCGTGGATCATTGTAACGACTCCCGATGATTCCTGGAACCATCATAATGACTTGTAACACCCCAACCGATGGCGGAAACATCGAGGTGTCATGTAGTGACGATTGTTCAATAGCACATGGACTAAATTGTAAATATTAATAGCAAATATCACCCATTGTTCAAAACGAAATACAAAGAGTCTTAATATAAATCTCAAACATAAATAATAAATGTCCAACTTTTATTTAAGCGCTAGGTCCAGTCTAAGCATGAAAAGCATGCAAGATCAAACTTCACCTGAAACATGTACAAAATATTTCGTCAACACATATAATGCATTGGTGAGTATATCCATTTTCGTTCAAACAGTAATTTGCAATTTATGTGCCTTGATGTTTGTAATATGTAAAAGGGTCAAAACCAAGCCTCCCATCGTTCAATAATCGTTCACCCATCGTTCAAGAAAAACCATAACAATGACCAAGGACTTAACTCGTTCACGTAAGTAACCAAGGGATATAATTCGTAGTACTACTCATTGTTAGGTGCGGCCCAAAGGTTAATGACTTTGACAAATCGTTCATACAATTCACACAAAACATATCAAAGAGCACATTGCGTTGTAAAGAGTATACATAAGTTTAATAATAATAGTACATGAGTCACCCCAAAAGAGTAAAACAGTAAAAAAGGGGAAAGATATACTCACAGTTTCGCTAAATATAAATTTCGAGAAAGTTCGTCGTAAAGGCTTAAGAATTCCGAAGAATTCAACCTATATATAAAAATACTAAATGAGGAAAATAACTTAAAAAAATCTAAGACGACGAATCATCTAAGGCATTAGGGCTTGCTAGACTCGTATTAGGGAAGATGAAATTATTAGTAATAATTTGAACGACAGTTTTTTTTTTGAAATAAATATATTTACGATGAATTTAATAAATGACTAAAACTCTTATGTGTTTCACATATAGATATAAATTCCATTTTATAGAAAAATAGCCTTGAAATAGAGTTAGTGATTTATATTTAATTAAACAATTTATTATTAAATCTAATTTAAATATAAATAGCATGAATAATACAAGGTATGATCCCAAAATGATATTATTATGAGAAATAATTATTTTATGATGTGGAATACTAAAATAATATTTCCATAATTTCTTTTAATTTATTTGCATTTAAAACATTTTTAATGAATTTAAATGATGTTTTAATGATTAAAATTAGTAAAAACAACAAAAATAATCATTTTATAAGAAATTATATTTTATTACAGTTTATTATTCATAGAAATAAATCTCCAGAAAATTTGAGGTTAAAATCTCTTAAAATGAATTTTTAATCATTTAATTATGATTAAAACGATTAAATTCAATAAAAATATAAAATTGAGACATTTTCTGGAAAATAAAAGTGTGGAAATCTTATTTTAGATGTCAAGATGTTATGTGTAAATTTTCATAATTTTTGAAGCAAAAATGAAATTTCTATGATTAATATAAGATTTTTAGTTATGATTATATACGTAATTAAACAATAAACAAGCAAAATAATTTGAAACAAAAAAAAATGTCTAGAACCGGTTTCAAAGGGATTCGAACCCGGCTCCTTGCCCAAACTAATCAACACCCCAACCACTAGTCCATCTATTCCTTTTGTTGACATATCTGCATGTGATGTGTATTTATATTATTAACAAAAATGTCTTCTTCCCCAATTTATCCCATCAAGAACCCTAACCCCAACCAAAACTCAATTAACCCGAATCAAACACTATTGGAGCTCTGAAATAAGGGGGTTTTATCCTACAAGGCTCGACTAAGATAAAACAAGCAAGATTAAGTACTTACAACTCGTTTTTAGGACCACGATTGAAGCTTCTATGCTCGCAAACAAAACGCAAATTGAAAGGCTTTCTGGACGTTTTTAACGTGAAATTTGTTGTGGGTTTTGTTGTGTGAAAGTGCAGAGATAAAGTGGTGAGATCAATTCATTTATATAAGCGAGCAACGAGCGTTTTTAGTGTGATTTAAGGCTTAACAGTTTCAAGCTTTTAAACCCGATTAAACATGGGATTTAAGCTTATAATTGTTCGATTTTAATGTCTTGAAACAGTCGGAAACGTATGATGAATGAAGGTAACTGATAAACGCATTAAAAAACGAATATTAAACATGCTTTGTGGCCTTACCGGAATAATATTCCGGCGGCCGGAATTGGGTTTGTTGGCTGGAAGTTCACGACAGCAGCAGACATGAGGATCTTTTTTTTTAAACTTTGGAGAAATGACATAAATGGCCCCTCACAATTAACTTTAGTTAGTTTCTAGGTTTTCTAGTTAGTTATCTCTTTAAAACAACTAACCAAGTTAACTAATCAAACTTAAAACTTTTATAAACTTGAATTTTTTTTTATGATATATATTTTTTTTCCGAATAACGTCGCAACATACATGTTAGATTAAATCGAGATCGAGATCCACATATAACTTAAGTTTCGCATATTTATTAAATTTGAAAACGACAACAATTACAGGAAATATTAGAAGGACTAAAATTGTAAATTAGATAAAAGCCGAGGGTGACGAATGTCACAGTCTCCCCTACTTTAGAAAATTTCGTCTCGAAATTTATTTCAAGTGGAGGTTTCTGGTTGTGGAATATATGAGTATGTTATCAACGAAAAACACTTACGTATTGGTTCAAGAAAGGTTTACAAACTTGATTCATAAAATTCCTAATTACAGATATAAGATCTACATAAAAATTATAATCGTTTAAGTTCGGCGTGCAATTATGGAGCATAAATTTTATAAGAATAAGATTGCCATTAGCAACCTCCACAGTAAAAGGATGGGTAAAGTGAGGACAAGTACGAGCAAGCAAAGGTTCAAATTCTAACGAGACAAAACTCCTATCCGCACCGGTAAAAAAATCGAAGCATATAAGTTAGTAATAAGAAATGTACCATTGACAACGTCGTTGATAGCTTGATCTTGGTTAGCATTGATGTTGAAAGCACGACCACGAGCTGGAGCTGCTTGAATTGCTGGAACTGCCGGGGCTGCTGGGTTGTGTTGACGGGTCTGGATAAAAGCCGTGAGATGAGGGCATCTATTTAGCATATGGTCGGGATCACCACAAGCGTAACAAACTCTGGATTGACCAACTCCCTGGTTTTGGGTAGCAGTCTGCGGATTATTCACGGGTCGATTAACAACACGACAGAAAGGGGTGGTATGACCCAGTCGACCACACGTGTCACATTTCCAGCAGGGTCGGTTGGTAGGGTGGTGAGAGTTGCATGTAGTGCACTTAGGGTGCACACCTGCGTAGTTCCCTTGAACCTTTTGAGTTTGGGGTGCAGCAGGTGGGTTTGCAACAGGAACCTGTTTAAGAGGTGCAACAATAGCATAGTTTTGGTTTCCACCTTTTCATTTCTTATTGGAACTAGAGGCAGAGGCAGAGTTTTCTTGGGAAGGTTCAGTGATAGTAGGGTTTGAAGTGGTTTCAGTAGGCCTTTTAGTACCCTTACGAGTTAGAGTACCATCCTTGACATGCTTGTCAGTAAGAGATGCTGCGAGACGAATGGCATCCTCTACAGTAGCAGGTTTGCTTCCCATAACCGAATCATGGATCTGAGGTGGCAGTCCCTCAATATACTTCTCAATAGCCAAGGATACCGGGGTTACTATATGAGGAATCAGTAAACTTAACTCGTGGTAACGGTTGTTGTAGGGAACATTGTTTCCACTATCCTGCTTGAGGTGATAGAACTCATCCTCCAATTTCTTCATCTCACTACGAGGACAGAACTCAGTAGTCATGGCGATTTTGAAATCATCCCAAGACATAGCTAAAGCAGCTTCCGTCCCTCGAGCATGTTTTTCACCATTCCACCAAGTGAGCACTCCCTTTTGAAGAACACCCGTGGCATGACGAACACGTAGGTTGGCTGGACAGTCGCTATTAATGAACGTATTCTCCATACTTTCGAACCATTCAAGTAACCCAGTGGCTCCCTCAGTGCCATTAAATTTGTTGGGATGGCAAGAGTTGAAATGTTTGAATGTGCACTTATTCTCACTAGCCCCACCATTTCCACTTGCATCCCCGTTAGAGTTCCCATTCGAGCTACCGTTCAGGTTAAGGTTTGGAATCATAGCATTAATGATGTTAGGAACAAGTGTTTCCAACTTGTCATTGAGCATGGTCGCAATACGCTGATCAGATTTCAGTTTAGCCTGATGCTTCGTGGCTCTCTTACGAGATTCTCGATCAGACATCTACAAAAGTGAACAATAATTATGAGATTTGATTCCAAAAAAAATCTTGGAAACGCCACAGTTTATATCAAGACAAGTAACACATAACATGAGATATAGAAATTATAAATTGATTTAAGAAAAATTATGAACATCATAAAGAAAATCATGATAAAACTTCAAATGAAAAACAATACCGAGTATAAAACGAGATATAAGAGTGTTTCCAAAGAAACTGTTGACTGACTAAAGTAATTGAAATATTATTAGTGACTCGTGGGGGCGTACTTTAGCCTATAAGTGAATGCTCATCCCGAGAATTCTCGGGTCCCTCGTCTGATTCGGATTTATGCGAATTACCAACCTAGACTGAAAACTCAGAATACAGGCGCTCACCCTTCCAGATTGCACGTGCCCCGTCACAAATAATTTCCAAAACTTTAGCGGATCTTGAAATGTGGAAATATATATATCCTTGAGATGTGGATTTCACTCCTAACTCAAAGATATACTTCCAAAAAGTAAAAAAATACGATGAAGTGAAACTGGTCACTAAGATAATGATATCACTCATAGCTTAGTGATTTAAGTTTTTTTAGAGGGATAGATTCCTTGAGATTTGGACGTCTCCTATCTCGAAAGGAAAACATTCCAAGATGAATAAATAAATAAAACATATAAAGAGTGAAACTATTCACCAAGGTATGGATATCACTCCGAACTTGGTGTTTTCGTTCCATTTGTAGAATAAAAATCTTCTCCGAGTATAATGAAAAGTAAAAGAAGAGAATCTATCTAAAGCAACATGAGAATAAAAGAAAGCATATAATGGGTAGCTTAGTTATAGTCTAGGTCAAAAGCATTTACTAATAACCTAATTCCCTATAACCATGGCTCTGATACCAATCTGTAACACCCCAACCGATGGCGGAAACATCGAGGTGTCACGTAGTGACGATTGTTCAATAGCACATGGACTAAATTGTAAATATTAATAGCAAATATCACCCATTGTTCAAAACGAAATACAAAGAGTCTTAATATAAATCTCAAACATAAATAATAAATGTCCAACTTTTATTTAAGCGCTAGGTCCAGTCTAAGCGTGAAAAGCATGCAAGATCAAACTTCACCTGAAACATGTACAAAATATTTCGTCAACACATATAATGCATTGGTGAGTATATCCATTTTCGTTCAAACAGTAATTTGCAATTTATGTGCCTTGATGTTTGTAATATGTAAAAGGGTCAAAACCAAGCCTCCCATCGTTCAATAATCGTTCACCCATCGTTCAAGAAAAACCATAACAATGACCAAGGACTTAACTCGTTCACGTAAGTAACCAAGGGATATAATTCGTAGTACTACTCATTGTTAGGTGCGGCCCAAAGGTTAATGACTTTGACAAATCGTTCATACAATTCACACAAAACATATCAAAGAGCACATTGCGTTGTAAAGAATATACATAAGTTTAATAATAATAGTACATGAGTCACCCCAAAAGAGTAAAACAGTAAAAAAAGGGAAAGATATACTCACAGTTTCGCTAAATATAAATTTCGAGAAAGTTCGTCGTAAAGGCTTAATAATTCCGAAGAATTCAACCTATATATAAAAATACTAAATGAGGAAAATAACTTAAAAAAATCTAAGACGACGAATCATCTAAGGCATTAGGGCTTGCTAGACTCGTATTAGGGAAGATGAAATTATTAGTAATAATTTGAACGATGAATTTAATAAATGACTAAAACTCTTATGTGTTTCACATATAGATATAAATTCCATTTTATAGAAAAATAGCCTTGAAATAGAGTTAGTGATTTATATTTAATTAAACAATTTATTATTAAATCTAATTTAAATATAAATAGCATGAATAATACAAGGTATGATCCCAAAATGATATTATTATGAGAAATAATTATTTTATGATGTGGAATACTAAAATAATATTTCCATAATTTCTTTTAATTTATTTGCATTTAAAACATTTTTAATGAATTTAAATGATGTTTTAATGATTAAAATTAGTAAAAATAACAAAAATAATCATTTTATAAGAAATTATATTTTATTACAGTTTATTATTCATAGAAATAAATCTTCAGAAAATTTGAGGTTAAAATCTCTTAAAATGAATTTTTAATCATTTAATTATGATTAAAACGATTAAATTCAATAAAAATATAAAATTGAGACATTTTCCGGAAAATAAAAGTGTGGAAATCTTATTTTAGATGTCAAGATGTTATGTCTAAATTTTCATAATTTTTGAAGCAAAAATGAAATTTCTATGATTAATATAAGATTTTTAGTTATGATTATATACGTAATTAAACAATAAACAAGCAAAATAATTTGAAACAAAAAAAAAATGTCTAGAACCGGTTTCAAAGGGATTCGAACCCGGCTCCTTGCCCAAACTAATCAACACCCCAACCACTAGTCCATCTATTCCTTTTGTTGACATATCTGCATGTGATTTGTATTTATATTATTAACAAAAATGTCTTCTTCCCCAATTTATCCCATCAAGAACCCTAACCCCAACCAAAACTCAATTAACCCGAATCAAACACTATTGGAGCTCTGAAATAAGGGGGTTTTATCCTACAAGGCTCGACTAAGATAAAACAAGCAAGATTAAGTACTTACAACTCGTTTTTAGGACCACGATTGAAGCTTCTATGCTCGCAAACAAAACGCAAATTGAAAGGCTTTCTGGACGTTTTTAACGTGAAATTTGTTGTGGGTTTTGTTGTGTGAAGGTGCAGAGATAAAGTGGTGAGATCAATTCATTTATATAAGCGAGCAACGAGCGTTTTTAGTGTGATTTAAGGCTTGACAGTTTCAAGCTTTTATACCCGATTAAACATGGGATTTAAGCTTATAATTGTTCGATTTTAATGTCTTGAAACAGTCGGAAACGTATGATGAATGAAGGTAACTGATAAACGCATTAAAAAACGAATATTAAACATGCTTTGTGGCCTTGCCGGAATAATATTCCGGCGGCCGGAATTGGGTTTGTTGGCTGGAAGTTCACGACAGCAGCAGACATGAGGATCTTTTTTTTTAAACTTTGGAGAAATGACAGAAATGGCCCCTCACAATTAACTTTAGTTAGTTTCTAGGTTTTCTAGTTAGTTTTCTCTTTAAAACAACTAACCAAGTTAACTAATCAAACTTAAAACTTTTATAAACTTGAATTTTTTTTTATGATATATATTTTTTTTTATGATATATATTTTTTTTCCGAATAACGTCGCAACATACATGTTAGATTAAATCGAGATCGAGATCCACATATAACTTAAGTTTCGCATATTTATTAAATTTGAAAACAACAACAATTATAGGAAATATTAGAAGGACTAAAATTGTAAATTAGATAAAAGCCGAGGGTGACGAATGTCACATGACTCAACCGACCTAGTTAAGTATGTTCGAAATTGTTTTTCGCTAAGGTAGACTTATGTGTTTTATAAAATGTTAACCTAAACGTGTCGGGTGTCACACACTACCCTATCGTAATTTAAAAAGTTCTTCTTGAATATTCAAACTTGGGCTTAAATGTAATATTTATTATTAGAATTGCAAGATCTGTTTTACAACAACTGTTAATAATAACAACAGATGTTAAAACAGTTGCCTTCAAATAGAATTTCACTTGCAATGTTATATCTTATACGACAACTCTTATTATTTGCAACTCGACCCTGTTAATTTTAAAATTCCTAAACACGCTTCCCTATGTGGTTTAAAACTTTCCCTCCTAAAGATTCAAAACTTAGAACTTAAAAGTTCCCTCTTCAATATTCAAAACTTGGGCCTAAATGTATTATTTATTATTATAATTGGAAGATCTGTTTTACAACAACTGTCAACTTCTAAACAGATGTTGTTAAAACGACTGTCATCAAATAGAATTTCACTTAAAGCTTACAATGTTATATCTTATATAAATAAATTAATTAATTAATAATGCTTTGACAATAAGTGTAATCCAATGTTCCGAAAACTTAAACAACAGTTCACAAAACGTCTGTCATCGAATACAACTTGAATTTATACAATAAGGTAGTTACAAACATGTCTTGACCGTAAACACATATTACAAACAACCACTAAAAAAATTTAATATATCTTTTAATACTCTTCAGAAACCACAAACTAATGTTGCTAATACATAAAAATCAACTTTGATTATAACATGTCTTTATACACCCATGAGTCTTCAACACATATGTTTGTTTCTTGGCAGGAATGGTTGAACGTGTGTGTTGTATGTATAGAAGCATTATTAATATCCAAAAGATTAACCTTGAATACTCAACTTACTCAAGGTGCTTCCTTACATACTCTGCTTGCTACCAGAATAGAAAAAAAAGATTCAAAGTTAGATTCCGACTACACGCCTTCATAACAAATTAAAGATATATAACGTATTTAACAAACATACCTGTTGAGAAGCACAACAACGGGAACCACAAAAACGGAAGTAGACGCAGACGACTTCCTCAAAAGATAAGCATAGTGGAATAAAAGCATAATCGCAATCAATGTCTTTCCTAATGCCATCTGGAAAAACACTTCATTGCTTAAGCTAACGCCTCTATCTGTTAACGGAGAAACACAAAAGGTTGATCAGAAAACAAAAATGAACACCTATTAAACAATGGAATAAATAAATTTAAAAACAGAAAGACATGCCCCCTTGAGTTTGAGCCTGCCAATCTACAACCGTTCGTAATGGCAAGACTGATATTTTCCTTTGAGTGTAAGAATCTTCAAAAGTCGAAAACTTTTTCGACGTAAATGCCCTGTTTACTAATGGAGCAGACAAAATATTGACGTTATTGAAGAACATTGAGGTGAACTAAATGGATAAACTTTAGTCTTATCGATAAATATATTAGAATTATTTCACCTGATGCACGAGTGCTTCGACCTAAATGTAAATATGAGAGAACCATCTGTTACAATTTAAAGAGTATTTGAGATTTTTATAAATTATTTGGGAGAAAGAGATGCACACGATACCTTTATATAGTTGTGTAATGGGGTATCGAATTTGAAATTTGAATTTGAATTTGGAGCTCAAATTTAAAACCAAGAGTCATACAAACATCTGTTGACTCAACTGACAGTATTTTAACTAATTTATTAACAACCACTGTCAGGAAAGTGGCATTATTACCACTGTTCAGGCAAGTGGGATTTTTTTATTATGATTAATGACGTCAGTTTTTGCATCATACGCGCATTGGTTGCCACTCTCTCCGGCTGGCACATCAACTTTCTGACGTCACTCACGCTTCTACTATTATGTAAAGTATATATATATATATATATATATATATATATATAGGTAGAGGATCCGGTAGGAAAATTTTTTTGTGTAGGAAGTGTATGAAGTGTTTTCAACCGTTGTATCAAATTTGATTAAATCTTTAGATGAAGGGCATTAAAGACTTTTTATCCATTTTATTAATTATCATTGACCCACTAATTTAGCATTTAAAATCTGGATATTTATAAAATTTAATCATACTAAAATAACTAATTCTTCCTTATTTTCATAACAATCATAAGATATTCATATCAAATAATTCGATCAAATACCCAAAAACTTGTTCGATTCTTAAGACTACCTGTCAACAGTGTTTTATAACACGTATTTTCAACAAACAAAAACAGTAGTGTTTTAAGACAACATTGACAGTGTTTTATAACAAATTATATATATGGACAGTGTTTTAAGACTACCTGTCAACAGTGTTTTATAACACGTATTTTCAACAAACAAAAACAGTAGTGTTTTAAGACTATATGGCAGTGTTTTATAACACGTATTTTCAACAAACTAAAACAGTAGTGTTTTAAAACAGACAAGCATAAAAAAATATGAAAATAAGAAAGCGAAAACTGTAGTGTCATACATTTTACATATCTACTAGCGGGGTTTGTTTTTCCTTATGTAGTGTTTTTAACAGCTCGGATCTGTAAAACAAGACAAGAATAATGAGGTTTATAGGAGGAAGCCGCCGATTAGTAAAAAGAAAGAAGCACCGATTAAAGACCTGGTGGTATATTGATTAAGATGGTAGGAGGAAGCCTGCGATTTTAAGAATGTAGAAAGATAAAGAAGGTGAGTTATTATGAGAGAGAAACAAACGTGAATTAAGGAAGTGCTTAAAGATCAAATACAAGAAATTGACTTTCATGCCCTCTTTTCAAACATTTTTGGACCATCCTACCCTTGATTATTAAATTATAATTAGTATAATCTTAAGTAACCAAAACTTTTAATCTAAACCATCGATTTCTAGATCAAACGGTTGAAAACACTTCTTACACAAAACTATTTTCCTACAGGAACCTTACCCTATATATATATATATATATATATATATATATATATATGTAGAGGATCCGGTAGGAAAATTATTTTGTGTAGGAAGTATTTTCAACCATTAGATCAAATCTGATTAAATCTTTAGATGAAGGGTATTATAGACTTTTTGTCCATTTTTTATTTATTACAAACCAATAATTAGCAACTAACATCTAGATATTTATGAAGATTAATCATCCTAAATTAACTAATTATTCATTATTTTTCATAAGAATCATAAGATATTCATATCAAATAAGTTGATCAATACCCAAAAACTTGTTCGATTCTTCAAACATATAACTCATCTCTATCACTTGTTCGATTATTCAAGTCATGGCAGAAGGTTAACACCAGGAGTGTTTTATAATAACGTCAGGAGTGTTTTATAATGAAAGAGAAACTAATATGCATTAATAAGGAGTGTTTTATAATATCATCAGGACTGTTTTATAATAACATCAAGAGTGTTTTATATTGAAACTAAACATAGTAGAAGTGTTTTAAAACAGTAGAAGTGTTTTAAAAACTGATATGAGAGAGAAACTAGTGTGTATTAATTAAGGAATTTTTTTTTTTTTGAACTGCAAATTTCACTCCTTGTGGGACTTGAACCCATGACCTCCCCCTTAGGTGTTCCTAGAAGCTTTGCTTCTACCATTGGGCCACCAACCCCAATGGCAACCATATACATTGCATTAATTAAGGAATTATGGGAACGATTTCAAAACTAATAGGAGAGAGAAATTGGTTTTCTCTAAATAAAGTGCATGGTTGCTTTTGTTTTATGAAGATGAATGTTTACTTTGAATGATATTATTGAAAACAATAATTAGGAGACAAAGAGAGGGAGAGAGGTACCATAAATGTAGGAAACATTAAAACAGTTTCTAAAAAACTTGATACATAATGACCTCGATACCCTCATTTAAAACACATATTGACAATCCTACCCTAATTTCTTTAATATATTAATTAGATTTTAAACACCATCCTATCTTTTAATCTCCACCATCCATCTTTAAATCTAATGGTTCAAAATACTTCCTACATTTCCTACACAAAACCATTTTCCTACAGGAACCCGACCATATATATATATATATATTATATATATATATAGGATCATGTGAGAACTCCATTGAGTTGTGAGAACTAGAAAACCTAATGTAAGGTAAATTGGTGATTACGGTCCGGAACGTAATCATGAATTTACAGGTACGTTAAGGTAGTGTGAAATTCTATCAAGGTTTTTGGTAGATAACCAATTATAAACTCTAGTTACCTGTTTAGTATTTCTATAGTCAATTAACTCATGCATTTCGTTTTAAGATTCCAAAAACTTAAAGTTTAGTGTTTTGCTAGATTCTTATTCTCCTTGTTATTTTAGACGAACCTAATCCAACCCTTAAAACCCACACCTATCAAACCTCTTACCAAATTATTCTGAATAGTTTATTCTGTTACCTATAAATTCATGTCATGTCTTAACACAAATTTTTCAAAACACAGTTGCCCTAATTTCTACCCAATCATTGTCAACCCGGTGTTTTTTTTTTATAACTTCGGTACGAAATTTCTAAAAGTAGGGGAGACTGTAACCTCATGAATTTTCCCATTTATTTTGCATTAAAGTATTTCCCGATCCATGATATAAATTCTAATTTATTTCTAAGTATTCTTATCTTTATCCGTGCACTCTATTTTTCTAAGTTCCTTTTATCATTGTACCTAAAAAAAATCTTCAATCATGACATATGTCCTATCCTAATTCTATTTATAAATTCGTCATTTTATAAGACGGTGTTTTTTTTTTATTTTCTAATTCAAACTAATGATTTTTTTTATTTCTTATTTAAAGCTAATCATTTTTCCAATTACATTTATAATCTCAAACAAGGAAGATATAAATACATTTCAAAATAAAGCCTTGAGTCAAGAGTCAAAGTCTTGACAACATAATTCTTGGAGTCAAAGTCTTAGTCAAACAGTCAAAGTCTTAGTCAAATAGTCAATTCATCATAAAACCTTACTTTATGGTGTTGACCAATTTTAATGGCTAATTGAATCCAAAACTAGTATAAAAACCCACCTATGAACCATTACACTTGCCACCTCTAAATCGATTGTTTCAATCCGATTAAACTTTCCCTCATACCTTTCTTCTATAGTCTATTACTTCTACAATTGAAGCTTTGATTATAAGATCTTGTAATTGGCGAATTGGAAGCATGATATTCTTTCTTTTTTTCGGATTTCTTATTTCTTCAAATTGGACTAGCTACGTTGTTGAGTCTTTGGGATTCGCCTCACATACATTCACAACACTTAGAGAGGATAATTCACCTTAGCCAATGTGAGTTTACGTAACCATGTTTATGCAATTCTTTATACTTGCAACATTATACTTAAGCAATGCTACATACATGTCTAGTTGTAAACTTTAATGCCTCATGATTTAGACAACAACAACAGTTTCAACAAGTTTCAACAATACATAATCATTAGCTATGGCCAAGCCGGCGATACTCAATAATAGATCTATTGGATTGACAATCCCACCTAGATTCGTTGACCATCTTTTATGGGGAGCACGGGTGATTGTTATCGTTCCAACATAATATTAAGGTGAACCATGGATGACGGGAAGGACCTAAACTAGTCGGAGGTTTGATTATGTCGATTCAACATTTCATGTTTATTCATGTAGACTTAAACTTACGATAGACATATGAATTGCTAAACTTTTATTCTTAAACTTAATTGCTTGACATGGCTTATGTATTCTCACTAACTTCTAGTTGACCCCCCCCCCCCCCCCCATTTTTCCAAACTCAACAGGAAATAACGATGCTTGAAGTCTAGAGCTAGCATGAGAAGATATTTGAAGTTTTACGTTTCATTTGTTTGTTTGATGTATTAGACCTTAATGTAATTCAATATTGAAATGTAATAAAGGATTATTTAAACATATGTATTACCATGAGCTTCTGAACAATCATCAATAACATATATACCTGAGGCTCTCCTCCAGAAGCCTTGGCTTGCTTCAGTTCAGCTAAATACTTAGCACAGTTCCTTTTCCAGTGCCCAGTATCATCACAATGAAAACATTTGGTATCTTTCAAAGGTTTCTTGTTGGCAACAACTTTTCCCTTTCCCTTCCCTTTGCCTTGATAGCCCCTCTTCTTGGTTTTAGGTTTCTTAATCTGACCCTCCCTGATCATCAGCACTGGTGCAGTTTTGCCAGGCATGTTTACCTCAGCAGTTTTGAGCATCTGATGCAGTTCTTCAACTGTCTTCTCCATCCCATTCATATTATAATTCATAATGAACTGGTCATATGACTTAGGCAATGAGTTCAGGATGATATCCCCAGCTAACTCATTGCTCAAGGGGGATTCCAGACGGGCCAAGTGATCAACATATGCCTTCATTTTTAGCACATGAGTGCCAACTGGTGAACCCTCTTGCATACGAGTGGTTATAAGTGATCGCATCACATCAAACCTCTCATGGCGAGCATTTTGTTGGAACATTTCCATCAGATGCTGATTCATGTCATATGCATCCATGTCCTCCATGGTCCTTTGAAGTTCAGGGATCATGGAAGCCAGCATCAGACATGAGACTTTCAAAGAGTCATCAAAATGCTTAGCCCAGGTTTTATAAAGCTCACTCTTAGGATTTAGGGGTTCATCAGGGACTGGTTCTTCAAGAACATACAATTTGTTCTCCGCTTTGA
Organism: Ambrosia trifida; assembly: GCA_028751855.1. NCBI lineage: Eukaryota > Viridiplantae > Streptophyta > Magnoliopsida > Asterales > Asteraceae > Ambrosia > Ambrosia trifida. The sequence continues at coordinate 69,720,637 of CM054129.1, read as the reverse complement.
GAACAATTTTCAAGTTGCAGTGCCAGTCCATGAAGTTGGAGTGGTTTAGTTTGTCCTTCTCTAAGATGGACTTGAGAGAGAAATGGGAGGTGGAATTGTTTTCAGTTGACATCTACACAGTTCAAAATTAATGTATTAGTATTTCATGTTTTAAGTATCCTAATTATTTTATGTTCCAAAAAGCAAAATTAATTAGGATGAGATCCCGATTCATCAATACACAGTGAACTGGCTTAGCACTGTCCACTGGCACGATTAGGTAGGTAAACAACGATTGTTAATTGTGCCCACAACACAACTCTCCTTTTTGGGGTTTTCGCTAAAAGCGATGTATGTTTACCCCAACTATGCCCACTTGTCTAACAAGCGATGTTTGGTCCTTTACTGTTAACCATAACACCGACTTATGTTACACAGGAACCGCGATGATTACCTTCACTCATGATCAACGCCCAGATGCAGGGTCAGCACTAACATTTGGGTTTAATATAGAATGTGTAGATGCATTTTGTGCGACTAATGCTTTGGATTACTATTAACATATGTTTTGTGTTCTATCGAATGGGCGAAGGAAGACTGGATGGGCGAATGAAGGTTTATAAAGGTGCGAAGGAGAACTAATGGTACGAAGGAGAGATAGGAGGTCGAAGGTAGTTTAGATGTTTATATAAAGCTTGGTTCGACCATGGTGTTTGGGCGAACCTGCACATTCGACCAAGCAATATGGGCGAATGTGCAGACCTATAAATAGGTTAAGCTCATTTTGAATGTAAATAGTTGGTCATTTTATTCCCTCCTGTTTTGTGTCTCTCCCTAGTGTTTGTGTCAACTTATTTTCACGTCTGATTTATTGTAAACATTATTAAAACGTGTAATTCAAGTTGTTTATGAATGAGAAAAAGCTTTTGAAAAGTTTGATCAAAATTAACAAATTTTCAAAGAATAACCGTTTTTGAAAGTGCAGGGTCGAACCTAGGGAGAATGGGCGAACGTGTGTGTTAATTTGGTCGAACCAAGGGATTTTTGGTCGAAGGTGGTGTTTTAACTGGTCGAACCTAGAGTTTGTTAGTGTATTGGTGTACATTCGACCATATTTGTCTCATTCGACCATTCGGACGGTCGAAGGTGAAATCAAACGGTCGAAAGAGAGTTTAAAAGGTCGAAAGTGATTTGTGTTTGACATACTTCTCATTCGTATCTTTTAAAACGGTCGAAGGAGAACATTTTCTCTCATTCGAGCACTCGCTACATACGAAGGAGAAAGCTGTTTAAATCTTTTCTAATCTTTTCGTGTTTAATCATTTTCAGATCAAGATGTGGAATTTTCCGACTACACCACGATCTAACACTACACCACAACAGCAGACAACCATAGATCCTTGGTCGGTTGCTGCCCAAAAGTCTAGTCAACCATCACAACCTATCAATTACATGGCGATGACTAGTACTATTCCTCAACATGTTGTGCAACCACAACCGCAACCGATTGGTGACTATTGGGGAGTAGCAGCAGCAGCGGTTCACTCACAGAAGACTAATGCCATATCAACTCTTATCCAAGACTTGTCCTCGGGGAGTGGAAACCGTCCACCTAAGCTTATGGAAATGGTCGACTACAACACGTGGAAGGCCAAATTCAAGATCCATTTGGAGGGTAAGGGTTTAGAGGGAACTGAGGCGTGGCAGATGATTGCGAAAGGCTATGTTGCTCCGATCTTGGAGAACACGGGAGAGCCTATTCCATTGGAAAATCTAGCAGATGACGAAAAGAAGAAGTTTGCTATTGAGAAGAAGGCGTTTTCTCAATTATCTCAAGCCATCAATACTGACTTGCTTCATCAGTTTGGGTCTTGTACAACTTCTAAACAGTTGTGGGATATGTGAAGGAACAGGCATGATGGAAATGAGAAGACTAGGAAGCTAAGGATGGAAGAGCTTCGGAAAGAGTTTGAGAATTTTAGTTACATGGGTAACGAGACGTTGAAAGAGTTGGTCCCAAGGTATTGCCACTTACTCACAGAGCTTTCAAGCTATGAGATTAGCATACCTATGTCCGAATTGGTGGATAAATTTGCCGATGCATTGCCACCATATTGGAACCAACATATTGAGGTGTTAAAAGAGAAGGATGCGTACCAGAATTGGACGATAAATGAATTCATTCAGAAACTGGAAAACAAGGAGATGGAAGAGAAGAGGAAAGAAAAAAGGGTTCAGATTCCTCAGAATCCGGAATTGTATCTTGGTGGTACATCTTCTTCCCATTCTACTTCCAGTTCTACTTCTAATGTTGCTCCACACATCGCGTGCGTATCTAACATTGTTGAACCACCCAAACAACCAATCAATTACCTTGCTCAAACATCTTCATATACCTCACCATCATATCCAACAACTACTACTTACATTCCACCATTTTCACCCATGCAACAAGCAGCATGTTACTCTGCTAGTCAACCTCAACAACAACAACCATACAATCCTCAAATGAATCAGATGAAAATTACTCAAAGTCAAACTAACCAAAGCCTGATTGTGTTGGAGACATCAAATCTAAACAATGTTACTGTTGAGATTGCCCAACAACATGTAGCATTTGTTTCAACAATGGTAGCATCATACAATGGATTGGTTGCTAGTCAAATTGGTAACAACAATTTGACCAATGAGGACTATGCATAGATCGACAAGGAAGAAATGGAATTGATGGATATACAGTGGGCCTTTGCAAGTATCATGAGAAGAGCCACTGATTTTATTCAAAAGACCGGGAGAACTGATATGTCTACTTCTCCTAACACCACTTATGGCTTCAACAAAGCCAAAGTCACTTGTTTCAACTGTGGTGAAAAAGGTCATTTCAAAAGAGAGTGCACACAGCCAGCACAACAAGGTAATAGAAATCCATTCAACTCTAACTACCAAAGCCGACAAACCCAAAATCAAAATCAGGTATCATACCAAAGTTCCAATATTTCAAGCTTTCAACCTCAAAACAACTATCAAAACCATCAAAATACCCAACAAAATAACAATGCTAGACAATCCACACCACAAAACCAAACACAACAGAATTCAAACCGAACAATCATTCCCATTTCTACACCAAACACACAAACTCAAACCGAGAACCCAAATCAAGCTTTGGTGATACAAAAGGATGAGGGTTTTGATTGGACCGGTATGCAGTTAGGTGTTGAAGAAATTACAACTGGTAATGTGGCTTGTGTGGCACAGCAAATGAACTTGGATGAGCCGGTAGAGGTTGAAGAAGAGATTGTAACTGAGAAGATGACTGAGTTAAAGATTGAGGAGTTGAATGAAGAGATGGATGTTGATGTTGAAGAGAAGTAGTATGGAATGATTCTTGATTCAGTTGCTGATATTCCAGAACAGTTTGATTCTACTTATTCTGATGAGGAGAGTGAGTCTGATTCTGAATCTAGTGTTAACTCATTGGATGATGACATTGACCAGTTGCTTGCTGAAGCTGACTTCTTGATGACACGAAAATCATGCATTGTGGATGACGCTTGCACCAGAATTGATTATTCCAAGTTTTTCGCTGGGAAGGAAGCACACTTTGCACTGATGGCCATGACAGAACCTCCTAAACAGGTAAGTACCGAATCTACTGTTAATTCAAATTCAACTTGTGTTAAGAATTGCAAAGCTTGTGATAAATTGACAGATGAGAATAAGCAACTCAAGGTTCAACTTGAGAGTGCAAAAATCAATTGTCAATCTTATCAAAAAGAAGCTAAAGAATTCAACAGAGAACTTGATGGTTATAAGAAAGATGTTTCTGAATTTTAAAAGACTTTGTCTTTAAAACAAATGGCCATAAACAAATATATAAATGATTTAGAAAACACAAAATTTGAAATGGCCACCATCAAGTGCTTTGCAGAGAAAGTAAACAAAAAGCTTGAAAGTTATAAGCACATCGCTTATGTTGTTGATCACATAATCGAAGAGCCTTCACAGTCTAGTAGTGCAAACTACAAAGCTGTCCCAGCTCCGGTGTTGTTTGAAAACCATAATTTGCATTCAATAGCACTGGAGAGCTCAGTTAAATCTGACTCTACATTGGATAACGAGTCAAACACATCTAGTGTGGGAGACCCGTATTCTGATGTTAGACCTGTTCTGGGAAATAATGAGGGTGTGGTCGCTGCTGATCATTCTGATGAAGAGGATGAACAGTCTGAGACGGTTTCTGAAAAAGTGAGTGATATTCCTGATGAAAATCACATTATCACTACTGAACCTGTTTCACCATCACAGATTGTCCATCCCATGGCTAACGCTCATAGAAAGAATCAATCAGTGAAGCCTGTTGAAAAGAAATTTGAAAAGTCAAAATAAGAGAAAAATGAATCGTGTGATAAACCTGTGAAAGTTTTCTATCGGATGCAAGGCTCCGATAAGATCATTTCTGATGAAGAATATCCGATTCAATTTGCAAATTATTCAAAAATTGAAAAGATCTGGCAGGAAAGTACCATTTGGTTCCCGAAACATGAGCGAACAAATGATATACCTCCAGCAATCTTAAAGAAAATTCATTCGGATATTCCTAAAGAGCCAAAGGTCAATGTCACACAATTTGTTAAACTAAAAGATAAGTCAAATGGTTTTCTTGAGCCGACTTACTCAAAGGACCCCGCTCTTGACAGTTTAAAAAGAAGGTGTATGGATGATCAATATCCAATCGCCAGTTATTCTAAGTCGAATGTCAAGGAAAATTATGAAGAGTATCGTGCGTGTTTTAAGTGCGGGGAGAGAGGGAATTTACTTGCCAACTGCCCGTACGTAAGACACAAGAGGCACGAGGTGGAGATGAAGCAAAAGTATGAATGTCCGGTCGATAATCACTGTTATCCACGGAGACGGTTTTTCCCTCAGCCAGCACCTTTTTATAACCAAAGCAATTATTTCAAAAGGAGGGAAAATCGTCCAATGACATATGATAGACGCAACCGGATAGCCACTGAGAAACCGTTAAAGAAACCAATGGTGAACGCAACTGTTGACAACAAAAAGGTTCCTGCTAAACCTAATGTCAAACCAACAGTTGGACCGGTCTCTGTTAAATCAGAGAAGGTAACCAAGAAGGTATCGTTCAAGGATGAAGTAAAGAAACCGGCTGAGACCCCAAAATCTCATATCCGGATCTTGAAAAGATCTGAACAATCTTGGTCGCCAACGGGTTCTGAGGGTGCTTCAACTTCACAACAAAATGTGAAATCTGAAAATGAGAAAGGTTTGTGTGATAAGAAAAAGATTGATAAAAATCAAGATGTTTGTGAGAAAACTGACTCTTTGAAACAAACTATTCAAAGACCCAAGACCAAACAGGCTTGGGTCCCCCAAAAAATCTAACTTCTTTACTTGATATGTGCAGGGAGCTTCAGCTGGCCCTGTGAGCAGTCTTTGGATTGTTGACAGTGGAGCTTCTGGTCACATGACAGGGGATCTTTCGCTACTATTTGATTTTAGAAACATCAATGGAGGTTATGTAGCATTTGCAGGGAACAAATGAGGTTATATTACCATGGAGGGGAGTGTGAGCAATGGAATTGTGAGTTTTGAGAGAATTTCATATGTGAAACAGATAGACTACAATCTGCTCAGTGTCAGTCAGATATGTGACAAACAATTTTCTGTGTACTTTGACGACAAATCTTGCTATATACTCAAGCCGGGTTTTGAATTACCGAAAGAGTGGGTGATGTTAAAGGCGCCGAGAGTGAACATCTTGTACATTCTCGATATGTCAAAAGCCATGACCACCCAAGGCCAAGTCACGTGTTTCCTTTCCAAGGCTACAGAAAAAGAATCCATTATGTGGCACAGGAGAATGGGACACATTCACCTAAGAAAAATGAATCAATTGGTGAAGAATGAACTTGTCACAGGCGTGAACGTCAAACATTTTCACTTAAATGACAAGTGTGTGAGTTGTAAAAAGGGTAAGCAGCACAAACAATCCCATAGGCCAAAGAAAGTTAACTCCGTTGAACTGCCACTTGAACGTTTGCACATGGACCTATTTGGACCAGTCAAGTGTAAGAGTCATGCTGGGAAGTTGTACTGTCTTGTGGTGACTGATGATTTTTCAAGATTTTCATGGGTTATGTGCTTACACCGAAAGAGCGACACGTTTGATAATTTGAAAGTTCTGTTCACTCGTCTGGAAAATATCTATGGTCTCAAGATCAAAAGGATTAGGAGTGATAATGGGACGGAGTTTAAAAATGCACAGATGGACGATCTTTGTGAAAACAAAGGTATTCATCATGAATACAGTGCTCCGTATACCCCACAACAGAACGGTGTCGCGGAACGTAAAAACAGGACTCTAATTGAAACGGCGAGAACAATGCTTGCGGACTCAAATCTTCTGGTAATGTTCTGGAATGAAGCAATTTACGCAGCTTGTTATACTCTTAATCGTGTTTTAACGGTGAAGAAGTTTGGCAAAACTTCTTATGAGCTGTTGAATCGTCGAAAACCAAATTTAGAGTATCTAGAACCGTTTGGAGCTCCTTGTACTATGCATAATCCATCTGAGAAGTTCGCACCGAAGGCTGAGGAAGGATACTTTGTTGGATATGCAACCCCGCTCAAACGGGTATTCAACAAAAGGACTCGTCAGGTCGAGGAATGGGCTAACGTTGAAGTGCAACGGTATACTCAGAATTTACAGGGAAGCGGTCCAGACTGGATGTTTGATTACAAAGATTTCTTTGAATCATTCAACCTAGATAGCTTGGTTGAAGAGGCTGTATTACGTTTATATTACGAGGTCGAAAACGCAGTGACATCACCGTTGGTGCGTCCGGTCACCGTGAATCCTCAAGCAGCTTCTAATGATACCAATGTTCCTATCGTTGAAGAAGAGGTATTTCAAGAAGCTTCCACAACGTTGAATTCATCAGAATCAGAAGATGACGACGATGATGTTACAAGTGAAGCTATCTTAGATCATGCTACAGAGACACCACCAGTGAACCCAACTACAAATGGTGCGTCATCATCGAATGTGGGTAATGATCTGGTTTCTGCAAAGAATTTAACTACTCAAACGGGAGTACAAGTACCTGATTATCCGGAATCTCGGATACATCGATTTCACCCGATTGAGCAGGTTATTGGTGATCCTGGTAGCAGTGTGATGACAAGAGGACAATTGAGGAATGCTAACTCACCGGAAAACCTTGGCAATCTTGCTTTATATGCCAAAATACAAAAATCTGGTTTTCAGAATGACTGGTCTTTTGCTTGTTATGTTTCGCAGGTTGAGCCGCGAACTTACAAGGATGCTCTTTTGGACGATGCTTGGGTAGAAGCAATGCAAGAGGAGTTGTTGCAGTTTCAGAAACTTGGAGTTTGGACACTGACAGATTTGCCCCCGGGAAGAAAGCAGATTGGAACGAAGTGGGTTTTCAAGTGCAAAAAGGATGATAGTGGAGTGATCGTAAGAAACAAAGCTCGTTTGGTTGTACAAGGATTTCATCAAGTTGAGGGAATCGATTACAACGAGATCTATGCACCAGTTGCACGCTTAGAGGCAATACGAATGTTTCTGGCGTTTGCATCATTCAAGAAATTTAAGGTGTATAAAATGGATGTCAAGAGCGCGTTTCTTTACGGTGTGGTCAAGGAGGAAGTATACGTAGGTCAACCACCAGGCTTTGAAGATCCTATTCACCGGGATAAGGTCTACGTTTTGAACAAAGCTCTCTACGGGTTGCACCAAGCTCCAAGGCAATGGTATGAGGAGCTGAGCACGTATCTTCTTTCAAAAGGATTCAAGCGAGGTTTGGTAGATTGCACACTGTTCACTAAACGAACAGGCGATGACTTGCTTCTAGTCCAGATTTATGTTGACGATATTATATTTGGGTCTACTAACGAACTTCTGTGCAGAGAATTTGAACGTGTTATGCGGGAAAAGTTTGAGATGAGCGCAATGGGAGAGATGCAGTTTTTCCTAGGCTTGCAAGTGGAACAAAGACCAACGGGGATCTTTATTCACCAGACGAAATACGTTTCTGAAGTCTTGAGCCGATTCCAGATGGATGATTCGAAGCCGATGGATACCCCAATACAACCTAATCACGGGATTGGAGTTGACGCTAAGGGGGAGCTAACTGATCCATTTACATACAGAGCAATCGTCAGATCTCTGATGTATCTCACCGCCTCCAGACCTGATATAATGTTTGCCACATGTCTCTGTGCACGTTATAAATCAAAGCCGAAACAGAGTCATCTTGCAGCTGTCAAACGTATCCTTAGATATATGAAGGGTTGTCCGTCGAGAGGACTATGGTACCCTAATGATGATAATTTTTACCTATCGCTTTTAGTGATGCAGATTGGGGCGGCTGCGACAAAGACAGCAAATCCACAACAGTTGGATGCTAGTTTATGGGGAGCAGGCTCGTGACCTGGCAATGCAAGAAACAGACTGCAGTTGCATTATCCACATGTGAAGCAGAATACGTTTCAGCATCGAGCTGCTGCTCACAGGTTCTTTGGATCCAACAACAGATGGTGGACTACGGTTTGCAATTTCTTAAAACCCCTATTTACTGTGATAATGAAGCCGCAATCGCATTAACAAAAGACTTAGTAAATCACTCAAAGGCTAAACATATCCGGATTAAATACCATTTTATCCGTGATTGTTATGCTAAAGAGTTGATCGATATGGTCAAAATCCACACTAATTACCAACGCGCAGACCTTTTTACCAAAGCTTTTGATAAATCGAGATTTGAATATGTTTTGAAAGCTAATGGTATTAAAGAAAAACAAGACTGATCACCACCTCAGTTTATCGCTTTTTAGTTTAGTTTTACTGTTTTTCAGAAAATTTCGAAAATCCAAAAACATTGAAAATTTTCAAAATCTATAAAAAATAGAAAATTTCTTTGCTGACTGCTATATCTTCTTCCCTTAGATTAATGCCATCAGATTTCTATGAACAAACGATATCTGGGCAGTCACATATTTGAAATTTTCTGATCACCACCTCAGTTTATCGCTTTTTAGTTTAGTTTTACTGTTTTTCAGAAAATTTCGAAAATCCAAAAACATTGAAAATTTTCAAAATCTATAAAAATTAGAAAATTTCTTTGCTGACTGCTATATCTTCTTCCCTTAGATTAATGCCATCAGATTTCTATGAACAAACGATATCTGGGCAGTCACATATTTGAAATGCTCCAGCTTATCCTTGGGAACAGTAAATTCAAAAATTTATAAAAAAAAATCAAAAAAACCAAAAATGATTTCCTGGAGAAAAAGGGGAAATAATAGTACATCAGTGGGGATCTGACACATTCTAAAGAAATGTAATGTAATATAGGGCGTGTGTCTGAGTCTGAGTGATGTGCTGATAGGCTTCGTAGACCTATTACTGCGTGCCTGATACATACATATCAAACGAATTGATGTGTGGATGAACTCCTCATGGGAATATGGTCTTAGTACCGTAATTTCGTTTGATAGGGTATTTGTACAAAACTCGGAGGTTTTGGGTCGTTATGTTACTAGTTGTCTGGGGATAGCCTCTCTGATCTTCTGCTGTAAGTCATTACGGACCTAGATCAGATAGGGTGTCTTTATAAAAGAGCTATAAAGCCAAATCCTAAAGTTACCGAATTGAGGAACTTTTCATGTGTTATGATAATCAAAGATTATCTATTACATCGTATCCAATCAATGATGCAAATCATGATTGATATCAGTCCTCAACCTGGTAGAGTGCACATGTTACTTTGCTGCATTAATTTGCTGACCTGTATACCTCTGTGCATTATACCTTGTAAATTACAGACGATGAAAGCATAATCACGCTTTACAATGAGTCTTTGTGCATTTACTTCTTGATACGGGAGTATGTCGTGTGCGTGGGAACCACAGACAATTACGTTTATACTATATATAATCGTATCAGTTTAAAGCACTGCACAAAAGTCTGCATGTGAGTTTATGTGGATCACAATATCAGCAGTTGCCAGATCACACATTGTCTTTAATGATAATAATAAAAAAGATCAACGGTGTGATCAGATTTCTCAATAACTGATATGATCCCTTTACCGGAAATCTCAAAAACATTTACTGCTTTATCTTTACATTTCTGCATTTTATATTTCTCATCAAAATTGCAAAACTCAAAAATATTTTAGGTGTGTTTTAACATAGAAAATCCAAAAAGATGTTACATTTCTATCTTATTTTTGATAGCTGATGGTGGTTGATCATGATTTTCTAAACTTGATGAACCATTTGAGCTTTGTAATCTTTAAATGAGAAAATATGATTGTCGGATGCTTAAAAGTTGGAAAATATTTTGAACGGGACTCGATTTTGAGATTTGGTAAAATTTTCAAAAATTCCTGTTCACTTTCGCCCCTTCGTTGGGTCGAAGGAGGAATTTTTTCATTTTTTCGTACGTTTAAATTTGGGCGAATGTGAGAGCTCTTAAGACAGTTTCTCTTTCGAACCCTTATGTCTCATTCGCACCTTTAATTAGGGGCGAAGGAGACAAAAGCTTCACATTCGACCACTATGAACGGGCGAATAAGTAGCCTATAAATACCCTTCTCAGCTCATTCGACCCATTCGAAAAAATTTTCAAAAATTCTGACCTTAAGTCCACTTGTTGCTCGTGTCCTTTGGATTGTATCGTTTTCTTCGTCTATTGTCACTGATCATTTTCCACCAATTTTTATAGGTTATCATCAAGAATTGAACGATTAATCGACGTTTTTCAGTTTCGAGCCCTAACAAATCAAAAAATGATTTAACCATGATAATTGTTTAAATCTGTGATAGGGATTCATTATATCAGTGTTTTAGGGGGAGATAATCCAAAAACTAAGGATTCTAATTCATCAGATTGATCATTTGATCATCTTTTTCATTCGAACCCTATTTTTTATTAGAAAACACTGAAATAATGTTTTTTTGAATGAAATTGATTGTTTGGAAAGCTTAATCGGTGGTTTTACTTGCCTACTGAATCAAAATGACACGTTTAAACTCAATAAAATTCAAAATTGAAATTTGAAAATGAAAAACAGTCACCTTCGTCCTTTTACGAACGGTCGAACGTGCGAAAATGGGCGAAGGAGATGTTTTGTTTGGGCAAAAGAAGACGAATGGTCGAATGAGATAATTTTTTATAAACTTTTACATTCGAACCATTAAAATTTCTCATTCGCACCCAAAAAAAAAAAAAAAAAACTCTCATTCGTACCTCCGAATGGTCGAATGTAGAGATCAATTATCAAATTTTCATTTTTTGTTTATTTTGTCGATTTCTAACGTGTTTACTTGATTTGTTTTGCAGTATAAACCATGTCTGGACATGAAGGAACTAATGAACAAGCTGGATCATCTGCACAAGATGCTGAGACAGGAAAGCAAGAGATTTTGCCGTTCGAGAATGCACATAACTGTTGTGCATATCTTGGAGACGTGAAGAAGCACACCGAGTTTACATGGATTATTGAGTTTCTAAAGAGGAGTCGGGTGATAGATGCAATTGCTACACCTGCTATTATTTACAGAGACTTGCTACAAGAGTTCTGGACGAACGCGAAGATGGATTTCTGGGATAACGAATCATCACTGGTTAGCAAGATTCAAGGACAACTGATTATTGTTTCAGAGAATGATATCAGGGAAGCTTTGAAGCTTGAAGATGAAAAGACTGATCCTAGAGAGCTAAGCTGGACTGAACAGAGGAAATGCTTTCTAAGGATGAAGTATAACGGGCTGATTACTGATGGTTCGTTACACAAGGGAAAGTTTTGTCCCCAGTTCAAGTACTTGGCACATGTCATGATCCATGTCTTTGGTTCAGTAGCAAGAGGTTATGACTTGATGAGGAAGAGCATAAGCTCGATGATGGTTGCACTGATATTGAACAAACCGTTCAACGTATCAGGGATGCTTATGGAACATCTATTGGAACCTGTTAGAGGTACAAGGACTAGGAAGTTTCTGTTATATCCTAGATTCCTTCAGATGATATTTGATCACAAGTATAAGCAGTTGAAGAGGGATCCGAAGCAGATCATAGTTCAAGAGCATATGACCATTAATACCTTGGCAAGAATGAAGGCTTACAAAGGCGTGCCGGTGAACGAACGACCACCTGTTAGACGTTTATTTGGTCATTTGGCTAGGATTGATTATGTTGACCCTGGTAAAGATTTGGCGAGGCATGCTGACAGTGCATCAGACGAAGACAATCCTTTACATCCTGTTGACCCTGAAGCTAAACGAAAGCGTCAGGTAGTGAATAGGTAGTGAATGTGGGAGCTAAGAGTGGTAAAGAGAAAGAGATTAGAATTGAAGATCAGGATGAAGCTGAACCAGCAAAGAAGAAAAGTGCATCAAGAAGGCACAAAAGTATGGCGAAGAAAGGTTTACATCTTGTGGATGAAGCGTCGGTTGATTCTGAGGAGACGCAAGAAGACGAGCGATGGGATTCTGATGAATAGACTATAAAGCGCACCACGCCCAAGGCCACTGTGGCTGGTGAGTCTGCTAGTCTGAATAGATCAGTGGAGGAACAGAGAACTAAGAGCCTTATTCACTTAGATGAAGATGATGAGGGATTTGGTTTGGGATCAGGAGATTTTCCTGGATCGCCAATACAAGGGGGGAAACCAAAGAAGCCCCAATTCAAGAAGAAGGAAAAAGTGTTAAAGCCCATGGAGAAAAGAGCGAGGGAGATTGAGTCTTTAGTAGCAGGAAAGAAGTTGCCACCTGCTTCAAGCTCGAAATCACCGGTTGCTGCTCCAGCTTCTAAGAAGCAGAAAACCACAACCACTTCTAGTACTGAACAGGGATCTGATTTACCTGTTGACGCTTTTAATGAGGCATTGGATAATGTACTGAAGAAGTTGAAGAAAGGTAAACTGCCTGAAGTTGCTAAAGTTTCTGCTCAAAAGGTTACAGTGGATAGTGATGTGATGAACACTGTTAACCAGAAACTTACTGAGATGATGAATATTATAAATAAGCAGCAGACAGAGATTGATCAATTGAGAAAGAACAACACAAAGATGTTGGATGTCGTTGTTACATCACATGAGAACAATGAAGAGCTGAAAAAGAAAATTAAACAGTTGCAGAAGGATAATAGGAAATTGTTAAAACATGAGCAAATAAACACCAGAAGGTTTATAGCTTTGAAGGAAGAGAATAAGAAGCTAAAAGAGAGTAATAAAAGCATGAATAATCTGATTAAAGATTTATACTCTCAGGCTCCTCAATTGAAAGAAGGTGAAGAGGACAAAGAACAAGATGAGGAGCAGGTTGATTTCGAACCGTCTGATAATGAGGAGGAGGATGATGAGGAACTTGATGAAGATGCTGGGAACGCTCCTAAAAAGAAGAAGAAGAAGGATGATGGAGATGATGATGGTTCGAATGGTGAATCTAGTGATGGAGGCAGCTCTGCATTTGATGATGATGATGATGATGATGACGATACAGATAAGTATAAGTATGAGAAACGTGGATCTGGAAAAGAAGGTGAATCCAGTTCTAAAGCTCCTGGAGGATCGGTTGATGATGATACGATCTTTTGGAATGAGAAGCTAAAGTCATTGTCTGAAGATGATAAACAGATGTATCGTCAGATGCTCACTGATCGAGTCTGGACGATCGACATGACCAGTAGATTCTCTGATATCTTTGAATCTAGTGACAGGATGCTTGAATTGGATTATAATGATCCAGATTTAGAAGATGGTGAAGTTTCTACGGCAATGTCAAAGGAGATTTTGGAAGGTTTGGCAAAGCAGGTTGGGAAAACGTTGGAAGAACTATTAGCTGATAACCAGATTCCTAATCTACCTGAAAAGGAAGCTGGAAATCATTCTGATGACCGTGACGTAACTGCATTTGAGGAGATTGAAATTGAAGATATAACTAGTGAAGAGTATCCAGAATATTTCAAGAAAGATAAAGACTCTGGATTTACAGCATTCACTGAAGAGTTACTGAAAGAAGCCGAGAAACTTGCTAGAGAAAAGAGCGAAAAGTTTGTTGAAGAAGTGTTCAAGGGGCATGATAAACCGAATATCGAACAATCTGACAGCTTGAAAGAGTTACTGAGGAATCTGAAAGAGAAAGAAGACAATCGTCCGAAAGCAGAAATTCAGGGAAGCTTTTATAAACTCCACAACGAGATGTTTAAAGGAAAAGCGTTGGGTTGGAATTTTATAAAACAGTTGACGTGTGTTGCAGTTAAGTGGGAGAAGGGGATATTGTATTTTGACAGAATTCATGATCTGAAGACTCTCCCGTACTGGGCTATTCGTGATATTTGTCGATATAGGTTGACTGGATCTTCAAATGATCAAATTGCCTATTTTTGCTGATAAAATGGCGAGGGAAAGTAGGACGAGATGGAATCTCTTTGAGCCTCAGTATCCGAAGCGTATTGTTCACAAGAAAGACATTGATACTATAACCGGTTTGCCCAAGGTGACTCTAAAGTACAAACCACCGAAAGTGTTGAAACATATTCCGGTATTGCAGATTCCACAACACTTTGCGAAAGAATTTATCTGGTGGTATTATGATTGGAAGATTGCAGAAGCTGTGATAGTTTTGAAGGATGGTGAAAAGAATTTCAAGAAAATACACATATTTGATCCTATGTGGTTGGTTAATTGTTCACATGAGGATATAATTATGTTGTATTACAATCCAATATTCAGTGATGTGAAAGATGCTGAACAAACAAGTAAATACCAGCGTGTGGTATTTCTGTGCTTTGCTTATGATATAAACGCTGGATGTGATTTTGATAAGAAGCTTGGGAAGTTCGTGAAGATTCAAGATGCTCCTGATGTCAAAAAGAAAAAGACAAAACAAGTGTTTGAACCGGTGATGACTTTAGAACAGAAGAAACAACTGCACATAAAGCTTATGAACAAGATAATGGACCAAGAGCGTAGACAATCCAAGCAATAGTCGAGGGGGAGTTTGTAGATGCATTTTGTGCGACTAATGCTTTGGATTACTATTAACATATGTTTTGTGTTCTATCGAATGGGCGAAGGAAGACTGAATGGGCGAATGAAGGTTTATAAAGGTGCGAAGGAGAGCTAATGGTACGAAGGAGAGATAGGAGGTCGAAGGTAGTTTAGATGTTTATGTAAAGCTTGGTTCGACCATGGTGTTTGGGCGAACCTGCACATTCGACCAAGCAATATGGGCGAATGTGCAGGCCTATAAATAGGTTAAGCTCATTTTGAATGTAAATAGTTGGTCATTTTATTCCCTCCTGTTTTGTGTCTCTCCCTAGTGTTTGTGTCAACTTATTTTCACGTCTGATTTGATTGTAAACATGATTAAAACGTGTAATTCAAGTTGTTTATGAATGAGAAAAAGCTTTTAATGATGATTTCTCTGTTTTGATTGTTTGGTTATCATTTTGTGATTGATTCAGGGTTTCCGCACCTGAATCAAACTTGTTTGATCAATATCTTTGTAGATTTGACGATCCTAAGCGCATACAGAATGGAGTGTTAACTCGTTAAGGGTGGCATGAAACATCAATTTAAAATTGGGATTTAATTTTAATATTTACCATAAATATATTGAATGTGTTAGGACAAAGAGGATTGGTGAAACCACTTTTGGAAACCTTAGTCTAATTCAATTCTGTCATTTTGGCTAAGTATAGAAGTACTGAAATGAAAACAAGAAACTGCTGAAGAGAAGATATGAGAAGTGCTGAAGAAGAAACTTCATCAGAAGTTCTGAAGTCCAAACCAGACAAGTTCACTTCAGAAGTACTGAAGACAAACTACTCATCAGTATTTTGTCATTCATCAGCACTTAGCATCAGATATTTTCCACCGCCTTTTGCATCAGTAGTTTTATTGTTTATTATTACTTTTAGCTGTATTTGTTAGTTTCAATGTTGCAACTTGTGCAACTTGTTTCTGATGTTTCTGTACTTTCTTTTTGGGCAAGATACATGTATGTAAACGTCTATAAATAGGAGGCTTCAACCTTCTATTTTAGACATTGATTTTAATAGAAAAATCCTTCAAACACTTTCACTGTTCTATTCCATTTCAGTATTTATTGTGAATCTGTCTAAGTATCTAATTCTCATTTACTGCTTGGATTCATAATAAATACTTGTCATTTATTAGTTTCAATCATCTAGGGGGAGTAATAACTCTTCCTAAGTATAAAAAGTGTTGCTTTAACTTTTACATTCCGCTGTGCTTATTATCTGATATACAAGGGCTTGCTAAACACTTAAGTGTCAAGATAGCAAGTTCTTACTTAGCAAAAAGAGCAAAACTGATCCCAACAATTGGTATCAGAGCATTGGTTTATCTGATCACATATCAATCTAACAAATTGAGAATCAGACACAAAGCTCTTATTGATACTCAATAAAAAGATCAAAAGTTCACTTTTTATCAACATCCATCACTTAAAAGAGTCATCTGACAAATCTATACTCTTTAAAATGGATCCACATAATACTGGTTCTGCCACTAAACCTGCCATGCTTGTGAGAAATGAATACAACATATGGCAAAAGAGAATGGCACATACCTTGTCACAAACCAACACAGGTTGTTGGAGATCTGTGATATATGGTCCCCACAAACCAGTAAATGTTAATCTTGAAACTAATGTTCAGGTCCCTAAGGACCCAAAAGAATATACAGATGATGATTTCCTAAAACTTGAGCTAGATGCAAAAGCATTCTCTATGTTGGCAATGGCTCTCCCAAATGAGATATACTCTGGCCTTTTACATTGTGAAAGTGCCAAAGAACTCTGGGATTGTCTTCAAGAACAGTTTGGAGGAACTGAAGAGGTGATTGCCAACACCAGAGAGATTTTAGCTCAACAATATGAAACATTTGCTCATATTAATGGGGAAACTTTAACTCAACAATTTGAAAGATTCTCCTCATTAATATCTGAGCTAAAGTTAAATGGTCAGACCTATACAACAGTGTCTATGCTACATAGATTTTTAAGGTCTTTACCAGACAAATGGGAAACATACTCCATTGTTTTAAGATCCTCACCAGATTTTAGCTCCCTCACTCTTACAAAACTCCATGGGAGATTACTTACTTTTGAGAGAGAAATTGATCAAAAGAAGAAATTACAATTATCTGGTAAAACTGCTGATGACTACCTACCAGGTAGTACAGCACTTTTGGGACAAGACTCACCAACTTGTTCCTATGGATCTTATGACAACATTGACATAACCACTGGGATCTCATCAGAAAGATCTTTCCCAGGTATGACAATGATGACCAAAGTCAAACTGCTGATAATCTATGTTTTATCATGGATGATTTGAAAAACTTTAGCAGTGATGACTTAGAAGAAATGGACATATTACACCAACTGGCCATGCTAAGCATTAAAACTAACAAGTTTTATAAAAGGTCAGGAAGGAAATTTCCAGGATTGACCAGTAATACAAAATTTGGTTTTGACAAATCTAAACTGAGATGTCACAAGTGTCAGAAGTTGGGACACTTTGCTAGAGAGTGTAGAAGCTCTAGCTTTAACCAATCACAATCTGGAAATAACTATAACCCCAATTATAATAGGAATAATGGAACTCAAGGGAGTGCTCATTTTGTACAGGCACAAGCTCCTCAACAGCAATACATGCCACAAGTACAATATGTTCAAATGCCTGCTCAACAGATGCAGAGCCAATCAATCCCTCCCTTTCCAGCTGCTCAACATCCTCCACAGCCTCAACAACCCTCTCAACAAAGTCTTTTCACCTCAGGGTATGTTGACTGGAGCAGTCTCCCTTTTGACACCACAAAGTGCAATCCTGATGTAGACAATAAGGTGTTTGACATCAACTGGGGAGAACCAGACAATGGCAGAAAGAACTTTGCCTTAATGGCATTTGAAGGCTGTACTTCAAAATCTGCATTGTCACAGGTATCAAAAGAATCTTTGACAAAACTTTGCTCAAATTCTTGCAAAGAAACTTTTGCTCTCATAAGAGAGACAAATGTGCACTTACAAGGTAAAGCCAATGATTTAGAAAGATAATACACACAGATGAAATGTGATTTAGAAAGAAAACTGTGTGCTAAAACAAAAGAAGTTTCTAAATTAACTGACTCAGCTATTGAAACCCAAGCACAAATTAAAATCATGCTAAATGACCTGGGAGATGTCAGACAAGAGCTTGCTGACACCAGGATCACATGTGAAAAATGGGTGGAATCTTGTAAGGGGTATTAATTATTGCTAAACAAACAAAGTGCTTCAAATGTTAAGTTTGGCATAGGGTACCATCATGTTGAAACAGCAACAGATTTCTTTCCCAAAACTACTGAAGATGGGAGAAAAATTGTTTCAAATGAAACTTCTGAAGGGAAAGACTGCACATCTTTCCATGAAAACTTTCTAAACAGAAATCCTGGTATTTTCAAAGAAAGTACTTCAGAAGTATTAACAAAATCTGACAACAAGCCATCTGTAGTTTCATCTACATCAGGAGTTGAGACCCTGAAAACTACTGATGAGCAAAATCTTTACACTAGTGTCAGAAATTTGCCTTTAGATCAAAAACAAAAGGCAAAAGAGTGTGAAATTTGTGGTCTGTTCAACCACAAAACTGAATTTTGTAGATACAGAAAAGGAATTCAGTTCAATCAAAAATTTAAACAACAGGTTGTGGGAAATCAAATCAGAAATGATTATGAAAGAATCTTTAAACCCAAGAAACAACAACCTGAAAACACCTTTTCTCAGAAAAAGATAAGATCTCAACCAAAATCTTTTTCTCAAAATTCTTTGTCAGTAGTTAGACCTGAATCATCAGCAGTTTCACAAACTGCTGAGATACAAAATCTAAAGAACATGGTACAACTACTGATGACCAAGGTTCATGGTGGTCCTGAAAAGGATACCACCATGGTTCTTAATAAAAAATCCATTGCCAAAAAGACATGGATTTCTCAACCTGGTCAAAAACAAACTGTAACTGTTCTCAAGAGCAAACCCAAAGCCAAACAGGCTTGGGTTCCTAGATCTAACTAATTTGCTATTTTGTGCAGAGAGTTTCCAGGGGCTTAAACAGCATATGGTATGTTGATAGTGGAGGCTCTATGCACATGACTGGATGCAGATACCTGATAAACAACTTTATCAGCCAAAGAGAAGGATCTGTATCCTTTGGGAACAATGCTAAGGGATATGTGCTAGGACATGGCAATGTCTCCTCTGGCAAAATACAGTTTGACAAGGTCAATCTGGTGGAAAACCTTGAATACAACTTGCTGAGTGTGTCACAAATGTGTGATAAAGGATATTCTTCCTTTTTCACAAAGACAGCATGCAAGATCATCTCACCAGAAGGCCAGAAGTTGATAGAGAAGATCATTGAAGATCATACTTTGCTGATTGCCAAAAGATGTGGCAATGTCTATGCAGTGGACATTGAGAAAGACAAAGTATTGAACAACACTGCCTGTTTCTTCTCAAAGGCATCAACTTCAGAAACAGATCTCTGGCATAGGAGACTTGGCCATGTGAACTTTAAAACCATAAATAAAGTCACAAAAATGGGCTTGGTCAGAGGTCTACCTTTGAAAGTATACCAGTGTCAAGAACACTGTGTATCCTGTTTAAAGGGAAAACAGCATAAGTCCTCCTATAAGTCTATTGAAGAATCAAAAACAACTGCATGTCTTCAACTACTCCATATGGACTTATTTGGACCTGTCAAGATTATGAGCCTTGGTAAGAAGAAGTACTGCTTAGTCATCATTGATGACTACTCAAGATTCACATGGGTATTCTTCTTATTCTCCAAGGATGAGGCTGCTGAAATCATCAAGTTCTTCATTCTACAAGTAGAGAAACAATATTCTCTATCTGTCAAAACCATTAGAAGTGATAATGGGACAGAGTTCAGGAACAAAACTCTGGATGAATTCTGTTTGTCTAAAGGGATTATTAGACAATACAGTGTTCCCAGAACTCCTGAACAAAATGGTGTAGTAGAAAGGAAGAACAGAACATTAATAGAAGGAGCAAGAACAATGTTACCTGATTCTGGACTGCCCTTGTACTTTTGGGCAGAAGCAGTTAGCACATCATGTTATGTTCAGAATAGAGTTCTTGTGGTCAAGAGACATTCCAAGACTGCCTATGAAGTTCTTCATGGCATGAAGCCCCTTATCTCCTTTTTCAGGGCTTTTGGGTGTCAATGTTTCATCTTGAACATCAAGGAATCTATTTCAAAGTTTGCTGCCAAAGTTGACTCAGGTTACTTTCTTGGTTACTCTTCAACTAGAAAAGCCTACAAGGTTTTTAATTCTCACACCAGGATAGTAGAAGAAACATTGAATGTCAAGTTCAATGAGTCAAAACACACTCTTATTCCAGCACATCCTGCTGAACTCTTTGACCTTGACAACTTCCACTTTGGACCTGAAAAGACTGTTACTCCTTCCAAACCTACTTATTATGGTGATCAAAGGTTTGATGATGAGGATCCTGCACCATGGACTCCTCAAACAGTCATGAAGTCAACTTCAAGACCATCAGAAGTTTCACAAACTTCTGATCCAACAAATACTGAAGGCCAAACTCAAACATCTGCTTCAGCACCTGAAACTACTGAAGACACTAAAACTGCTGAACCAGATATTTTAGACCTCAGTAGTTTGTTTGAAGAACAAGAGCCACCTACACCTGTCAGTGGTTTACAACAACTGATTGAAAACAGAGATCATCCACTTGATCAAGTCATGGGTGATATAGCTTCAGGTGTTCTTACCAGAAACCAGCTCTCCAACTTTTGCCTATTTTCAGCCTTTATTTCTCAGTTGGAACCAAAGAAGTACCAGGAAGCCCTCAAAGACAATAATTGGGTGCAAGCTATGCAAGATGAACTACTTCAGTTCAACAAGCAACAGGTCTGGGAAATCTGTCCCTTACCTCCAAACAAGCAACCAATTGGCACAAGATGGGTTTTCAGGAACAAACAAGATGAAGCTGGTATGATAATCAAGAACAAGGCAAGACTGGTAGTTCAAGGGTACTCTCAAGAAGAGGGAATTGACTATGATGAAACCTTTGCTCCAGTTGCAAGACTTGAGGCCATCAGGTTATTTCTGGCCTATGCCATTTCCAACAAAATTAAAGTTTATCAAATGGATGTGAAAAGTGCATTTTTGTTTGGGAAAATAAAAGGGGAGGTGTATGTCTGTTAGCCACCTGGGTTTGAGGATCCTTCTCATCCTGAGTGGGTGTACAGACTTGACAAAGCTCTTTATGGGCTCAAACAGGCTCCAAGAGCCTGGTATGATACACTCTCCACCTTTTTACTCAAAAATAACTTTACAAGAGGTGCCATTGATAAAACACTTTTCATTAAACATGTTGGAAATCATGTCTTACATGTTCAAATCTATGTTGATGATATCATTTTTGGTTCAACAAACACAAAACTGTGTGATGATTTTAAGAAACTCATGCAATCAAAATTTGAGATGAGTACCATGGGAGAACTGCAGTACTTTCTAGGACTGCAGATCAAGCAACAAACAAATGGAACTTTTATACATCAATCAAAATATTTTAAAGAATTATTAAACAAATTTTCTTTAAAAGACTGTAAATCATGTTCCACTCCCATGACACCAATCACACAAGTTGAACCTGATGATCAAGGAAAACAGGTTGATCAAACCATGTACAAATGCATGATAGGTTCCCTTTTATATCTAACTGCTTCTAGACCAGATATTATGTTTTCAACATGTGTCTGTGCTAGATATCAATCAGCACCAAGGGAATCACACCTTATAGCAGTCAAAAGAATTTTCAGATATCTGAAAGGAACTCCAACACTTGGAATTTGGTATCCTGCTTCAAGCAATACCAAGTTATCAGCTTTTTCAGATAGTGACTATGCAGGGTGTAAGATGACAAGAAAGTCAACATCTGGTGGTTGTCAATTCCTGGGTAACTGTCTAGTGTCATGGCAATCAAAGAAGCAAACATCTGTTGCAACTTCAACTGCTGAAGCTGAATACATTGCAGCTGCAAGTTGTACATCACAGATACAATGGCTCCAATATCAACTTCTTGATTATGGAATCAAAGAGACCAAGACACCTTTGTTTGTAGACAGCAAATCTGCCATTAGCATCATTCAAAATCCGGTACAGTTCTCAAAAACCAAACATATTGAGATCAGGTACCATTTCATAAAAGATTGCTATGAAAAAGGCAAGATTGAGGTGAAGCATGTAGCAACAGCTAATCAAATAGCTGACATCTTCACAAAACCCCTTGACACATCAACATTTCAGAAGTTAGTATCCATGCTTGGGATGCTAAATTTGTAAGTGTTTATTTTATTATTCTGCAATTTTTCATTTTTCACTTACAAAACAAACAAAACTTCTGAAAAGAGAGAAACTACTGATGAACAAAACATCAGTATGGGGATAATTTCTGAAAGTGTGTAACTTCTGATAAAATAACCTTCAGAAGTTATGAATAAAAGTATTTATAAAAACATTTCTCATCAGCTGTTAAAACTACTGAAGAGGAAATGGGAACTACTGATGAAGTAATCCTTCTTCAGCAGTTTAGTCAAAAGGGCAAATCTGACTTTTCCCATCATCAGAGGTTTGACCTAGTCGGTTTAAAACTTCTGATAAAAAGATATTTTAACCTAGGCGGTTTAAAAACTTCTAATAAAGAAGATTCAAGTGGTTAAAACTTCTGATAAATACTTTTTCTCAACACTTATCCTTTCAAATTCAAAATATCCCTCTTTCTCTCTCAAAAACTCTCTCAATAACCTAAACCTGCAAATCAACTGTTCGATCAAAAACCCAAACCACATGGCTCTCGTTCTAAAGCAGGACACAATCAAAGGGCCTTTCTTGAAAAACAGGAAGGCTGGTCCCAATACGATGAGTTCATTGATCTTGTGGTTGAGATGCCTGAACATGCTCATGAGCAATCTGCTCTTCAAATAGGTGAGACTGAAACACCCTCTCAGTCTCATCCATCTCAAACCCCACCAAGAGCACCCATAACCATTTTATTCAAAAGAAAAAGACTTAGAAAAACTATTGAAACTCACTCTTCTTTTGAAACTGCTGAACAACAAATTTTACCTATTGCCCAAACTACTGAACCAACCCCTCAAATTTCTAAACGTGCCAAACTTCTCTCTGGGCTAAAAGAGAAGGTCCCATCTGATTATGTCAGTCCCCTACAACCACAACAAACAGGGGACATAACCACAACATCAGACATGGATGTGGACATCTCTAGCCCTATCCCAAGAGATGAGGGTGGACCAGAGTCTTTAAGCCCAATTTTAGAGACTCTTGGGGCATCTGAGGCTGCTACTACTCAGTTATCACCCAGTGGTGGATCTGAGGATAGAAGTAACATAGCTAAGACCTCAGATGTGGCAACTACTGATGAAGGCTTAATGCCTGAAGTAGGAAATCCTCAGAACCAAGAACAAGAGGTTCATGAGAGAACTGAGTTGGGCTCAGCTCATGATTTAACTGAGACAGTCCTCATTGAGGGCAACATCAGGGATTCAGATGATTCCATTAATTTGGATGATGTTTCAAAAACACAAACTACTGAATTGACGGCACTTTATGAAGGTCCTGTTTCAGGGGTATCCAGGCTCAAGAAGCCAGCCACCCCTGCACAGGTTAAAGCCCACTCAATCCCTAAAACCCCTAGAGTGGCATCCTCTGTACAACATGAGGATCTCCCAAAAACACCCCCTTCACAACAAATGCCTACCCAATTCCCTGGGCAAACAAGCATAGACCTGAACCAGCTATGCAGCCCAGAGGGTCCCCTGTACCACATGATGAACACTCTCATCAGAAATCACTTCCAAACATACACAGCTAACTTGGAGCTGTCTATCAAGAAACAATTTGGAGTGATCAAGACAAAGATGAATGATTTGTCCAATAAGATAGACTTCAACAGCAAACAGATTGCTCATCTTCAAGGTCAATTCTCCCAACCCTCAACCTCAAAACTTAAACTTAATGAATCCAAAAAGGGGGAGAAAATCAGGGAACCTAAGGAGTCATTCCAAGCCAGGATAAGGGCAAGAGTGGCCATCCTTGAAAGAGATCAGAAAGATCAAGCCAGGAAAGAAAAACTGGCCAAACAGTTTGGTGTCTCAGTGGAACAAATTGAAGCCACTTAAAAAGAAGATGAGACCCAAACCTCTGAAGAATCCCTAAGGCACAATGAAGAAACTTCTGATGGCAAAAGTTCTGATGAAGAATCAGAAAGTACTGAAGACAATCCTTCAGTAGTTGACAAACCATCAGCAGTTGTCAACCCATCAGAGGTTAACACTTCCAAACCTCAAACTGCTGACCCTTCCAGAACCACTGCTCCCATTCAAACAACATCTGATCCTATCAGGCCTACTACAGTTACAACAATGACTGTACTAAACCCTTCTCCTATCTCTCAATCAGCTGAATTATTAGAGAAGAGCTTAGTTGCAGCCAACAAGAAGGCCAGAGAAGATCTGATTTGGAAAACTCTGGAAGAAAGGGATGATCTAGATTTAAGCCATGAAGAAAAACTTCAGGCTTATGAAGCTGAACTACAAAGGCAGGCTAGCCTTGATGAGATTGCTGAACAAGATAAAAGACAACAACTGGTGTCTTACATTACCAAGAACAGCAAGACTAAAGCCTATACACTCAAAGGACTCTCCATGCAAGAGCTGACAAGAAGAGCACAACTGCTTGCAGACAAACTGGCCACAAGCAAAGAAGGAAAGGCCAAGAGAGCCCAGATAATAGAAGAATTAGTAGCAGAGGGCTATGGTTCAAAAGCCTCAGTATCCAGATGGAAAGAAGAAAGACTAATGGATACTTACAGAAAATACTTGGCTACCAAGGCTGCAAATCCAGAGAAGTTTCAAACTGCTGATCCTTCAAGATCAGTAGTTAGAACTTCTGGTGTATCAACAAGAAGACCTGCTACTCAGAGAAAGAAAGCAGAGGACAATGTCAAAACTGATTTCAAAATGGTACTACTTGAAGGAAGTTCAATAGTCCATTCAGATTTTGACATTGAGGAGAAACCTCTGTTAACACAATTCAGGGATCCTTCCACTTTTGCCTACCAAATCCAAAAGACCATCAAAGAAAAGATGCATACCAGGGTAGTGACTGAACACCATCTCCCAACTGTTCAGATGCCTGATATGCAACAACAACAAGGAAGAGACTCCCACCTGAGGTTAACTGAAACTGAAAGCATCCAACACTCAGGACCATCAACCCAAGGGACAAGTCTGGTTCCCTATTCTTCTGACTTTAACAAGTCAAAGATACCTATCATCAGATGGTCACTTACTGATAACAACTCAGTATTGTTGACAAGAAGAGACCTCTCAAGCAGGGCTTACAAGAAGATCAGTGATCTAAAGAAACTGTCAACACAAGACCTGCTCACAATTCAACATCTGGAACCACAGAGAGGATCTCTATCTGATGGTCAGTTAAACCAGCTCAAGAACACCATGTACAAAGAGATATGGAAGATTGTTCAAGACAGAAGAAAAACATAAGGAATTAGTAAGGTTTTGGCTTCATCAATCCAGGGGGAGATTGTTAGGACAAAGAGGATTGGTGAAACCACTTTTGGAAACCTTAGTCTAATTCACTTCTGTCATTTTGGCTAAGTATAGAAGTACTGAAATGAAAACAAGAAACTGCTGAAGAGAAGATATGAGAAGTGATGAAGAAGAAACTTCATCAGAAGTTCTAAAGTCCAAACCAGACAAGTTCACTTCAGAAGTACTGAAAAACTACTCATCAGTAGTTTGTCATTCATCAGCACTTAGCATCAGATATTTTCCACCGCCTTTTGCATCAGTAGTTTTATTGTTTATTATTACTTTTAGCTGTATTTGTTACTTTCAATGTTGCAACTTGTGCAACTTGTTTCCGATGTTTCTGTACTTGCTTTTTGGGCAAGATACATGTATGTAAACGTCTATAAATAGGAGGCTTCAACCTTCTATTTTAGACATTGATTTTAATAGAAAAATCCTTCAAACACTTTCACTGTTCTATTCCATTTCAGTATTTATTGTGAATCTGTCTAAGTATCTAATTCTCATTTACTGCTTGGATTCATAATAAATACTTGTCATTTATTAGTTTCAATCATCTAGGGGGAGTAATAACTCTTCCTAAGTATAAAAAGTGTTGCTTTAACTTTTACATTCCGCTGTGCTTATTATCTGATATACAAGGGCTTGCTAAACACTTAAGTGTCAAGATAGCAAGTTCTTACTTAGCAAAAAGAGCAAAACTGATCCCAACAGAATGACTCGTTAGCATGATGTGAGTCACACAATAGTTTATAAAATCCAATTTTATATTGTTCGTGATAATTGAAACTCCTTTCAACACTCGACACGGTATAGTTTTAAATACCCTATTTAAACTACGTTGGTCGTATAATCGCGAATGGACTTGTTTTAATATTAATAAAACTCCTTTTATTAAATATGCTTTTCGGTTTTTATAAAACTTGTTTTAACAAAACCGTTGCCATGATTGTAAAAATTTTATTTATTTTGGGTTATCTAAATTATTTACAATAAATAAACCACAAACACAAAACATAATAATAAAATTAAACGAATCGAGCCCCTAATAGGTCGTCCATTTCGTTTTAGCCAGAAACGAAACGAACTAGTCAAAAGGGTTTCAAAACTATTTTGATATAGCTCCCACTTGACCCGAGATCTCTATCTTCATGAAACTTGTTCGTCTTTTTATCTTCGTCTTGATCTTGTACTTGTAGGATTACAAATAAATTTAAAATACAAATAAAACAAATCTATTCTAATCCTATCTATTACACCGGATCCAATATCCGTAAAAAAAATACAAATCAATAAAAAAAAATAAAACATCACAAACACAACCATGACAAGGGTCAAAATACCTAGGGCTCGATTCACATCACAATCCATGAACAACAAAAAGCTTATGATCTTTTGTTAAAAAAAAAAAAAATTTTGACAAATAAAACATAGATCAAAATTATAATTTTACCATATATACGCGCGTAACCGTGGCTCTGATACCACTGTTGGGAATCATGGTATCGTATACACAGCGGAAGCGGTTTATATATTTAACGAAAACGGATTATATATACAATATATATAATAGCCGATTTATATATATAAATTGTTAGTTAATTTTATTAATCCGATTAATAAAATATCCCAATCAGGATCTCGGTTAAACGCGTATAAAAAAATAAATAATAAACAACCATAGGTGGTTTAGTAATCAACCTTTGACGACAACACCGGGATTGTAACACGCGGGTTACAACGAATCCTCGCTAGTAGGAAGTTCACACCGAGCACGAACCAGTCGGGAAGCAATACTTGCAAGAGGAAGGCGGCGGCTTGTGGTGGTTGTTGGCCGAACCAAAAGAAAAAAAGACGCGGTGGCCTTTTTCTTCTTGGGTGGTAGCCGCTAATCACAAGAGGGAGGCAGCGGATTAGTTGTTTTGATAAAAGGTGTGATTAGGGTTTGCTCCTTAACCCTCCTTTTATAAGACAACAACTTGCAATAAACCCTCTTGCTAAATATCTTAATACTCCTTAATATTAATCTTATTAATATTAAGTCCCCCAAGACTAAAACAATTATTATTTCATAAATAATAATCCACAAATGCGTGAACTTATCTGATTCGTGTACCAACGTGTAACTCTTCGGATCGTACCGGGTCGGGTTACGTTGACCTCGACTTTTAATTACATCGAACATACCATATGTCCAACACACGGTTATTTGCTGTTTCAATTGGCTTTTCTGTTTGTTTCGTACGTAACCAACTTTGTATGTTCTTTTCCTTTATGCCTCTTTTTTTTTATTCTAGGGCTGTTTTGGGTCTTTTTTTAAATTATGTTGGAGCTGCATCCCTTCTTGCAAATCACATGGTGTGATGTTTTTATTAGTTAAGCTGACATTTAGTATTTTGCTTTTAAAATCTGTCATTTTTAGTTACCGATTTGTAATGTGTGTGTATGTATGTATGATTAAATAGATGGAAAATCATGACTTTTAAAATCATGACAGTGGCATAGCTAATTGTGCTTCATATATGTTTGACTCTAGAATTATTAATTTTTGCCTCCAAAGTCAACAAGACTAACTTTAGTTTTATGAATTATAATTAATTATGTAATATCCTCATATCAATTCATGAATAACATTATTCACCAAAACTAATAGCATGCGTATAGGATGTTAATTTCGTTGTTCAAAGTGCCTAAGTATTGTCGTATTTCGTTTTAGAAATCAGAGTAAGATGAGGTTTGTGACAACCTGCACATCTCTTGAAGATTCTTGTTATTGTGTTCTTGCATTGGTTGTTTGTGGTTGAACCGTTCCATACTTTTATATAAAAAGTGGGGGTTTGATAAATATCAATATTCATGTGAAACAGAGGATCTAAAGGTCCATGGATGGGAATCCCTCGGTTGGATTTTGGCAATGTAAGCTTTTTAACTTCAAAATAACAATAATCCATCATCACCCACGGCCCTAAAAAAGTTTTTAAAGGATTCCATTAATTTTGGGTTACCGAAGTTGATATGTCTATTTAAACTCAAATCGCTAACTTCAACTTAATTTTTGATTTAGTGTTTGTTTTTTGTTGGTTTATGATAAACTATAGTTAACTGTGAAGAACACCTTAAGCGGCAAAAAAAGATCGAGATTTATAGAGGAAGAAAATAGACAGCATAAGCCCTTAACCACCAGGGTTTGGCCATGAAGTTTCTTTTCAGGTAATAGATACCTACTACTACTTAATCTAAAACTAAGTATTTTAAGTTTTATAGACCCAACCTAACCAACTAATTCAATATATCATAATTGTATGTTATCACTTTACCTGGGAGGGACCTTAGATATATGCATTTCATTGTTGTAAAGTTGTATATTATTCTTTTTAAAATAAGGAAACAATTGCATATTCTCACAAAGTACGCCTGATTTAGTTTTAGACTTGGGGTTTCTGTGAACTTATGCATTTTATTAGAGATGACTATAATCTTTAAACTAGATTTTTTTTTTCTAAAAAAACATATACATGAGGAGACAACTAAAAAGTCCTGTTGGTGAAAAAAGTAATAATCTTTCGCCTTAATGTTTGGTTTTAATGACTCTTTTGAAGTATGCTGAAGAGTAATATCCCATTTCACACATGAACAAGGTTCTAATTCGTGAATAGCATATGGCAAATTAGGGGTGTTCAAATTTCCAAGAGATCAAGAAAGGGAAAGGCCGTCGATAAAGTGTCAAAGCACCGTTAGTAACTTTCGAGATTCTAAGTACCCCCTTTTACACTATAAGTAATTCCAAATTCCGACTAGGTTTCGAGGACCAAAAATGATGGTATCGGGCATGAAAGTGATTTCGGTGAAGCTCTTAACCATTCAGTGAAGGTCTCATGGGGTTGGATGCTGACCGTTATGGAAATTCCGACTATCTTCAACCATTTTTGTCACACCCTCAAATTTCCACCTGCGGAGTTCTACCGCGAGGCGTGTGACACACCAGGATCCAAGTCAACGGTCACAATAAACGACGTCTAAATGTAAAAACATACGTAAACAAAAACCATGCATAAGTTTAAAACCAACATTCAACAGTGCGGAAGCATTTAAAGTTTACAAAAGTCATGCAGAAATAAAACATAAGTTCAAAAGTTCATAAAGCCAAAACGTGCAAATGAGACCCTAGACGCGAGACGACTCCAGTGCGACCTCGTGCGCCTATCCGACAGCTTCTACCTTAGCGACCTGAGAAAACATGCTAAAAGAGTCAACATATAATGCTGGTGAGTTCACAGGTTTTAATTAAACGTTTAAAGTGATCCTTCGAAAACCGTTACCATCACAGTTACTACTATGCTTGTGAGAACGCTAGCTAGGCGCAGAATAAGATACTCATACGGGTGAAACCATTGCTGACTAAGCCGTGTAGTGACCCTTAGTTTCCTATGGGCTACCGTCATCACCGGTAGACCTTGTTTTATTAGAGACAATATGCACCCGCCCGGTCCAACCGTCGAGTGGGGCTTGTCAGTTCTCAACAGCGCTATCCATATTTCCCCGCCATATACCAATGTTAGTGGTTTCTAAGGGACTTTTTGATGAACCGTATAGTACGATAAGTAAGCCATAGTATAACGTGATAAAGAGTCATGAGCCATAAGAGTTTAACAAGTCATAAGTCATAAAAGAGTTTTAAGCATGTTTCTCCCCCGAAAACATAAACCGTAAAATGTGGGGCCGTGAACTCACCTTAGGTTGCGTATTCCGTTTAAGAGTAAACCGTATGCGTGATATGAGTAAACCGTTTGTAAGATATGATAGCCCCAACTATTGGCGACCTATCATAAGATATGTGTCAAGTTAGACTAATAACCCGTCGGGTTCATTAGTCCCTAAGTCCAGTCCATGACCATTATGTGCCCGAAAAGTGTGTTTGACCGACAACCAGACTACGTAAGACAAGACTCGACATCCCATTGGTGACCCGACATTCCACGTGTTCATCTCATACACAAACATACACAGAACATGCAACTTAGTACTTAACATGCGTTAAAGTTCAATGATTCTAACACATAGGTCAAATAACGTACAAACAAGTCCAAACACGTGTTACTATGTTACTAGGCATGTCACAGGGTTCCTATCATGTTCCTAGGTGTCAAATCGGGTTTCAGGATGTCAAAATACACTTATAACAGCATTACACGCGATTAGGAATCAAACTAGCATTTAGGATTGTAATCACTAGTAAAAGTAGCATTTAGGATTGTATTTGCTAGTAGTTGAGGTGAATAGGGTTCTAATTGCTTATGTATAGGCGATTAGGACTGTAAATGCCTAAGCTTCAGGCGACTAGGAGTCCTATTCGCATGAAGCTTCATGCGAGTAGGATCCTACTCGCCTCTGCATGTCTGTAGCGCACTTTCGCGCGTCAAACTCTCCAAATCAGATCCGAAACATGTAAAAACAGCCAATAATCATCCTAACACATTAACAAACATATTTCAAGCAAAACCCCTAAGTTTTCATCGTTCTAACAGTTCCGAATGAGAGCATTTTCCCAAAATAGCAACTTAACATGTAAACATCACATCAACATGCAAGAACTTGCCCTAAATAGCAATTATTCAGATTAAATCACATAACCACGTTGTCCGATAGCATCCTACCGTTCTAGCATCATCCTAGAGCAAACCCGAACATCAAACAATCAATAACACACCTCATATCATCCTTAATCATCCAAAATCCTTTAAATGGGTCAAAACATCAAGTATCAACAATACACAACCAAAACCATTCAAACTCCTAGGACATCATCATACTAACTTGTAACAGCCATAAACATCATAATAACACAAAAACAACCATGATTCAATCCTAAAAATTCTATCTTTAATCACATATAACACATATAACACATGTAATGGTGTGGGTTTGTTTAAAAACGGTTTTAAATGGATTTTCAAAGACAAAAACATTTATAAGTCAGGTCTGGACTTTTAGGGAGTAAAATATAATCATTTAAAGGTTTGGGTTTGAAGAACACACCTTGTATTTAAGAGGAGATGATGGAATACGCTTAGAAATGGTTGTTTTGATGTAAAAATAGGTTCCAGAGGGTGTTTGTGGGTTGAGATAGGTTATGGGATGGCTAGGGTAGCATAAATGATGTTTTGGAGGTCAAGGGTGGTATTTATAGGCGTTTTTAATCGTTCGGAGCAGTTCAGGCGAGTATGCAGCAGTTCAGGCGAGTAGGACTGCTACTCGCATGAAGCATCATGCGAATAGCTCCTATTCGCCTCTAATGCCTCCCTATTCGCCTATCAAACTGGCGATTAGGCTATCACACATAGCCTAATCGCCCATAGCCTATGTGTTCGGGTTTTTGGCGCGTTAAACCACCCTATTTTAACATATGTAAACACGTTTCCACATACCGACAAGTCGCATAATGATTACCAACATATAATGCATGATAAATAACACGTTCCCGCCCGATCACCAATTCCCGGGACCCGAGACTTGCGTATGTTAAAACCCTAATGATGTGCGACTCGACTCGACCGACCTTGTTATGTGTAACGTATGCGCGACTCGCTAAGGTAGACTTACTAAGTTTTCAAAAGTTAGTTATCGGAAATTGCCGGGTGTCACATCATCCCCCTGTTGAAAGAATTTTCGTCCCGAAAATTTCCCGAAGTCGAGGAGAGAAAACAAATAAGAAGAAAAAATTTTCCGGGTCGTCACATCATCCCCCTGTTGAAAGGAATCTCGTCCCGAGATTCTTTCGGCTTCAACAGTGATGAGTGTCGACCTCTGTGTGTGCCCAAGTAACGTTTCCCCAAAATACAACAAGTGAAGGCCATGAACCAAACGTGACAGTAACAACCGGGAAACCACCTTCCCAAATGTGAGTATGAGACAACAGACCCCCGATCGAAGGCCTACTGGAGACTACTATGATCGGTATAACTAACCCACCGGTACCGTCCAAGTAGCATCCCCAAAGGACCCTCATCGACCCAAAGAATGAGAAACAGAGACCAAACCACAAAGAAAACACCCGAAAACACGAACGCACAACAATGCGGTTAAAAGTAAAACCAAAGCGTAACAAGAGATAAGAGAGAATACGTACGGGTAACAGTGTCTGGGTCCACCTGGTTCTCCCTAGCACCGATCACATAAGCATGAGCGCGAGTAAACCGGCCACCGCCTTCATTGTCTCCATCCTTCCCTGCAGTCCCTGTGCCCCCTTGATTCAACTTGGGACAGCTTCGCTTGAAGTGCCCCGCTTCTCCACAATGAAAGCAACCCTGGTTCCCCTGTGGAGCAGGGGTAGTAATAGCAGTAGTCTGAGTCGTCCTGGAAAGGTTAACCCTACAATCCTTGGCAAGATGCCCCGTCTTCTGACAACGCTCACAGCGAAAACTCTCACAAGTACCATAGTGATGAAACCCACAAAGCCCACACTTAGGGCTTTTCCCAGCATAGCCCCCTTGTTTCTGATCCGACGCTGACCCAGAAGCTTCAGCCTTCTTCGCCTCCGGTTGTCGTTGAACCCCCGATGAACTCTTATCCACGCTTTCCCACTTCCTCTTGTTCTCTGCCGGCGCCTTCACAGAAGAGCCCCTAGGAGGCAAGACACCCTCAGAAATCTTCAAGTTGGTCATCTTAGTAGCCGACCGCACAGCCTCTGATATAGTAGCAGGATCCCTAGCAGACACCAATCCCGCAATCTCTGGCACCAAACCCGCAAGATACTGCTCTATCCTCCTATACTCTGGTGTAGACAAACCTGGACACATCACTACTAGCTCGTTGTGCCTGATCGTGTACTCCTCCACCTCAGAACCAACCATCTTAAGATTCCCATATTCCTGTTCTAACCTCTTAATGTCCTCACGCGGGCAGTACTCATCCTTCTACCTACGCACAAAATCCGCCCAAGGCATGGCGTTGGCCTCCCCGATGTTGGTCTTTAGGTAATTGATTGAGCAAGACACACGACGTAACGACACTGATTTGGTACACTGGTACTCCAGCCATACTTGTGAAACTACTCCAATTAGGCGGCATCAATGATGTTATCCTTCTGACTAATGACAACAGTAAAGAACAAAGTAGTACTAGTTTGACTATATGGTTCGCATTAAACTAGATTCCGCTGAAGTATTGTATATTGTATTTCTACGAGTAAGGTAAGTTATTCAAATTAGTTTTGTGTGACTTTACTGATGAGAACATGAATTATATGCGATTTGTGCGTTATTTAGAACACAAAGCTTTATGAAAGTGTTTTTCCATTTTTTCTCACTTGACGTTAACTTTTCACACACATTTCTCTTAGCCATACATCTTACTTTCCTTTGACCTGATGATGAAAACATAATTTTGATGAGGATTGTAGTTAATACTAACTTGATATGGATGTAGAAGAACTTTGCTATTATGTATGTTAAGAATAGTCAAAACTAACATGCGAAACACATTGTTGACTTGGGTGGGTGCTTGTTAATGGGTCTACTTGAGTACTCGATGAATCATGACCATCTACAATACAATGTTAAGACTTTGTTATTTGTGATAAACACATTTATATTTATGTAATTTGCCAGCTTCCTCTATACGTATGAACTTATAAAATTTAGTTTTTATAACTAACTAGGTTAGAATATCGTGTTTTACCACTAAGCTGGATT
This sequence comes from Ambrosia trifida, assembly GCA_028751855.1. Lineage (NCBI taxonomy): Eukaryota > Viridiplantae > Streptophyta > Magnoliopsida > Asterales > Asteraceae > Ambrosia > Ambrosia trifida. The sequence goes on along the minus strand of CM054129.1, from coordinate 69,686,224 downwards.
TTGTTATGGTTAGAGCTTTAAAATGAAACCGAACCGAACCATGCACGCCCTTAAAATCACAAACATAGGTGTTTGTTTTCGCATCAGTTGAAACACCCGCAGCAACGCGCGGGCATTCCTACTAGTATATATATATATATATATATATATATATATATATATATATATATATAGAGAGAGAGAGAGAGTTAAGGTCTCGTACATATAGAAAATTCGTACGAATTGTACGAATCAAACAAAACACGCGGTGGCAGTTTTGTAATTATTCAAAAAGTTACTTTATTTCAAAAAACCACTTTTTGATAATTACTCATTACAAACATCCTCATTCAAACACCCCAAAATCAGTTTTCCGAACCAAAAACCGTCAAAAAAAAATCCCAAAATAACATCACGATTCAAGCGATTAACCAAGATGAAGTTCAAAATCTTGCAAAAACAACAATCCGGAGGTAATATGTTGTTCTATATTAGTGTAAATTTTATTATTAGAATTATAATAAACTAGGGCTTCAAAATTTTAATCGTTTTCATTTCTGGTTATTTTTGTAGAGTAGTTTTTTTCTAAACTTTGTATGTCATTTTAGGTCTGAGTAATATGTAGTGTAATGTTTGTTAAATTTGTTATAGCATTTTTAGGTCTGAGTGATTTGTGATTTTTTTTCTTTACTAGTTTAATTTGTGTTCTATGAAGAGTAATTTGGGTGAAACTGGCAATGCATGTGTTGTCTAGTGTAAATTGTTTGTGAAACATGGTGTAGCATTTGTATTAGTGTAATTTTTCAAATTTTGTCTTAGCTAGTGTAAAGGTCTATGTAGAGTAATTTGGGTGAAACTTGGAATGGCATGTTTTGTGTAGAGTAAAATGTTTGAAAAACTTGTTCTACCATTTGTATTAGAGTAATTTTGCCTTAGCTAGTGTAAAGGTCTATGTAGAGTAATTTTGGTATATCATTTTTATTAGTGTAATTTTTGAAATTTTGTCTTAGCTAGTTTAAGGTCTATGTAGAGTAATTTGGGTGAAACTTGGAATGGCATATTTTGTGTAGAGTAAAATGTTTGAAAAACTTGTTCTACCATTTGTATTAGAGTAATTTTGCCTTAGCTAGTGTAAAGGTCTATGTAGAGTAATTTGGGTGAAACTGGCAATGCATGTGTTGTCTAGTGTAAATTGTTTGTGAAACATGGTGTAGCATTTGTATTAGTGTAATTTTTCAAATTGTGTCTTAGCTAGTGTAAAGGTCTATGTAGAGTAATTTGGGTGAAACTTGAAATGGCATGTTTTGTGTAGAGTAAAATGTTTGAAAAACTTGTTCTACCATTTGTATTAGAGTAATTTTGCCTTAGCTAGTGTAAAGGTCTATGTAGAGTAATTTGGGTGAAATTTGGAATAACATGTTTTGTGTAGAGTACTGTTTGTGAAACTTGGTGTAGCATTTGTGTTAGCGTAATTTTTGAAATTTCGCCTAAAGTAGTGTAACAGTATCATCATATGTATGGTAATTTGTTATATCAAAAGTAATTTGTCCATGTTGTATGTTTTATACAAATCAGATTCTGGTATCGAAAGTTTTAGAATCGTAACAAGAAGAAGAAGTGATAGAATAGCAAAAACAAGATCATTCAGATTTTCCAACGATATATCAAACCCCATTTCTGTTGATCTTGATGAAGCACAAATAACAGGTTAAGTATTTATAGAAATATTAGTTATCAATGAGAAATAACTATTTGATCATTCTTTTGCCTTCTTTTGTTATAGATACATCAACGAAGAATGACACTACAAAAAAAAACTGTTCAAAGCCGAAAAAAGAGTATTGCTTGTAAGAAAAAGAAGTCTGACGAAACAACTAACAAGAATACCGATGTTGCTGGAAAGGAAGCACCAGCTTCAAAAACCACTACAAAAAGAAAACAAGTTGCTTCAGATGACGATTTTCAAACTCCACCTTCAAAGACAACTGCTAAAAGAAAACCAACCAAAGATGTTAAAGCTACACCTTCAAAGAAAGCTGTTAAAAGGAAGTTGTCTACTTCAGATGATGATTTTGAATCACCACCTTCAAAGAGATCAAGAAAATAACCAAATGCAATACCTAGAAAACCATTTATGGAATTCACAAACCACACTTTATACCTGAGATGTGACCCAGGAAACTTCCTTAAAGTTACCAAAAACTTATCTGATGCTCAAAAAGCTGCTGTCGTAGAAATGGGTTTTGAATCTCTGTTATCCAATGAAGCATCCATTGATGGGAAAACCATGCCTTCAACTAGTATTAATGAAGAAGAAACACTAGGTTTGAAAGTTCTTTCACAAGAAACAGTGGACAACCGTTGAAATCCCATAATTAAATCTTCTACCGCATCATCTACATTAAATAGAAAAACATAATTATTCTAAAAATTCATTCAAACATATGCATAAATAAAAAACTACTCTAAAAAAACAATAACATAGACATGACAATCATTTTGAGTAATTACTCTAGACACAGAAAATCATTTTGAGTAATTACTCTAGACACAGAAAATGATTTATTATCTAATCATTTTGTGTAAATCATCATACACTATAAATGACATCTCAAAAGTACTAATTATTCTATCCATAAAGAGAAAAAACAATGGATAATCTTTTTCAGTAATTACTCTAGTAATAAAAGCTAATAATCTCAAAACTTATTCACCTTCACTAAAACGAAGTTACTTCAAAACATTAATGTTATTCACCTATGTATAAAGCGAATAATTCATTCAAACATATGCATAAATAAAAAATTACTCTAAAAAAACAATAACATAGACATGACAATCATTTTGAGTAATTACTCTAGACACAGAAAATCATTTTGAGTAATTACTATAGACACAGAAAATGATTTATTGTCTAATCTTATTCACTAATCATTTTGTGTAAATCATCATACACTATAAATGACATCTCAAAAGTACTAATTACTCTATCCATAAAGAGAAAAAACAATGGATAATCTTTTTCAGTAATTACTCTAGTGATAAAAGCTAATAATCTCAAAACTTATTCACCTTCACTAAAACGAAGTTACTTCAAAACATTAATGTTATTCACCTATGTATAAAGCTAATAAAACCAGAGTAATTACAACACCATTGTTACCCATTATTCAAAATCAAACTGGAATATTACACTATGTTTTAATGAAATACAATGAATGATATTTGGAATAAATCTGAATCTACAAAAATCAGAATGCAAAGCAAAATATGAAAAGAAAATTAAAATCAAAACATTTAAACTACATACCTTGAATCACATTCGTCGTACTTTGAGCCATTGATGCAGAGGAATAATACGATCAGTGGGTTTTTGAGGGAAAATTGTATAGATTACGAAAGTTGAATGATAATTAAACTTGGTTGCTTCATTAACGGAGGCAGCAGCAGGAGAAATGTGATGAAATTTAGGGGGGTTTTGTCTGATTAATGGAGCTTTTAGGGATTGGCAACAAGAAAAGAGGATTTTGGATAATTACGAAATAGCCACCGCCCAATAATTACAAATCACGTGATTCGTACGGTTCGTACGGAATTTTTATATGTATTTGATCTTTTGTCTATATATATATATATATATATATATATATATATATATATATATATATATATATATATATATATATATATATATATGGTGTTTTTAGATACAATGGAAATAAATTAGTAAAGAACTAAAGATATTTGAAGTAGACGATATATATATATATATATATATCGTCTACTTCAAATATCTTTAGTTCTTTACTAATTTATTTCCATTGTATCTAAAAACACCATTTTTTAAGTATGTCTATGAGTGTTGTTTTTTTTATTTCTAGTAATCTGAAAAATCTTACTACATTTTCATTATACCAACTTAAATTAATTTTATTGAATACTTCAGTTTATTAAGTTGTTTTTTTACTGGATAAATCCTAAACTTAGTTTACTTTATAAAATACTGTAAGAGTTAAATAATTAAAGTAATTAAATAAATTTGTATTGGAAAAACAAAATGATGTTGATGGTTTTTTGAGTCATTGTCTCAACGGTCTTAGTAAATCACCAAGACTAAACTTTCACCTACGGGCATACGGTATGAAAAGTAGGAAGGATTTGTGGTGTACGGTAGGGTGTTCAAAAATATCCGAATTCAAATCCGAAATATTCGAAATTTTGGATATCCGAAAATCAGATAATCCGAAATTTCGGATTCGGATACGGATATGACTTTTGCAAATTTTCGGATATCCGAAATATCCGAATCCGAAATCTTAATATATATATATATATATATATATATATATATATATATATATAGGTAGAAGATCCGGTAGGAAAATTGTTTTGTGTAGGAAGTGTAGGAAGTATTTTCAACCACTAGATCAAATCTGATTAAATTTTTAGATGAAGGACATTATAGACTTTTTATCCATCTTTTATTTATTACAAACCCACTAAATTAGCAACTAACATCTGGATATTTATGAAGATTAATCATCCTAAATTAACTAATTATTCATTATTTTCATAAGAATCATAAGATATTCATATAAATAAGTTGATCAATACCCAAAAACTTGTTCGATTCTTCAAACATATAACCCATCTCTATCACTTGTTCGATTAATCTAGTCATGGCAGAAGGTTAACATCAGGAGTGTTTTATAACAACGTCAGGAGTGTTTTATAATGAAAGAGAAACTAGTATGCATTAATAAGGAGTGTTGTATAATATCATCGGAAGTGCTTTATAACAGTATAATATCAAGAGTGTTTTATAACTGAAGGTGTTTTATAACAAACAAAACACCGTTGAAATGTTTTAATCCACAACAACAACTACACCTAATATACATAAACATTTTATAAAACACTTCTTATGTTTATCCATATAGAACAATCAACTAACAAAAGCCTTATATAAAACACTTCTGATGTTACGATTTTATAACAAATAAAAACACTGTTACGTGTTTCTTACAGATAAGATGAAGATGAATGTTGAAGATGGGTGCACAATTGATTTTGTTTTATGAAAATAAATGTTTGAGTCTTGAATGATATTAATGAAAATAATAATTAGGAGAGAGAGATGGGGGAGATACCATAAATGTAGAAAGCATTCAAACAGTTTCTAAAAATATTGATATAAAATGACCTTGACACCCTCATTTAAAACACATATTGACGATCATACCCTAATTTCTTTAATATATTAATTAGATTTTAAACACTATCCCATCTTTTAATCTCAACCATCCATCTTTAAATCTAATGGTTGAAAACACTTCCTACACTTCTTACACAAAACTATTTTCTTATAGGAACCCTATATATATATATATATATATTATACAATTATATATACAAAGTTTTATCTCCATTTCAACCCCAACCCTAATAACAAACATCACCTCCCTCTACTCCTCATCTCCTCCAGACGCCTCCATCCTATTCCTATCCGACTTCTCCTCCCACCAGCCTATTAGCCACCCTCCATCGTCCCGACTTCCGACCATCTAGTAGATCTGTAATCTTTTTTTTTTGTTTCGTTATCGACCATCGACCATTTGAATATAAAATCATAAGTATGTTTTCGTCTGTTTCTAACTATCAACCATCGACAAATATAAAGCCATCGACCATCGACAAATACTTTCGTCTATTTATGACCATCGACCATCGAATATCTTTGTATTTGCTTTGAATTTGATACTTTGAATTGTTTTGAATGTTTATGCTAGTTTGGATCTTTGAATTAAGCAGTTTTTGTTTGGTTTTAATATAAGCAGGAAATCGATTTTTTTTTTGTTTTTTTAGATTCGGATATCCGTTGGATAATCCGAATTTGAATCCGAAATTTTGGATATCCGATTTTTAGATATCTGAAATTTCGGAAATGGATTCGGATATCAATATTCACTATCCGAAATATTCGGATATTCGAAACCGGATAATCCGGTTTTGAACACCCCTAGTGTACGGCCCCATTCGGGAACACCGCCCTCTTAAATTGGATCCGATTTGAAGATGGAGTAACTGCGCTGCTATAATCGTTAAAGCCATGATAAAAATAAATTAAATCTATGTTACACACATGTATAAAACCAATTCAGTCAATTATTATTAATACGCAATTTATCTCTCTCACACAATATTTTTAACACACATTGTTTTCCTGTTGCAATGTGAAAAAACGAAACCAATGGCAAAACCAATCCCAAAATCAACACGAACAACCACCCCAACAACAATGACCATACTTTCCACATTTCCCCGAAACACAATTTTTACAAGCTAGTAACTTACAACAAGGGTCAATTTCCATTCAATATGCTATTTTTTCATTGTTAGACATGTTTTATAACTCATGTATTTGTCACATTAAAACCCTATTAATTTGTGAAACACGTGTTTTGCTGGAATGAAGTCTACTTTGAGTTGTTTTTACTGTTTTTGTACGTGCGATGCGGTACTACTAATGGACGATAATGAGCACCGGATAGTATTCCAGGGATTTAAGAATGCAAATTCATGATTTAGGATGATAGACAAAACGAACTCAAATTGTTAGAGTGTCGGGAGTGGGGCGGGGAAAGGGGCGGGAAGCGGGGACCACCGGTGTCGGTGGGCGTGGAGAGGGGGCGGGGAAGAAGACACCGGCGTGGGGGGTTTCTGGTGGACACGTGGCAAGCCAGAATTGGTTGGGGGGAATCTTTTGACCGTTGAAAAAAAAATTAATAAATTTTTATACTGTTGGAAAACGGTCAAAAAAAATTTATAAATTACCCCATCTTCACTACAAAACACCCACTTTATCTTATTTCTTCACCTTTTTTATACACTTCGTCATAAATTTTTTTACAATTCTTCATATATTTTCATACTACTCATCCTACTTTGTTAAAAAAAAATGAACCCATACAACCAAGGCTTTGACCCGAACAACCCATACAACTATGTCCCAAACCCGAATACACCACCGGTTCGTCCGATCCCAAACCGTCCACCCATTCCATCACCTTGTCCCGACTACGCGGGTTATGCGGGTTACATTAGTGGGCAAATTTATCCTAATTTTTCATTTAATGATTCCCTCATTCCTTCACAACTGTCACTTCCTTTAACGCAACAAGAAACCGTACCCGAAACACAACAACAAAATGTTGAGGGATCATCTTCGGGTAAAGAAACCCGCTCTAAAAAGAAGTCACAAGAAGAAGACGCCGGCGGAGAAAGCATTAACCGCCGCTAACCGCCAAGCGCTTAAGTGGACACCCGCTGAAGAGCTTGCATTAACGAAAGCCTGGATAAGCGAGCCGGAAAAAGAGCAAGATATTTCTAATACTTTTTTAAACATGATAAATGTTGTTAAAAATATATATTTCTAATACTTTTTTTCTAATATTTCTAATACATTTTTTTGTAGGAACTAGTCGCCACAAAAACGACTTTTGGATCGACATAAACAATGTCTTCCATATGTTGATGAAACGAGAGTTCTATCGAGCAAACGATAGTATCTCGTCCAAGTGGACCGAGATAAAGTGGGCAATGAATGTGTTTCAACCGCATTATTATTACGCAAGAAACAATCCAAGAAGCGGTGAAATAGACGGCGACTACCTCACCAACGCGCTAATAGCGTATCGTAACGAAACCGGGGTCGAGTTCAAGTTTCTTCGTTGTTGGGAAGTTGCGAAAAACCATTCAAAATGAGCGCACGTCCCCACTGCAACCAACTCCTCAAAAAGGATGAAAACAAATTCGTCTCATAACCGTTCAATTGATCCTGAAAACGTGGACGCCATTAACTTGGATGATGACGACTTCGACGAGGAATTGAGTCGCCCACCAGGTCGAGAGAAGTCAAGAAAAGAGGTCGCAAAAATCCCCTGCTTCGGCTTCGGGTTCAGGTTCTGGATCAAGCAAAGGTGCTTACAGCGGTGACTCGTCTCATAACCGTTCAATTGATCCTGAAAACGTGGACGCCATTAACTTGGATGATGACGACTTCGACGAGGAATTGAGTCGCCCACCCGGTCGAAAGAAGTCAAAAAAGACGTCGCAAATGCTCAAGGAGAAAAAAAAAATTCCAACATCGTTCAATTCAATACGATTCAACAACAAATGCTCAAGGAGAAAAAAAAATTAGCCAAGCCTTTGAAAAAAATTGACTATGAAAGAACAGCGAGAAAAGCGCGAAGATATGAAATTTATCGCCATGAACACCGATCATCTAAATGGTCAGGGGTTAGAGATGACCCTACAACTGAAGCGCGAACTTATGGTAAAATATAATATGTAGTTTTTTTTTTTTTGTTTTTTTATGGTTTTTATTTTTTAGATTTTTTAATTATTTTAGGATTTTTAATATTAATTATTAGGATTTTTAATTATGTTTTCTTATTAAAATTGTGTTTTTTTTAGTTTATTAAAAATATAAAAAAGATAAATAGATATTCCACGTGTCACTCCCCCCCCCCCCCCCACATGGCGCTTCATCCCCCCTCCCCCACCCCACACTCCTCCTTATAGTCTTAATATGTACCAAATGATTCGTTGCAATGAGGTGTTCAAAATCACATTTAAAGTGATGGTTTAAGTGATAAATCTATTGGTAAAAAGATAAAATTATAAAAATAGTTATTAAATGGGAATTTATAATATACTAATTATCAAAGCTTTTATGCATTGGGTATTTGTACATTGTGCTTTAGATGTTATACCGGTGGTTTTCACAAATCTGTGTTCTGGTTTTAAGATGTGTGGCATGGTTTTACACGTGTTCCGGTCGACACTAATCCACAAAACCAAAGTTCAGACCCCAACTCAACTCTACTCTCTCTCTCTCTCTCTCTCTCTCTCTCTCTCTCATACACTGCGTCGTCACCCACCTTTGGCCGGTAGCCAACAAAAAGCCATGGTCTCAGGTCGTTCGAGGAGGCGGTGGTCGGAGCCTGTAGGTCCTCATTCTCCATCGTCTGTTGTCACGGAGCAAACACTAGGGTTTTCGAAAATCATACTACGATCGGACGTGGAGGATTTCAGGTATGTTTTGTGGGCAGTAATAACTTCGTAGGGTTCCGGCAACTCAGAAACTTCCAACCGTGGCTTCCTTTGTCTTAATTTGGGTTCTATTAATTAGGGTTCTTATTAATTGAAGCAAAAGGTTAAAATTAATAGTTCTACCTTTTTAACATGAAAGATTAGTGATCTATATTTCTTAGTTTCATTAAATCTTTGCATCTACTAGAACCACATATGAAGCATTGACCTATGTTGCGAATTTTCATTCGACAATTTAGTAGCAGGTAGTTTGAAGTGTGAAGTAGAATAGATTTTGTAGGTTGTTCTGTTATATTTGTTTCACTAGAAATCAATACAAGGAGTTATATTAGCATTCACAGGTAGACAAGGTCACCCTTGGATTTTTTTTATGTGCCTTGAATTTTGGTTAGGAAATTTAAATCCGGATGAATATAATTGATTAATTGAAGTTGAATTTTCCTATGTTTGATTGTTTTGAGGTGCCATGTAGAATATGTTTTGTGTACATATTTAGTTATATTACTTTTCAATAGCAATCGGTTCTTGGTGCTAGAGGCGCTTCCGTTCTTGGCTAGAGTTTAGCGTATGGTTCACAACAACTTTTTGACCCCTCATTGCCCCTTTGATGAATTGAAACTTTAGTTTATAGGTTATTTAAAATAGAAATCATTATAAGGAGTTATAGTCATCTAATGTTAGCATCCACTGAATCAAAGTTCAGTTTTTCTAGGTACCTTGATTTTATATGCAATTTAGAGCCTGCTGAATTTAATTAAAGGAGCATAGGCGAACTTGAATTTTCAATTGGATGTTAGCATTCACATGCTCATTGTTGGGAAATATATTAGATAGCTTCAACTTTGTTTGCATTGACTTGCTTCCCCCATGCAATTTAGAACCAGTTGAATAGAATTGAGGTTGAATTTTACCCTCTCTCTTTGTTTTGAAGTGCAGGTAGAATGAATTGGTTATTGTTACAGCCGAAATTCCTCAACTATTTGTAAGTTACAATCTTCACTTATACTGTAAAATAACGAGCAACGGGCTAAACAAAAACTTTAGCTCAAAGAAAATAGGATGAAAGCTACCGAGCTTGATTAACACATGAATTTGTCAAAAAATAATGATCCTTTATAACCTGATACACTACTACTTTTATATAGTGCAGGTTCATACAACCAACATAATCAGTTTCCCAGAGTCTTCATTTCGGATGAATGGATGACTTTTGGCTAAACAATGGTAGAAAATTGTAATTTTGTTTTTTCGTGTGTTTTCTCTATTTCAACAGCAGTCTTTCTATACAACAACACTCTTTTTGGCTTAACTCTCCTTTTCTAACGGTTTGATATCACAACCACTCTGCACCACCATCGCCATTAGCAGGTAGTTTGGGTTTTCTGGATTTAACTAAAATTCAATGAGTCGCTAGATAGTGTATTAATAAATCTCTTTTGTTATCTTTTAGGTTGAAATTTGTCGTATAAGCCTTATATATTTCTAAAAGAAAGGGTTTACATATTCGAACAAGCTGGCCAAGGGAAACAAGAAGAGTTAGTGCAGTTGCATCAGCTAGTATTCAACTGAGATGAAGAATAATCAGGTATCTAATTCCTTTTAGATCATACCTGCCACGTCTAATATATTATTTTGATTGTTGAGATGCACTTTAGTTTTAATAGCTATGGTTACGTTTAATTTAGGGTTTTATTTAACTGTTTATCTTATTATGTGTTTGTTGGGTTGTTTCGGTGATCCATATATTGTTTTGTTGGTTGACTAATCAAATTTTGTGTTTTACACCGTTTCAGCTTCATAATTGGAGAACAAGGAAGCCGACAGTAGTGTTAGTTATCTCAACAGTGCCAGCTTGGTCCATTTCGATGATTTTGATGGTCGCAATGCCTATGCTTTTTGAATTCTGCAGTTTGTGAATCTCTGTTCTAATGCGGCTGCGTAGGTAAATTATCTTTTCTTAAATGGTAGATGATGCAAACCCTATCAACATCAGGGTGTTGAAGAGTTCTTTGCCAAACACCGACCTTTGCTATCTATTTGTGGATGACCAGGTAACTTCTTTGCCAGCCATGAATCTGCTTCAAGGCTTTTGTCACTTAATTTTAATGCATTCTATCAGATAAAACAAAAGGCTTTAGAAGAATTAACGACTTTATGTTTAAACATCTAATAATTCTCCCGCGCTTCTTTATTTTCTTTTTTCATCTGTGTTTTGCTCCACTGTTTTCTCTCCTCTTTGCTTGGATTAGTTATTCGTTTTGTTTGGGGTTTGTGTTATTGTCATTTATCTTTGAAGTTGCCGCCTGCATCTTTTGCTTTGTTCATCCTTTTCATCGTTAGTTTTTTTAATGAGATGCCTTGATTATGTACAGTGTTTTCGTTTTCTGATCTATTGTTGCATGGCAACTGTTTGAGTTAAAGCATGTTGTTTTCAGATATCTGTTATTTTTTTATATGGCTGCCATGAAATAAATGAATGGAAATGATGCTTAACACTTCTGACCTATTTTTTGACTCGGAATCTTTCATAAAAAAGAGAACCATTGAATAGATTAATAAAATTGATGCTTTGGTTGTTGTTACCTGTTGATTTTGTTGGTCATATGAATGCCTCTATCCAATTATTTTATATCTCATTAACCCAAATTTAATGTTTTAGGGACTCAGCGATAAGCCATAACTATAGAGTCAGCAATGTTGATGTTTATGTGGTGAATTTGGATGCAAGATTGAAGAAATGACAACAACATACGGATACAACAGATCGCTGATGCAGGTGGAACATTTGATCACATTTATGTAGTCATATGATCACAACCTTATGTTTAGATGGTTGAGATTACATGAATACTAGAATACATTGCAGATTCTGATTTTGTATTATATATTTTTCTTTATTTTCAAGCCAACTACTTCATTATATCTATTATATGATTAAGTTTGTTGTTGGCTTTTCTGTATTTATGATTAAGTTTTCGGATTGAAGGAAACGTTCAAAGAAATGGATACTAACAATAATGAAACTATAATTGTTGAAGAGCTAAAATAAGGGCTTACCAAGAAAGGTATGAAAGTAACTGAAAATCAAGTTAAACAACTGATGGGAACTATTAGATATTCATCCCAAGAAGGTGCACTCTCTATTGAATTGTACTGTTTGTTGCCTTTTTCTTTTTAGACTATGATGATGCTTTTCAAAATTTCTTTTTGAACATCAGCATCTATGAAAATATAACATGCTCTCACCATTCAATCGAGACGATAATGTGACTTAGCATGCTTTCACATGGCAACTCTTTCTCCTATATATATGCATATATATTCCCAGGTTGACATTATGTTCTGTGAGGCACACGTGATAGAAAAATGGACGTCGTTGGCCTTTGCTTTGTATCCAGAATGTTAGTGTTAATTATCAAAGTATGTAATCAAATCCTATACGGCTAACTCACAATCACTAGATTCCCACGCCGCAACGCGCGGGGGACGCAATCTAGTTGTGTTTAAAGATCAAGGAAGTAAAGTTGGTATAATAGAAAAATGGATGGAAGAAGCAGTTAAGGGAAAAACAAGATAGAGAGATATCAATATATGGAATAGTTAAAAATTCTTTATTTATCAAAAACAAAATCATATAATTTTAAAATATAAATTCACTATATACGTCAAATATTAATAATTTTCTATATCTACTAATATTTAAAACTGCAATAACATATAGCTAAAAGAAATATCGTGCACATTGTTTTCATAAGATATTTAATTTGATTATTTATGCGTATGTTATAAGAATATACTCAAATCTATTTGATTTTTAACAACTCACTTTCCCATTAATCGCAAAATTAGTTAGAAAAAATAAGCAAATATAGAGTACGACCCACCTTGAAAGTAATAATAAAAACACTGATGCAGGAAATCCACCATCATCAAATTTGTTGGATCTTTTATTTTCAATAGTCCGTAACATCCAGTACTTCACTTGCTTTTCTTTCGGTGTAGGCGTCTTACGTGAGCGAATAATATGTATAATTTCACGAAGCGTCTTGCATTTAAGACGAAAAGCCTCATCGTTACTACTAAGAAACCTCATGTCCTTTACCTCACAATTAAACCTCACCTTCAAATCATAAACACATAAATAATAATATATGTACAGATGATTAGTAATTAAAACAAAAAAAAATCAAATACTCTGTAGCTAGTTTTTGTTTGTGGTTATAAGTATTAGAAAATCGCAACATGCCTTGGTATCCCCTTCTTCAGATACGTCATCGTTTCCTTTTTGTATAGGCGTTGGATAATCATAAAACACCTTAGTAGTATTACCTTCTTCCGAAACGACATCGTTTTGTTTGTAGGTTTTAATTATATTCTGATTATTATTCTGGATATTATTATTATGATACCCTATAACAAGAGCTCGACGGCCGGCCATCAATATTGCCGTCTGTAATAGATCTGTTTGATCCAGTCACCATAACTCGCAAAAACCAAAAACAAACATAGAAATATGTTCAGAAAATAAAAGCCACCTCGTCCATAAAAATCATCAATGGAAATTGTTGAAAGATCATAATCATCAATCATCCGGTGATATTGTCCAATTTGATACTTAGGCTTAGTTATCTTGTTTCTTATGTATGGTTGGTTGTTATGCAGATCAATATGTTCGAGATGTGGTTGTAGAGGTCCAGTCCAGTTGATAGAAGATCAAGTTGTAGCGGTCCAATTCAAGTGATAAAATGGTAGCGGCCCAGTTTTGTTGCTGATCAAGAGATATGGATGTGGGTTGTCTTGCATTAGTCCGGCCCAATATATTCAACCCATTTCCTGGTTTAATCAGAAATGTGAGATTGCCACGCTGGCAATCCACATAGCTATTTACAAAGCAAGTTTCAGTGGTCCAGATCATTTGATTGTGTGTTTTCTCTTTGGATCTAATGACTCATATTGGTTCAGTTGTGCTTATATCCAAACCTGGCAAAGGCTCTATAAAAGGCTGTCCCGTTCTCTGGAAACAAGTTTAACACTCTCAACAATATTCAGCTATTTCCACTTCTTGTCTTCTGATATTTTTCTCTCAACTTTGTTAGGGTTATAAAATAGATTCGTCTTGAATCTTTTCTAGGAGAGTTAGGTCATAGAAGATTGTAGAGATTATCTTGTGATAATCTCTAAGTGTCCGTTTTAGGTTGATTTTTTGTTTTATATTAAGTTTGTTTAGTTCTTGATTCTGTATTTAGGGTGTAAACAATATTTTGGGTTGAGTTTGTTCAATAAAAGTGTTTGATTGTAATTCCATGTTTTGTAACATGGTATCAAAGCTTTAGAAGCTCCGGTGACCTATTTTGGGTTATTCTTGGGTTGATTCCGCTGTGAAATAGGGTTCTTGATATAGATCTTGTGATTTACAAAGATTTGTATCAGAATGCTATCATCGTTGATTCCTTGGTTTCTACAACCCTAATTAGGGTTTGGCAACTTTGTTGAAGGAGTTTAGAAGGCGATGTTCTAGGGGTCGTAAAAACCCTAGCCTGCTGTCTGTTGTTCCCAATCAAAGAACACAGACTTGGAGAAACCCTAACTTCAGTTTAATTTAGTTTGATCCTTCCTTTATTTTTGAGTTTTTGTATGTATGTGTCTAGATTGCCACTAACCGGGTTAGGTGGACCGGTATTGGGCGTTTCGTGTGTTTGTCTGGTTTGCTCCCTATGTTATTTGCTGTTGTAATTAGTTTTATTTTAGTCTTGACTATGTGTATTAGATTTAGGGTTGAAGCTCGTGTGTAAAGACTAGTCCTGGCACCCTTTGAGTGACGAACCAGAAATCTGGACACTTGCACAGCTTCGCTTCGTGTGTGTTTGATTTAGTGTTATTTGTTAGTTGATTGTTTGATTGATTGTCTAAAATGGCTGATGATCAGGGTCCTATTGACCCTAACCTAGGTCCTATTCTGGATCCAATTCCAGGACCTAAGAGGGCCAAATGTGACTCTCATTAGCAAACTTGATGCTAGTGACCCACTCTATCTACACCCTAGTGACTCTACTAATCTGAGTATTATAACTGTCAAACTAAAAGAGACTGATAATTACAATGTGTGGGCTAACTCACTTCAATTAGCTTTACAAGTTAAGAATAACTGGGTGTTCATAGACAAAACATGTGTTAGGTCTACAAATGATGATGTGTTGGCTAGACAATGGGATAGATGCAATTCTATTGTTTTAACTTGGATTTTAAACTCTATAAGTGAGGACTTATATATGGGTCATGTTTTTTTTCTGAACTTGCCAGTGAAGTCAGGTTTGAACTAAAAGAGACATATGATAAAATTGATGGGTCTGTTGTATTTGATCTTTATCAGAATATCAACTCTTTTAGTCAAAATGGCTTAACTGATTCAGAGTACTATCATAAATTGAATATAATGTGGAGACAACTTGATCAAATTTTGGAACTGCCTTCTTGTACTTGCAATGCTGCTAGGGAATTCAATAATTTCAGTAATTTGATAAAGTTAATGCAATTCTTAATGGGATTCGATAGTGTCTATCATAGTGTTAGAACAAGTCTTTTAATCAAAGAAGTGTTGCCTACTGTTAAGGAGGCATTTGCTATAGTTTCTAGAGAAGAGTCTCATAGAAACTCTAGCAATGTTTCTAAAAAGGGACAACTATTGGCTTTATTTTCTAAAACAGATCAACTTCCTGAGTTCAAAAAAAAATAATAAGGTTTCTAAACAAAACCTAAAGTGTTCACAATGTAATAAAATTGGACATACAGTTGATAAATGTTTTGAAATCATAGGGTATCCTCCCTGGATGAGACAAAAGGGAGGGCAAGGAAATAAAGCAGTTGCAAATAAAAGTTCCATAGGTAGTTCTGATGTAAATGTTAACTCTCTGTCTAGTGATCAAATTAATAGGTTACTGAGTTTGTTAAGTGATAAGTCCACTGATAATGTGCAAAGCTGCAATGTGAAAGGTAGTAATACTTGATCTTTTTGTGCTAACTCTTTTTATAAACCAGTCTTTTGATTTTCTGGGAAAAGAAGTATGGGTTAGATAACAGATTCTGGGGCAAGTCAAGACATGGTAAATAATGACAATAGCCTTACTGATTGTATAGATGTAACTAGTCTTAATATCAGAGTCAAACATCCTAATGGGACTGATGCTTTGGTCAACAAAATAGGAAACTTAAAATTGGCTAGTCAGGTTATTATTAGGGATGTGTTTGTTGTTCCTGATTACTGTGTCAATTTGATTCCTGTCCATAAGTTAGCAAAGGACAATAAACTATACATTGGTTGTGATGAACACAAGTGTTATATTCAGGACTAAATCACAAAGAAAGTCCTAATGACTGGTAACCAAGTTGATGGTTTGTACTATTGTAGAAGGTCCTTTGTTGTTAATCAGGTGTGTTTTAATAGTTCTGTGCAAACTAGTTTATGGCATGCTTGGTTAGGTCACCCATCTAGTCAAGCTATAAAAATGTTTAAAAACAGGCTTAACTTAGGAAGTGTGGATGATGAAGTCCCTTGTGAGGTTTGTTATAAGGCAAAACAACACTGGGAACCTTTCCGTTTGAGTGAACACAAGACTAAAACTATAGGTGAACTTGTTCATATAGATGTGTAGGGTCCATATAAGGTCAGCAGTAAAGAAGGATACAAATATTTCTTAACCGTAGTAGATGATTATTCCAAAGCTGTCTGGATTTGTTTAATGAAAACCAAAACAGAAGTGTTTGAGAATATACAAGATTTTTTGAACATAATTGAGACCCAATTTTCACAAAAGGTTAAAATTCTAAGAAGTGATAATGGGACTGAATTTGTAAATAATCAAACGAACAACTTGTGTAGACAAAAGGGAATAATTCATCAAACTACATGCACTTACACTCCACAACAAAATGGTGTTGTGGAAAGAAAACATAGGCGCTTACTCAATGTGGCTAGGGCTTTAATGTTTCAAAGTGGTGTTCCTGTTAAGTGTTGGTCAGATTGTGTCCTAACTGCTTCTTATCTAATAAATAGGACTCTTACATCTGTGCTAGGTGGAAAGACTCCATATGAGGTAGTACATGGTTTTGAACTTTTTCTTGACCACTTAAGACAGTTTGGGTGTCTCTGTTTCTGTACCATACTAAATGAATCTGATAAACTTAATAGTAGATCAGAAAAAATGTGTTTTTATTGGTTATTCAACAGAAAAGAAAGGATATAAAGTGTTCAGTTTAGATAGTAAAACTGAGTTTTATTCTAGAGATGTAAAGTTTTATGAACAAATATTTCCTTTCAAAGAAAACAATATTTTCAAAATGTTTGATGATAATCATTTTTCAGAAATTAATGATTTGAATTTTTTTTGATTGGTATGAAAACAATGACACTGAACAGTCTCAGGATCCCTATGATGAGACAAAAGGTCAAGAACAACATGATCCAGTGACACATGGGTCTCTGCATTCAGAGACTGGTTCCATTGGATCTGAAGGCTTGGCTGTGTCTCAGCAACCTATTCCAATTAGGGACAGGTCTGATAGGGTAAAGGGTGTGATACTTGGAGATGATAAAACTTTGAGATCTGAGGGATCATCTAGTGATCAAATAGAGGGACAAATCAGTACTAGGAAATCATCTAGGAGTTCCTTCTTACCTAGTAACTTGAAGGACTATGTGTTAGATGGAAAAGTTAAGTATAGTATGGACAAAGTGGTTAACTATGCTAATCTAAGTTTAGATTGTAAATGCTTCGCCACTAGTCTTAACAAAATACAAGAACCAAGCTCATTTGATGAAGCAGCCATGGACCCTAATTGGGTGGCTGCTATGAATGCTAAAATTGAAGCATTACATAGAAATGACACTTGGGAGCTTGTTGATTTACCAAGTAATAGAAGTCTTGTAGGATGCAAATGGATTTTTAAAATAAAATACAAGTCTAATGGTGAAATAGAAAGATTCAAAGCCAGGTTAGTTGCTAAAGGATACAGTAAAAAACAAGGGATTGACTTTGAAGAAACATTTTCTCCAGTTGTCAAACTTGTGACTGTCAGATGTGTCTTAACTTTGGCTGTTCAAAATGATTGGAATCTTTACCAATTAGATGTTAATAATGCATTTCTATATGGTGACTTGAATGAGGAAGTTTACATGATGTAACATTACGCATTTATACTTGTACGTTACATATCATCATTAATAAAAACGTCAAGTTCCATTATTATTGTTCGCATTTTATTATTATTGTGGAATTTTTGGAACCCTTATACTATAAATAATACATAATATATATATATATATATATATATAGATTAAATAATAAAAAAATAGTGCTTGGGCCGGGACTCGAACCCGCGCCCCAAGCCGTCCCATATACACACACATACTTACCATCTGCTCTACACATACTTGTTGATTTAAACCCAACGCGTTATAAATATATCACGAGTTCCAATCATCCCAGTTGACTTGGAAAGTCAACTGTGACCAACGACTTACCAAAATCAAATCAATTAACTCGTAATAGATCAAGGATTAACTTGGGATCGTGATTACCAGCCTATTATGAGTCATACACACGTCAATTACCATTCAATTCTTACCAATTTTGTTCATTGACGCGTCAAACATTCAATTCGAAGTCAACCATGCCAATTCGAACATCCAAGCCCCAACACTATAAATTGGACACTTCTGGACCATCACAACTCGCCACTCATTCTTTCTCAACCTCCAATTTCTATAAACAATCTTCTGTTCTTGGATTTTTGTTCGAGTTTGACTTCGAAGCCTTGACTAGTCGTTCGTGTTTGATTCAGCTTTGTAAGTCTGATTTTTGTTGTGGGTTTTATTGTTCGGCATCCACACAACATTAACCCTAAGGTTAATTGGGTTATGTTGTGTGAATTGCTCAATTGCAGAATCTAGAGCTCGAATGCATAATTTGGGGAAGAACACGATTTCACATATGTTATTTATTTTAAATAAACTGAAACCAAACACAACCACTGGTCTAGACCAAGTGGTTGTGTCTGGTGTCCTCTGACCGGGCCACGCGGGTTCGATCCTCAGCAGTTGCAACCTTTTTCTTTTTGTTTTGTTTTCTTTAAAAACAAATAAACTAATATATATATATATATATATATATATATATATATATAATTACTAGTATTTTAAAATTAGTTTTAAAATACTAAAACTCTTTTAAAAATTCTACCAAAAATTATTTTGTGTTAATCTAATGAAAAAGTTTAACATACAATTTTTAGTTTTCAAAAATTTATTTATTTAATATATATAATAAATAAATCAAGTTTATTCTATTATATTTATAAAATTCTATTAGAATATCAAAACAATTTTATAAATTCCCACAAAAATTATTCTGAGTTTTTATAACAATAAACTTTTCTGAAAAGATTTTTATTTCTGATAAATCATTTATTTAATATTTTTAATCAATTTTTGTTAGTTATAATCATAATTAAATCATAATAAATTCAATTTTTAATATTTTTGCGCCAAAATTTTATATAATTATTTCTGATTATTTAGAACCGAAATATAATTTTTTAAACTAATAATTCTTTAATTTTAGTATTTTTAAATATTAAAGTTAAATTTTGACAATTTGAAATAAATAGATTTAATATTCTATTTTTAAGATAATAATTTTATAAAAATTATTTTTATACTTTAAACTCATTATTGTAACCATCTTAAATTCAAATTTTATAAAAAGATTTTTTTTATTTATTTACTAAATTTCTCTCAATTATCAAACATTTTAATTATTAATCAAACGAGCATGTATCCCCAATTCGAAGCCCTAGAACATATATATTTGTAGACTATATAGACTTAGACCTATTTATTACCTTATTATAGGGTGATACTTGGCATATTTGGGAAACACTACTATTCTATTTTTCAAGAGAAATAACATTTTGCTAAGGTGAGTTGTACATAGCCCCTTTTCTATTTATCACCGTTTTTGGGGTGAAACATGTTACAACATCATATATGCAATTCAATCATCAATGTGTCTATGTGTTTTTCTATGTTGCATTATGTCTTGAACATGACTAGGGTAAGCACAATTCTAGCATAATCATTAACATTGATCAGCCGACGGTATACACTGATAGATCTATTGGACTGACAATCCCACCCGGATACGTGCCTCCTACAAAGGTAGCGTGGGTATTTGTTATCGCATAACATATTCAAGTGAACCATGAGCGTATGGGATGTACCACATTATAACAGTCACAAGGGTTGATTATGCACTCGATTTACTTCTAGTATGTTTTCACATATGGACTAGACTTGCCATGACACATGAATTGCACAACATTTTTATTCGATTATCAAAACCTATGTAAATCTCACCAACTTTTGTTGACCCAAAAATATTTTCAAAATTAACATGTTTCAGGTAACAATGAAGCTGAGGCTTGAGTTTGCATGAGGATTTATCATGGAGTTATTATTTGAAGTTATTTGAAGTTTTTGTTTATTTGACATCATGTATTAAATTCCTAGACATCATTTTATATTGGATATTATGTTTTGAATAAATTATTTAAAATTCAATTTATACCATGTGCTACTGAAACAATCATCAATACGTGACATCCCGATGTTTCCGCCATCGGTTGGGGTGTTACAGATTGGTATCAGAGCCTTGGTTATAGGGAATTAGGTTATTAGAAAATAATCTAGACTATAACCTTAGGGACTTAAACAGTACTTGCTTCTCTTACTTGAAATCCTAATTGCTTCCTTAATCTTATCCCTATCCTATATAACCCTAAGCCTGCATGTGACCTACTCTTATTCATCTGCTGCAATCCCGATCCACCATTAGATTAATAGGACAAAATCCTCAGGTTTAACCTGAACCCCCTTGAGATCTCGTCGAAGTTCTAGATTTTAATAACGAACACGTGCAATCTGGAAGGGTGAACGCCTGTATTCTGAGTCTTCTGTCTAGGCTGGCATTGTGCATATATCCCAATTAGACGAGGGACCCGGATGCCTACCTGGGAATTCTCTGGATGAGTGTTCACTTATAGGCTAAAGCATGTCTTCATATGTTATTAGAATCTAGAATCTTTGATAAGTCAACGTTTTCGTTTATTCGTTTTAATTAATGAATAAATGATTACATTCCTTATATAACCTCATTCATTTCATTGTGTCTCTTACAGATCATGCCTCCACGTCGCAGCACTCGCATTAACAATGGTGACAACCAAGATGAAGTGAATAGCAACAACCATGATGCTAACCACAACAACAACAATAACCACAACAATAATGGTGTCGATGCCCAACTGGCTGCGATCATTTCTCAACAAATGGCGCAGCAAATCGCGACTCTGGTTCCCAATTTACTAGCTCAAGTCATCCAGATGAACGGCAACGGGAACGGTAACGGCAACGGTAATGGAAATGGAAACCACAACGGAAACGGGAATGGTCTCCCAGCCTGTACCCTTAAGCACTTTAATTCGTGTAATCCCCCAAAGTTCAGTGGAGAAGAAGGAGCTATAGGACTCCTACAATGGTTTGAGGGTATTGAGAATACCTTCATCAACAGTGAATGCCCCGACAACTTTAAGGTTCGGTACGCCATGAGTGTTCTCCACAAACAAGCACTCACTTGGTGGAATGAGGAAAAGCGCACCCGTGGGGCCGAAGTTACTCTTGCTATGACATGGGAACAAGTCAAGGAGATTATGAAGGAAGAGTTTTGTCCTCGCAACGAGGTTAAGAATCTAGAAGATGAGTTCCACACCCTTGCTCAAGATAGTGGGGAAATCCTTGCCTACAATACCCGCTTTCACGAGCTTAGCTTATTGTTACCCCACAAAGTCACTCCCCTGCCGGTAGCCATCGAGAAGTATATCGGTGGTCTACCCATGCAAATCCAGGACACCGTATGGGGAAGAAATCCTGCCACCTTGGAAGAAGCCAAACGTCTGGCGGCTACTCTTACTGATAATCATGTGAAGAACGGTACTCTCTTCCGCAAGGGCACTAAGAAGACTGTTGCCAAAGACACTCCTCAGCCCACTATTGAGGTCAAGCCTGAGACCTCAAGCAACAAGAAGCGTAAGGCTAGGAACTACATGGTTGCTACCACCCCACCTGCAGCACAAAACCCAGCCAAGAAGCCATACACCAGACCTCACCCCTTGTGCAACACTTGCAAGTACCATCATCCAGCACAGGTGCCATGTAGCTATTTTACTAAGTGTCAAAGGTATGGTCACCTTGTTAACATCTGCCGAACTCCTCCTGCTGCCCAAAACAACAATGCCCCAGCTCCCAACCAACAAAACAACAGACCTGCTTGTGGTCAGTGCTACGAGTGTGGCAGCCCAGACCACTATATCAACAATTGCCCCAATCGTAACCAGAACCAGAACCAAAACCGCAACCAAAACCAGAACCGCAACCAGAACCAAGGTGCTCGAGGTCGCGCCTACAACCTCAATGCAAACCAGGCCCGTGACAACAACGAGGTGGTGAATGGTACGTTTCTCATTAATAACCACTATGCATCCATATTATTTGATTCGGGAGCTGATAAGTCATTTGTATCACTAAAGTTTGAACCTTTACTTAACTTACCCCAAACTAACCTAGAGGAACCTCTAGTGGTAGAGGTAGCTAATGGGAAGTCTATCACGATCGACTCTATTATTCGTAACTGTGTGTTGAACCTCGACGATCATACCTTCTCTATCGATCTCATCCCTATGTATCTTGGAAGTTTTGATGTCATAGTAGGCATGGACTGGTTGTCAACCCATCGTGCTGAAACTCTGTGTTTTGAGAAAGTCATACGCATTCCTCTCGAATCTGGTGAGATTTTGAAGATCTATGGTGAGAAGCCTTGTGGCGAGCTTAAGCTCATGTCTTGTACTACTGCCCAAAAATACTTATGAAAGGGGTATACAGCCTTCTTAGCTAACATGATAGAAAAGAAGGACAAAGGCAAAAGTATCCAAGACATTCCAATCATTCGGGACTATCCTGAAGTCTTTCCAGAGGATTTACCTGGTTTGCCTCCTGCTCGACAAGTGGAATTTAGAATTGATCTTGTTCCTGGTGCTAATCCTGTCGCCAAAGCTCCTTATCGTCTTGCACCCTCTGAGATGCAAGAACTTGCCAGTCAACTACAGGAACTTTCTGATAAAGGTTTCATTCGCCCCAGTTCTTCTCCATGGGGAGCTCCTGTGTAACATCCGGCCCCTCTCACCACCAATATTGTCCGCTTTGCCCCGATGGGTTGCCCATCCAAAGCTCACGGATTTGTTTTTGGTTGCCCAGTGGAGACTTCACAGGAGGTCACCCATCCTGGAATTTCTCCCACCTGAGCACGCTTAACTGTGGAGTTCTCCTCTCATCCACTAACATTAAGCCCCAAAACGCGTTGGTAATTTGAGAGGCAAGACATTACTTATGAACCAAGGATCTCTCCTGGCCACGGCCGATGTGGGATTTTTCCTGGGGTGTCATAATCACCCCCTGTTAGAGTCTCATCGTCCCTGATGAGGTGTGCACCCACCATCCCGAACGACACAGGAGTGGCTCTGATACCATCTGTAACATCCGGCCCCTCTCACTACCAATATTGTCCTCTTTGCCCCGATGGGTTGCCTATCCAGAGCTCACGGATTTGTTTTTGGTTGCCCAGTGGAGACTTCACAGGAGGTCACCCATCCTGGAATTTCTCCCACCTGAGCACGCTTAACTGTGGAGTTCTCCTCTCATCCACTAAAATTAAGCCCCAAAACGCGTTGGTAATTTGAGAGGCAAGACATTACTTATGAACCAAGGATCTCTCCTGGCCACGGCCGATGTGGGATTTTTCCTGGGGTGTCACATCCTGTCTTATTCGTTAAGAAGAAAGATGGATCTCTTAGAATGTGTATCGACTATCGCGAACTCAACAAACTCACCATCAAGAATCGTTATCCATTGCCTAGGATTGACGATCTCTTCGATCAACTTCAAGGAGCAACCCACTTCTCGAAGATTGATCTTCGTTCTGGTTATCATCAGCTTAGAGTCCACGATGAAGATATTCCCAAGACAGCTTTTCGTACACGATATGGTCACTATGAATTCATGGTCATGCCTTTTGGATTGACCAACGCTCCCACAGTGTTTATGGATTTAATGAATCGAGTTTGTAGACCCTACCTCGACAAATTCGTGATCGTTTTCATCGACGACATTTTGATTTACTCTAAATCAAAGACTGATCACGAACAACATCTTCACTCCATCTTGGGTCTCCTAAAGAAAGAACAACTGTATGCCAAGTTCTCGAAATGTGAATTTTGGCTTAAGGAAGTTCAATTTTTGGGACACGTCATTGATATGAACGGAATTCATGTTGATCCCGCAAAGATCGAAGCTGTGAAGAATTGGAGTGTTCCTAAAACTCCAACTGAAGTCCGTTCCTTCCTTGGTTTGGCTGGTTATTATCGTCGATTCATCGCCAACTTCTCTAAGATCGCTGTTCCTCTCACTGCCTTAACTCACAAGGGTAAACCCTATGAGTGGGGACCAAAGCAAGAGGAAGCATTTGAAACTCTTAAGCTGAAACTCTGTGAAGCTCCTATCTTGTCTCTACCTGATGGTAATGATGATTTCGTGGTCTATTGTGATGCATCAAACCAAGGTCTTGGTTGTGTTCTCATGCAACGAGGAAAGGTTATTGCTTATGCGTATAGGCAACTCAAGACTCACGAGAAGAATTATACCACCCATGATCTTGAATTGGGCGCTGTCGTCTTTGCTCTTAAGATTTGGAGACATTATCTTTATGGGACCAAATGTGTGGTGTTCACAGACCACAAAAGTCTCCAACATGTCTTCGACCAAAAAAAATCTTAACATGAGACAACGACGTTGGGTTGAGTTACTTAACGACTATGATTGTGAAATTCGCTACCATCCTGGCAAGGCAAATGTTGTGGCTGAGGCACTTAGTCGCAAAGAGCGTATCAAACTTCATTGTGCGAGAGTTCGTACTGACCTTCAGGATCGCATCCTCCAGGCTCAACATACATCAGTCACCCAAGGTAACATGTACGACGAAATGTCTTGTGGTGCTGAGACTCAACTTGAAACCAAACCTGATGGGCTTCTCTATTTTCTTAACCGACTTTGGATTCCTGACCGTGATGATCTTTGTACTTTTCTCATGAACGAGGCTCATAAGTCTCGTTATTCTATTCATCCTGGAGCTGACAAGATGTACCAAGATCTCCGTTATTCATATTGGTGGCCTGGTATGAAGAAAGATATTGCTCTTTTCGTTGCAAAATGCCTCACTTGTTCAAAGGTCAAGGCTGAACATCAACGACCATCTGGTATGCTCGAACAACCAGAAATTCCTGTATGGAAATGGGAGAGCATAGCTATGGACTTCATAACCAAACTCCCTCGTACACCCAAAGGTTTTGACAGTATTTGGGTAATCGTCGATCGTTTGACCAAGTCAGCCCACTTCTTACCTATTCGTGAGAAGTATTCTGTGGAAAGGTTGGCAAGGATGTACGTAAGTGAAATCGTATGTCGTCATGGTATACCTTTGGACATTATCTCTGATCGTGATAGTCGTTTCACCTCTCACTTTTGGGATTCTTTACAAGATGCTTTGGGTACCAAGTTGAACCTGAGTACTGCTTATCACCCTCAAACAGATGGTCAGACTGAACGGACCATCCAAACACTTGAGGATATGCTCAGGGCATGTGTCATCGATTTTGGTGGCGCATGGGATTCTCATCTCCCTTTGGTTGAGTTTTCATACAACAACAGTTATCATGCCAGCATTAACATGGCTCCTTTCGAGGCACTTTATGGTCGTAAATGTCGTTCACCTGTCTGTTGGACTGAGGTTGGTGAAGCCCGGATCACTGGACCCGAACTAATCCAGGAAACCACAGACAAAATCCAACTCATTCAGGATAATCTTCTCAAGTCTAGAACTCGTCAGAAGAGTTATGCTAATAAACGTCGTAAACCCTTGGAATTTCAAGTTGGGGACCTTGTACTACTTAAGGTATCCCCTTGGAAAGGAGTGATTCGTTTCGGTAGAAAGGGAAAACTAGCTCCTCGATACGTAGGCCCATTCAAAATTCTTGACAGGATTGGAAAAGTGGCTTACAAACTTGATCTTCCACCTGAGCTAAGCAATGTTCACCCGACCTTTCATGTTTCGAATCTCAAGAAATACTTAGCAGATGAGAACCTCCATGTTCCTCTTGAGGATGTTCAAATCGATGAAACTATGCACATTATCGAGAAACCCGTCGAGATTGTTGATACTAGAGTCAAGAAACTCAAGCGCAGTCGCATTCCGATCGTTAAGGGTCGTTGGGAATCTAAACGAGGTCCAGAGTTCACTTGAGAACGTAAAGACTAGATGAAGTCTAAATACCCACATCTTTTTCCACCAGACTCTCCGACTCCAACATCGGGACGAAGTTCCTAAAAGTAGGGGAGACTGTAACATTACGCATTTATACTTGTACATTTCATATCATCATTAATAAAAACGTCAAGTTCCATTATTATTGTTCGCATTTTATTATTATTGTGAATTTTTGGAACCCTTATACCATAAATAATACATAATATATATATATATATATATTAAATAACAAAAAAATAGTGCTTGGGCCGGGACTCGAACCCGCGCCCCAAGCCGTCCCATATACACACACATACTTACCATCTGCTCTACACATACTTGTTGATTTAAACCCAACGCGTTATAAATATATCACGAGTTCCAATCATCCCAGTTGACTTGGAAAGTCAACTGTGACCAACGACTTACCAAAATCAAATCAATTAACTCGTAACAGATCAAGGATTGACTTGGGATCGTGATTACCAGCCTATTATGAGTCATGCACACGTCAATTACCATTCAATTCTTACCAATTTTGTTCATTGACGCGTCAAACATTCAATTCGAAGTCAACCATGCCAATTCGAACATCCAAGCCCCAACACTATAAATTGGACACTTCTGGACCATCACAACTCGCCACTCATTCTTTCTCAACCTCCAATTTCTATAAACAGTCTTCTGTTCTTGGATTTTTGTTCGAGTTTGACTTCGAAGCCTTGACTAGTCGTTCGTGTTTGATTCAGCTTTGTAAGTCTGATTTTTGTTGTGGGTTTTATTGTTCGGCATCCACACAACATTAACCCTAAGGTTAATTGGGTTAATGTTGTGTGAATTGCTCAATTGCAGAATCTAGAGCTCGAATGCATAATTTGGGGAAGAACACGATTTCACATATGTTATTTATTTTAAATAAACTGAAACCAAACACAACCACTGGTCTAGACCAAGTGGTTGTGTCTGGTGTCCTCTGACCGGGCCACGCGGGTTCGATCCTCAGCAGTTGCAACCTTTTTCTTTTTGTTTTGTTTTCTTTAAAAACAAATAAACTAATATATATATATATATATATATATATATAATTACTAGTATTTTAAAATTAGTTTTAAAATACTAAAACTCTTTTAAAAATTCTACCAAAAATTATTTTGTGTTAATCTAATGAAAAAGTTTAACATACAATTTTTAGTTTTCAAAAATTTATTTATTTAATATATATAATAAATAAATCAAGTTTATTCTATTATATTTATAAAATTCTATTAAAATATCAAAACAATTTTATAAATTCCCACAAAAATTATTCTGAGTTTGTATAACAATAAACTTTTCTGAAAAGATTTTTATTTCTGAAAAATCATTTATTTAATATTTTTAATCAATTTTTGTTTGTTTTAATCATAATTAAATCATAATAAATTCAATTTTTAATATTTT
Source organism: Ambrosia trifida (assembly GCA_028751855.1). Lineage (NCBI taxonomy): Eukaryota > Viridiplantae > Streptophyta > Magnoliopsida > Asterales > Asteraceae > Ambrosia > Ambrosia trifida. The sequence continues at coordinate 69,658,229 of CM054129.1, read as the reverse complement.
TGCACCAAAATTTTATATAAATTATTTCTATTATTTAGAACAGAAATATAATTTTTTAAACTAATAATTCTTTAATTTTAGTATTTTTAAATATTAAAGTTAAGTTTTGACAATTTGAAATAAATAGATTTAATATTCTATTTTTAAGAAAATAATTTTATAAAAATTATTTTTATACTTTAAACTCATTATTGTAACCATCTTAAATTCAAATTTTAAAAAAAGATTTTTGTTTATTTATTTACTAAATTTCTCTCAATTATCAAACATTTTAATTATTAATCAAACGAGCATTTATCCCCAATTCGAAGCCCTAGAACATATATATTTGTAGACTAGATAGACTTAGACCTATTTATTACCTTATTATTGGGTGATACTTGGCATATTTGGGCAACACTACTATTCTATTTTTCAAGAGAAATAACATTTTGCTAAGGTGAGTTTTACATAGCCCCTTTTCTATTTATCACCGTTTTCGGGGTGAAACATGTTACAACATCATATATGCAATTCAATCATCAATGTGTCTATGTGTTTTTCTATGTTGCATTATGTCTTGAACATGACTAGGGTAAGCACAATTCTAGCATAATCATTAACATTGATCAGCCGACGGTATACATTGATAGATCTATTGGACTGACAATCCCACCCGGATACGTGCCTCCTACAAAGGTAGCGTGGGTGTTTGTTATCGCATAACATATTCGAGTGAACCATGAGCGTATGGGATGTACCACATTATAACAGTCACAAGGGTTGATTATGCACTCGATTTACTTCTAGTATGTTTTCACATATGGACTAGACTTGCCATGACACATGAATTGCACAACATTTTTATTCGATTATCAAAACCTATGTAAATCTCACCAACTTTTGTTGACCCAAAAATATTTTCAAAATTAACATGTTTCAGGTAACAATGAAGCTGAGGCTTGAGTTTGCATGAGGATTTATCATGGAGTTATTATTTGAAGTTATTTGAAGTTTTTGTTTATTTGATATCATGTATTAAATTCCTAGACATCATTTTATATTGGATATTATGTTTTGAATAAATTATTTAAAATTCAATTTATACCATGTGCTACTGAAACAATCATCAATACGTGACATCCCGATGTTTCCGCCATCGGTTGGGGTGTTACACATGAGTCTTCCTGATGGTTATTTTTCAAAAAATGAAACCAAAGTATGTTAAAGAGGTCTTTGTATGGATTAAAAAAAGCACCTAGAATGTATGTTCTTCTTGAATTAGGGTTTAACCAGAGTAAGTGTGATTACTCATTGTCTAAATCTGTGAGTGTCTATTTGCTTGTTTATGTGGACGACATAGTCTTAACTGGAAATAACATTCATGAGATCAACATTGTTAAGGAGAAACTTAGGTCTAAGTTCATGATAAAATATCTAGGGGAATTAAAGTATTTCTTGGGGATTGAGGTAATAAAAGGAAATAATGGAATATGTCTTTCCCAAAGAAAATACTGCATTGAGCTTTTATCTGAATATGGGTTAACAGGAAGAAAACCTGTTAACAACCCAATTGAGCAAAATCATGTTTTATCAAACTTGTGTAAAGATAACAAACTTGTGTTGGAAAATATTAGTGGTATCAAAAGTTAGTAGGCAAATTGATATATTTGGCCCATACCAGGCCAGATATTTCATATGCAGTTCACTTTTTAAGCCAGTATATGCATAAACCAATGAAAGCTCATATGAAAATTGCCCTAAGACTCTTAAGATACCTAAAAGAGGCATCTGGAAAAGGTGTCTTGATTAGCAAAAGTCCAGTTTTGAGTCTAAGAGCTTACTCAGACTCAGACTAGGTGAAGTGTCTTGAAACTAGAAAGTTAATAACAGGGTTTAGTGTGTTTCTTGGAAATATACTAATATCTTTGAAAAGTAAAAAGCAGTTGACTGTGTCTAGATCCTCAACTGAAGCTGAGTTTAGAGCTTTGTGTGCAACAACATGTGAGCTTATATGGTTGATCAATTTGTTATCTGAGTTGGGTATACAAGTTAGTCTTCCTGTTAACTTGTTTTGTAACAACAATTGTGACAACCGGCAAATTTCGATCAACGTCCGATGTACTTTTAACTGTAATTGAGCCTTCGCAATGATTATTTATTTTAAATAATGTTGTTTATTTAATTTCGGAAGGTATCATATCGTTTAAATTAAGGAAAACGCGACCGAAGTAACTAACGCGATTTTAACGCGTGTTCTGAAAAGAACGTGACGGAAGTTGAAAATAATGTAATTTTTGCTCGGTCTGGTTAAATTTTTATTTTCGAATAAAACCGAGTAGTTTTTGTGACGAGTTGTTAAACCGAAATAGATACCGAACCTTAAAGCGTTTAAAACGAGTTCGATACGCGGTATCTACCTACCCCAAACCCTACCTATAAAAGCATCACTAAATCCTCCTCCTTCTCATTTTTTTGGCAGCCGCTATCTTTCCTTTCTCTCTCTAGAAACCAGAAACTCACACACACACTCTCTCTCTCTCTCTAAACCATCTCCCTCCTCCTCCTCTTTTCTCTGATAATCGACCGACCACCACCACACCGGTGGTGAATCCCGACGGCGGCACAGGCCTGTGAGCCTGAAAACACCAACAAACAGCAGCAATTAGTGGTGGCGTGATGATTTTTAGACACAAAATGGGTTGTAAAGGTCCTGGTTGTGGTGGATTTGTTTGGGTATTAGAGTGGAGGTGACCGATGGTGATTGGGTGAAGTTAGGTGGTCGTTTTGGATGGTTTTTGGGTCCGGGGATGGTCGATGAAAGCTGTAGAGGTGGCTCATAGCGGTGTTACAGGTCGGAGGTCCGAAGATGGAGTCGAGGGGTGGTGGTTCGCCGGGTTTTGTGGCTGATTGTGTATTTGAGGTGCAGATCGGGACGTATAACAATGTTTCTAGTCAAATCCATCATGTTCGGGTGGTTGTTATAGGGCTGGTTATGCTGGATGGTGGTCAAGGGCGGCTGTGTTGAAGGGTTGTGGATGTGTTTCGGTCTCGGTTCGAGACCCGGGTCCTTGGGGTCTCAGTTTGGTTTTCATTCAACCTCGTGTTTTTAGTCCTGGGCCAGGTAGGTTGTTGTGCAGGCCACGAGTCAAATGGTTCAAGTCGAGCTCGACTTTGGTCAGCTTCAGGTTTAATGGCAAAGATGGGTCCGTCGGGTTTGATTCGAGTCCGGTTCGAGCCTGGTCAACACACGATCAAACTTGGTCAACTGTCCCAGCCAACATTGGTCAACGAGCAGTCAACCAGTCAAAAGATTCCGTCAATTTAAGCGACTTCAGAATTGGTGCGGTCAACACGTAGCACGAGGCGCGTGGTACGAGACGCACGCGTGTGTAAACTCGGTATAATAAACAATACGTATTTATTATTTTACAATTACTTATAAATATAAATAGTAAATACGAATAAAATAGTTTTAACTCGTGAAACGAACCGATGAAAAATTTAACCGAAAGTATAAAATTGGTGAATGGTTATTGTATAATAAATCTCGGCTAAGTAATATTGATATCGGACTAATTTGGTTGGACTATATGTAAATGTATTGTAGTATATTTATATAAATAGGTAATTTATATAAAAGTTATCGAAACGTATAAATGTCTCGTTGATGAAATTTTACGGATGAATAGATTTGTTTGTCTTGTGTTAGAAATTGATTTTGGGAAGAATTGTAGACAACTTGCGTTGTCTGGTTTGTACAAAAACAGAGAAAACCCTGCCGAAATTTTATAAAATCCGAAGCACAACGAAGCGAATGTCGTTGTACATGTTTTACAAATGATTTTCCAAGTGTCTTAACAAATGTATTTATATAAAATCACGACGTTTTGACAAGAATTATTTGTAACAAAGATAAATAAATCCCAAACAATATTATTCGCAAAACAAATATTTAATTTTTGTCGAGCGTCAAGAATGACGAGTTTTCAAAAGAATTCGGTAAGTAAATAATGTTTACTGTTCAGAATCAAGAATATATAAATGTCCAATTTTACTTGGAAACCTTTATAAAAAGAACAGTTTTGAGACCTGTAAAATACTCGAATTTGGGGAAATAGTGTAATATTTGTTATTAATTGTATTTTGCAAAGTATATTTTCCTAAAAATAAACGTACAAGACAAATGCATTTATCCGACTAACGGGACGAGCTACAACTCATGAAAAGTTATACGTTTCGAGGTATTAGTCCAACGTGGGTTACACGCGATAGAACAAGTGCGCAACTTGGGTACTACGTCGCGTGTTAACGCATAAGTAAGATAAGTCATGATTGGTTCGTCGAGTTAAAGCATATTAGGACTCGAGTTAGTACACACGAGTCTAGATAGTTGGATAAACTGTCTTTTAGTCGGCTAGGCTTATATGTGATAGACTTTTAAGGTATCCTTGTTGGTAATAGGGCACGAGGAAGTCGGTCAAAGCTTCGGGCTTTGTTTGCCAGCTAAGCAAGGAAATTAAGGTGAGTTCATGACCCCACTTTTTTTACTGTTTTGTAAATATTTTCGGGGCGAAGACATGCTTGTTTTCTGAAAACCTGTTTATTTTAAAGCATAACAAAGTTTATGAAAAACTTGTGAAGTTATAATCCTTTTATAAAATCGTACGTGGGTAAAAAGGGAAATGAAAGTTATGAGTATTAAAATGTGTGGTAATTGGGGAAACTTGAAATGGTGCATAAGATGGGCACATGGGTAACAGAATAGTCTAGTGGGACGTGTAGTCTCCGCAGTTAACTGTAACCATTAATACAAAGTGATGTAGCCGTAGAATATGGGGATAGTACTATCGGTCCTTGACGGGGACCCACCCCGGTTGATTAGCGTCAGCTCGGATGGACCAGGGGTGTTACGATATTCTAAACTCGTTGTTACCACTATAACAACGTGCGAGGCAAAAGTAAGTAGTTTGGTTTTGGTTACGGGCTCATGGGGATGCCATTGACTTTAGGATTTGCAACCCTAAGTTTTATGTAGCACATTTCTTATGTTTGTTACGTGCACTAACTTTTCAAGTAACGGTTGTTTATTTGATCATTTCCGCTTTCGGCGTACGTGTTTGCCCGGTGGGTAATTCCGGATAAAAGAAATGGTTTTCATAGTAATGTGTACGGATGTCCGATAAGGAATCCGATGTGAGAAAATGGTCTAAATGAGAAAGTTTTTCAAAAGTTATTGCGGAAGTCTCCTTTTTGGGCTAAAAGTTCGATCGACAAAGCTGGGATATATTTCTCTTTATGGGGAGGTAAATATATGGCAAAGTGAGTCGAGTTGAAGGCTAAGAAAGGAACGTCCGGTAATAAATCAAAAGAGACTTTTTATATGTATGTTTGATCGTCAAAACTTGGATATATTTATCTTTATGGGGAGGTAAATATATGGCAAAGTGAGTCGAGTCGAAGGTTAAGAAAGGAATAACCGGTATGGTTTGAAATGGGATTTTTATATGTATTTTCCCAAATAATGTTTTGCGTAAAGAAAATAAACTTTCTCATTAATGCTTGCAAATATTTTCTCAAGTGTTTTGAAAGAAAAATGGGTTATGAACGATAAACATAAAACCATGAACTCACCGGCTTTATGCTGACCTTTTAAGCATGTCTTTTAGGTATAGATTTGGCAACGGCATGGTTGGAACTAAGTGATGTCTTGGGATTTGAGACCCTAGAAGGCTTAGAAAAAAAGGCGTTCGGAACAAGTAGAAGGCTTAGAAAAAAAGGCAACGGCATGCTAAGTCGAATGCCAAGAATAACTTTGAGGAATACCGTGCGTGTTTTAAATGCAGGGAGAGAGGGCATTTACTTGCTCACTATTCGTATGTTAGGCACAAAAGGCACGAGATTGAAGTGAAGCAGAAATACCAGAGTCCAGTCGATAATCATTGTTATCCACAAAGACGATTTGTTCCTCAACCTGCACCGTTTTATAATCAAAGCAGATATTTTCAAAAGAGGGAAAATCGTCAAATGACATATGACAGTCGTAACCGGATAGCCATGGAAAAACCTCTTAAGAAACCTATGGTGAACACAACTGTTGACAAGCAAAAGGTACCTGTAAAACCTGTAGTCAAACCAACAGTTGGACCTGTCTCTGTTAACATTGAAGTTCAACGGTATACTCAGAATGTACAGGGTAGTGGTCCAGACGGGATGTTTGATTACAAAGATTTCTTTGAATCATTTAATCTAGATAGCTTGGTTGAAGAGGCTGTATTACGATTATATTATGAGTGTGAAAACGCAGTGACATCACCGTTGGTGCGTCCGATCACCGTAAACCCCCAAACAGCTTCTAATGGTACCAATGCTCCTGCAGCAGAAGAGGAGGTATTTCAGGAAGCTTCCACAACTCTTAACTCATCGGAATCTGAAGATAACGATGATGTTACAAGTGAAGCTGTTCCAGATATTGCTACAGAGACACCTCCAGTGAACCCAAATCCAAATGGTGCTTCATCATCAAACTTGGGTAATGATCTGGATTCGACCGAGAATTTGACTACTCAGACGGGAGTGCAAGTACCTAATTATCCAGAATCTCGGATACATCGGATTCACCCGCTCGAGCAGGTTATTGGTGATCCGGGTAGCAGTGTGATGACGAGAGGTTAACTGAGGAATGCTAACTCACCAGAAAACCTTGGAGCTCTTGCTTTATATGCCAAAATTCAAAAATCAGGTTTTCAAAATGACTGGTCGTTTCATTGTTATGTTTCGCAGGTTGAGCCGCCGACATACAAGGATGCTCTTTTGGATGACGCTTGGGTAGAGGCTATGCAAGAGGAGTTATTACAATTCCAAAAACTGGGAGTGTGGACACTGACAGATTTACCTCCAGGATTGAAAAAGATAGGAACTAAATGGGTGTTTAAATGTAAGAAGGATGACAGAGGAGTGATTGTTAGGAACAAAGCTCGATTGGTCGTACAAGGCTTTCATCAAGTGGAAGGAATCGATTATAACGAGATTTATGCACCGGTTGCACGCTTAGAAGTTATTCGCATGTTTCTGGCGTTTGCATCTTATAAGAAATTTAAGGTGTATCAAATGGACGTTAAAAGCGCATTTCTTTATGGTGTGGTCAAGGAATAAGTTTACGTAGGTCAACCACCAGGCTTTGAGGATCCTATTCACCGGGATAAGGTCTACGTTCTAAACAAAGCTCTCTATGGGTTGCACCAGGCTCCAAGACAATGGTATGAGGAGCTGAGCACGTATCTTCTATCCAAAGGATTTAAACGAGGTTTGGTAGATTGCACACTGTTCACAAAACGAACAGGAGATGACTTGCTTCTTGTGCAAATTTATGTTGATGACATTATTTTTGGATCTACTAATGAACTTTTGTGCAGAGAATTTGAACGTGTGATGCAGGAAAAGTTCGAAATGAGTGCGATAGGAGAGATGCAGTTTTTCCTAGGCTTGCAGATGGATCAAAGACCAACGGGGATCTTTATTCACCAGACTAAATACGTTTCTGAAGTCTTGAGCCGATTCCAGATGGACGATTCGAAGCCGATGGATACCCCGATACAACCTAATCATGGGATTAGTGTTGACGCTAAGGGGGAGCTAACTGATCCTTTTACATATAGAGCAATCGTCGGATCTCTGATGTACCTCACCGCTTCCAGACCAGATATAATGTTTGCCACATGTCTTTGTGCACGTTATCAATTGAAGCCGAAACAGAGTCGTCTTGCAGCTGTCAAACGTATCCTTAGATATCTGAAGGGTTGTCCGTCGAGAGGACTATGGTACCCTAATGATGATAATTTTGACCTAATTTCTTTTAGTGATGCAGATTGGGGAGGCTGTGACAAAGACAACAAATTCACAACGGCTGGATGTCAGTTTATGAGGAGCAGGCTCATGACCTGGCAATGCAAGAAACAAATTGCAGTCGCCTTATCCACCTGTGAAGCAGAATACGTTTCAGCATCAAGCTGCTGCTCACAAGTTCTCTGGATACAACAACAGATGGTGGATTATGGTTTGCAATTTCTTAAAACCCCTATTTACTGTGATAATGAGGCCGCAATTGAATTAACAAAAGATTTAGTAAATCACTCGAAAACTAAACATATCCGGATCAAATATCATTTTATCTGTGATTGTTACACAAAAGAGTTGATCGATATGGTCAAAATCCACACTGACTATCAACGTGCAGATCTTTTTACCAAAGCTTTTGATAAATCAAGATTTGAATATCTTTTAAAAGCTAACGGTAAAAAAAAAAACAAGACTGATCACCATCTCGGTTTATCGCTTTTTAGGTTTAGTTTTTACTGTTTTTCAAGAAAAATACAAAAATCCAAAAATATGTTTTACATTTTTCGGTAGAGTTTATCTTCAGAAAAACCAAAAACATTGAAAAATTCAAAAACCCATAAAATTAGAAAACCCAAAATGATTTCCAGGAGAAAAAGGGGAAATGATAGTATCTCAGTGGGGATCTGACACATGCTAAAGAAGTGTAATGCAATATAAGGCGTGTGTTTGAGTTTGTGTGATGTGTTGATAGGCTTCATAGACCTATTACTGCGTGCCTAATACATACATATCAAACGAATTGTTGTGTGGATGAACTCCTCATGGGCATATGGTCTTAGTACCGTAATTTCGTTTGATAGGGTATTTGTACAAAATTCGGAGGTTTCGGGTCGTTATGTTATTAGTTATCTGGGGATAGCCTCTCTGATCTTCTGTTGTAAGTCATTACGGACCTATATCAGATAGGTTGTCTTTATAAAAGAGCTGTAAAGCCAAATCCTAAAGTTACCGAATTGAGGAACTTTCAATGTATGACAATAATCAAAGATTATCTAATGCATCGTATCCAATCATTGATGCAAATCCTGATTGATATCAGCCCTCAACCTGGTAGAGTGCACAAGTTACTTTGTAGCATTGATTTGCTGACCTGTATACCTCTTTGCCTCATACCTTGTAAAATTACTGATGATGAAAGCATAATCACGCGTTACAATGAGTCTTTGTGCATTTACTTCCTGATACGGGAGTATGTCGTGTGCATGGGAACCACAGACAATTGAGTTTATACTATAAATAATAGTATCAGTCTAAAGCACTGCACAACAGTCTGCATGTGAGCTTATGTGGATCACAATATCAGCAGTTGCCAGATCACACATTGTCTTTAATGATAATAAATCAAAAGATCAACGGTGTGATCAGATTTCTCAAAAACTGATATGATCCTCTTACTGGAAATCACAAAACATTTACTGCTTTATCTTTACATTTTTGCATTTTACATTTCTCGTCAAAAATACAAAACTCAAAAAGATTTTAGGTGTGTTTTAACAAAAATTTTAGAAAATCCAAAAGATTTTACATTTCTATATTATTTTTGATAACTGATAGTGGTTGATGGTGATTTTCTAAAGCTTGATGGACCATTTGAGTTTTGTCATCTTTAAATGAGAAATAATGAATGTCGGATGCTTAAAAGTTGAGAAAAATATTGAACGGGACTCGATTTTGAGATTTGGTAAAAACTTCAAAAATTCCAATTTTCATTCGCCCCTTCGTTGGGTTGAATGTGGAATTTTTCCAGCTCATTCGAACCTTTCAAATGGTCGAATGTGAGTGTTCTTGTGTTATTTTCACATTCGAACCATTTATCTACATTCGAACCTTTAAATAGGGTCGAATGTGGATGAATTTTCACATTCGCCCTAGTCGTTTGGTCGAATGTGGAGCCTATATAAGACTGATCTGCACCTTTGACTCTTATTCAAAAAATTTTTTAATTTCTGAGATTAAGGAACCTTGTTGCTCGTGATTTAAAAATCATATCATTGTGTTCTCTGATTCTTGCTGATCATTTTGAATCATTATTTGTAGGTAATCATCTAGTAACAACGACAGAATCGTTGTTTCTTTGTTCGAACCCTAACATGGATCAAACCATGATTTCTAACCGATAATTTTTACAATTGATGTTAAGGTTTTAGTGCTTAAGTTTTTTTTTTTGGGGGGGGGGGGGGGATATACAAAAATCAAGGGTCTAAACAACACAGATTAATCAATTGATGTTTAAAATGCTTCAAACCCTAGATTTTAGGTTAAAACACATAAACACTGAGTAATAATTAAAATTGATGTTTGGGAAAAGTTCATCGGCCATATTAGTTGCTTTTCAAATCAAAATGGCATATTAAAACAACTTGAATCAAAATCTGCAATTTGAGAAGATGAATAGTTTCATTCGCCCAATTTTAAATGGTCGAAAGTGGCTTTTTGGTCGAATGTAGATGTTCAAACGGTCGAAAGAGGAACTAAATGGTCGAATGTACATTTTTAATTACTGATTTTCACATTCGAACCTTTAGTTCCACATTCGAACCTCATTTTTCACATTCGTACCTTCGATTGGTCGAATATAGATTTTCAAAATAAAAAATTTCATGTTTTGGTTATTTTGTCCGTTTTTAACGTGTTTTCTTGATTTGTTTTGCAGTTTAACTATGTCTGAGCAACAGAGTACTGATGTTCCCGCAGGATCATCAGAAAAGGCAGCTGAAAAGAAACAAGCTGAAGAGTTACCATTTGAAGAAGCATACAATTGCTGTGCTTATTTAGGCGATCTGAAGAAACATACCGAGTTCACCGGTATTGTTGACTTTTTGAAGAGAAGTCGTGTGATTGTTGCTATTGCTATTCCTGCCATCATATACAGAGATCATCAACAAGAATTCTGGACGAATGCTAGAATGGATTTTTGGGATAACGAATCTCCTATCGTTAGTACGATTCAGGGGGAGTTAGAGCACTCACATCCAATCCACGAAATGTATGTGAGTGTGTCCACCAAATTATATAGGGTGAGTGTAAGTGGTTGTGAGTGAAGGAGAGAGAAAATATTTGGTGGAAGCACTGTTCCACCCTAAATATGAAAAGCTACTGTTCACCGCTATATATATTTTAATATTTTTGTAAGTAGTTGTGAGTGAGGAGAGAGAAAATGTAATGATAAAAGTATGATAAAGTATTATTATTTTAATTAGGAGAGAGAAGATTTAGGGGTGAAGTAGTGATTTTTAGTGTAATTTGATGGATGGGATTTGGTGAAGGGGATGTGAATGCTCTTAGTGATCATTTCTGAAGACGACATCAGACAAGCACTGAAGCTGACAGATAAGAAGACAGATCCAAGAGTTCTTTCTTGGGTTGAGCAGAGAAAGTGTTTCCTTAGAATGAAATATAATGGACCGATTACTGATGGTTCATTACACAAAGGAAAGAAAGTGTCTGCAGTATCTAGCTCTAAATCTCCCATGACATCTCCAGTGGCAAAGAAACAGAAAACATCATCTGCTGCTGAGCAAACTGAACTGCCAACTGATGATTTTAATGCTGCTTTAGACAGAGTCTTGCAAAAGCTATAGAAACAAAAGACTCCAGTTGCTGAAGCTTCAACACCAAAGGTTGCTGTAGATAGTGATGTGATGAATGCAGTAAACCAGAAGCTTGCAGATATGATGAAAATCATTAATCAGCAACAAGCAGAGATTGAGCAGTTAAGGAAAAATGACAAGAAGATGCTGGATGTAGTTGTCTCTTCACAGAAAAATCAAGAAGGTTTGCAAGCTAAGATTAAACAACTTCAAGCTGAGAATCAGAAGTTGTTATCACATGAGCAGAGAAATACGAGAAGGTATATTAATTTGAGGATTGAGAACAAAAAGCTGAAAGAAACGAACAAGAGCATAAACAATCTGATAAAAGATCTATACTCGAAAGCTCCACAACTGAAAGCTGGAGAGGAGGATAAAGATCCTGAAGAAGAACAGGTAGATTTTGAACCATCTGATGAAGAAGAAGAAGATGATGAATTGGAAGAGGATGCCGGTGATGCTCCTAAGAAGAAAGATTCAGGAGATGATTCAGGTGATGGTAATAGCTCTGCTGATAGTGATGATGATGACGATGATAATGACACTGACAAGTATAAGTGTGAAAAGAGAGGATCAGGTAAAGACGCGGGAGAGTCTAGTTCGAAAGCTCCTGGTGGCACTACTGACGAAGATAAGAAATTATATCGCCAGATGTTGACTGATAGAGTCTGGACGATAGAGATGACTGGTAGGTTTCCAGAAATATTTGAGTCAAACGATATGCGTTTTGAGCTTGAATATAATGATCCTGATCTGGAAGACGGAGAAGTTTCTACAGCCGTATCTAAAGAAACAGGTTGGTAAATCTCTTGAAGAGTTGATGAGTGAGAATCAAATACCGAATATACCTGAGAAAGAAGCAGGTAATCACTCTGATGATAGAGATGTTCCAGTGTTTGAAGAGGTAGAGATGGAGTATATTGCGAGTAAGGAATATCCAGAATACTTCAAGAATGATAAAGATTCTGGATTTCCTGAACTCTCTGATGAATTGTTGAGCCAGGCTGAGAAACTTGCTCGTTAGAAGAGTAAAAAGTTTGTTGAAAAAGTGTTTAAGAATTCAGATTGTCAAAAGCCAAATACTGAACAATCTGATGATTTGAAAGAATTGTTGAGGAAACTTAAAGAAAAATAAGCTAACTATCCAAAGACTGAAGTTCAAGGTAGTTTCTACAAATTCCACAATGAATTATTCAAAGGCAAAGCTCTCGGATGGAAGTACTTAAGACAGCTTAAGTGTGTCGCTGTGAAATGGGAGAAAGGAATTCTGTACTTTAACAGATTCCACGACATTAAGACACTACCATATTGGGCTGTTCGCGATATCTGCAGACATGAGATGTCAGGTGCTTCAGTAAACAACCATCTCGTTGGTTACTTTGCAGATCGCATGGCAAGGGTGAGCAGAACGAAATGGGATGTGTTTACCCCACGGTATCCTAAGAGGATAGTTCACAAGAAGGAGAAAGATGAGATAACATGGTTACACAAGGTGACTTTGAAGTATAAACCACCAAAAGTGTTGAAGCATATTCCTTTGATGTCGATTCCACAACACTTTTCAAAAGATTTTATGTGGTGGTACTATGACTGGAAGACAGCAGAGGCTATTATTGTTTTGAAGGATGGTATGAAGGATTTTAAGAAGATTCATATCTTTGACCCGATGTGGTTAATAAATTACTCGCACGAGGATATCATCATGCTATACTATAATCCGATTTACTGTGAAGAGAAAGACAGTGAACAGGCATCCAAATATCAACGTGTGGTATTTCTATGTTTTGAATGGGATGTCAACGCGGGTTGTGATTTTGATAAGAAGCTGGGGAAGTTTGTTAAGATTCAGAATGTTGAAAAGAAGAAACCAAAACAAACTCATGAACAAGTGATGACGAAAGAACAAAAGACGTTATTGCGTATCAAACTGATGAACAAGACTATGGATGAAGAGCGAAGGCTGAAGCAATTCAAGCAATAGTCGAGGGGGAGTTTGTAGATACACGAAAATGCGACTAGTGCTATTGAATTGCAAATTATAATATGTTTTGTTGTTTTCGAGTGGTCGAAGGTGGATATAAACGGTCGAAGGTGGAAGTGAATGGTCGAAGGAGGCTCTGGGAGGTCGAACGAAGATTTATATGTATATATGTCCAGGTTCGCCCTATATTAATGGTCGAACCTGCACATTCGACCAAGCTATTTGGGCGAATGTGCAGGTCTATATAAGGCTGAATCATTTTTGAATGTTTAACTTTTGGTCATTTTGTTTCCCTCTCAGAGTGTGTTTCTCCCTAGGGTTTTTGTCAAATCTGTAACTGATTAATATCATTATAAACAAGTTTTTGAAGTGTAAATGATTATGATTATGAATGAAATGAATGTGTTTATGATGATTTGTGTGTTTTGCTAGTTTTATTATCATTTTGTGATCAATTCAGGGATTCCGCACTTGAATTGAACTTATTTGATCATATTCTTTGTTGAATAGCCGTTCCTATACGCATACAGGGTAGTATGCAATAAACATCGAGGGTCGTGAGGATCATGAGAGAATACATATCACTTGGAAGATGGGGAGCTTGTCTATGAGCAGCCATGATCCTTGTGTTGATCATTCTTATGGTTGTATCTTTCTATTATTTGTGAACCTGCTTCTATTTGTAGACTTTTATTATTATTAATAGTAGTTTATTTTTAGTTATTTGTTGTGTTATCTTCTTCTAATATTTATCTGTTTATCTTGGTGACAGGTTTAAATGATGATTAACTTAATAACAGCCTTAACTTAATCAATTAATGGTATAATCAGCTTCTGGTAGTCCCGAGCTAGATCCAAGGCGAGGAAACGGGTAGTAAAACAGATCCTTCGGGCTTCTAATATCCAAACCGGATTCTAAGCAATGGCCTCTGAAGTGGACCAGATCTGAGTGACACATTTCTGGTTCATACCAGATGACTGAGTGATTTTCTTGGCTAAGGATGGCTTCCCTACGGACGCACCGGTGATCTTTTGTATCACACGTCTTTAGGATTATGTGTCGCCTTTGTTAAGGACGTCACTCAGCTTGAGAGGTTATGGTTGGGTAATTAAGTCATCACTTATTTAAAACCAATTTTATAGTTTCTAGACCTATAAATATTAAAGTGTCATTAAGATAAATAAAATAAAGATTCTTTATCTAGTTCTCGTTAGTACAAAGCCGTTAACTAATGGAGGGACCGCCTTCCTGTGACAACCGTAAGAGAGATCTTTCGGCTTTGACCGTTAACCAATGGGGATAGGTGGTTGCCAGGATAAAGACACTCTTCGATACAGAACGCGAGAACTGAGGTGAGGTGAGGTGTACGGTGTCCCTGGTTGGGAGTGAAGCCTCCAATTTAAGAAGATGATAAGTTCGAGGACCCGAAGACTTGACCACAGTTTGAGGAGCCAGCTATACGCGAGGCCCTGGCGAAGTACCCCAGGTGGACGCACGCTGGTGAGGTTCTTCATTCTACTTAATAGTCGCCTTCGCTTCTCTATCAAGGATGTGATACCCCGCAATTTCAGGTTCTCACTTTAACTAAACTCTAGTTACATTCTAAACTCTAGTTACATTCCTTGCATTATACTTAACTAGGGTTAGCTAGATAGGACACACGTTGCATGTACAATTATAGGATAATAACTGCATGAAGTGGTAATTCGAGGAATTACCAGACTGTATACATGATTAGTGAACCTCGGACGTTGGTGAACAATGAAGTTAAATAATTGCAAGTTAATTGATTTAGATTGATTGCAATTACGTGTTTCTGTGATACTATGTGCAAACTGTATGTGATTACGTAAACTTAAACCGAATACGTTAATAAATATCATAATAGATGGACCGGTAGGATGGTTGGGGTCTTAACACATGGGATTACATTTATTACGGTCCAAAATAGCGAAAACATCGAAGAAAACACGTCGTGTGATGAAGCAGGCCACCCACGCGGGCCGAAGCTCTGTGAGCGGCCACTCACAGGCACCGAGCGGCCGCGCGCGGAGGTTTGACATCACCAAACCGACTTAAACATGTATTTAAGCAACCTTAAGCCTCTTGTATCACCTAAACTCAAACCCTAATCGCCCCTACTGCCCTATTTACGAAATATTAACCCCAAAACACCTGCTAAGGCACAAGAACATTGATCGGAAAGCTTCAAGAGCATTCAGTTGATTGTTTCGGAGAGCTTGTGGTATAATCCTTAACCTATTATGCTTTAATCTTCTTAATATGTTAAAAAAAACCTTATAACTAAGTTTGTCTAGGTCTGAAACCTTTTTATAATGATCAAAACTTGAAGTTTATAAAGGGTTAATGAGTTAAACATGATCATATGCGATTAGGAGTATGATAGGTTACTTGTTGCACAAGTTTGTGATGTTTTGATCGTTAGGGTTTATGATTTTGCATGTGTAATGATAGGTTCTGATCATGCTAGGTCTTATGAATGTTT
This sequence comes from Ambrosia trifida, assembly GCA_028751855.1. Classification (NCBI taxonomy): domain Eukaryota; kingdom Viridiplantae; phylum Streptophyta; class Magnoliopsida; order Asterales; family Asteraceae; genus Ambrosia; species Ambrosia trifida. The sequence continues at coordinate 69,642,273 of CM054129.1, read as the reverse complement.
TGTGATGATTATTGATTGTTGTTGATCGATTATACGCACATGTGAGTCGTTTAAATAAGAGTCTATGCATGGTAAAAATCTGGACAGAATGTTTAGGTCAACTTTTAGGGTCTGTTACGTGACTTTAACATGATGGTTTTGATGTTTTCTTTGCATGGTTATATTATACCTGGTCTTAGATTTTCATAATGGGTAAAATCGAGTGATTTGGACGTCGTATGAGTAGTTTTTGGAATTTTCTTTGAATAAAGGTCATATCAGATTTTCGGAGTAACAAACTGAGTCAACTTTAAACCATTATAACTCGAGTTTTCTAAAGAATTAAGTTATGAAATTTTTACATTAGATTACAATTGGAATAACTTGACTTTTCCAAGTGGATTCATCCCGTTTGGATGAATACACAATTTTTGGGAATTTTTCTACTAAACTGACCTGTTGTGGAGATTTTCTGGACATAGCTGTGTTGAACAAATTTTAATAATTTTGTGTTTGATTTTGAGACAAAACAAAAATACGGGTTATCAAATGAACCCCAAAGAATATTCTAAAAACTTTGGGAGTTTAATTCATCGTTTTAGTATTTTAAATAAATTAGTTTTCGTCGCGCACAATCTGTCCTAAAAATGCAGATTGTGTATTATGTGTTTATGTGACTAATTGGAGTCCTATGTGGTATGTCTTTGATATGTACTTGAATGGGCACTTGTATGAGATGCATATGAAGTGTAAAACAAATGATAACCAACATTTTCACCAACGGGTCCGGAGGGTTTACTTATGCATGTAGAATCACTAGGTGTCACTTACACGATTTTGAACATTTAAACGTCTTGGACAAACGGGTTATATGGTGTAATGGTATTACACATATACTTACTTAGTGACACTTATACTAGGGAGTCGGTAGTGCACCCTACTTTGAAGTTTGGAATTAATTGCTTGCATACTAAGGTGAGTTTCACTACTCTTTTATCAAAAGCATGCGTCTCGGGTTTGAGACAACGTACTTAACTTTTTCTAGTCCGGTTTGGGACTACTTACACATCCCGGGTTGGGATGCTATGACTCCTTGTGTGGGTCGGGTTTTGACTCCTTGTGTGGGTCGGGTTTTGACTCCTTGTGTGGGTCGGGTTTTGCTAGTTCGCAAACTTTGTCCTTGATGAACTAAACCAACACTATCACTGTAAGTCCTTCACATACCGAATGAGTTGCCGGGTTATGGCAAGCGGGTTATTAGTTGATAGCGCTATTAGGTCTGACAATCCTCACACCGGCTCGAGGGAGTGCGGGGGTGAACTATAACTTAACAGATTATCATTGTTGATAGGCAATGATGCAAGGCAAACTGCTCACATTTGTGACAACACGTACATTAGCAGTTCGGTATATCGGTGTTAGTTATCATGAATGGGTTAGCTACCCTTGGCATGCGATGAACTAGTGGTTACACGGTTTTTGGAACCAACTTAATTACTTACGCTTTTACTTGGTTACGTGGTTATGGAAACCACCGCATTTACTTACTCACCTTCTTTACTTAGTGAACTCACCAACATTGTTTGTTGACCCACGATATACATGCTTTTGCAGGTAGTTAGCTTCCGGTGCCACGATTAGAACGCACTACACACTTCTCTGCATTTGGGGTCTTGGGCATACACCTAAATTACATTTTATGCTTTTACATTTTCTTTCATATGGTTTTAATTTGGGCGCGTTGTTTTGCGCATGGTTTTAAAAGGTTTAAATTTGGTTCACGCTTCCGCAGCTTAACTAAACTTGGTTTTTTGAAAACGAACTAAATGTTTTGGGCATTTAGAGTTCGTTCATATGACTTATGGCTATGGGATCCTGGTATGTCATGCGGCTCGCTTAGAGTTCGTTCATATGACTTATGGCTATTAATTAATTGTGTGACAAAGGAGTCGGCACTTCAAGATCACTCTCATCTTCCACACAATTAATTAATTTAAATTATTAATTATAATATTAAACTTAACTACTTAGGTGAAGGGTCCCGAGATGTGCATATCTATCTACTATTTTATCCCACCTTAGCTTTTATAAAACCCAAACCTTTTTCAAAAACTCTTTTTAAAGAACCCCTCCGTTTTATTTTCTTTTCAAAACCCGATCGGTCAATTGATGAATGGTTAAGTAGGGGAAAGTGTGAACCTTGGAATACAATACTCAATACTTACCATCGAAACTATACTATGCACGTCAGGTTCTCTGCCTATGTGTTGGTTTTAGTTTCCAAAGTAAATATTGTTTACTTTATAAATTTAAAACTTTGTTAATAAGGGTTTAGTAAAATCAGTCTTTTCCCCCAAACCACTGTTTTGGGATTGTTAAATAAAAGTTTTTGGCACCGGGGAAATTGACATCTTTTTAATGCTAAAACCAAACGCATCAAAGTTTTTGGCGCCGTTGCCGGGGAACACAATTATTTCCAAAGAAAAACCCTAGTCACTTGATTGATTGGTTTATTTTTCTTTTTCATTTTTATTTTCACTTTATTTTTTCTTTTTGTTTTCGGACTTCTTTATTTTTCTTTTTCATTTTATTTCTCCTTTATTTTCGATGATTGCGGTTGTTTTGAGTTTTCTTTGCAGGTTTCCTTCAAGATTAGCTACCTTGGAGAATTCCCGTGGAGGACGCCGAAATCGCCAAGATTGTCAACTTTCATTTTGGAGAGTTTCTATTTCTGCTTTACTTTCGTTTAGAAGAGGTTGGTCATACCGTGATGATCGGTGGGCAAGTTTATTTAAATGCGGAAAATAAGCTGGGTAAAATTTTTCAAAAAATTTTAAACTTAAAATGTTTTTCGGGGCTTGAAATTGGGTTTTAAAATTTAGGAGGATTTTTCACGAATTTTAAAACCACATTACGAAAGACCGTTTAAAAATTTTAAAATGTTATCTCCACCCTTAAAACCGCCATTTTCCGTCATTTTTTTACAAACTCCAATCTTCACTCTAAGGTATGTATAAAACTTTTCTAAACAACTTTTTTTTTCTTTTTGGTTACTTTTCATGCACGCGAGTGCATGTTTGGAACGTGTTTCGACATGTTCCACCCCGCTAGTGTTTCGACACTAGTATTCTATCCCTAGTATTAGTATTTTATCTATTTAGTTTACTTTTATTTTAGTTTTTAGGACATGTTGAGGAAAGCTTGCTAGGATGAGGCAGATTTTTGGGCAAATATGTAAGGTGGCTGTGGGTAGCGACCACACGTTGATGGATTCGCCACTATCAGGGGAGTATTAGTTTCTCTTGTCTCTTTCTCCAATTCTGCACTTAAAATTTTTTTGCAAAAATTTTAAATGTGGGGTGGAACGTCATTGCTGCTTACTTTATTTTATCTAGCGGGTCATTTGCCATTGATTGTGCGCTATCTGGTACCCTCTTAGCAGCTTGATACCCGTAGCGTCATTCACGGTCATTTTCAGCATATTTGTATAGTCTATTAGGCTCGTCCGGGTGATCCCTATTAGGCATTTTTGCCGAACGGTTCACATCAAAGACAGTAAAAGTAGGTGATGCTAATTAAACCCAATAGATCCGTTTATATAAAATAAAATCTAGTAGAAAAGTAGGTTGCATGGCACGTAGAAAAATACCCTGAAATTTATGCCTAAAACCAATACTTTATCCTACCCGTTTTTTCGGATGCGAGTTTTGAGGTTTTTCACGAGCACCACACTTGCAGAAATATATATCACATACCGCTCGTTTCGTTTGACCATGAGAGACGCTCATCCTTGGCATGTTACAGCTAGAACTTGTGCAACTTATGCGTTTCGAGACCGCACTTGAGGTGAGAGATTGTAAAAGTGATCAAGGCACCTAGTACATACCCCTTCCATTTTTCATTAGCCTTCCATAAATTTATCCCTCACCTAGTTACCCCTCTTGAGCCTTAGCCTTTTTCATTTCATTCATCACACTTAGCCCTTGTCGTGATCTTGGCAAAGAAGGCGTGTTGCAGGCTATAGGAAAACTCATGGGCAGTTTCGAGATGAAGAAGAATAGACCAGACATCACGGTACCCACCGAGAAAAGTTTTGGCAACTGAAGAAAAACAACCAACCAGAGTTAGCAAATAATAAGCTTCACCAAAAGCAGTATTTTTTAGTTAAAAAAAGGGGTTCGAAAAATAAGTCATAAAGCTCGACAATAAACGGGCCGAGAGAAAACAATTATGTTCGAAGAATTATTTCTAGGACATTCCTAGCGGAGGTGATTAGGTGTGAAGACCGAAAAATTCGCAGAATAGGGACGTCAAAGCAGTAAGTCTTCGGGGAGGAGTTTTATGAAGCCCATCATTTAGAGTTTGACATTCGCCCATTACGTCACAGCCGCTGCCCGAGCCGGACATGACAGTAGACACCCTTCCTACCCGTTTACCACTACATCATTTTCACCCCTCAAAAGACCTTGTGATTTGCAGTTTCTCACCATTTTATAGCAGCGGAGATTTGATTTGTGTACAAGCCTATGGTCTGTGCTTGCCTTGGATAGAACTTGAGTGTTCACCCCCCAAAACTCACCAAAATGATAAAACCGTGTGATGGGTGAACATTGTGAGCAGGTATAGGTTTGGGCATAATCGTACGGGTTAAGTAGGTGTGTCATGCAATTTTATTTTTCTCATAATATAAATTAATAAATGGATTGAGGGTTTGTTAATTACAGTCTGCCTTAATTGTACTTGTGTTTTATTGCTTGAGGACAAGCAATCGTCTAAGTGTGGGGTATTATGATAACTCACATTATTAACATATAAAACAGGCATAAACAGTCTCATAATATGATACAATTAGGCTCATATTATTGAATTTGATGCTTAAATCGTTCCTATTTGCATTTCTCAGGAAAATGGAGCTCCAAGACGAAAAGGAAGGATTTCCGGGCAAAAACAAGCAAAAACAAGCAAAAACTGGAGATTCCTGAAGATACGAGACTTGCACCATGTTCCCTGTATGTTTTGAAGACAATCCCGGGCTTAAACATATATATATTTAATGGTAAATGTAATTGGTTAATAGTTACCTAATAGATACCCACCAGGTCTTTGGTCGGATATATTCAATAGGTAAGTTTTAAAAATTAATGGGTTTACCCGAAACCTGCGGGTATACCCGATACCCGATGGGTAATTACCCGACACAAACCCGACGGGTTTTGGGCCGGGTTTGGAACAAGCATACCTAATCGGGTTTGGGACAGCATACCTAATCGGGTATGTGGCGTGGATTATTTCACGCTCAACCCATTCACGCCGGTTTCACGCCCATGAGGGCCGTGTGCGAAGCGCCAAATCCTCCTTTAGCGTCCGTTTCAGGCTTTCAGCCACCACTACGGTCGGTCTAACTTGAAAGTTAAAAGTACCAAAGAGCCCATCACACTATTCAGTGTCGAAAGAGGTTCGCTAATAAAACAACAACATTGTTTAACCCACCCACCCACCCACCCACCCACCCACCTGCCACATGATCATCTTCTACGCAAGCAATCTAATAATCTGTATGTAATAATATTCCGTCTAAAAATGGCAACAGCAGCCTTCAAATCCAACTCCAAAAGAACCACCGATAATAATAATAATAATACATATAACTCCACAACAGGTTCCTCTAAACCCAACTCAAATCCTCAAAAACCCAAAATTCGACGATCTTTAAGCGTCAACGCCCTCTCTCGGTCAACCCAACTCGACATATCCACAGAGTTCTTGAACAAAAGAGACAACCCTCTTTATTGGGGTGACAACAACAACACTGTTGATGAAGAGTTAAAGAATTCAAATGTAGGGGTGCCTCAGAGAGGTCGGTCTGTTAATAGGGTTGGTTCAGATGTCAACAATGAGGGTCGACACAGGAGCTTGTCTCGGGTCAATGCAAGCGGCCGCAGAGGTCGATCTGTTGTTCCTAGAGATAGATTACCTTCTGAGGTTAACAATCTTTACTTCATTAATTATTGTTTGCTAAATCAGAGACATTTTTACAACATTGTTTGTTTATAGGATAATACTTACCTTAGGAGGTAGTTTGTAATGAGAACCCTTTTATTTAGATATGCATTGTCGCTTTAGTTTGTTTGGATTTGAGTTTGTGAAGACGTAGGATTAGGTTAAGGGCTTTTAGGGGAGGAGTTGAAATGTGGGTGAGCATTGTCTTAGGGGCTGCGGCTCCTAATGTAGCAATTAGAAATACGCATAATATAAAATATTATATACGAGTAGTACAAAAGAAAAGTAAGAGTAAGGACAGACGAAGGATCACGAACCACGTAGAAAGTAGCTAATGCCGATATCTAGAAGAAGGCGCAAAGAAAAGGAAGAAATGTGTCATGAATCGTGAATCTAAATGTTGAATTTATGACATGATCTTGAATATTGAAACGGATGGGTCTGTCCAAAAGTTGGAGTGCGCATCTATTCTTGCAAGTTGGAGCAAGGGGGCACCCTTCTTTGCATAACAAGAATCATTATCTTATCTCTTCAAGTTATTAAAAATTAAAATTAAGTTCAAGAGCATTAAAGTAGTTGGAAAAATATTTGGACCTTCATTAACTTATCCCAACTAACGGACAACAACAAAGGTTTAGACCTGAGGAAAATTAGGGAGTTTTTTGAATTTGCATTATGGAACTGATTGACTGATTGATTTCTTTATTGATGTTTGGATGATTTGGTAAACATTTATGTGCTTCTTATTTTCATAATGTTTAAGGGTCAAATAATCATTTTCATAGAGGCTGCAACAATGCTGATTATGTAAGGGTAAAATAAATTATAAATTATTCTTGTTTCTTTTATTTAAGCTAATCTAATTGACCTTTACTTCCATTTTATAAAAAAAAATGTCTAAAAATCTTTTTTAACAAAAGTGTCCCATGTGGTAATTTTATCATCTAAATCTATAAATAGATATTCCCTTAACCTCAAAACATGTGATGCCTACAACTTATATAGAAGAATCCCTTCCATACACTATTTACAACTTTTTATATCCACACGGAGCCCAATAAATGTTAAATTTTATATAATTAAAAATGGGTATAAATTAGTTAGGTATAATAATAAACGAGTTGAGCTCGAGCTTGGAAAAATAGTCACGAGCCGCTTCAAGCTCTCGTAAGTTAAACAATCCTAGCTCGAGCTTTGTCGAGCTCGTGCTGGACTAGGCTCAGCTCATTTACACCATCAGCTAGAATTTTTTACATCTCCAACTTACAGGTGGTATTATTCTGCCAAATAGAGTGAAGCAGAAACAAGACTCAAGAATACCAATCACACATGCAAGTAGGGGTCGGGCCGGGTCGGGCATCTAGCAGTACTGGGAAGCTTCCTATGTCCTAGCACTAGATCATTTGAGAGGGAGTTCCCGTCCATCAGTTGGTTCTTCGGTGAGCTTTCATGAATAAATTTGTTTTATTGAACTTTTATACTTATGCATCTGTTTCCTTGAGCTCACTGTAGAGTGGTGGCCTGATTTTATAGCTTGATTCACAAGTGTCAAACTGCGAAGATGGCATCTCCAACGGTTGTCTGTCTGAAGCCGAAGAGAAAACAATTAAAGCTGTTTATGAGCAGATGAAGGTTAGATTTTTGTAATTTTTATGGACCTGCGGACCACTTTTTATCTTACAAAATGGCATGGCTTAACCTGCGTGGCCGCATCTTGTCTGAGAAATTATAGAGATGTTAATGAGCCAAACCACTCACGAGCTACTTGAAATCAGCAACTCGATTTTTAGCCAAGCTTGAAGAAGCTCGAGCCTCAAATTAAGCTTGTTTAACAAACAAGCCTATTATTTATGTAACTTTTATTTAATATAAATTTTGTAATTTTTTTTATGTAAAAATATGATAAAAATAATCAAATAATATATATTTTGATTTACAGTTTATAAAATAGTTAAAAATGTATATAAGTTAATTAAATAAATAGTAATAAGCTGAGCTTGAGTTTGAAAAAAACCACTGACGAGCCAATCTCGAGCTTTAGAAATAAAGTTAGCTATAGAGATAAAGCTCGATACGAGTCGAGCGTTTATAAGCTAAACGAGGTGAGCACAGACTTATGCGAGCTTGGGCTTGCCTTGACTTGGTTACATCCCCTAGAGAAGTATATCTGAACTGTAAGGCTTGAGATGAGGTTATTTTTTATAGGTAGCAATTTGACCCATTTACCTATACTGGTCATTTTGGCTTCTATTTTAACGGTCAAATAGGTAAGCCAAAGGATGTAAATTTGAAAATGCTCGAATAGATTGAAACTGGAAAGTTGCACAAAGTGTATTCAGATATATAAAAAATCTGTTAACTCGCTCTATTAGTAAAGGTCGTTATATTTTTTTTTTTTCAAAATGTAGTTTTTAAATGTAATATTTTTTTTAATTAGTTTTTATGGATCATGAGATCATCCCAGCTTGACCACCGACCACTCATGGTTTCCACCTCTAGACATTGTTGTGTGACATTTTTCTGTTCATTGTCTTGCAGTCATTTGAAGTGGGCAATTTGAGAAAAGATACAACCTCAATTGAAATATATGAAACCGTGAGATCTGAAGTGAGACGTGGCTATTGCAGATATGCAGGATGACCTTCACAATGTAAGTTTTGTAAAGCTAACAAAACATTTCCTGAGTTTCAGCCCCTTTCATAAAGTTGTCTATATCTCTTAAATACCGGACCCTTGTTTTTTTAGGCCATCCGGAGAAACAGTAATGGTGCTCTTGTGGGTACAGATATATCTCCTAAGTTGGTAAAACCCGGTGCTGTTGAGTTAGTGTTGGACATAAGAAGAGAATATGCCAAAGAGCTCGAAGCGGTGATCTCTCTTTATTTTCACTTTAATTAGGCTTATGAATTATGATATAACCAAAGCTTAGTGACTCACTGAACTGATATTAACTAAATGGTACAGTTTCAACTCATCTGTTTGATAATGGCCATTATGGTTGTATTTTATTGATAACTGGTCAAACAGTTCTAAAATTGCCAAAAGCATAATTAATTGTCTGCAACCATCTTGAAGCAAAGTCTTATAAATTTGTTACATTAAGACAAGATGTTGGCTCTTTCCATTACTCGGAACAATTTGCTTTTAACTGAATTTGTAAAGATTTTATGATTCGTCGGAAAGTATATTTTAGTCTCAAAATATTGTTTGGCCATTGTATCACAATATCGTTGGACTTCTTTCATGGGCATTAACTCTTCATCTTTTTCGTGCAAAAGTTTTATGTCATGTCTGATTCACTCTTGCTGATTACTGCTTTAGTTAGATTTAGCATTCAAAATGGGCTAGGTGAAAAAAATGTGACTAAAATGATTGGAGCATAGTGGCCATATGAAAATGAAGCGTATGCCATATAGTGTACTCTCATACCAACTATTTTAGGTCATGTTCGAAAAGTCAAATAGTCACCAAGTGATATTTAGGTGTCAAAATGGCCTGTTGGTTACCTAGTGAAAATGGGTATTTTTTTAATCACGGGTCAGGTCAAGCTGGGCTAAGCTGCAACCGTTTTCTGTCCACCTTTTAAAGCGTTTTGTAAGTAGTAACATGCTAGAAATGATTACAAAAACTCCACTAGTATAATTAGAATCTATCTATTTTTTTTTTCCTAAATAAAACAATATAGGAGGTTATATGAATTAAAAAAAAAATACATTCTGTTCAACTTTAACTTGCCTGACTTGTTTCTACGTATTTGACCCATTTTAATTTTACCGATTATGTATGTAAGACGGGCCCCCCTTAGGTTACTAAATAGGTCGAGATTGTCATCTTTGCTATGTGATGCTTTATGTAAACTATTTTTTTTCTCAATGGCTAACCCCCCCCCCCCCCCCCCCCCCCCCCCCCCCAATTCACTACGGCACAAGCCCTTTGTAAGTTGTAACTGATTATATTTACTTCATATGTGTAGTCCCAAGAACGTGCTAGAAAACTTCGATCAGATTTGGCCATTGAGGAACATCACAGGCAGGAATTGAGCCGAATTCTCAAGGAGACACTTCCAGAACCCAAGACTTCTAGTTCCCATAGATCTCGTTTAGGAAGAAAAGTATGTTTTTTTTTTTTAATTATTATTTTGTTCAAATTAGTACAAATTTTACTGTATTAAGTGTTTCTGGTCCATTATTTGACCAACAGAGTAGCAGTGAGAGAAAGAAGATGTCAAAACGTTTGACAGATGAAGCAATGTCTTATTTTGATGAATGTGTTTCCATATCCACGTTTGATAGTTCTGATTTCTCAGCAGCAGAGGACCCATCTGTGAACTCAGTAACCCCTGCTCCAAACTGTCGCATTGACCAACAGGTATTTCCTTCTTGGATGCCCAATGAAAATTGCTACTTGTGAACTTTTTAATGTTTAGTGTACCCATGCGTCGGTTATAGGGGTGTAAACGTGCCCGTCTAAGTTTGAGCTCTGCTCTTATAATATATGAAAGCTTGTTTAAGTTCGGCTCGGCACTGCTCGATTCAAGCTTTAAGTCAGCTGATATCGAGTATTTCACGAGTGGCTTGGCTCGATTACACCCCTACTGTATATCTGCTTGGTTATGCCGTAGCTGCATATTTGCTTCATACTAAATATATTTGCAAAACTGTCCTATGAAAATGATTCAGTTCTCTTGAGTGGCCAAAATGGGCCTGGTCATGTATAACTTGACTACGTTTTTGGTCCATTTCCTAGAAGGGTTCTAGGTTATTGCAGCTTTACCTAGCTGGTAAAAAATCTGCCATTGATGAGTGTGCATTCTGTTAATACTGATTAGCGAAAAACTTGTCATGAAGTGAATATATACACAAAACACTAAATTATTGCGAGAACAAAGCGAACAAATCTAAATCGTTAATTTTTTATTATTACCTTTTTTTTTAATCATTGGTTCATATTTTTAGAAGTTGTGCTTCTTAGATACACGTGTAGGTAATATACATAATCGAAATCGAAAACTCAACCTAATTTAACCATTATTTTTATTTTCAGAGTTAGAAACGATAAAGAACACATCTATATCAATTTCATCTGTGTTTAATTTTTCCTTTTAAGATTGCAAAACAATGTTTTTATTTTTATTTTTTTTATTTCTGCGTGTTCTCGCAATAATTTATTAAGTAGAGAACCGCATAAACACTTGTACGTGGTCATCATACATAAGAGAAAAAAGAAACACTTATACGGTTACGTAACCGCCTTATGTATGACATTTAAGCAGTATTTACAAGGTTCTATGCAGTTCTCGCAGTTCTTTATTTATAAATGGTTACGTATTGAATGACGCCCTCTCATTGATATCAAATTGTATTCACAGATCGTTCATGATGACCCAGTATCCAGTTCAGTGGTTGATAGTACTTGTAATGAACTCGTAATGGATAGAGTTGACGAAACCCCTGACAGTACAAAACGAGACAAGAAATTTCTCTTCTCATTTGGCCACAAACAAACGGAGAGCATAAAGCTGACACATGACATAGAATGCTACATCAAAACATTTGAGAAAGATGCTTGCAAAGATAGAATTACATCAAGAAATAATTACAACACAGATGCGTATGGACTAGTTGATGTCAATGAGAGCTTATTGTTTGATAAGGCGTTGTTTAGAAATCGACAAGAGTCTGGTAGTTTGCATTTATGTGGCGGGGTTGCGGCTCCATTTTCGCCTTTTCCTCATCTTTTTTGAAGATTTTAAATAGTCAGTGCAAGGTTTTTTCATGTAAAGGTGGTTGTTTCTTTTCTCTATTGTTGTTGTTGGCCTTTATAAGAGAGCTTTCAAGATGATATTGTTTTTGGTTTTACATAAATGTAATGTGAATTAATTTGTAATGCAACATTGGGTTGGTTTGATGTAGGGATGACAACTGAAAACTGAATTCGAACTCGAAAGTAAGCCTCATACCTGATACGTTTGAGTAATGGCACGGGTCTGGGATTAGTATAATAAATCGTCACGCGTCTGGACTTGTAGGTGATGCCTGACTCGATTATCATGCTTACCCATTTACACGAGCCTGATCTATAAACAATTTCTTTTATCCTATGACAATAGCTTAATTTAATAATCCATAGGGTTTGAGTGCCTAACTTTTGTATATGTCGTCAAAGTTTTTCGGATCCTATCAAGTAACTATTTTTTTACAAGCTAATGGGTATGCATAGGATATAGTAGGGCTGATATAACATGTCAGACATGACGGCTTGTACTGCTAGATACAAGCACGATCTGTTTAAAAATAGGTTACGGATGAGACTTATTAAGAAACACGATATAAAAAAAGTTAAATTTTTTATTAACAACTAATCATTAGTGAAGTACTAATCTGAATAGATTAACATCCATATCACTACTACTATAGTTTTTTTTAAGGCCAACAAAGTCGTCACGGGCTCCGTGGGAACCCCTTTATTGATGAATTCAGGATACTCATGGGGCACCCGGTTCTCTAGGTCCACCAATCCGGGGAAAATCGACCTACCACCGGCCCGAAGTCATGACGGTGAATAATCGGTAAAATCTGGTATCCTTCAAATCTCGAACTTGTGACCATTAGACCCAAAATCACCTATGATACTACTAAACTATAGTTGCTTTTCTTTCTTTTTGTCATCTCCAGTATAGTCTTTGTAATTTGTCCCAAACAAAGTAACCATTGACAGTGTAAGTTGCTGTTACTAAAAACTCACTCACTTACCATCGCCGACATCCAAATTAAATAAAAGCTTGGTTCAGTTTTACCGTCATCGTTTTCTATATCCAGTCTGTCGAATAATAATAGTTGAAAGAAGAACAGAGATCTGCTTCAATGGTTGGCACTCGAGGAGGACGAACTTCATCATCATCATCGTTTAGTAAATTATATCCACTGAAAGCGTCGTCGTCATCCACTATTATTATTCTTCTTCTTCGTTTCTTTATCCTCTTAACCCTCTTCATTTTCATCTTCAATTTCTATACTACTAGTACTAGAGGTATCTTAGAGGATGACCTAAATATAAAACAAAATCTGCCTCAAGACTTTGTATCTCAACAGGTTCGCTTGCTTTCTTCACTCATAAATATAATAACCTAGATTCAAATTATTCATCTTTGCTATCGAGTAACTGTTCATATGATGCATTGCTTCAGGTTCCCCAGCAGCTGAAACATGAAAAGCTTTTGGAAGCTCCTTTTAGTGATGGTTTGCATTCATGTCTAAAGCCTACTTCTAACTATCAAGGTCACTATCATCTGCTCTTCTCTTCTCTTCTCTTCTAATCATGTTGTTACTTTACCTAACATTACTTGTTTTTATTTACTTTATGATGATGATGCATTGCGGTTGTTGTTGTTGTTCATAACCACATATATAATAGTATCTTCTCTTTGTACCAATCGCTAGGTGCTGGTCAACCGGTGGGGTACCGACTAGCGATTAATTGGATTGTGATTTTTATATGTAATTGTTTATAAGTAGCCAGGTTATTACCTCTCCTCGACCCAATTTTTTAGGTATACATGATTAATCGCCAGGATTTACATGGTTTGGTTAGAAACTGGTAAGAATTTACAAGGTTTGGTTGGAAACTGGCCAGAATTTTCAGGTTTTGGCAGGAATCTGGTCCGAATCACTGGTTGCCAAGTATCACCAATTTTTGGCTGATTAGGACCGGCGTTGACCGCCTAGCAATTAATGGGCTGATTAGATGAAAATTCCTAGGTGAACCTTCAGCCGAGTAGTCAGAGGCTCGGCACGATTTTTATAGCCATAAATTACTCGAGATTGGCTCGCTAAAATCTTGAATGGAGCAAAGCTTAAACTCCAAGCTGCCTCGCGAGCCTAAACCAGCCTAATATTTATATAATTTTTATGTAATATGTATTATGTATTGTATAATAATAATTTTATATAGAAAGAATATGATTCAAATAACTAAATAGTATATATACTACGTCATATATAAAGTCTAGTCGAGCTTGGGCCTGGCTCGTTTACTCCCCGTACTCATAATGAATTTACATTTTCAGCTTTTCAAGGTGGGGATCATTATATCACAGTAAGAAGCAATGGTGGACTCAATCAAATGCGTACCGGTGTGAGTAATTATTATATCTTTGTATAATACCTGTTTGTTATGACTTATGATTTAGATTTTGTTCTATCATATGGTGTTGAAAACAGGATATACTTTTATGGCTGTAAACATTAGTTTGTAAGATACTGTTTGAGTTTAGCATGACACTCCTGGTAAATATGATAAAATTTTGTAAGGATGGCTTTTTGCTAGCACATTCTGAGCAAAATTTTGCTACCATTATTTTGATAGATTGCTGATATGGTAGCAGTGTCGCGCATGATGAACGCAACCCTAGTAATTCCTGAACTTGATAAGCGCTCATTTTGGCAAGACAAAAGGTAATTATAAGTTCAACTACGTTACTCTCCCTCTCTTTTGCACATACACACATAGTTGTTAATAGCGACCATAGCGCCCGCTATAGCGAATAGCGTAGCGTAGCGCTCATGTGTCGCTATATGGTTGATAGCGACAAATAGCGAGGAAATAGCGAGATTTTTCTATTTTTAGTATTTTTTATTTATTTTTGGGTAAAATATGCATATAAAACATCTCTAAAAAGTTCTTCTAGTGTATCGCTAAACATGAAATAGCACCCGCTATTTCATCGCTATCGCTATGTAGCATATCGGTAGCTTGTCGCTATCGTCCGCTATTCGCTATTAACAATGATACACATTTATGTTAAATTAACATTGTATTCTAATTGGCTGTTATGCAGTATATTTTCAGATATCTTTGATGAAGACCATTTCATTAATAGCTTAAAACGGGATGTCCGAATCATTAAGAAGCTTCCTCAGGAGTTGGTCTCCGTACCTCGAGCAAGGAAACACTTCACATCTTGGGGTGGTGTAGGTTACTATGAAGAGATGACCAAATTATGGGCTGATTATCAGGCATGCTATTTTTATACATTGTTATGTGTTTCTTCTACAGTCTTTCTAAGTGTCACTGTGTCTTTGTTTCGTGATATAATCAGTTTCTTTCTTCTTTCCTTCATGTTATTTAGATTCAACTAACTGTCATCAAGTTAACTGATTTCCTTATAGTGTATATTAGTATTTCTAGCTGTACCAGGCTTAAAGTTCCAAGTTGCATTAGGCTTATATTTCTTAGTTAGGATAGTTAAGCTTCTATATATCAGTCATTACTCATTACACACATAGTTATCAAAGGCGTGAGGCGCACTCAAGGCGCTTAGGCTCCGCCAATGGGCTATGGCCTAGGCGAGAAGCGCAAAAAAAGCGTGGGCCTGAGAAAAAAAAGCGCAAATAAAAGAAATAAAAAAATCACCAAATCATTACAAATAACAATCATCATATAAAATAATATAAATATAAACTGACTGATTTAGCCATACGTGCTAAAAGGATTAACACGCTTTTGGTAACTATGTAGTAGAAAAATTCAGTTGATGGTAAATCAATGATTGAGGTGTTTATATATTGAAGAATAATTCAATATCTATAAGTGTTTTAAAAATCAAATATATTTAAAAACAAAAAAAAGATTTGATTGAGATTTATATATATCTCTATAAATTGGTAAGTATTGGTCAATTATATTAGTCAGAGGACTAGGTTTTAAAAAGCAGACCTTGGCTTTTTTTTTTTTTATCTAGGAGGTCGCCTAGGCAGTCAAGGCGATGGCTTTTGATAACTATGATTACACATCAAAAGTAAATTAGATTGCTTGGGGAACCAACCTTAGTACTGGTTTTTTCTGTATCCCTATGTTTTTAGGCTGCATTTTTATCTCTGGAATTAGGATCTTTTGAATCAGTTTCTGTACCACCTTCATTTTAGAGTGCCAGTCTGTTGTCTTATTGATTATATATATGGGTTCTCCGTTCTCTGCTTTGAGTGGAATCATACTTGGTACGCTCATTTGTTTGTTTGTTTATATTTCAAGTTATGCTAGGTTTAGGGTTTCGTGTATGATTGTTTTTTCTTCGGTTCTTAATTTCTGTTCTACACAACTACGCCTTTTGGTACCATTTATCAAGGTATTGATCATGTAAATAACTCAACTTTTTCACTCATTATCACGAGTATGTGTACTTATATTATTCAACATTATTGGTTCTTGTGCAGGTGATTCATGTTCCAAAATCAGATTCGCGACTAGCAAACAATGATCTGCCACTAGATATCCAGAGATTGCGTTGCCGTGCTCTTTATCATGCTCTTCGATTTTCTCCTTCAATTGAGACCCTTGGGAAGGTATGGGATTTCATTCATAGACCCATCTTGGCAAATAATTTTTCCCAGCATGATCTTTAATTGCATCGTGCATTATTTTGTTCCTGTCATCATGGTAACACGTGTTTAATGAAATTTAACAAATCTTGAGTACAAAGAATTTGGATGATAATCATGCGTACGATTTGCAGATGTATCTAGTCTGATAACTTTCATTTTTTTATTAACTAAATAGCAATTTTGTTTACTTGTATGTTGGTAGATTTCAAAGAAATCATATATGCGGAATAATTTAATGTGTAGCACTGTAGCTGTAGCCTAACGGTACCATTTATACTCCTGCAGCTGTAAACAATATTTTTCCAGCGTATTCTTTTTATTAAATCATTAAGATTTTAATTTATTCTTGATGATACTTGCCTGTAAAGAAAAAAACACAGAACTAATATTAGGAAGAGTTGGGATTACAGTTATTTGTTTATCTCTAAGTAGTCAATATCGGTGATATATCGGTGATATCTCGGTTATCGGCCATAAGGGCCTATCTCGGTCGGTCCCTATCTCGGTTCCGATAATCTCGGCCGATATCGGTGATATATCGGCCGACTGCCTTCCAAAATATCGGTTGTATCGGTGAGAATATCGGTTGTATCGGTGAGAATATCGGTTTGGTGTTTTTTTTGCCCATTTTGATACCATTTAGGTTACAACAGAGATGTAATAGGGCTGAAGAGATGTAATAGGGATGAACATGACTATGAAAGTTTGTAAAAGAAAAAGAGATGGAGATGAACCTATGCTAGAAATGGGAGGAAGAAACCTGCAATGGAGAAGGAGAGAAGACAAAGTGACGGTTGCTTTGTTTTTAGGGTTTATCAACATATACCATATTATTTCCTAATTCTTTTTATCTAAATAATATTTCAATCCTTAATATTACGGTTTTGGTCAGATTTGACCCTTAAGATTTTTTAGTTTGTTACAAAATGGTTTAAGTTTTATATATTGATCTTACTATTATTATAATATATATATTCCGTAATTACTGATATCCCACCGATATCTCACCGCAATAAACGATATCCTAAATATCGGTCGTTGACCGATAACCGATATTTTACCGTATTAACTGCTTAGGTTTATCTTTGAAAGCTTAAGAGGTAGCAATAACGGATGGTTAGTCAGTTAGAGCATCACCAATGGGCCATTCATGGAGCGCATTCTTGGGGCAACCCCGGCCCCCAGGCAGGTGTGCAACGGACTCACTTTTGAGGCTTTCCAGTGTAACTTATCATATTTAGTATTCATCGAAACGTTGGGTGGCATACAAACTCTTACGTTAGTACGTTACATAGTTTTAAATAGTTGATGTCTCAAATTATGATTACAAAAAAAAGAAAATTATTACAATACAATCCGAATCTTAGAAGTTGACTTTGGGCTACTTTCAACCTATTCCCCTTTTAGCTAATTTTCATTTGACCTATATTAGATAAAACACAACCCCAGTTCATAGTAAATGTGTCAAATTGTCACTTCTACTAGTATTGGCTTTGAGAAGTTTCTTAGGTTTATTTGTTAGGCAAGAGATTCTGGTTTGTATAGTCAAATGTTGGTGAAGTCATGGATGGGGATTTCTTTTATATTAGGCCCTGAGCATACATGATGGTGACTCCGCAGAAGCTAGTTGAACGGCTCAGATCACGTGGAGGAAGATATATATCTCTTCATCTGAGATATGAGAAAGATATGCTGGCTTTCTCTGGTTGTACATATGGCTTGTCTGATTCAGAATCTGAAGCGCTCAGATTGCTTAGGTATGCCTTTTATCTGTAGAAATTGAATACATAAATGCAAGCAAGGGTGTAAACGAGCTTATTTTTAGGCTCCGGTTTTAAACAAGCTTATTTTAAAGCTCAGCTAGATTCGAGCTTTTAGTGAATGGGTCTCGAGTAGTTCATGAGCGGCTTGGCTCGTTTACACCCCTGAAATTCCATCACTAAATTTTGTGGATTGCAGGGAGAATACGAATCACTGGAAAGTAAAGAAAATCAATTCAACTGAGCAGAGAATTTCAGGTCTATGTCCATTAACCCCCAAAGAGGTTGGAATTTTTCTTCAGGCTCTTGGTTATCCTCCTTCAACCATCGTATATGTCGCCGCTGGTGAAATTTATGCTCATCTTTCGGACCTCACTTCTCGTTTCCCAAACGTATTATTCAAGGAAACGATAGCGACTGAAGAAGAGCTGAGAGTATACTCCAATCATGCATCCCAAACAGCAGCACTTGATTATATCATCTCTCTAGAGAGTGATGTGTTCATACCGACACATTCTGGTAACATGGCAAGAGCTGTTGAGGGCCATCGGAGACTTTTAGGCCACCGCAAGACTATTACTCCCGACAGGTACTCAAGTGCACATGGACCTTTTTGTTTTCACTTTCAATAATTATTCTGCAAAAGAGAAAAAGGGTATTTTTTTTGGAGCTGCGGGTTCTGGGATAGAGGAAAGCCTTGCCCTCTTCCAGCTATCCCTAGACCCTACCATATGAGGGGGATTTTAGTGGGTAGGTTTGTTTGTTATATAACAACCCACTAATTCATTCAAGGAAATTTTACCAGGAAAGGCCTTGTGGAAATATTTGATAAGTTGGAAAGTGGACAGCTTAAGGAAGGAGTATCATTGCAACAACTTGTTAAGCAGTTGCATCAGAAAAGGTAATCCTATCCTCTCACTAAATGTACCTTTCAATCTTTTGCCCATAAAAGAAGTTATCTTTTAAGTTTTAACCATGTTGAGCACTTGCATCATAATATAATATACGTATAATATCATATCCCAAATGATGAATAATTCTTTAGGGAAAGACTTATGATTAGTATAATGCATACCTAAAGTGAACAAAAAGTTATTTATAATTTATAAAATAACATTCTTGTGTTATTACGTAAACATACATCCATATGTTTAAATATGTTTGGGATAAGATCGTTATGTATGTATCACGCTTGACGAATACAAAACTTTAGGAGAAATTTTTTCCCAGGACATACCACCGGGGATAGAAGTCATAGAACTACCTGTTGAATAGAATATAAACCTCTACTTATTGGGCCTAACAGTTAAGACTATAAAGCCTGGCTGAATAAGGTCTAACTTGGGACGTATACTGTTGGCATTTGAACCCAGCCCAGATATTCCTTTCATGCCAATAAAGTCTTCAAATCTATATCTATATCTATATATCTATAGGGGAAGGTTCAATTGAGAACTCATAGTTAGGGAGAGAACTCGAGAACTCCTACTTAAATTAAAAAAAAAAAAATCATAACTCAAAATTTAAGTCAAAAACCAAAAATCTGGTTCGGAGCTTCTCTTTCCCACGTCATCCCGGTTCAGAAAAAAAAAATAAAAAAAATAAAAAAAATAAAAAAAAATAAAAAATAGGTGACTTCTAATGCACCTGTGTAGTAAATGTCTGGTTAGCTTTAGGGTTTAGTTTAGCTTTTAGGGTTAGTTTTTTTTAGTTTAGTTTGTAAGGTTTAGGTTTTTGGGGGTGGGGTGGGGGTGGGTTTAGGTTTTTGGGTAGGGGGTTAGGTTTTTGGTTGTGACGGGTGGGGCTTAGGTTTTTGGTAGGCGGTGGGTGGGGTGGGTTTAGGTTTTTGGGTGGGGGGTGGATGGGTGGTTTAGGTTTTTGGGTAAGCGATTTAGGTTTTTTAGTGAGGGTGGGGGTGGGTGGGGTGGAATTAGGTTTTTGGGTGGGGGTAAGTTGGGGGTAGGTGGTTTAGGCTTTTGGGTTATACTACACATGTGCAGTAGCGTTTTTTAGGTGTGTTTTTTTTATTTTTTTTCCGAACGGGTATGACGTGGGAAAGAGAAGCTCCGAACTAGTTTTCTATTTGTTTACTTAAATTTTGAGTTATGATTTTTTTATTATATTTTTTTGTACTTAATTAGGAGTTCTCGAGTTCTCTCAATAAAATGAGTTCTCTATTGAACCATCCCCTATATATATATATATGGGAAAGTTAATTTGAGAACACCTATATTTCGTGCGAACCGTGAGAACGGCATCTAAAACCATTCAAATTCAAAATTTCTTTTTACACTTGTCTTTATTACTAAAATACAATCTCAAAAACACAATTTACGCGTAAAAATTCAAACGTATACGAAAATAATTTGTTTTTACACATGTGTAAATTTACTGTTTATACATGTGTAAACTGTTTCATTTACACATGTGTAAAAAGTTAATTTGAAAGTGTTTTTGCAAGAAAGGATGAATTATTTGGAAAGAAAATTCATTTATTAATGTTATATTTTAATTATAATTAGGTTTGTATTGAAAAACAATGATTTTGATTAGTTTTCTCACTTGTTCTCACGGTTCTCGCGATATTTAGCGTTCTCAAGATAACCCTCCCCTATATATATATATATATATATATATATATAGGGTTAGGATCGTGAGAGAACCACATTGAGTTGTGAGAACTAAGGAACTCTTGTGGACCATTGATTGTGATGATCCTATGGTTAAGATTTAATCTAGATGTTTTTTTTGTCTTTACATGCCAATTAAAAAATTATTAGTATATTTTAATACAAAAAAGTACAATAAGGGTATTTAGGTAAAAGCACCATGAAAGAGAAAATAATTATTATAATACTATTTTAATTTTTTATTTAATTATTAAAAAATCGTATTTTTAAATAAAATCTGATGAGATGATCTACCATGATTTACACTGGTGTAATTATTTACACCAGTGTAAATCTGCCATACACAAACTTCTACAAAATTATGTTAGTGTAAAAACCAAACAAAACATATGATAAGGATGATTTACACTGGTGCAAATTACACCAGTGTTTACTAAAACATCTATCAAAAAACATCTATATAAATCAAAAAATGATAATACATTAATATTTACACTAGTGTAACTGATGCTTACACCAGTGTTTTCTTACAAAATGATACTATAGGTGGTGTAAAAAATAACCACCAAACATCTATGCATTCATATTTACACTAGTGTAAACTGATATTTACACTAGTGTTTTCTTACATCATACTACACTATCATCGTCGTCTTCACAGCATCATCCCCTTAAAACGAAAAACATCATCATCTTCGTACCGAGCTATCAAAACAAACCATCCACAACAAACAAAACAACTAAATATTAGAAATCAGACAAATTATTAACACTTGCACAATATGTTCAAATTTTATCAAATTTAAACTCTAGTAATTCCATATGTGTTTACATCACCTACCCATTCCCAAAAAAGATAAAAATAAATAATGAAATAATAACAGAAAAATAATAATAAATAATAATAATAATAACAAAATAACAGAAAAAAAAATAACACCGGTGTAATAATAATAATAATAATAATAATAATAACAGAAAATAAAAATAATAATAATAATAATAATAATAACAAAATAACAGAAGATAAAAAAAATAAAAGAAAATAATAATAATAACAACAATACTACTACTACTACTACTAATACTAATAATAATAATAATAATAATAATAATAATAATAATAATAATAATAATAATAATAATAATAATAATAATAATAATAATAATAATAATAATAATAATAATAATAACAAATACCTGTCAATCGAACCACCACCTTCGTCGGACCACCGTCGAGCACCACCTCCCCACCGTCAAACCCTCTAACCCTCACCACCGTCAAACCCATCGCCGTCACCGTCACCGTCGTAGATCTGTTCAGATCCACCGTCCCCCCTACCCCTTCCGCCCGTCCCCTGCCACCTTCACCATCGTCCTTAGATCTGTTCGTAGATCTGTTTAGATCTGTTCAGATCTGCAAAACCCACCATGTTCGTCTTCAACCCCTGCAAACCACCGGTCACCACCATGTCCGCCGCCCCTGCAAACCACCATCACCGGTGGAGAGAGAGAGAGAAGAAAGAAAGAGAGAGAGAGAGCAGAGAGAGACGAGAGAGAGCAGAGAGAGGGTGAATTTTTAGAGAGAGAGAAGAGAGAGAAGAGAGAGAGAGAGTCATGATTTGGGTTTTTTTTTTTTTTTTTTAAAAAATCTGATTTAAAAATGGTATTTATGTGAGTGGGTGTGGGTGTGGGTGGGGTGGGGTGGGGTGGGGTAGGGGAGGTGATAAATTACTATGCTACCCTTTCATTATTATATTGACAAAATGCTTTTGTGTGGTCCAAATTGGTTCTTTAGTTCTCACAACTCAGTAGAGTTCTCATATGATCCGGATCCTATATATATATATATATATATGGTAGAGATCCTAAGAGAACCAACCCCTATTTGAGAACTGAGAGAACCATTCTGAGCCACACATTTCATATAAAGGCAAAAAAAAAAAAAAAAAAATTTTTTTTTTTTTTTTTTTTTTTTTGCTTTAATCGCACATTTTTATGCAAAGAAATTTTTTTTTTTTTTTTTTTTGAATTTTTTTTTCATTTATACATATGTGTATATGACAATTATACATATGTGTATATAGCAATTATACATATGTGTATATAGCATTTTTCAGCTATACATATGTGTATATTTCAGTTATACATATGTGTATATAGCATTATACATATGTGTATAATGCAATTATACACATGTGTATACTGAAAAAAAAAATACAAAAAAAATAAAAAAAATTTTTTTCCTTACATATAAAGCAACGATTTTTGCAAAAAAAAAAAAAAAAAAAAAAAAAAAAAAAAAAAAAAATTTTTGCCTTAGAGAAATGTGTGGTCCAGAATGGTTCTCTAGTTCTCAATTTGGGAAAAGGTTCTCATTTGAACCAAATCCTATATATATATATATATATATATATATATATATTGCAAAGCTAATAATCCTACATGTCATAATATTATGCAATCTCTCTTTTAAGATATGCCACATAGGATGTGATGTGGCAACTCTAGACCAATTAAAAAAAAGGAATAAATATGGTTTAAATATGGTTTAATCTAATCTATTAAATACCTAATCTACTAAATTTAAATATTAAACCTCTATTATTTTTTCTCTCATGTTTTCTCCCATAACTTTTAAACGTTAATATTTTTTATATACGAGATTTTTTAAAGAAAAAAATTACACCAAATTAACGAGCGTTTTATTATCTTTCTAACAAGTACCATAGTGCTATATAAAAAACGGAGAAAAAAACGACTTTTTTTGTAACCCGACAGGTATTGTGTCAGGTTTAGGATTAGTTTAAAAAAAATGTGGGTTTGGCTCGGGCCTGGGATTAGGTGATACCCGACCCAATTACCCGAAACCACATACCCAAATACCCGAACTATATACCCGATCATATACCCATGAATTTTTTAACGCATCACATAACCCTTAGACTAATGCGTTCGATATTTCAATAAATAACTTTTATTCCTTATTTCATGTTAGTTCTTTTTAGAATGATCGATTACAAACTTCCGAATTCATTTGACATTATATAATATTTTGTAATGGCACTAGATTTATACCCCGGCACAGAGATTCGTTTTTTTATATTAAAATATGATAACATATGACAGAGATTTGTTTAAAATAAATAATAATAATAATAATAATTAATCATATATTGGCAAGTCATTAATTATGTTGTCATATTAGATATTTTATTATGTCATATTAGATATTTCAACCCGGGACACTCCCGGGATAAAAACTAGTTTTATATATATATGTTTCTTTCTTAAGGCAAGGCGCTCCAAGGAAACGAGAGGGTGCGCCAGATGGAATCAGAGGACGAGCGCGGTTCAAAGCTGAAGAATCTTTTTACCAAAATCCATATCCTGAATGCATTTGCAGATCTAAACAGAGGACATAAAAATTTACTTGCACATTCTAGATTTCTAGCAACTACTATTGTTTTAAGGATTTGTATATTATGCGGTACAAACCTTTTACATTCCATGGTCATGGAACATATGTCATATTTTGTTACATCTTGCCAAGTGTTCTTTGTTCTATTTCTTAAATGTTGGGTCAAGAAAAATTCTTGAGAAAGATCTCCAACGCAAACACTCATTTATATGATTTTAGCTTTATTTAACACGCATCAATTATACAACAATTCGGAATCCGCTTACAAACGACCGAGAAAGAAAGGCTTCGCGTTCTCCAAGTGGTTGATCTTAGCTTAGCGTGCTAGCCGCTACTTCATTTCGTATAGTGATAACGCTTTCTCTTTCTTAGCGCTCCGCCCCCTTGTATAGTAAGGGGAATTTTGGTTGCGCGGCTTTCTCTTATACTTATAGGGATCTATTGTCTCTGACTTGACTCAGCTTGACCTACTTGACTTAGCGATACTAAAACGTCCGTGTAATCAGGTCTAACCACTAGCATATAACCTGGTGAAGGACTTGGGTAGCAGTAATAATCAGGACACCTTGGAGCTAGATTACACATGAACTCATTCAATTTCTCGACATTAATTACATATTTACCAGATAGAATCTTCTTCTGTATTGTCTCATACTGCTCATTCGTAATACTCAAATCAATTTCATTGAAGCATGTCATTGAGATCTTCTTTTTATAAAGGAAATCAACTTCGATTATTGAATAATCTACATCACTCTTGCTTCTATTGTAACAAAAGATTCCCCTTCTATGTGGAAAAGGCCCATATTAATAATTATGATTTTACGTATGGACAATTCCTCAATATCTTGTTCATTCGCAACAAAATATTTTCTTTGTGCCTAAAGCAAAACGGGCAACAGTAACTTTTTTTTTTTTTTTTTTTTTTTTTTTTTTTTGTGTTAATGTTAAATAAATATTATATAAGAAAATTTAATTAAAAAACTTATTGTCTTGGGATTTACGAAATTTATTATTTGCCTTTAGTGTTTTTCAATCATGATTTACAATTTACATTAGGGCATGAATAGTGGGGTATTTTCATGGAGCTCCATGGTATTAAAATATTATAAACTATTAGGAGGGTTTCACGAGGCTTTGTGGGAAAATATGTATTTAGTGGGTGTGGGCTTTACGAGGTTTTATAAATCATTAAGTAATGATCGCTTAATGATTGTTTTTTATTTAACTAGCAAATATTTAAAAAGAATAATAATAAAAAATAATATTAAATAAAATTCAAACGGCTACTTTTCAAATGGTTCGTTTTCTAACCCTCTAAATACAAGACCAGAAACCAATTATCAGTCACAATTATCACTCACAATTCAATCTACACACAAACAATCAAAGATATGGGTGGTGGTTTTCATAATGAAACAGCCGGACCTTCCAATCTCAGGCGATACTCTCGCCGCCGACGTTCACAACCAGTGTCGTCTCCTTCTCCCCAACCTCAACCAATGTCATCTCCCCGTCCTACAGTGTACACTCCTCCTCGTCAACCATTGTACACTTCCCGTCGACTCAACATTCCAAACCAACTAATAACCATTCCTCCTTTTTAATTATGTTTGTCTAAAATAACATTAAACAATAAAAAAACACTAAACATTAAACATTAACATTAACATTAAACATTAAAAAAACTAAACATTAATTATTAAACACTAAACACTAAACATTAAAAAAACGAAACAATTCCCATGACAGAAGTTGGGTGAGGGTGAAGTCGGTTTTGTACTGCTCCCGATAGATGTCTTGTGTGAGTTATTCGATTGAAAGAGGATACGCCTCCATCGTGGCTTGAAAGAGGGTGTTCCATCTCATACACATATGGATGAGCATCCGACACTTAGAAGCGATCTGATCGGTGTTTCGGTCATTTGTTTCGTTTATTCGATTGAATTCCTCCAACACATTGGGCCAAAAAGAAGACCTATTATCAGGCGAATTATGGTTTATATTGATTTAGCCGTCACCAACGCTATCTCCTCATATGAAGTCCACAGTGCCATTTTTTAGAGATGTTTAAAAATTTGTGGGTTTTTTTTTGTAGTGTAGAAGAAATATATGTAGTGGTGGGAGGTTTTTTAGTGTATGTTGTTTTGATATTTTGTCACACCCTCAAAATCCACTTGCGGAGTTTTACCGCGAGGCGCATGACAAACCAGGATCCAAGTCAACGATCACAATAAACAAATCTAAATGAACGTATGCAATTTCAAAAACATAGTTTAAAATCCCCAAATACAGCAGAAGCTTATTCTCAAAACATAATCCAAAAGTAACCCAATTATTCAATGTTTGAAAACCATGGAATCCTAACTAGACGCCGTGCAGACGCGTGCGCCCTAGTTCCGTAGTGCTACCTTAGCGACCTGAGAAAACATGTAAGAGTTACGTCAGCACAAAAATGCTGGTGAGTTTACAGGTTTGTAATTAAAGTACCAAGTTCAACCTGTCCATACTATATCAATTTGCAAACCAAAGTACGCTAGCTAGGCGTATGTTTTGTTACATCTACGATTGGAAAACCATTACTAACTCGCAAACCAGATGTTGTGCCCGAATAGTAAACCTGTTCCTGTTTGAGAGAATATGCACTCGCCCGGCCCTCCAAGCCGACGAGCGGGGTTGGTTACTCCCAATAGATCTATTCACATTTCCCCGTTGTGCTAACCCGCACATTCATGGTTTCCCCCGGGACTTCCAAAGATCGTATAGTAAACCATAGAAACCCATAGTATGACAGTTGTTACCAAAACATAAGTTTAACACATGTTTTCTCCCCCAAAAAGTGAAACCAGTTAAAAGAGGGGCCGTAAACTCACCTTAACGTGCAAGCAAAGAATCCGAACAGCAAGTAGTATATGCTACCGACACCCTAATAACAGTGTCATTAAGTGAGTATAGGCGTAATATCATTACACCATATAACTCGTTTGTCCAAGGCGTTTTAAATGTTCAAAAGCGTGTAAGTGACAACTAGTGATTCTACATGCATAAGTAAATCCTACGGACCCGTTGGTGAATACGTTGGTTACAATTAGTTTCTACATTCCGTATGTGTCTCAGACAAGTGTACTTCAGTTACATGTCAATTCCATACCACCTAAGACCTCAATTAATCACATAAGCACATAATACACAATCTGTGTTTTCAGGACAGATTGTGCGCCATCAAAACGAATTTATTTAAAATAGCAACTCAGAGAGTTAACCTCCCAACTTTTTACTGAATTTTCTTTGGGACTCACTTAAAAATACCTATTTTTGTTTTGTCTTAAATCCAAACACAAAAATAACTAAAATTCGTCTAATACATCTATGTTCTGAAAGCCTTCCTAACAGGTCAGTTTGGTAGATAAATTCCCAAAAATTGTGTATTCATCCAAACGGGATGAATCCAATTGGAAAACTCATATTACTCCAATATTAACCTTCTGTAAAAATTTCACAACCCAATTCTTTATAAAACTTGATTTATGATGTTTCAAAGTTGACTCAGTTTGATACCCGAAATTCTGACCTGACCTATTTTATATGAAAATTCCAAAAACATATCAAACGACATCCAAATCAGATGATTTTGCCCATTCTAAAAAGCTAAGACTATGTACAATCTATTCATGCAAATAATCGATCAAACCAATTATTTTCAAGCCATGAAACAGACCCTACAAGTCGACATTCAGAATCTGTCCAGATTCTAATCATGTAATATTATCAATTATATCAAACCCTAGTTGCATATTATCAATCAATAACACCTAATAATCATCATACAACATTAGTAAGAACCACATCTGATCAAAACCCTAATTATACATCACAAACATCATTATTCACAAACCCTAGAAGTCTAAAACATCAAGAACATGCATAATCATGCAAAACATATAACATTCATTATATAACAATGTGCTTGACCCTTTTAATCTTCGTAATCATCATGTTTTAACTTTTATAAAATACTTTCAGACCTGGACAAACAAGGTTTTGATGTTTTAAAACAATTTAAAGAAGATTAAAACATAAGGGAATGAAGATTATACCACAAACACTCCAAAACAACCAACCGAACGCTCTCCAAGCTTCCCGATTGATGTTCTTGAGCTTTAGCAGGTGGTTTAGGGTTAATAATTCGTGTGGGGCAGAAAGGGGGCGATTAGGGTTGAGTTTGGGGGTTGCATGGGGGTTAAGGATGCTTAAATAAGAGTTTAAGGCGGTTTAAACCCGTCAGACATGAGCGAGCGGCCGCTCGGGCCCTGTGAGCGGCCGCTCACAGGCCCGAGGCCCTCGTTCGTGTCTCGTTTCATCACCCGACGCGTTATCCTTTGACGTTTTCGTTATTTCGGACCGTAACAAGTGCAACCCCATGCGTTAAGACCCTAATCAACCTCATACTCCACTTTTAATGATTTTTTTATTAACGTATTCGGTTTAGGTTCACATAATCACGTATGGTTTTCACATAAGTTCATCAACTATCACAGAGACACATAAGTTCGTTATTCACCAACGTCCGAGGTTCACTAATCATGTAATCACATATTAACTCACAACAATGCACGTATGTCCTATCTAGCTATCTAGCTAACCTTAGTTAAGTATAATATACGCGTGACTCGCTAAGGTAGACTTTAATCTAGACAACGTTGTTAACCAGAATTTGCCGGGTGTCACATCATCCCCACGTTAAAAGAATTTTCGTCCCGAAAATTGCACAAGTACCAAAAGGAATAACAAAAGAAACAGACAAAAGATAGAAACCAAGAGAGAGATTTACCCGAGTTGTCACATCATCCCCACGTTAAAAGGAACCTCGCCCCGAGATTCATTCAGCTGCAGTGGTAACATATCTCGATTCGAACGCTTCCTTAGGAAAGAGATGAGGATACTTAGACTTCATCTGATCCTCCCGTTCCCAAGTGTACTCTGGTCCCCGGTTCGAGTTCCAGCGAACCTTAACAATGCGAATCTTGCTATGACGTAGGCTACGAATCTTGTAATCAAGAATCTCAACAGGTTCCTCCACAATCCGAAGACGATCATCAACCTTGATCTCTTCCGGTGGGACAATAAGAGACTCGTCAGCCAGACACTTCTTTAAGTTGGATACATGGAAGACGTTATGTACGTTGCCGAGCTCCGTCGGCAAATCAAGACGATATGCCACCGGTCCAATCCGTTCCAGGATTGTAAATGGGCCGACATACCGAGGGTTGAGTTTGCCACGCTTCCCAAAGCGTATGACGCCCTTCCACGGTGAAACTTTCAGAAGTACTTTGTCATCAACTTGGAATTCCAATGGCTTGCGACGCTGATCGGCATAACTCTTTTGCCGATCCCGTGCCGCTGCCAACCGGTTACGAATCTGTACGATCTTTTCCGAAGTTTCGTACACTAGCTCAGGCCCAGTGAGTTGACTCTCACCCACCTCAGCCCAACAAAGAGGAGACCGGCATTTCCGCCCGTACAGTGCCTCGAACGGAGCTGCCTTGATGCTCGTGTGGTAACTGTTGTTGTAAGAGAATTCTACTAAAGGTAGGTGAGCTTCCCAACCTTTGCCAAAATCGATCGCACATGCTCGCAGCATGTCTTCTAAGGTTTGAATCGTGCGTTCACTCTGACCGTCAGTCTGTGGGTGATAAGTTGTACTCATGTCCAGCTGGGTACCCAAAGCCTTGTGCAAAGACTTCCAGAAGTGAGAAGTAAAGTGGGAGTCACGATCCGAAATAATAGAAACCGGTACCCCGTGCTTAGAAATGACTTCCTTCAGATAAAGACGAGCCAAACGATCCATGGTGTCGGTCTCCTTAATAGCGAGAAAATGGGCTGATTTCGTCAACCGATCAACAATCACCCATATCTTATCATTCCCGCTCGGTGACTTAGGTAGTTGCGTGACAAAATCCATTGTAATCCGTTCCCATTTCCACTCCGGAATTTCAGGTTGTTGCAAGAGACCCGACGGTTTCTGGTATTCCACCTTGACCTTAGCACAAGTAAAGCATTTGCTCACGTATGAGGCTATATCCGACCTCATGTTTGGCCACCAGTAAAGCACCTTCAGATCTTGGTACATCTTATCCGAACCAGGATGAATAGAATACCGGGACTTGTGAGCCTCATCTAAGACAAGCTCCCGAAGTCCCCCGAATAAAGGAACCAATATGCGTTCTGCGAAGTAGTGCAGGCCATCAGGCCTTCGCTCGAGGTGCTTGTCGGCACCGTGCATAGTCTCAGCTTTAAGGTTTTCCTCCTTCAAAGCTTCTAACTGAGCAGAACGAAGTTGGTCAGGTAGAGAGGAATGAATGGTGAGCTGCAACGCCCGAACGCGACGAGGATTAATTGATTCCTTCCTGCTCAAGGCGTCTGCTACTACATTCGCCTTGCCATGATGGTACTTAATGGCGCAATCATAGTCGTTCAGGAGTTCAATCCAACGACGCTGTCGTATGTTCAAATGTTGTTGGTCGAAAATATGTTGAAGACTCTTGTGATCGGTGTAGATGGTGCATTTGGTACCGTACAAGTAATGTCTCCAAATTTTCAACGCGAAAACCACTGCACCCAACTCCAAGTCATGGGTGGTGTAGTTCTTCTCGTGCACCTTGAGTTGACGAGAAGCATACGCAATCACTTTCTCGCGTTGCATCAGCACACAACCGAGACCATGAATAGAAGCATCACAGTAAACAAAGAAATCATCAGGGCCTTCAGGCAAGGACAAAATAGGAGCAGAACAAAGTTTAGACTTCAGTTCTTGAAATGCTGACTCTTGTGGTTCACCCCAGGTGAATTTTCTATCCTTCTGAGGAAGAGTGGTGAGGGGTTGAGCGATCTTCGAGAACCCCTTAATGAAACGACGATAATAGCCCGCAAGGCCTAGGAATTGCCGCACCTCAGTTGGCGTCTTTGGTGCTTCCCAGTCCTTGATCGCTTCGATCTTAGCTGGATCGACATGAATTCCTAGTTCATTAACCACATGTCCTAGGAACTGAACTTCGCGTAACCAAAAGTCACACTTTGAGAACTTAGCATAAAGTTGTTCCCGTCGCAAAAGTTCCAAAACCAAGCGCAGGTGTTCCTCGTGTTCGGTCTTGTTCTTGGATTAAATCAGGATGTCATCAATAAACACGATGACGAACTTGTCAAGATATGGTTTGCAAACGCGGTTCATCAAATCCATGAAAACCGCCGGTGCGTTTGTGAGACCGAAAGGCATGACCAAGAACTCAAAATGGCCATAACGTGTACGAAAGGCAGTCTTTGCAACGTCAGCTTCCCTTACGCGCAACTGGTGATAACCGGACCTCAAATCAATCTTTGAGTAGTAGCTAGAACCCTGGAGTTGGTCGAATAGATTATCAATACGTGGAAGAGGATAACGGTTCTTGATGGTCACTTTGTTCAATTCTCTGTAATCCACACACAATCGAAAACTTCCATCCTTCTTCTTAACGAACAGAATCGGGGCTCCCCAAGGGGAAGAACTTGGTCTAATGAAACCCTTGTCCAGGAGTTCCTGTAACTGACTGGACAATTCCTGCATCTCGGAAGGTGCAAGACGGTAGGGGGCCTGAGCAATAGGAGCAGCTCCCGGTACAAGATCAATACTGAACTCAACCTGTCGATGGGGAGGAAGACCAGATAAGTCATCGAGAAATACATCAGGAAACTCGCGTACAACAGGAATATCGTCGATTTTCTTCTCATCGGTAGAGGAAACAGATAAAAGTGCCAAAACGGCCGAATAACCCTTTCGAAGATACTTAAGGGCTTTCATGCTGGAGATGAGGTTTAGCGGAGCACCGCCCTTGATACCGTACACAGAAAGGAATTCTCCATCAGGGAGGGGAATCCGAATAATCTTGTCGTAACAAACAATCTCAGCGCGATACAAAGACAACCAATCCATGCCTACAACAACGTCAAAACTACCCAAAGGTACCGGCATAAGGTCGATGGGGAACGACAAACCCGACAACTCTAGTTGACACTCTCGAAGGATACAAGTAGCTTCAATCTTTTTACCGTCAGCCAACTCAATTACATACTTAGCCTCTAATGGTACGGGTACTACATCTAGCAGTCGACTAACTTCCATAGATATAAAACTTTTATCGGCACCGGAATCAAATAAAACACTAACAGAGCGATTATTGAGAAGGAACGTACCGGTAACCGTGTCAGGATCCTGTCTAGCCTCAGTGGCTCCAATGACGAAGGCACGTGCATTCCTGCCACCGCCCCCGTTGTTCCCGTTACCGTTTCTATCCCTCACATCCCCGCCCTGCTTCAGTTTCGGGCACTCCTTCTTGTAATGCCCAGTCTCCCCACAGTTGTAACAACCCTGTTTTCCCGTAGTTCCTTGAGCAGTAGGAGCCGGGGTAGTACTTGGGGCCTGGGTCGATGGAAGTGTCGCCCGACAATCTTTAGCAAAATGCCCAAGTCGCTGGCAGCGATGGCAACGATTACGGTCGCAGTCCCCCTGATGATGACGCCCACATTTGTTGCACTTAGGTAATCTCCCCGCATAACCACCCGGTTTGGTACCAGAAGAAGAAGAACCCCCGCTATCGAATCTCTTACCCTGTTGTGCTGGTGCTGGCACAGATCCTTTCCCCTCATTATCCCATTTACGCTTGTTATTCTCCGGGGCCTTGACAGTCGAACCCTTAGCAGGCAAGGTACCCTCATTCACCTTCAAGTTTGTCATCCTGTGAGCCGATCGGACCACCTCTGAGTATGTAGGAAGATTCCCCGCAGCCACCAATCCTGCGATCTCTGGTACTAGCCCCGAGATATAGTGTTCAATCCTCCTGTATTCTGGCACATGCAGATCAGGACACAGCACTGCCAACTCATTACGCCTTACCGTATACTTTTCAATCTCTGACCCGGTCATCTTGAGGTTCCACACCTCGTGCTCTAGCTTCTGAACTTCTTCCCTTGTACAGTACTCTCGCTTCAGTAGTTGAACAAAATTTTCCCAAGGCATAGCATAAGCCTCCCCTATACCCATATTCTGGGTGATATTGTTCCACCAGGTCAAAGCAACATCCTGGAATAACACAGCAGCATACTTGACTCGATCCTCTGGGAGACAGTTGCACATCAGAAACACTGACTCCACCTTTTCCAGCCACCTGAGCAAGCTCACCGCACCCTCAGTGCCAGAGAATTCCTGGGGCTTACAGTCCCGAAACATCTTGTAGGTACACATAGGTAGGGGTGGGTTAACAGGACCACCTGAAATGAAACGCATGAGAAACCACGAAGGATGTAAACAAGGTTCACCAATGAGGCAAAAGTGAATAAGTCAACTTACCACCACCATTGTGCCCTAACTGAAAGGCAGCTTGCAGTAAGTTGTTCAGATCTTCCTGTGTTAGGTTTACACCTCCACGACCACCACCACCACGACCACCACCACGCCCACCAGCGCGGCCACCTCCATGTCCTCCTCGTACTCCAGACATGATTCTGACAGAAAGAACGAGAAAATTTCAGTTTCACAGCTAATGGTAACCATTAGCGTTCACAAGATCAAAGCTAGATCCAACCCAGGACTATCCATTCAAACCCAGAGCTCACTAGGGCTTTCATGCATTTCGGTTTATGATTTTGTGTGCACCCAAAATGATAAACCGCTCTACATGGTCCTCCAAGTGTTCTCCTAGTTCAAAGTTCAAATCACCCAACATAGACTCTTAGCTATACACCGTAATGCTACGGTAGTTTATGGCAAGTGTTTCTATTGGGGTATGAAAGGGAGATGTTCGAGCCTTGGACATATCTCAAGAGTACACGATTTACCCCAATATACCACACTGCCTAGAAAGCAAGTAACCCGACCTAAGATAGAACGGATGATGTAACATAGGAAGGTCAGATGATTTAGAGACACCCCGACAAGCCCATACGTAATCCACCATAATGTTTAGTACTATGTGATCGTCTAGTGTGTGCGACTCGGCTATAGACTAGACTCTACATGCAGTCCTAGTTCACTATAACCATTGGCTCTTATACCAATCTGTCACACCCTCAAAATCCACTTGCGGAGTTTTACCGCGAGGCGCATGACAAACCAGGATCCAAGTCAATGATCACAATAAACAAATCTAAATGAACGTATGCAATTTCAAAAACATAGTTTAAAATCCCCAAATACAGCGGAAGCTTATTCTCAAAACATAATCCAAAAGTAACCCAATTATTCAATGTTTGAAAACCATGGAATCCTAACTAGACGCCGTGCAGACGCGTGCGCCCTAGTTCCGTAGTGCTACCTTAGCGACCTGAGAAAACATGTAAGAGTTACGTCAGCACAAAAATGCTGGTGAGTTTACAGGTTTGTAATTAAAGTACCAAGTTCAACCTATCCATACTATATCAATTTGCAAACCAAAGTACGCTAGCTAGGCGTATGTATTGTTACATCTACGATTGGAAAACCATTACTAACTCGCAAACCAGATGTTGTGCCCGAATAGTAAACCTGTTCCTGTTTGAGAGAATATGCACTCGCCCGGCCCTCCAAGCCGACGAGCGGGGTTGGTTACTCCCAATAGATCTATTCACATTTCCCCGTTGTGCTAACCCGCACATTCATGGTTTCCCCCGGGACTTCCAAAGATCGTATAGTAAACCATAGAAACCCATAGTATGACAGTTGTTACCAAAACATAAGTTTAACACATGTTTTCTCCCCCAAAAAGTGAAACCAGTTAAAAGAGGGGCCGTAAACTCACCTTAATGTGCAAGCAAAGAATCCGAACAGCAAGTAATATATGCTACCGACACCCTAATAACAGTGTCATTAAGTGAGTATAGGCGTAATATCATTACACCATATAACTCGTTTGTCCAAGGCGTTTTAAATGTTCAAAAGCGTGTAAGTGACAACTAGTGATTCTACATGCATAAGTAAATCCTACGGACCCGTTGGTGAATACGTTGGTTACAATTAGTTTCTACATTCCGTATGTGTCTCAGACAAGTGTAATTCAGTTACATGTCAATTCCATACCACCTAAGACCTCAATTAATCACATAAGCACATAATACACAATCTGTGTTTTCAGGACAGATTGTGCGCCATCAAAACGAATTTATTTAAAATAGCAAATCAGTGAGTTAACCTCCCAAATTTTTACTGAATTTTCTTTGGGACTCACTTAAAAATAATTATTTTTGTTTTGTCTTAAATCCAAACACAAAAATAATTAAAATTCGTCTAATACATCTATGTTCAGAAAGCCTTCCTAACAGGTCAGTTTGGTAGATAAATTCCCAAAAATTGTGTATTCATCCAAACGGGATGAATCCAATTGGAAAACTCATATAACTCCAATATTAACCTTCTGTAAAAATTTCACAACCCAACTCTTTATAAAACTTGATTTATGATGTTTCAAAGTTGACTCAGTTTGATACCCGAAATTCTGACCTGACCTATTTTAAATGAAAATTCCAAAAATATATCAAACGACATCCAAATCAGATTATTTTGCCCATTCTAAAAAGCTAAGACTATGTACAATCTATTCATTCAAAGAATCGATCAAACCATTTATTTTCAAGCCACGAAACAGACCCTACAAGTCGACATTCAGAATCTGTCCAGATTCTAATCATGCAATATTATCAATTATATCAAACCCTAGTTGCATATTATCAATCAATAACACCTAATAATCATCATACAACATTAGTAAGAACCACATCTGATCAAAACCCTAATTATACATCACAAACATCATTATTCACAAACCCTAGAAGTCTAAAACATCAAGAACATGCATAATCATGCAAAACATATAACATTCATTATATAACAATGTGCTTGACCCTTTTAATCTTCGTAATAATCATGTTTTAACTTTTATAAAATACTTTCAGACCTGGACAAACAAGGTTTTGATGTTTTAAAACAATTTAAAGAAGATTAAAACATAAGGGAATGAAGATTATACCACAAACACTCCAAAACAACCAACCGAACGCTCTCCAAGCTTCCCGATTGATGTTCTTGAGCTTTAGCAGGTGGTTTAGGGTTAATAATTCGTGTGGGGCAGAAAGGGGGCGATTAGGGTTGAGTTTAGGGGTTGCATGGGGGTTAAGGATGCTTAAATAAGAGTTTAAGGCGGTTTAAACCCGTCAGACATGAGCGAGCGGCCGCTCGGGCCCTGTGAGCGGCCGCTCACAGGCCCGAGGCCCTCGTTCGTGTCTCGTTTCATCACCCGACGCGTTATCCTTTGACGTTTTTGTTATTTCGGACCGTAACAAGTGCAACCCCATGCGTTAAGACCCTAATCAACCTCATACTCCACTTTTAGTGATTTTTTTATTAACGTATTCGGTTTAG
Organism: Ambrosia trifida; assembly: GCA_028751855.1. Lineage (NCBI taxonomy): Eukaryota > Viridiplantae > Streptophyta > Magnoliopsida > Asterales > Asteraceae > Ambrosia > Ambrosia trifida. The sequence continues at coordinate 69,605,683 of CM054129.1, read as the reverse complement.
GTTCACATAATCACGTATGGTTTTCACATAAGTTCATCAACTATCACAGAGACACATAAGTTTGTTATTCACCAACGTCCGAGGTTCACTAATCATGTAATCACATATTAACTCACAACAATGCACGTATGTCCTATCTAGCTATCTAGCTAACCCTAGTTAAGTATAATATACGCGTGACTCGCTAAGGTAGACTTTAATCTAGACAACGTTGTTAACCAGAATTTGCCGGGTGTCACATATTTATATATATATATATATATATATATATATATATATATATATACAGGGAATGTATATTGTGGAAACGCTTCCTTATATGGTAAACCTTGGAAACTCAATCTTGGCGATCCATTGCACTAGATCTATGGTTGAGAATAAATCTGTGTACTTGAGTTGAGTTATAATCTTCTTACATCTAATAAACAAAAGCCATTAGGTACACTTGTCCTCACCTCATTGAAACTTCAATCCTCTCTCCTCCATATCGTGCCACATGTCCCTACCATGTAATTTATAATTTTTTTTAAATCGAAAATCTATATTAAAACACAAGAATTGGTCAACATCGGTCAATTAATAAGTTTTAATATTTTAATCTTAAAATCGGTCAACGTGTTTTAGTAACTTTCCTAAACAATATTTTGGTAATTGAATGATTATTTTGGTAGAAATTATTCAAGCATATTATCATTCTAAAAAATGGATCATCCTCATAACCGATCATTCTGCATCCTCTTCTAAACCTTAAAACAATCAAACGAAGCAACCGATCATTCTCCATCCTCGGCGATCCTTCTTCAATGTATTATCATTCCATTCTCCTGTAACACAATCATTGTTCGTCTATCGCCTCTCCTATGATTCTTTTTGATTTCGGTTATGAACACAATATTTGACAAGATTCACAAACTGCAGCATCAATCTAAATTCCAATTGCATGTTTCATTTATTGAGGTTTCTATCTTCATTTAAATGCATATATATATATATGGTACGTATATATATGATACGTATATTAACAAGCATATTAATTTATTAATAGGATCACATAACGTGGCCCTGGCCACTTTAGGATACTAAGATCTTTGCTTTTGTGTTTGAATGTTGATACAGAAATTATGGCACAATATCAAGAAAAAGTTTGGTATTATAAGGCTTTCTTTATTTGGTTTATTGTTACAGATAACAATTTCAGTTTTTGAATAATTTTCATATTTATTAATTGTTGGCATTTGACGTTGATTTTCAAATCGATGATTTCTTCGCGGGATAGAGGGAGAGAATTGATGGTTCATTGAAGATCATTTGCATTTTTTATTCGATCAAACTCTGGAATTAGCAAGGTATTATGTGAAGTTTCTCTTATGAACTTCTTATTAATCGATTTTATGTTATGATGGAAGGCTGAGCATATTCATATTGATTAATTATTATCGGATTGATTATTGGTGGATCATATGGGTGATGATTAGTATGGATTTTGGCCGATTATTTTCAACAAGATCCTATGCGCATGGTGTGCACACTGGAAACTATTGTCGGTATCATGTTGAACTCCAAGGTATGATCGTGTATTTCACATTATTTTGGTTGTCTAGGGATGGGTTGTCATGTTCTTGGGGTCCTTTGTTGTTTGTTGATTTGATTATGATTAATGTTTGATTCTGATTATGTGAACGATTTAAAGGTATGTAGCTGCTTCTAGGCATTAGACCGAACCCAAACTTAGCCATTGTATTCGGCTAAGCTTTGGTTAATCATCACAGATTTTTTCGTTCATGTTCATAAGTTCTTATTCGACTAAGATTGTTTAAAGGGTTCAAGAATTTTCATCAATTGTTCTTATTTGTTCTTGAGGATTTAATATAATTCGGATCTTCATATGCCTGAGAGAATGTTTTATAGTGAAACTCTTTAGTTTGGTTGGTGATTGGATGGATCATGGATCTCAAATGTGGGTGCACCCGATTGCATCATGTTAAAATCGGAAAGTGGTTTAAAATTTTTAAAAGAATCTATAATCTTTCCTATTTTCAAGCTTCTAATTTTATGGAATGATTTAAAAACTTCCGATTTATGGGGATATGTGATATTATTTAATGTGCATATAATTTTATAGCATGATTTAAAACTTCAGATTTACCTGTATTATGTGTGTTTGATACTTCCAATTTTATGATCCCGACGATTAATCTACTATATTTTTTCTTTTGAAACTAGATCGTTCTTCCAATCTGCCTTAAACGCAAAAGTCATGGGTCTTTCTTGAAACAAAATCAATTGTTGTAGGCGCGCCACTCAATCGGTTGTAAGTTTTCCTTCTCCTTATTATTTTGTTCATTAATTGTTCAATTTCCTAGGTTACTTTTCTATATTGTTCAAATCTTTTTTATAATTATCGCTGATTTATTTTTTCAAAATTATGTTTTGTATATTAATCAAAACCTAAATTTTGGTAAAACAATTATATATTAACTATATTTACGCCCATTCCAAATTCAAAGATTCGACCATATAAACAGTTGTCAGACTTTTAAAAAAAAAATTCAAATTTGAAAATCCCATATTTTTCGTAGATAATAAATACACCTTAAATTTTGGTAAAATAATATTATATTAACTTTATTTACCCCCATTCTAAATTCAAAAATTTACCTTAGTTATCTGAAATTCAAAACCTAAAATTCTAAATTAAATTACATCCATTAGATTAACGCCCATTACTAACAAATATAACATTACTAAATTTAGTGTAATTTATATTGGTAATAAGTTAAATTTCGAATTTTGAAATTCAAAATTCAAATTAAAATTCAAAATATTTAAATTCGAATTATACAAAATTTCAAATTTTTAGTTTTGATTAATAATGGTAAGAAATTACACATACTAATTATCATTTTAATTACACATTTAATAAGATTCAAAGTCTCTACATAAGCAGTGTCAACTCTCCAATTAATACATTAATTGATCCTATTAATTGTGCTATATTATTTTAATATTAGTTTAGCTTATAGGTAATCAATTAAATATCGAATTTTTAATTTCAAATTTCAAATTAAAGTTTGAAATGTTTAAATTCAAATTTGGTAATCTTACATCTAATAAACAAAAGTCATTAGGTACACTTGTCCTCACCTCATTGAAACTTCAACCCCCTTTCCTCCATATTGTGCCACATGTCCCTACCATGTAATTTATAATTTTTTTTAAATCGAAAATCTATATTAAAACACAAGAATTGGTCAACATCGGTCAATTAATAAGTTTTAATATTTTAATCTTAAAATCGGTCAACGTGTTTTAATAACTTTCCCAAACAATATTTTGGTAATTGAATGATTATTTTGGTAAAAATTGGTGAAGCATATTATCATTCCTAAAAAACGGATCTAACCGATTATTCTCCATCCTCTTCTAAACCTTAAAACAATCAAACGAAGCAACCGATCATTCTCCATCCTCGGCGATCCTTCTTCAATGTATTATCATTCCATTCTCCTGTAACACAATCATTGTTCGTCTTTCGCCTCTCCTATGTTTCTTTCTGATTTTGGTTATGAACACAATATTTGACAAGATTCACAAACTGCAGCATCAATCTAAATTCCAATTGCATGTTTCATTTATTGAGGTTTCTATCTTCATTTAAATGCATATATATATATATATATGGTACGTATATATATGATACGTATATTTACAAGCATATTAATTTATTAATAGGATCACATAACGTGGCCCTGGCCACTTTAGGATACTAAGATCTTTGCTTTTGTGTTAGAATGTTGATACAGAAACAATGGCACAATATCAAGAAAAAGTTTGCTATTATAAGGCTTTCTTTATTTGGTTTTTGTCACAGATAACAGTTTCAATTTCTGAATAATTTTCATATTTATTAATTGTAGGCATTTGACGTTGATTTTCAAATCGATGATTTCTTGGCGGGATAGAGGGAGAGAACTGAGGTTCATTGAAGATCATTTGCATTTTTTCTTCGATCAAACTCCGGAATTAGCTAGGTATTATGTGAAGTTTCTCTTATGAACTTCTTATTAATCGATTTAATGTTATGATGGAAGGCCGAGCATATTCATATTGATTAATTATTACTGGATTGATTATTGGTGGATCATATGGGTGATGATTAGTATGGATTTTGGCCGATTATTTTCAACAAGATCCTATGCGCATGGTGTGCACACTGGAAACTATTGTCGGTATCATGTTGAACTCCAAGGTATGATCGTGTATTTCACATTATTTTGGTTGTCTAGGGATGGGTTGTCATGTTCTTGGGGTCCTTTGTTGTTTGTTGATTTGATTATGATTAATGTTTGATTCTGATTATGTGAACGATTTAAAGGTATGTAGCTGCTTCTAGGCATTAGACCGAACCCAAACTTAGCCATTGTATTCGGCTAAGCTTTGGTTAATCATCACAGATTTTTTCGTTCATGTTCATAAGTTCTTATTCGACTAAGATTGTTTAAAGGGTTCAAGAATTTTCATCAATTGTTCTTATTTGTTCTTGAGGATTTAATATAATTCGGATCTTCATATGCCTGAGAGAATGTTTTATAGTGAAACTCTTTAGTTTGGTTGGTGATTGGATGGATCATGGATCTCAAATGTGGGTGCACCCGATTGCATCATGTCAAAATCGGAAAGTGGTTTAAAATTTTTAAAAGAATCTATAATCTTTCCTATTTTCAAGCTTCTAATTTTATGGAATGATTTAAAAACTTCCGATTTATGGGGATATGTGATATTATTTAATGTGCATATAATTTTATAGCATGATTTAAAACTTCAGATTTACCTGTATTATGTGTGTTTGATACTTCCAATTTTATGATCCCGACGATTAATCTACTATATTTTTTCTTTTGAAACTAGATCGTTCTTCCAATCTGCCTTAAACGCAAAAGTCATGGGTCTTTCTTGAAACAAAATCAATTGTTGTAGGCGCGCCACTCAATCGGTTGTAAGTTTTCCTTCTCCTTATTATTTTGTTCATTAATTGTTCAATTTCCTAGGTTACTTTTCTATATTGTTCAAATCTTTTTTATAATTATCGCTGATTTATTTTTTCAAAATTATGTTTTGTATATTAATCAAAACCTAAATTTTGGTAAAACAATTATATATTAACTATATTTACGCCCATTCCAAATTCAAAGATTCGACCATATAAACAGTTGTCAGACTTTTAAAAAAAAAATTCAAATTTGAAAATCCCATATTTTTCGTAGATAATAAATACACCTTAAATTTTGGTAAAATAATATTATATTAACTTTATTTACCCCCATTCTAAATTCAAAAATTTACCTTAGTTATCTGAAATTCAAAACCTAAAATTCTAAATTAAATTACATCCATTAGATTAACGCCCATTACTAACAAATATAACATTACTAAATTTAGTGTAATTTATATTGGTAATAAGTTAAATTTCGAATTTTGAAATTCAAAATTCAAATTAAAATTCAAAATATTTAAATTCGAATTATACAAAATTTCAAATTTTTAGTTTTGATTAATAATGGTAAGAAATTACACATACTAATTATCATTTTAATTACACATTTAATAAGATTCAAAGTCTCTACATAAGCAGTGTCAACTCTCCAATTAATACATTAATTGATCCTATTAATTGTGCTATATTATTTTAATATTAGTTTAGCTTATAGGTAATCAATTAAATATCGAATTTTTAATTTCAAATTTCAAATTAAAGTTTGAAATGTTTAAATTCAAATTTGGTAATCTTACATCTAATAAACAAAAGTCATTAGGTACACTTGTCCTCACCTCATTGAAACTTCAACCCCCTTTCCTCCATATTGTGCCACATGTCCCTACCATGTAATTTATAATTTTTTTTAAATCGAAAATCTATATTAAAACACAAGAATTGGTCAACATCGGTCAATTAATAAGTTTTAATATTTTAATCTTAAAATCGGTCAACGTGTTTTAATAACTTTCCCAAACAATATTTTGGTAATTGAATGATTATTTTGGTAAAAATTGGTGAAGCATATTATCATTCCTAAAAAACGGATCTAACCGATTATTCTCCATCCTCTTCTAAACCTTAAAACAATCAAACGAAGCAACCGATCATTCTCCATCCTCGGCGATCCTTCTTCAATGTATTATCATTCCATTCTCCTGTAACACAATCATTGTTCGTCTTTCGCCTCTCCTATGTTTCTTTCTGATTTTGGTTATGAACACAATATTTGACAAGATTCACAAACTGCAGCATCAATCTAAATTCCAATTGCATGTTTCATTTATTGAGGTTTCTATCTTCATTTAAATGCATATATATATATATATATATATGGTACGTATATATATGATACGTATATTTACAAGCATATTAATTTATTAATAGGATCACATAACGTGGCCCTGGCCACTTTAGGATACTAAGATCTTTGCTTTTGTGTTAGAATGTTGATACAGAAACAATGGCACAATATCAAGAAAAAGTTTGCTATTATAAGGCTTTCTTTATTTGGTTTTTGTCACAGATAACAGTTTCAATTTCTGAATAATTTTCATATTTATTAATTGTAGGCATTTGACGTTGATTTTCAAATCGATGATTTCTTGGCGGGATAGAGGGAGAGAACTGAGGTTCATTGAAGATCATTTGCATTTTTTCTTCGATCAAACTCCGGAATTAGCTAGGTATTATGTGAAGTTTCTCTTATGAACTTCTTATTAATCGATTTAATGTTATGATGGAAGGCCGAGCATATTCATATTGATTAATTATTACTGGATTGATTATTGGTGGATCATATGGGTGATGATTAGTATGGATTTTGGCCGATTATTTTCAACAAGATCCTATGCGCATGGTGTGCACATTGGAAACTATTATTGGTATCATGTTGAACTCCAAGGTATGATCGTGTATTTCACATTATTTTGGTTGTCTAGGGATGGGTTGTCATATTCTTGGGGTCCTTTGTTGTTTGTTGATTTGATTATGATTAATGTTTGATTCTGATTATGTGAACGATTTAAAGGTATGTAGCTACTTCTAGGCATTAGACCGAACCCAAACTTAGCCATTGTATTCAGCTAAGCTTTGGTTAATCATCACATATTTTTTCGTTCATGTTCATAAGTTCTTATTCGACTAAGATTGTTTAAAGGGTTCAAGAATTTTTCGTAGATAATTAATACACCTTAAATTTTGGTAAAAGAATTATATATTAACTATATTTACCCCCATATTAACTTATGAATACCTATAAGTTTGAGACGTCATCAAAATATATAAAAAAATCAATTGAAAAGAAATATTTTAAAGAACTAAATAATCTCAACTTTTAAAAAGGTTCGAGTCTCTCTCAAGAAGTTCGGGATGTCTCGCTGGAAGCCTCAGATTCCGGCAAACATTTTAAGAAGGATCACCAAGGTTTTCATCACCAACTTGCCGGAAAGATGCAGCGGTAAAGATCTAGCAGATTTTGTTCGTCCATACGGGGAGATTTACGATATATACATCGCCAGGAAGCGAGACAAGATCGGTAACCGTTTCGGTTTTGTATCCTTCCTAGATGTTAAAGACAAAACGGAATTGATAAGATTGATTTGCAACACGAAGATTGGAGACTGTTGGTTGATAGCCAATATTGCCAGGTTCACACTTGAAGAAGGGGAAATACGAGCAGAACCATCACTCCCCAGAAAGCAGAATGGGACGTCAAAAGTTACTCAGGAAGCGAATGAACATCAGGGTGTAGGAAAGATGCCTGCATATGTGAATGGTGCACGGTCCTTCGCGGATACTCTTACTGGTAAACGGGCTGGAAAGACTGTCATGATAGGGGGTACCTTTGGTAAGATTGTTCATAAAGCACCAAGATCGGATACTGACGACGATTTATCTTATGATTTTATCGGAGTATTGGTGGGGGATGGGAAACGAATCAATGAGGAAGTTACATTGGTGTGGAGGGAGATGAAGTATATTGTTTGGGTTGCGGAAGATAATGGAGAATGGGTACCCGAATTCTACAAAGCCCCGTCTAACAGTCCGGAACCGGAGATGCCTTCTTACAATAATGTTGATAGTGGTGATGCCCAGAACGGGAACAGAATGCCGGATTTTGGTGATGAACAGAACGTTGACGGAAGTAATACACCGGTGACGGAGGTTGATGACGGTCATAATTCTGAAGCGAGATTGGCGGATCCAATTTTGGTAACTCATGAATGTGAGGCTGAAATATTGGAAACTAATAATGAGGTTGTTATGGAGGAGTTGACTAAGGGAGTTAATGTGGATTTTAATGAGGACTTGAATGAGGAGGTGAATGGATTTATTCTTGGAAACCTTTTCAATTTTGAAGACCATGTTTAAAATGATGTGGTAAATGCTGAGGTTGGGCCTACTATCAATAAACGTAAAAAGAAAAATATTGCTACTGATTTGGGCCGACCCACGCCCACATACTCAAGCAGTTTGGAGAAGGCCAAGGTTGGTAAGAAATCTAAGTGTGTTGAAGACTTATTTGCACTAGACTCATTACTGGGCCTGGATACCGATAATGATCTACAGCTGCGTTCGGCCCAATTGGATAATCAAGATTTTGATCTCAATACCCCTGTCCGTCCTAACGAAGATGCTGGGCCCAGGGATGTTGAAGTAGTTTGCAACATGGCTGAGGAAGTGGATGCAACAATAGACATGGGTAATACATTCGGGGTACAACTGCAACACTCTCACACTTTGATTGAAGATTCGATTGTTCATGAAGGGATACAAATTGGTCAGATATGAATTGTATGTCTATTAATATTCGGGGGGGTTGGGACGGCAGGTAAACCTGGTTGGATTAAGAAAATTAGACAAGATAATGGGATTTCGTTTGTGGGAATGCAAGAAACGATGGGTAGCAGTTTATCTTCCAATTTAATTTCAGCTTTTTGGGGTGGCATTGGGTTCGAATATGATTACGTCGATGCTGTTGGAAATTCGGGGGGTTTGGTGTGTATGTGGGACCCGAAAGTGTTTGTAAAGAGCATGTTTCTTAAGATAGAAATTATCTTCATGTGGTTGGACATATATTGGCCGGTTCTGTGAGAGTTAATATCATTAATGTTTACGCTCCTCAATCGAATGAAGGTAAACGTAATTTATGGGATAAGATTTGTAATATTATGAGGAGTTGCCAAGGGTGGTGGATAATTTTTGGGGATTTTAATTCTGTGAGAGAACGGAATGATAGAAAAAATTCGGTTTTTGATTCGGTTTGTGCTCGAAACTTTAATGACTTTATTGACGAGGCCGGGTTGAGGGAGTATAATATGAAGGGATTACGGTATACGTGCATGTCCAAAAGGCATGGAGTTTGCAAGTTTAGTAAAATAGATAGATTCTTTGTTTGCGAAAATGTTTTTAATATGTGGCCTAACGCATGTGTTCGGGCGATTGCTAGAGAGTTATCAGACCACTCTCCATTGTTGTTTACGATTACAGACACCAACTTTGGTCCAAAACCATTTCGTTTGTTTGACTCGTGGTTAGACAGGCCCGGATGTACTGATCTTGTAAAAACGGTTTTGGAAGGATGGATCAACTGTGGCGATGCAGAACTAAATCTTGTTAATAAATTGAAGCATCTTCGGGGTCGCTTGAAGGATTGGTATAAAACTCTAAGCTCTAAAGAAATGGAGGCTGAGAGTAGTTTGCGAAAAGAAAAGGAAGAGATTGAGATGCAAATGGAAGAAAACGAGTTGGAAGACGCGGATATTTGGATATGGACCGAATGTAAAAAAGCGATTGAAGAGATTGATTTATATAAGGCGCGTGATCTTCGTCAAAAGTCCTGGGTTAAATGGGCATCATTGGGTGATGAAAACTCTTCATTCTTCCATAATGTGGTTAATGGGAGGAACGCGAGTAATTCGATTCCGGGGATTATGATTAATGGCGATTGGGTTACTAAACCGGCTTTAGTTAAACATGAAGTCTTGAAGTTTTTTCGAAGTCATTTCAAGGAGACAATTCCTTTGCGGCCATCTCTTCATTGTACAGGTATCAAGAGACTTTCCCATGATGATAGCGTAAACATGGTGGCACCCTTTTCTATACAAGAGATTAAAGACGCGGTTTTTGGTTGTGGTTCGAATAAGGCCCCTGGCCCCGATGGTTTCAACTTTCGATTCGTCAAACATTTTTGGGATCTTTTAGAAGAGGATTTCGTGAGAATCATGGCTGATTTTTACGATTCAGGTTCAATCCATGCTGAGTGCGGCACGTCGTTCATAACTTTGATACCTAAAACTAAATCACCGGTGGGACTTAAAGACTATAGGCCTATTACTTTAATCGGGATGATTAGTAAGGTGATTTCCAAAACCCTTGCTAATTGCCTGAAAAAAGTTATGGGTCAGGTTATCTCGGAGTCTCAATCTGCTTTTCTTCCTGGCCGTTTCATTTTGGACGGCCCCTTGGTGGTTAATGAAGTAATGGATTTGCTAAAGAAGAGAAATAGAAAGGCGTTTTTATTGAAAATTGACTTCGAGAAGGCTTACGACAACGTCAATTGGCATTTTTTGCTCTCCATTATGTCTCAAATGGGTTTTCATCCGGTGTGGTGTGATTGGATTAAAGGTATTTGTGAGTCTTCTAGAGCTGCGGTGTTGGTAAACAGATTGCCAACTTTTGATTTCCGATGTGAAAAGGGTCTTCGCCAAGGAGATCCATTGTCTCCCTTTCTGTTCTTAATTGTTATGGAGGCTTTGTCTTGGTTTTTGATGAAGGCAAAAAATATTGGCGTTTATAAAGGCATTCAGTTATCGGAAGAAGGTATGGATGTTACTCATTTATTTTATGCAGATGATGCTCTAATTCTTGGTGAGTGGTCGAAGGAAAATGTGCGTAATATTGCAAGAATTCTTCGCATTTTTTATTTATGTTCGGGGCTTCGTATTAACCTCCATAAATCTAACATTTACGGGGTTGGTATGGATTTTTCGGAGGTAGATGGAATGATGGAGTTTCTTGGATGCAAAAGAGGTACTCTTCCATTTACCTATCTTGGTATCCAAGTTGGCGCGAATATGAATCGTATTAATAATTGGGACCCGGTTATTGATATCATAAAAAATCGTCTTGCCTCTTGGAAAGCTAGAACTTTATCGATTGGCGGTCGTTTAATTCTTATTAAATCGGTTCTTGAAAGCTTACCGGTTTATTATTTTTCATTATATAAAGCTCCAAAGGTGGTTCTAGAGGCTATGGAATCCATTATGAGACGGTTTTTATGGGCGGGGTCTAGTCAAGAGAAGAAAATCCCGTGGGTGGCGTGGGACCTTGTAACTACTCCTAAAAAATATGGAGGGTTAGGAGTGTCTAAATTATATGATGTTAATAATGCACTTTTATTGAAGTGGACGTGGCGTTTTAAAAAGGAAGGGGATTGTTTATGGAAGAATATCATAATGGAATGCCACGGGAAGAGCCGGCCATGGACTATTTTGCCTTGTAACTATTCGGCTTCGGGATGTTGGAAAAGCATCGCTAAGGTAGGAGAGTTAGTCACGGGTAATGGTTTTACTCTCAATTCTGGTTTCATTGCCCAGGTGGGTGACGGTAACTCGATAAGCTTTTGGGGGGGATACATGGTTAAGAGATGCGCCTCTTAGGCACGTTTTCCCTAATTTATTTAGATTGGAGAAGAATAAATGGGTCAAGGTCTCTAAACGTCTTCAGGTGGTTAATAATGTCAAAATGCTAAATTGGGAGTGGCGTTCGGAGTCGTCTTCGTTTGAAGAAGTTGCCGAGCTGTTCGAAATTCTTAATGATATTCACGATTTCAGCATGAGGGGAGAAAGGGATGTTTGTAAATGGAAACATGTTCCAGATGGTTTGTTCACAGTTAGCTCGGCGAAAAAGATTATTTCAAACGATACATCGCCGACTCATAACGCTATTATTGATTGGAAGGTTTGGGTGGTGCCCCTCAAGTGCAAGGTGATGGTTTGGAGAGCAGGCCTGAATCGTCTTCCTACAATCGCTGAATTAATAAAAAGGGGCGTTAATATTCAAAATCAACTCTGCAGTCTATGCCACGACGAGACAGAAACATCCATACACTTGTACACAGGGTGTGCATTTTCTCAAGAGGTGTGGTTCAGAATCGAAGCTTGGTGCCGGTTGTCTCCATGTTTTCCATTTGATATCATGGATGTTATTAAAATGCCGGAGTTGCAGAAGACATCCAAAAAAGCCACTCATGTGCTAAGGGGAATCATATATACAGCTTTGTGGGTTATTTGGAACGAGCGTAATAACCGGATTTTCAACAACAAGAGTAGGAGGCCTATTGAGATTGTGGAGACGGTGAAAACTACGTCGTTTTTTTTGGTTTTGTAATAGAAATAAAGGTCACAATGTAGATTGGAAAAAATGGTGTATGTATCCCTTGGATTGATGTTTCTCATAGGTCCTTGATTTGAGGACCTTTCGAGTTTTGAATGAAGTTTACTTTTCAAAAAAATATTTACCCCCATTCTAAATTCAAAAATTTACCTTAGTTATCTGAAATTCAAAACCTAAAATTCTAAATTAAATTACATCCATTAGATTAACGTCCATTACTAACAAATATAACATTACTAAATTTAGTGTAATTTATATTGGTAATAAGTTAAATTTAGTATTTTGAAATTCAAAATTCAAATTAAAATTCAAAATATTTAAATTCGAATTATACAAAATTTCAAATTTTTAGTGTTGATTAATAATGGTAAGAAATTACACATACTAATTATCCTTTTAGTTACATATTTAATAAGATTCAAAGTCTCTACATAAGCAGTGTCAACTCTCCAATTAATACATTAATTGATCTTATTAATTGTGCTATATTATTTTAATATTAGTTTAGCTTATAGGTAATCAATTAAATATCGAATTTTTAATTTCAAATTTCAAATTAAAGTTTGAAATGTTTAAATTCAAATTTTGTAATCTTCTATATACATATAATATTTGAAAGCCATTTTGTACACATGGCAATCATTCACCCACCTAGCAATCATCTCTCCTCCCCTTATTAAGCCACATGGCATTATGTGAGATTTTATAAAATGTTTCTTTTTTTTAAATCAAAAATCACAAAAATCAATAATTAAATGTGGTCAATCAATTATTATTACCTTTCTCTTTCTCTTTCACCTAATTTCCTCTCTCTTTCTCCTAATTTCCTAATTCACTCCAATGTAACCACATTAATAAGCATGAATCGAATTTTTAATATTCTCCATCATCGATCATCCATCTCCTTCGTATACTCTCCTTCAAGGTATCTCTCTATTCCATTCTTCTGTAACACAAAGTCGTCTTTCATCTTTGTTTTTGTTTTCGTTTTTTTTTCTAATATGATTATTATTAACTTTCATGGGCGATTAGTGTTATTCTGTTTTGTAAAAACTTTTCCATGTATACATTTTTAAGTGATTCTTATAACATACAGGTACCGAAAGATCTGACCAATTTAGAACATGAATGACAATTAAAGAGGTATGTGGACATACTCTTTTTTTGATTTGATTTGATTGAAGACTGGATTTTTATTAATATGTTTCGATTTCTTTTAGGATTTGTTTACGAAGAAGTTGACTAGGAAGGAACGAAAAAATGGGTTTGAAAGTTTTCATCCTTTTGAAGAGAAAAAATGGCTATCAGTTCGTTGTCGGACACAGAAGGTTGTTGCGGTGGTGGCAGCCACGGCGGTGGATGCACCGATGAAGATAGAGGACGGTCTAATAAGAAAGAAAGAATGTGTTGGTCTCCGGAATTGCACCGAAGGTTTCTCCATGTTCTTCAACAACTTGGTGGTGCTAATGGTATAAATATTATTATCTTTTTCCTAATATTCATTGTTAATTGACTTGATTATTAAGTTAAATATATTAACGTAAAATTTTTAAGGTTGTGCTAAACGAATCTCACCCGATGATTTTTTTACGAATGTATAAGCATACGGTTTCTTTGTTTAAATTATATATGTACTTACAAATCATATTGAAATATCATATTTTTCAGAATGTATAAGCATATATACGGTTTCTGTCTTGAAATTATACATGTAATTAAACAATCATATTGAAATTAGTAACATATTTTCTTTGCAGTTGCTACATCAAAACAAATTAGGGAATTAATGAAGGTCAATGGACATTCGATTTTCGTTATGAATATTGTTTCAATTTTGGTTTGATTTTTTTATGAAGAAAGTCCACAAGGGAAAAGGCATTTATGATTCAAAACTATCTTAATTATCAAACTAGCTGAATTATCGTAGAAACACATTGTGTTTTTTTCTCTCATCATATTCACTGTTTTCATATAATTTAATCTAATTTTTTTTTCAATATTATGTTATGTAGAAATAAGATTGTGAAATGGTTGGATAATAGGTTTTGATCTTCAATATCGGTTGATTATACATGGATAGTGTTTGAGGGTTTGGATTGGTCCGGTTTGTGATTATTGTCATTAGTTGAGTTACCAAGTTTGTAGCCACATTTGGTGTAATAGATTTATTATTAAAATTTACTATATTTAAATTTTAAAAATCACGAGGTCAACTTAATTGATTAACAGTAATAATTAATAATCCGTTTTTTTATTTTGAATAAATGAGAATGAGAAAGAAAACTGACGTAAATTAGGAACTCATTAAATTTCCTTATTACATTCAAATTACTCACTTCCTAAACTTAGTGTAATTTATATTGGTAATAAGTTAAATTTCGAATTTTGAATTTCAAAATTCAAATTAAATTTCAAAATATTCAAATTCGAATTATACAAAATTTCAAATTTTGAGTTTTGGTTAATAATGGTAAGAAATTACACATACTAATTATCCTTTTAATTACACATTTAATAAGATTCAAAGTCTCTACATAAGTAGTGCCAACTCTCCAATTAATACATTAATTGATCCTATTAATTGTGCTATATTATTCTAATATTAGTTTAGCTTATATTGGTAATCGATTAAATATCGAATTTAGAATTTCAAATTAAAGTTCGAAATGTTTAAATTCGAATTTGACAAAATTTAAATTTTTGAATTTTGGTTAATAATTGTAAGAAATTATGTATACTAATTATCCTTTTACTTACATAATTAATATGATTTAAAGTGGACACATAAGTTGTCAACTCTTATTAATAGATCAATTGATCCTATTAATTGCCCTATATTATCCTAATATTAGTTTAGCTTATATTGGTAATCAATTAATTAATGAATTATCAATTTCAAATTTTGAATTTTGTCTAATAATGGGAAGAAATTACACATACTAATTATCCTTTTAATTACACATTTTGAATTAAAAAAATAAAATTTTGAATTAAAGTTAATAATGGTAACCATTACACCTATTTATTATCTTTAAATTATGATTTTCTAATATATTTATAATATAACAATTAATAATTTTTGTTGTAACTTTCTCAAATTAATTACAAGTAAAAATTAAAATTTTAAATACTAGAATTTGAAATTATAGATTTCTGTTAAACTTTAAAAATTTTTGAATACTAAATGTTTTATTTAAATATTTAATCTAAATAATTTGAATTTAATATTTATGGTAACATTTAGATTTATATTTAATTAACACATTTAAAATATTTAATTCAAATTTTTGAATGATTTGAATCTTTCAAATTTTGATTACTAGAATTTGAATTGATAGTTTTTAATTAAAATTTATAAATATTCAAATTTTCTATCTATTCAAATTTTCTATCTATACACCTAATAAACAAAAGCAGTGTGGGACACATGGCACTCCCACATTTCACCCTCATTCTTCTCTCCTCCCACATTGTGCCACATGGCAATATGTGAGAATTTTTAAAATTTTCGTTTTTTAATCCAAAATTGAATTAAATGGTTTTAATTTGGTCAAGGCTGGTCAATTAATAACTTTCTTAAACTCTAAACCTATCTTAATCATTCATCATATTGTTAACACTAAATCAAAACCTCTCCTCTCCATCATCGATCATCATTACCAGAGAATACTCCGTCATCGATCATCCATCTCCTTCTTATCCTCTCCTTCAAGGTATCTCTCTTCCATTCTTCTTTAACAGAGAGGTCGATCAATCATATCTGTTTTTGTTTTCGTTTTTTTTTTCTGATATGATTATTAGTTAATTTCGTGGGCGATTAGTGTTTATCTCCTTTTGTTTTAATTGATTTTAATGGTTTTTGTTTCAAATCTTGATTAATTGTGTATTATTGTTTGCGTCTAATAATTTTTCAGTTTTCGACGATTAGGGTTCATGTTTTCTTTATTTGTTTTTAACTGATTTTAATCAGTTATGTTTCAATGCATGATTTAGGGTTTAGAATTGTTTACTAATAATTTTTCTGATTTATGGTTCATGGTTTTCTTAGTTTTTTCAAACTGAGATTAATAGTTTAGGTTTCAATTTTTATGTATTGTGGATTCATTGATTAGTTTGAAATCTGTATTTTATCTATTGTGGATTCATTGATTAGGTTCAATTTTGAGCATGTATTGATATGTTATATATAGTTTTTGGGATGGTCATATTGCATATAATAACAAGCAGGTATGGATTGGCTTGAAACTTGAATAACTCAGTGAATATATACAACAACCTTTAGCTATATTTTAGACATTTAAAATTCAAAAACATTTGAGTAAAGTAAAGATTGTCATGGAGCAAATGAGTGGTCGCTCATAGTTGCAGAATACTTTTCCTTGGATATCTTATTATTTAATTGAGATATGTAAGGTACAGTGATATTTTGTATATTTGTGAGCTACACTATAAATTGACTTGCAGATTCATTCCTATAGCTTGATGCGATTCAAACCATGTAAAATGTTACCTCTAACGCATCCAAGAAGGTTGTAATTTTCGGCCCTTATGTTCGATACTTGAAGCCAAATCAATGAAGCCGAAATCATATCAGGTGGAAACATTGGTACAAAAACTCTTATTCCTAGAATAAATATGATACTATTTGATAACAAGATTCCAGTCAAGTTTCAAAAGCGTTAATTCCCAATATCCGTATGTTTCGCAATGACCACCAATAAAAGCCAAGGATAGTATCTATCAAAGGTTGGATTGTATTTAAGAGACCTCGTATTCTCACATGGCCAACTTTATGTTGCATTGTCAAGAGTTAAAAGCAGGGGAGTGGTGAAATTACTTATACTAGATGGTGATGGGAATGTCAAGATTAAAACAAAAAATGTGGCGTATAAGGAAATATTTAGTGATATTTGAATAAAATGTGTATTCCTTGCTTTTAAATTTTAATAAAACATTTCTACTATATTTTTTATACGTTTTACCGCTCAAAATAATTGTAATGTTTGGAACCGCGTGTCAACGCGGGCAAATGTCTAGTACATCTAATAAACAAAAGCCATTAGGTACACTTGTCCTCACCTCATTGAAACTTCAATCCTCTCTCCTCCATATTGTGCCACATGTCCCTACCATGTAATTTATAATTTTTTTAAATCGAAAATCTATATTAAAACACAATAATTGGTCATCATCTGTCAATTAATAAGTTTTAATATTTTAATCTTAAAATCGGTCAACGTGTTTTAATAACTTTCCTAAACAATATTTTGGTAATTGAATGATTATTTTGGTAAAAGTTGGTCAAGCATATTATCATTCCTAAAAAACGGATCATCCTCATAACCGATCATTCTCCATCCTCTTCTAAACCTTAAAACAATCAAACGAAGCAACCGATCATTCTCCATCCTCGGCGATCCTTCTTCAATGTATTATCATTCCATTCTCCTGTAACACAATCATTGTTCGTCTATCGCCTCTCCTATGTTTCTTTCTGATTTCGGTTATGAACACAATATATGACAAGATTCACAAACTGCAGCATCAATCTAAATTCCAATTGCATGTTTCATTCATTGAGGTTTCTATCTTCATTTAAATGCATATATATATATATATATGGTACGTATATATATGATACGTATAGTAACAAGCATATTAATTTATTAATAGGATCACATGACGTGGCCCTGGCCACTTTAGGATACTAAGATCTTTGCTTTTGTGTTTGAATGTTGATATAGAAACAATGGCACAATATCAAGAAAAAGTTTGGTATTATAAGGCTTTCTTTATTTGGTTTATTGTCACAGATAACAGTTTCAATTTCTGAATAATTTTCATATTTATTAATTGTAGGCATTTTACGTTGATTTTCAAATCGATGATTTCTTGGCGGGATAGAGCGAGAGAACCGATGGTTCATTGAAGATCATTTGCATTTTTTCTTCGATCAAACTCCGGAATTAGCAAGGTATTATGTGAAGTTTCTCTTATGAACTTCTTATTAATCGATTTTATGTTATGATGGTAGGCCGAGCATATTCATATTGATTAATTATTATCGGATTGATTATTGGTGGATCATATGGGTGATGATTAGTATGGATTTTGGCCGATTATTTTCAACAAGATCCTATGCGCATGGTGTGCACACTGCAAACTATTGTCGGTATCATGTTGAACTCCAAGGTATGATCGTGTATTTCACATTATTTTGGTTGTCTAGGGATGGGTTGTCATATTCTTGGGGTCCTTTGTTGTTTGTTGATTTGATTATGATTAATGTTTGATTCTGATTATGTGAACGATTTAAAGGTATGTAGCTGCTTCTAGGCATTAGACCGAACCCAAACATAGCCATTGTATTCGGCTAAGCTTTGGTTAATCATCACATATTTTTTCGTTCATGTTCATAAGTTCTTATTCGACTAAGATTGTTTAAAGGGTTCAAGAATTTTCATCAATTGTTCTTATTTGTTCTTGAGGATTTAATATAATTCGGATCTTCATATGACTGAGAGAATGCTTTTTAGTGAAACTCTTTAGTTTGGTTGGTGATTGGATGGATCATGGATCTCAAATGTGGGTGCACCCGATTGCATCATGTCAAAATCGGAAAGTAGTTTAAATTTTTTAAAAGAATCTATAATCTTTCCTAGTTTCAAGCTTCTAATTTTATGAAATGATTTAAAAACTTCCGATTTATGGGGATATGTGATATTATTTAATGTGGATATAATTTTATAGCTTGATTTAAAACTTCAGATTTACCTGTATTATGTGTGTTTGATACTTCCAATTTTATGATCCCGACGATTAATCTACTATATCTTTTTCTTTTGAAACTAGATCGTTCTTCCAATCTGCCTTAAACGCAAAAGTCATGGGTCTGTCTTGAAACAAAATCAATTGTTGTAGGCGCGCCACGCAATCGGTTGTAAGTTTTCCTTCTCCTTATTATTTTGTTCATTAATTGTTCAATTTCCTAGGTTACTTTTCTATATTGTTCAAATCTTTTTTATAATTATCGCTGATTTATTTTTTCAAAATTATGTTTTGTATATTAATCAAAACCTAAATTTTGGTAAAATAATTATATATTAACTATATTTACGCCCATTCCAAATTCAAAGATTTACCATATAAACAGTTGTTAGACTTTTTAAAAAAATTCAAATTTGAAAATCCCATATTTTTCATAGATAATAAATACACCTTAAATTTTGGTAAAATCATATTATATTAACTATATTTACCCCGATTCTAAATTCAAAAATTTACCTTAGTTATCTGAAATTCAAAACCTAAAATTCTAAATTAAATTACATCCAGTAGATTAACGTCCATTACTAACAAATATAACATTACTAAATTTAGTGTAATTTATATTGGTAATAAGTTAAATTTCGAATTTTGAAATTCAAAATTCAAATTAAAATTCAAAATATTTAAATTCGAATTATACAAAATTTCAAATTTTTAGTTTTGATTAATAATGGTAAGAAATTACGCATACTAATTATCCTTTTAATTACACATTTAATAAGATTCAAAGTCTCTACATAAGCAGTGTCAACTCTCCAATTAATACATTAATTGATCCTATTAATTGTGCTATATTATTTTAATATTAGTTTAGCTTATAGGTAATCAATTAAATATCGAATTTTTAAATTCAAATTTCAAATTAAAGTTTGAAATGTTTAAATTCAAATTTGGTAATCTTACATCTAATAAACAAAAGCCATTAGGTACACTTGTCCTCACCTCATTGAAACTTCAACCCTCTCTCCTCCATATTGTGCCACATGTCCCTACCATGTAATTTATAATTTTTTTTAAATCCAAAATCTATATTAAAACACAAGAATTGGTCAACATCGGTCAATTAATAAGTTTTAATATTTTAATCTTAAAATCGGTCAACGTGTTTTAATAACTTTCCTAAACAATATTTTGGTAATTGAATGATTATTTTGGTAAAATTTGGTCAAACATATTATCATTCCTAAAAAACGGATCATCCTCATAACCGATCATTCTCCATCCTCTTCTAAACCTTAAAACAATCAAATGAAGCAACCGATCATTCTCCATCCTCGGCGATCCTTCTTCAATGTATTATCATTCCATTCTCCTGTAACACAATCATTGTTCGACTTTCGCCTCTCCTATGTTTCTTTCTGATTTCGGTTATGAACGCAATATTTGACAAGATTCACAAACTGCAGCATCAATCTAAATTCCAATTGCATGTTTCATTCATTGAGGTTTCTATCTTCATTTAAATGCATATATATATATATATGGTACGTTTATATATGATACGTATATCAACAAGCATATTAATTTATTAATAGGATCACATAACGTGGCCCTGGCCACTTTAGGATACTAAGATCTTTGCTTTTGTGTTTTGTGACACCCGGCATGTTTGGCTTAAACATATTAGTAACATCTAAGTCTACCTTAGCGAGAAACGTTTATAAACGAACTTAACTTGGTTAGCTGAGTCGGGTCAAGTTAGGATTGTCCAGGGTGCAATGATCTGGAGGATCATTGGGAGTCGTTTTGGTAATACACTAGTACCGGGTTCCGTTGTTGGTGACATTACATGAACTAATTAAGTATATGTGTAGATTATGGGTCGTGTGGTGGATTATATACATAGATGTGTTTAAATGATGTATAAACGATTATCTATGCTTAAATATGTTAAATATAGACTAAGGATGCATGCTTATGTGTTAAGATGTGTTAGAATGCGTTAAACACGACAAACTGGAAAACTAGTTAAAAATGAATTCTGGTTCGACCCTTTGTAAATGGGCGTACCTGGGAAGTGGAATTGAAAGAATTCCCTTCGACCAGGACAGGGCTCATTCGACCCTGTGTAAGGGTCGAAGGAAGCCACCTTCAACCATTGAAATGGGGCGAAGGAGAAGTAGTATAAATACCAAACTTTGTCATTTTTCATCATTTCACAAACCCTAACTGTCCCAAAACACTCTCAAACGATCTTAATCATTAAGGAAGGAGTTTTTGCTCTTCTTTTTCATAATCTAACCTATCTACAACATCTAAACAAGAATCCAAGGTGTGTTCTTAATCCTAAACCTTTTGAAAGCATTTTAATTCATTTTCATCTAACCCTAATTGTCCAGATCTGTTCTAAGAGTGTTTTTATGATTAAAAACCTTCTAAACATCTTTCTAAATCAAAACATTATCATTTGACATAGGTTTTCATGGTGATAAACTTATGTAAATTGTGTATTATGTGGTGTTATGTGTTGTTCAATGATTTGCTGCTGTATCTATGATAGAAACATGATATAGGATTGTTATTGATGCTAGATTATTGTTGTTTAGGGTTAAGAATGGATAAATGATGATATTATGGGTATTTGGGAGGTTTTTAACGAATCTAGACTTGATGCATGATATTTATGATCAATAGAACTAATAAGGAAAGATCGAACACTCGACAAACTGAGCATTTTATGTGAATATGGATCGATTTCAAAAGTTTCCAAATTGGGTAAATTATTCATGCATGAAAGTGATGTTTCCATAATCTTTACCATTTTAGGAAAGGGTTGAAATGGACGTATTATTGGGGGAAATCGGTGGGGTTTTGTAGGGATAAGTTATTCATGCTTGACTGCTGTGTTTGATGATGTTTCGAGTCGTTTTGAATGTGTTTGAAGCGTTTTTAGGAAAATTTGCACAACAGGGGCGAACCTGGACTCCTTCGACCGATCGAAGGTGCGAAGGAGAAAGTCCAGGGTCGAACCTGGGATATATTTGGGCGAACGTGGTAAAACGGGCGAATGAAACATCAAACGGTCGAACGAAATACAAAACGGGCGAAGGAGGTTAAAAACGGGCGAAGGAGACTTAAACTGACTGGATCGACCGTTCTGATGCAGAAATGAGATTTTTGATACAAACTAAGTGTTTTATGCTTGAACCTTGTGTGTAATCTATGTGTACTTGATTAGTTAGGGTAATGGGTCACCAACGGAATGCCGGGTCGGTCTAGCGCGTCGGTTAAACATTTAAACACGTTTTAAAACGTACTTGGTTACGATCTGGACAATCGGGGACTAGATAACCTTATGGTTATTAGTCGGAACACTTATGTGAACATTTTGATAGATCTCCGGTAGAGGGATTATCAAGG
The DNA here is from genome assembly GCA_028751855.1 of Ambrosia trifida. Lineage (NCBI taxonomy): Eukaryota > Viridiplantae > Streptophyta > Magnoliopsida > Asterales > Asteraceae > Ambrosia > Ambrosia trifida. Next base: position 69,583,062 of record CM054129.1, on the reverse strand, counting down.
GCTTAACATCTTTACTTGTGACCGAAGAACGCTATTTAAGGTGAGTTCACGGCCCCACTTTTACTGCTTTTAACTTTTGGGGGAGAAAACATGCGCCAAACTATTTTGGTAACATATGTCATACTATGGTTTTAACTTTATATTGCTATACGATCTTTGGAAGTCCCGGGGGAAACCATGAATGTGCAGGGATGCACAACGGGGGAAATGTGGATAGATCTATTGCGCGTGACCTGCCCCACTCGTCGGCTTGGAGGGCCGGCCGGGTGCATATTGTCTCGAACAGGAACATTGGTATCATGCTGAACATTCGGGCTGCTTAAACATGCTAAACATTGCTAAACGTGTCTAGTAATGGTTTCCAATCGTAGTAGTAATAAAACATACGCCTAGCTAGCGTACTTGGTAACATTGATATAGTATGGACATGGTAACGTTTTGGTAACATATTGAACAAACCTGTGAACTCACCAGCATTATATGTTGACATCTTTTTGGCATGTTTTTCTCAGGTCGCTAAGGTAGCAACAAATGGAACTAGGCGCACGGGTCTGCATTGGCGTCTAGGCATAGTTGCACGTTTTGTAATAAAAGTGTTTTGAATACTTTGGGATAATAGCATAGCTGATTAAATGCTTCCGCTTATAAAATCGTTGGTTATGTTTCTTTACGTTTTTCATATAGAGTTGTTTATTGTGATTGTTGACTTGGATCCTGGTTTGTCATGCGCCTCGCGGTAAAACCCCGCAAGTGGAAATTTGAGGGTGTGACATGTTTGAATGTTGGTACAGAAACAATGGCACAATATCAAGAAAAAGTTTGGTATTATAAGGCTTTCTTTATTTGGTTTATTGTCATCGATAACAGTTTCAATTTCTGAATAATTTTCATATTTATTAATTGTAGGCATTTGACGTTGATTTTCAAATCGATGATTTCTTGGCGGGATAGAGGGAGAGAACTGATGGTTCATTGAAGATCATTTGCATTTTTTCTTCGATCAAACTCCGGAATTAGCAAGGTATTATGTGAAGTTTCTTTTATGAACTTCTTATTAATCGATTTTATGTTATGATGGAAGGCCGAGCATATTCATATTGATTAATTATTATCGGATTGATTATTGGTAGATCATATGGGTGATGATTAGTATGGATTTTGGCCGATTATTTTCAACAAGATCCTATGCGCATGGTGTGCACACTGGAAACTATTGTCGGTATCATGTTGAACTCCAAGGTATGATCGTGTATTTCACATTATTTTGGTTGTCTAGGGATGGGTTGTCATATTCTTGGGGTCCTTTGTTGTTTGTTGATTTGATTATGATTAATGTTTGATTCTGATTATGTGAACGATTTAAAGGTATGTAGCTGCTTCTAGGCATTAGACCGAACCCAAACTTAGCCATTGTATTCGGCTAAGCTTTGGTTAATCATCACATATTTTTTCGTTCATGTTCATAAGTTCTTATTCGACTAAGATTGTTTAAAGGGTTTAAGAATTTTCATGTCACACCCCGCCCAGGTCGGGGCACTTTCAGTGACCAGTCGGCGCAAACTTAAGGCAGAAACGTAATCTCATTTCATAACTTAAGTATTTATTACAAGCCAGAGTGATCCAAGTACTACCAAGCTAAACAAAGCTCAATTATAATAAGATGAACTGTCTAAAGTATTCCAACTCTCAGCTAGGAACTCCCATTCCTTACACCATCAACCTGTGATTCATGCTCGAGTAATAAAAATACGTCAGCACAAAGCTGGTGAGTCACATAAACTGACTCATTAGTAAAACAAACACACAGCAGACACACCGAATACAGCCACATAAACAATTTTATTGATCAAGTAAGAGCTCCATGCATGTCACCATAATCATAATCCAGACTAGGCATTATATATTCACACCTACAGCCTCAAAACCCGTAACAAGGCCTGTAAGTGTATGTCCACGCCTGGAAAATATAATGATCACTATAATATATATAACACCCTGGATGCCACACACCTGTGGTTCGATGCATATACATGCATGTCACCATAATCATAATCCGGACTAGGCATTATATATTCACACCTACAGCCTCAAAACCCGTAACAAGGCCTGTAAGTGTATGTCCACGCTTGGAAAATATGATGATCATTATAATATATAACACCCTGGATGCCACACCTATGGTTCGATGCATATACATGATCAATCACCACCAAAACAATTTTATGAGCAAGTATCACGTTTTGAAAATAGTTTAAGTAACTCACCTCTTTATCAGTCCCTTAGCAATTGACAACGCTAATACAACCAGGTAATATCTCAGGGCCCTGATACAATTATACACGCCTAGGTTAGGTAACTGCACACCTAACTAATTATTATTACAGTTGGATATTGGTAGCGCTACCTTATTTAAGCATGGGTGATTAGTCCATGCCTAACTAAGGCTAGACTACCCGATACCCACCCCTAATAACAATCCTAATACCTAAAAATAATAACGCTACACTACTACTAATAATAATACTAATAAATATAATAACTAAACATAACTTAAATGAAAACATACCTTACAACTATCTATGGCAGGCTGGTGTAGAGTCTCTCCTACTCGTGCTCCTGCTTGTACTCCAAAAACGACTATTAACAACACCCAACGGGGTATCGTGTACTAGGGATCCTCTTATATTAGAGTGTTCCCTTTAAATTTGGTATGTATATAAGGTTATTACATGTGCCTATATATAGTGAGATAGTAGGCACCTTAACTATTTTGTCGATGTGGGACACTTAAAAGAACAATTCTATATATACGTATGAGTGGCTGGATGCTTTAGTTATTTGGTCGATGTGGGATAGCATCCTAAATTCCATTTCTCCTTTCTCAATTGTCGATGGGATACTAACTCACATACATACAGATTGTGCATTCACTTCAATTTTTAAGTTTAATAATTATTATATTACATTAATATTTTAGCTGCTTTACTCGTTTATCTTGTATAGCTTTCAACCCACAACGTTTTATAAAAATACGAACATATTGTTGAGACGAACTTATTATTCTCTACGTTTTGACCTAAGTTTCATTAAAAACGGAGCAGGGTTCAAATACAATATATTTTATTATTATAACTAAACGGTCTCTTATAATATTAACTTCTCGACGAGATCTTATATATCAAATAATCATGCTAACTATCACTTACTCGTTAACAAATTTTAAATACAAAAATATCCATTTCCCCTGTTATAGGTTCGTTTTATCGATCAGGGACCCCCTTCATACATTAATAAATATGAACCAATACATTTTATTTATATAACAAAACTGGGATGTTACATTTCATCAATTGTTCTTATTTGTTCTTGAGGATTTAATATAATTTGGATCATCATATGCTTGAGAGAATGTTTTTTTAGTGAAACACTTTAGTTTGGTTGGTGATTGGATGGATCATGGATCTCAAATGTGGGTGCACCCGATTGCATCATGTCAAAATCGGAAAGTGGTTTAAAATTTTTAAAAGAATCTATAATCTTTCCTATTTTCAAGCTTCTAATTTTATGGAATGATTTAAAAACTTCCGATTTATGGGGATATGTGATATTATTTAATGTGAATATAATTTTATAGCATGATTTAAAACTTCAGATTTACCTGTATTATGTGTGTTTGATACTTCCAATTTTATGATCCCGACGATTAATCTACTATATCGTTTTCTTTTGAAACTAGATCGTTCTTCCAATCTGCCTTAAACGCAAAAATGATGGGTCTTTCTTGAAACAAAATCAATTGTTGTAGGCACGCACTCAATCGGTTGTAAGTTTTCCATCTCCTTATTATTTTGTTCATTAATTGTTCAATTTCCTAGGTTACTTTTCTATATTGTCCAAATCTTTTTTATAATTATCTTTGATTTATTTTTTCAAATTTATGTTTTGTATATTAATCAAAACCTAAATTTTGGTAAAATAATTATATATTAACTACATTTACGCCCATTCCAAATTCAAAGATTTGACCATATAAACAGTTTCTAGATTTTTTAAAAAAATTCAAATTTGAAAATCCCATATTTTTCGTAGATAATAAATACACCTTAAATTTTGGTAAAATAATTATATATTAACTATATTTACCCCCATTCTAAATTCAAAAATTTACCTTAGTTATCTGAAATTCAAAACCTAAAATTCTAAATTAAATTACATCCAGTAGATTAACGTCCATTACTAACAAATATAACATTACTAAATTTAGTGTAATTTATATTGGTAATAAGTTAAATTTCGAATTTTGAAATTCAAAATTCAAATTAAAATTCAAAATATTTAAATTCGAATTATATAAAATTTCAAATTTTTAGTTTTGATTAATAATGGTAAGAAATTACACATACTAATTATCCTTTTAATTACACATTTAATAAGATTCAAAGTCTCTACATAAGCAGTAACAAACTCTCCAATTAATACATTAATTGATCCTATTAATTGTGCTATATTATTTTAACTAGCTTATACCCCGGGAGCGTCCCGGGTTGAGAAAATCTAAGTAAAGTGAATAAAATTAGAAGTATCTAAACTATAAAAATGACATCTATATAGCAATTACCTGTTGGAGAGCATTCCGAGTTGAAATATATAATATGACATAATAAAATATCTAATATGACAACATAATTAATGACCTGCTAATATATGATTAATGAATATTATTATTATTATTATTATTATTATTATTATTATTTTAAACAAATCTCTGCCATAAGTTATCATATTCTAATATAAAAAAAAGGTAATTGGGTCAGGTATCACCTATTCCCAGGCCCGACCCAAACCCACAATTTTTTTTAAATTAATTCCAAACATGACACAATACCTATGTGGTTACAAAAAATAATCGTTTTTTTTTCCTCCTTTTTTTATATAGCAATATGGTACTCGTTGGAAAGATAATAAAACGCTCGTTAATTTGGTGTAATTTTTTTCTTTAAAAAATCTCGTATATAAAAGATATTAAAGTTTAAAAGTTATGAGAGGAAACATGAGAGGGAAAATAATAAAGTTTTAATATTTAAATTTAGTAGATTAAGTATTTAATAGATTGTGTTAAATTATATTTAAACCATATTTATTCATTTTTTTAATTGATCTAGAGTTGCCACATCACATCCTATGTGGCATCTCTCTAGCAATTACCTGTTGGAGAGCATTCCGAGTTGAAATATATAATATGACATAATAAAATATCTAATATGACAACATAATTAATGACCTGCTAATATATGATTAATGAATATTATTATTATTATTATTATTATTTTAAACAAATCTCTGCCATAAGTTATCATATTCTAATATAAAAAAAAGGTAATTGGGTCAGGTATCACCTATTCCCAGGCCCGACCCAAACCCACAATTTTTTTTAAATTAATTCCAAACATGACACAATACCTATGTGGTTACAAAAAATAATCGTTTTTTTTTCCTCCTTTTTTTATATAGCAATATGGTACTCGTTGGAAAGATAATAAAATGCTCGTTAATTTGGTGTAATTTTTTTCTTTAAAAAATCTCGTATATAAAAGATATTAAAGTTTAAAAGTTATGAGAGGAAACATGAGAGGGAAAATAATAAAGTTTTAATATTTAAATTTAGTAGATTAAGTATTTAATAGATTGTGTTAAATTATATTTAAACCATATTTATTCATTTTTTTAATTGATCTAGAGTTGCCACATCACATCCTATGTGGCATCTCTCAAAAGAGAGATTGCATAATATTATGACATGTCATTAAAATGGCTTTGGTTTATTATATGTATAGATATTAGTTTAGTTTATAGGTAATCAATTAAATATCGAATTTTTAATTTCAAATTTCAAATTAAAGTTTGAAATGTTTAAATTCAAATTTGGTACTATGCTTAAAATTTTGAATTTTGGTTAATAATTGTAAGAAATTACACATACTAATTATCCTTTTATTACACAGTTAATATGATTCAAAGTCCCTACATAAGTTGTGTCAACTCTTATTAATACATTAATTAATGCTATTAATTTCCCTATATTATCCTAATATTAGGTTAACTTATATTGGTAATCAATTAAATAATGAATTATCAATTTCAAATTTCAAATTGAAATTCGAAATATTTAAATTTGAATTAGACAAAATTTCAAATTTTGTTTAATAATGGTAAGAAATTACACATACTAATTATTATCCTTTTAATTACACATTTTGAATGACTTAATCTTTAAAAAAAATTAAAATTTTGAATTAAAGTCAATAATCGTAACCATTACACCTGTTTATTATCTTTAAATTATGATTTCCTAATATATTTAAAATCTAACAATTAATAATTTTGGTTGTAACTTTCTCAAATTAATTAAAGGTAAAAATTAAAATTTTAAATACTAGAATTTGAAATTATAAATTTCCGATAAACTTTAAAAATATTTGAATACTAAATGTTTTATTTAAATATTTAATCTGAAAATTTTGAATTTAAGATTTATGGTAATATTTAGATTTAGATTTAGATTTAATTAACACATTTAAAATATTTAATTCAAATTTTTGAATGATTTGAATCTTTCAAATTTTGATTACTAGAATTTATATTGATAGATTTCAATTAAACTTTATAAATATTCAAATATTAAATGTTCTATTTAAGTATATAATTTCATATTTCGATATCTATAATTTTAATTTTTAAATTTTTTTAACATTATAAAAAATTCTAAATTTTGGATAATAATGGTAACAATAAGACTTTTTTTTTTGGGAGAGTAGTGTTTCAGCGGTAAATCCTGTGTGGCAAAACGACCACTGCCCAGGATCAAATTCCATAGCACCACACGGGTTTCTCCTTTCAAACCCAAGCGGTTATTTTTTCGGTGGAGCGTGAGATTCGAACCTAAGACCAAACCCGGGCAGGAATTCTCCAAGGAGGTAAACCTTCCCACCTCAAACCAGCTGGGCTGGAGATCATTGGCATGGTAACAATAAGACTTAATTATAACATTTAATTCAAATTTTGAATTATCTGAACATTTAATTCAAACCCGGGCAGGAATTCTCCAAGGAGGTAAACCTTCCCACCTCAAACCAGCTGGGCTGGAGATCATTGGCATGGTAACAATAAGACTTAATTATAACATTTAATTCAAATTTTGAATTATCTGAATATTTTAAAAAATTTCAAATTTTGATTTAAATTCATAAATGTAACAATTTATCCTAATCATTAAAATAGAGATATTATAATTAGAGATTTCCTAATATATTTAAAATGGTACAAATAATAGTTTTAGTTATAAATTTCTCAAATTAGTTACAAGTTAAAATTCAAATTTTGAATACAAGAATTTGAATTGATAGATTTCAGTTAAACTTTATAAATATTCAAATATTAAATGTTCTATTTAACTATATAATTTCATATTTTAATATCTATAATGGTAACAATTAGACTTAATTATAACATTTAATTCGAATTTTGAATGATCTGACTCAAACAATGTCTTACTTTTAACATTTTACCATAAATATTTTTCCCTACTATTTATTTTTTACTAGATAATACTCCTCAAATACCATCTGATAACCAGATTCCAGTGAAGTTCCAAAGGCATTAATTCCCAATATCCGTATGTTTCGCAATGACCATCAATAAAATCCAAGGATAGTCTCTATCAAAGGTTGGAATGTATTTAGGAGACCCCGTATTATCACATGGCTAACTATATGTCGCATTGTCAAGAGTTAAAAACATGGCAGGGGTGAAATTACGTATACTAGATAGTGATTGGAATGTCAAGACTAAAACAAAATATGTGGTGTATAAGGAAATATTAAGTGATATTTGAATAAAATGTGTATTCCTTGCTTTTAAATTTTAATAAAATATTTCTACTATATTTTGTTTATAGGTTTTACCGCTCCAATTAATTATTAGTTGTTGAACCGCGTGTCCACGCGGGCAATAGTCTAGTAGTATTATAATCCTTAAAAGAACATGTAAGGGTATTTTGGGGAGATCAATATGTGTGTAAGACACACTCTCTCTCTCTATCAAATCAGACGTCTCCTTTCTCTACTAAACCATCTTTCATTTATCCCGCCTAAAACTACACTCTCTCTCTCTCTATGATGATCCTCCCTCTTCCTTGTCTCTGTAATCTCTTCTTTACATAAACCAAAACCCTCCATTATCGACTGTCTGTCTCACTGATCTACGAAGCCGAGTTTGTCGCCGGCTGGAATAGCAACAAAATGTTTCAGTTCCTTTGGGCATCGGTTCAAAACGACGAGGTATGAGGTTGTCCGTCAGCACAATGACGTCAGGGAGGCGGCGGCGACGTGGATTGAATAGGTAATCGTTTGCATTTATCTATTCCGGTAGTTTATAGGGTTTTTTTTTTACAAGGAGGGGGTGCATTATTATTATTATTAGTATTGTTGTTGTTGTTGTTGTTATATTTATTTGTTTTGGGGGTGATTACAGGGTTTGGGTTGGTGTGTCGACTGTTTATATGTTTTGGGGGTGAACGTGAATATCATACCGATACTGTTAACAAAAAAATGTTTTGTGAAATGATGTTTAAAAGCTTTGTGTTGTGTGTTGTCCGAACAGGAAGTCGAAAAGGTCAGTACATCGTGTTTCAGTTGGGTCAACGTCTGAAAACCCTAGTATTATAGTCATAAACGATAGCAGTAACAAGGTGGGGAAGGCGAATGAAGATCCCATTGTCATTACCGAGGGTGAATCTGCAGCTGGTGGATATGGTCAGACCCAAAGAGCGTTGGGTAAGAAAAATAAAATGTAACCTTTTGTTTAGTGTTCGTTTATGTGGGAATTTTTATAATTTCATATTGTTGTTTTCATTCCGCAGAATTTGATGATTCGGACTTGGATACACCAATTGCATGTCTCAAGAGTAACAAAAAAGGTAAATATCAAAGAATGTGTTTTGTGTTTAGCATATTTTAACCCTTGTTATCTTTTCCTAGTATTAATAAAATTTTGTTGTAGAAGCAGTGAAAAACACAGCTGATATGGGGACGACATGTCTCAAGTCACGAAAGGATAGAGGTAAAATCATTTTGATTGGAATTGTTTATGGTTTTTTTGAGTGTGACCTAATACTTGTGTATACTAACACGTGTTACAGACAAGAGGACAGCGTGTGCAAGTATGTCTGGATCATCTGCCCGTAAAGGTATGGGTTTTTTTCTGCAGACACTCCACCACCCTTTGGTCTAACATGTGTTATTAACAGTGTATGCACCATAATTGTGTATTTTATCTAAGAAAATGTTGTAATGTATATTAATAGTAAAAAAGACACTTGCTATGGACAAGAAAACAGTAAAGTCAAAGAAGAACAAAGGTTAGGGTGGTTTTTATTTAAATTTTTGTGATAATTTGAGTCTCGGCTGTGGAACAACCTAACTATAGTAATGTGTGTAAACAGATAAAAGGCTAGTATGTGCGGGTACGGCGGTGTCATCTAGCGGTGAAGGTACCGTCTGTGAAGTTGCTTAACATGTGTTAGTAATATACGTGTGAAATGATCTTTGTAAAATAACATGTGTTAGAACCACTTCACCGTGCGCAGGTACAAGCCAGGTGGTTAGGGTGCGTAAGAGGAAGAATGCAGCCCCTGCTGATGTGGAACAGCCGGTAGATAAAAATGGTGAGCAAGATTTGGGAAGGAAGTGAAAGAAGCCCAAATGGGACGAGTTCGCAACGCTTAAAACACAGTCATCTTCGTTCTAATTTTTAGATGTATTTCAGTGTTGTCCTCTGAACCACAACTAGCAGTTAAAGAGATGGGTTTTGGATGGCTCTTGCATTTTAGGATGGGTGGGGTTCCCTAAAATTGGCGCACTTTGTAATTGACAATTTTGACCCTGATACAATGGAGATACATGCTCCATGTGGTGCGATGAAGATAAACAAGAGCGTTGTTGGTAAATTGTTGGGCATACCGAGTGGTGGTGTGAAATTAATGTCAACAGAAAAGAAGACTGAAATAGACAAAGATGTGAAAAAATGGAGAAACAGGTATAGATGTAAGTTGGTTTCGGCTAAGAGTATGGTTGATAGTAATGAAAAGTCGGGTGGGGAAGACAGCTTTAACTTCCGTATGGATTTCATAATGTGTTTTGTAACTGTTATGATCGACTGTCACAAACAAGGGACATTAAGGGAAGCGATCTTATATCATTTATCGAGTGACATGAAGTTTAGTGACATTGATAGGTGTGGACTATTAGTTAAGTAGTTGAGACAGTGTAAAAAGAGTTGGGCTAGGTGTGATCCGCATAGTGCATTTACTGGACCGCTTGCAACACTAACGGTACGTTTATCTACTTGTTTATAGTTTTCTGTTATCATAGTTGTCTTGCGTTATTGAAACATGGTATATGCCCTTTTGCAGCTCTTGTATGTTGACAGGGCAAGTTGCACAGGTATGGATGTTGATTATAGCGTCTATCCAATGACTTATTGGACAGCCAAGCGGTTGAAGGATCGGGAGAAATTTGAAATTTGGAATGGTGGTTTTGGAAAGGGTGTGCTTAAGCGGCTAAGTATAACGTGGGGAAAAGATGACCAGCCAAGTGTCAAGGTGTGTGCATTTAAAAATCTTTAACATGTGTTAATTGTTCCCTTTTCATTATTATTAACATCTGTTAATTATTTTTTTGTTTACGTAAAAACAGGATAGGGTGGAAGTGGTGGGGAAAAACATAGAGGAAATCTTGAAGTACAAAAAGCAGGTTAAAGATGTGTTAGGAGTATTGTGTGCGGAGCATCCTGAAGAAGTTGATCTTCAAACCCTGAAGGCAAAATACGCGACACTTCTAGATGATAAACCTATATGGGTTAGAGGTATTCAGGCTAGTGAGCAAATAAAAAATGTGTTGGGTGTATTGAATGCCGAAGATCCTGATTTAGCGGGTTCCCAAAGTAGTGAGGTTTTAGGTGACGTTGAGTGTTTAACTCCTATTGTGAGTCATTACAGAAAAAACATGCGCATAACACGTAGCTCTAAATTACATGGCGAGCAGCCGGGCCACGTTGGTACATCTAGTAGTGTCAACCCAGAAAAGGATATTGCATGTGTGGATGTGAAAGGAAGTGAACATGGTGAGTTACGTGTTTTCTGGAACTTTCATGGTTCTTTGTTTTTTTTTCTAACATGAGTTAATATAATACATGTTCAGCTATTGACCCAGAGGAGAATGAGAACACTGAAGTAGCTTCTCCCGAGGTAGTTGTTATTCAATATCGGAGAAGCTTAGCTAAGGCTGTGGCGAAGCGTACCAGAAGTGCTGATGCGAAAGAAGGTAAAAAATGTACTTCTATTGATAACCTGTGTTATCAGTGTTTTATTAACACACGTTACTGATATGGTTTTTCAGCTGACACTGAAGGGCGCAAGGCACTGACTCTGAAGAAAACAAAACGTGCTCATGCGCACAAGGTAGCGGATGCTTCTGAGGTTAGCGGTTCTCAGAAAAGGTCATTAAGGCGTAAAGCAACCGGACTCAACCGCGTTGTAGACGACAAAGAAAAGGATGTTTTGAATGATGGAGGGGCAGAGCCTGGGGTAGAGTTGGGCAGCCTGGGAGGAAAGCAGGAGGGGGTCAACGTTGCTACTACTGAGGCACTCAAGTCACCACCAGCTGAAGGGGCGGGCGTTCCCAGCAGTCAGCCATGCAATCGAATAGAAGGTTATTAGTTTTTTGTTGTTATGGCACAACCACTTAACTAGATAAAAAATTAATATGTGTTGGGCTGGTAAAATGTGTTAATTGTGTCTCGGTTTGGCAGATGCTGTTTTGCAAGAGGTTGGCGCTGATCATAACAAAATTGTCCATGGGTTGGAGATGGAGGGAAGTACAAGTGCGCCTGGTATATTTGATGAACTTGCAAAAACATTTGTAAAAGAAACCAAGAAAAATGATGCTGGTAAGGCGGAGGTAGAAAATGAAGAGGCAAAGTTACCGGGGGGGGCGGGGCAGCAATAACCAGAATGCAGGGGCTAAAGGTAAAAGTGAAGAAGCTGGTCTTTCGGATAAGAATAAGATAGTTGGTAGTTCTTAAGCATGACAGCTGCAGCTAACACATGTTATTTTTTTATTCCACAGATCACGAAGTTCCAGGGTGGTTCCAACAGGGCGAGCAACCAGCAAATGAGCATCAACTAAATGATCTGAAGTCAACTGATGGAGCTGGAGACACTACAAAGAAGGATGAACAGACGGTGAGTGACATCGTAACGCACGATAAAACAACGGGGCAAAATGATGATCTTGATTATGAAGGTCCAAGTTGGAGTGTTGGTTTGACACAGATGGACATGGAGGAGAAGGCAACAGAAACCGGTTCGTTTTTTTTGTTTGTTGTAACCGCGCAAATTAACTTATACTGATTTTGGGGTTAATAAATTGTTTGTTTGCGCGCCACTGTAACAGGTGTTAAGGATCAATGCAGTGGGGGCGAGGCAGTTGGTAATGATGACGATAAGCCAAAGGAGGATCCAAAGGAGGCAACCACATGGGGCGCGCCTGAGACTTCGAGGGGAAACGGCGAATCATCGGGTAAGGTTCCGGTGGTTGAGTTATTATTTTGGCAAGGTGTTTTATGTTTACAAAAAAGTTGTTGAAGCTATTAACATCTGTAACAATATTCATTTTCTCCATAGTTTTGGATGCTAAATGTGTTGATTAGGTAGCAATGGATAAAAAGTCACTAGGTGGACCACCGGTCGGGCATGGACCTTTGAAGACAAATGACAGATCATCAAGTAAGGCTGACCCTCGGACATTTGTTAAAACTGGTTCACATGCAGTTGTTAAAAAATGTGTTAACATGTGTCAAGACTGTTAATACACCTGTAAGAATGTTAACATGTGTTAACATATGCAGGTTGTTCAGGTACATTGGTTGTTGTCTCGGCTACGAAGAAACTGGAGGACCTGCCAACACCACCCAAAGTTCAAAGTTTGAAGGATGAGAAGAAAACAGGTAAAAAGCGTACGGCTGTGTGTCAAGTTAGTAACGCAATTTGTTTATCACGGGTAAAAAAATGTTTAACCTATGTTAACTTGTGTTTGAACAGATGAAGTTACTCCCGTCTGTAATGTGCTGGCGATGAAGATAGACCCAAATAACATCATGGACGTTGAGCCCATTAGCTCGTTTGATGGGGCGACTGGACTATACTCAATTAGACCCTAGGTGCATCCAGGTCAAAGTGGGAGTAACACGGTTCTTCAGAATGTGATTGCACGCCTTGATGCATGCAGGAGAAATCCAGAACGGGAAAGGCTGGTTGCACCTGTTAACAGGTTGCCATTCATTATAAGAGGGGTGGATCTACACGCTGGTGTTACAAAGGAAGATGAACAAATCTGGAGCTATATATATGATAAACCGGGTGTACAATCCAGTCTTTCGTAAGTATCATACTGGTTATTGTTTTCTTCTATCTATCATTTCATATAGCAGTTTAATAGCTATTACAATACTTTGTGTACAAATGTGTTGCAGGATGGAAACAGGCTCATCTATGGATCAGGGAAAGGCAGGTGACCTAGGAAGCACAGGCGCAAGAGATAGGTATGTTTAAGGTTGGCCATATAAGTTGGGGTTGTTGTTAATCCTTAAAACTGTTACCATATGTTAATAGCAGACATAATAACACGTGTTAATACAGGGAGGTGCTGTATCGAAGTAGTTATAATTTGGAAGCAACACGCGCAATGTTCAAAAGTCTAGCTGCTGGCACCAAGGTACTAGATATTGTAGATGATTGCTGGGTTGAAGTCTTAAACTATGAGGAAAGGTACAGATCTGAGGGTGCGAAGTTAAGGTTGTTTGTGGGGACAAAAGCTGTTGTAAGTACTTTATAGTACATTTGTATACAAATAAAGTGGAAAACTATTTTTAAAAGGTATTGATTAATTAATACAGTATGTTTGGTGTGTGTGTGTGTTATAGTTTGAATGGATGCTAAATGATCGGGACGCTGATGAGGAGGCACGGATGAACAAGTTTCGCGCCAGCATGAGGGCAGCTGTCTACCGGAATGAGAAGATGATTGACTTACAAAAATTTGACATCATCATGTTCCCGGTGTTAGAGCACAACCACTACTACCTTGTGGTATTTGAACTAAAATACCCGTCAGTCTCCATAATAGACAATGCTGGGGAAAGACATGGTGTGCTGATTGTAGACAGTTGGTTCTATTTTGAGAAGGACACACCATACAAAATTGTAAGCTGTTTACCAACACATGTTATAGTTTTCTTTCGGAGGTGTTGATCTTTGTGTTTAACAATTGTTAATTAAAAGAAGCATATGCTGGTGAATTATATGCGGGAGATACAACATCCAAGGGCGAACGCAATCAACGACCAAAGGATACAGAGGGAGAAGCTTGATTGGGCTGCCCGTAACAATGTGGATGACTACGGTGTGTTTCTGATGGGCATATGGAGAAATTCATGGGAAAGGGGAAACGGTTTGAAGTTGGCTTTAGCACAAATGGCTCAAAGAAGTTAGGGGAGGTAAGAAGGCTACACAAGAAGTTTTCCGCACATAAACTACGATCACTGATGAATTTTTTGAAGGGGCAGGTTGAAGCAGTTTGCCTACGGTGAAACGTAGCGACAGGTTGAATCATCTTTTTTGTAGCGACATGTTGCATGGTCGCTAGTGAAAACAAACTTTAATATTTAGGAAAATATTATGTTATTAGCTACAAAACTTGTATTATTTTGGTGGCATCCTAGCCATACTAAACTTGTAATATTTTGGTGGCATCCTCGATACATGTCATGGCAGTTGGTATGAGGCCAGCGTGTATGTTGATGTTCACTTCTTTAATTTATATTAGTGTTAAAGGTATGACAAAAAAAAAAAAAGATAATGTATGGTAGTCTTTACAAAGTTGATACAAAGTACAAAGAGTTAATAGCCATTTTCGTCCCTGAGGTTTGGGCCAGTTTGCCACTCCAGTACAAAAGTTTTTTTTTGTGCAATTCCTTCCCTGAGGTTTGGATTTTTTTGCCAAATTCGTCCTTTTCACTAACCCAGTTAAAAAAACTCGTTAAGTCCAGGGGTATTTTTGTCTTTTTACCTATAATTATAATTTTAATAAAAAATCTTACCCCACCCCCACCCCCACCCCTATATGTCTCTGTCTCTTTCTCTTTCTTTCATTCTGTAACATCCATCGTTTTATTTTATTATAACTTAAGCCCTCCTAGTATTATGAAGGTACAAATCAAGTTCTAATAAATTTCGTTGTTTTAAATAAAAAAAATGATACTTAGCAAGTTATTTAATATAAAGAAAAAAAAAAAGGGTTTTAGAATTATTTGAGTTAATTTTGTTAACTTGGTTAAGTATGTTATAAAAGAAACACTAACCTATTCTATTATAAACTAACAAGGTTAATATGGAGGGGCTTATCTTGCCAATATGTAAAAAATGAAAGTTTTAAACCAAACCTATCCCGCCCCCCCTTACTGATTCCGACCGGCCTGTTGCCGGATCCGGCTAAGACTCCGGCGACACGTCTTATGAGGATTCAATACGTATTAATCTGGTTTTAATGCTCGTTTTTAACTTCTCCATAATTCTCTTTCAGTTTCAAGCATTATAAACGCGTTTTTAATCAAGATTTAGCCCGGTTTGTAGTTATAACCGTCGCTTACATTCAAGCTACGATTAACGCCTCTTAAACGTTAATAATCATGTCTAAAACTATAAATTGAATTTACCAATACGTTCCTGCACTAATTCTCTTCGAAACCCACTAAAAAAAATTGTTTAAACCCGTTCGCGAAGCCTTTAAATCTGCGAACATGTGTTCGGACCTGCAACCCTTAGATTCGAACCGCAAGACACCATGTGAGTTCTCTTTTCTTATGCCGTTTTGATTCTTGTGTATTCCCCTTCGAAAGCCCCATGAATTCGTGGGTTAATATTTGTTTAAATCGGGTTATTGTTGAAAGGTTAGGGTTAGGGTTCTTAGTTGATTAATTGGGGAAGAAGGTGAACTTTACTTAATTGTTAAATACATTTTTGTTTGAGTATTATCAACATAAAACCCTTGCAGTGGAGTGGTAGTGTGTCTGTGTGAGAACCGAAGGGGGCCGGGTTCGAACCCCTTGCACAGCGTGTTTTTTCCCTTTTTCTGGATTCCACTTTTTCCTTTCTTATTTAAACATATATAATATATATAAAACTTAAAATATTCATAATAAATCCAATTTTTATCCAAAAATTATAAAAATTTAGGTGTAGCATCTTGACACCATAAGAAAAATTACTACACTTTTATTTTCTGGAAAAGGTCATATTTTTTTTATATTTATTGATTTAATTTGTTTTAATCGTATTTAATTGATAAAAAAATAATTTTTAATGATTTTAATCTCAAACTTTTTGGGTAATTATTTCTCATCATCATGAACTTATATAAAAATTATTGGTTAAGAAAACACTTATTTTTATGAATTTTCCTATTTTTAATCATTTAAACATGATTTAATTCTGTTAAATCAGTTTTAAATATAAATAAGTTTATAAAAATTATGAGAAAATTATTTTTATTTGTTTACATCAGAAAGCATCCATTTTTTTTATAAAAATAACATTTTTGGATCATGTCTGGTATTATTAGTCTTATTTGCGTTTAAATAGACATAATTAAACATTTATTTATTTATACAATTTAAACATCTATTTTATAAATATTTTCTTATAAAATACAAATACTCATATGGTTTAATGTCTTTATTATCTTTTGTTGGATCATCGTGTAACTCAGAATTATTTATATATTTATGATGAATGTATTTATTTTAATTTAGTTAAAGTGATTAACTAAATTATTTTATCTTAATTATTCAAACATATTTTTATCTAAATATTCAATAGGTAATAATTATATTAATTAAACCACATTTACAAACTTTCATATATTATTTGTGATATATAACTTTTACATTTAACGCAACTTATCATTAAAACTCTAATTCCCCAAATCGACTTAGCAAACCCTAATGCCTTAGACCCTAGTTACCTTAGACTTTTTAGACATTTTCCTTATTAGTATGCTTACACATTATAGGTTGAATTCCTCGGAATTCCCATTACCTAGCTCACGACCGCTTAAGTTGGATTTTGCTCGCTTTCGCAAACTGTGAGTATATCTTTCCCCTTCTTACTGTTTTACTACTTTGGGGTGACTCATGTACCTATATATTAATCAAGTTTCAATTTCTTATACTTAATGCAATTCCCATGTGTGTTTGCTTTATGTTAATTGGTGTGTCTATGACTTGTCAAAATCATTAACCGCTGGGCGGCCTAGCTTTTCAATGAATAGTACTATGGTATACCCCCTTGAGACTCTGTTGAGAGAATCTTGGTCATTGTCTTGTTAATTCATTATTCAGTTGGTTAGTCATGTGTTAGTCATTATTCTTCAGGTTTGGTTTTGAACGGATATTACTTATTACATAATTGCAAATGGTACCGCACATGAATTGCTAAACACTTTTCTACTATAATTATTTAAACAGGGTATGCTCACCAATACAATTTTTGTATTGACCAAAATATTTTTGTACATGTTTCAGGTTGTTTTGAGACGCTTCTTTTAGGCTTTTGGATTTTATATTTCAGTCTTGTCTACATTGTATTTTAGCTAGACTTGACGCTTTAGAATCATTGTACTTTGTATTTTCATTTCAATGTAATAAATTATTAAATCAATGTATTCAAATTTACACTTTAGTCCATGAGCTATTGAACAATCGTCACTACGTGACACCTCGATGTTTCCGCCATCGGTTGGGGTGTTACAGATTGGTATCAGAGCCATGGTTATAGGGAATTAGGTTATTAGAAGGCCTTTTAGCCTAGTCTATAACTAAGCTTACTTTCACGAGTCCTCTCGTTTACATTTCTCTTATTTTCTATTATTTTCTTTCAAGATATTTTCGCTATGATTATTTCTCGTTATTCTTTCGATATTTTGCTTGGCGAAGAAGACACTCGTATTTCATGAACGAAACGATGTCATCAAGTTAGGAGTGGTATCCATACCTTGGTGATTAGTTTCACTTCTCTATAGGTTATTTATCTTAGGAATATATCTTTGAGATAGGAGTGACACCCACACCTCAAAGAGTATTTCCTTCAAAAAGAAACTTAACCACTAAGCTGGGAGTGATATCCTTAACTTAGTGATTGGTTTCATTCCACAATCGTTTTCAATTTTGAAAATACATATTTGAGTTAGAAGTGAAATCCACATCTCAATGATCTATTTCTACATCTCGTTGATTTTAAATTTTCTTAAATATTGGTAATCTATTACATACGTTAATTTTATCATTCACGTCATTTTAAATCTTGGTCTTTCAAAACACATTGGATTTACACATACTTCATAAAATGGTTTCATTTTGTATTTTATAAACTTGTATTGCATATTTTAAAGGACAAATGTAACCCTTTGTTTTCATATGACATAACCAATATATATTTTCGAGAGAAATTTGCAACTAATAATAAGCCTTATAATATTTTTTTCAAACTCGACTTCTCGTAAACACATGAAAATGTGTATTTACGAAGATTTTGCAAATGAACCTGTTTTGAATCTAAAACACACTTCGATTTCTAAAAATTTATTCTCATGCATCACTAACTATTCTTTCAACAATATCACAAAGTCGAGTAAACTGCGAAAATTTACCTTTTACACTTATACTTTTTCAGTTGCAAAACTTTTGGTTTAACCAAAGAATGGACATCTTTTTATCAGAATGTTGCTAAATGTCTTTTATAGTATAACGCATGTATGCAAAATTATTAGATTTTAAACTCACATGCCAGTAGGCTATACACCCGTTCCGTGCACATTCATTTGCTGTAAATTTCATTATTTTAATCTTGCACCATTTTTATTCATAGTTATTTCTGACACGTTATCTGTGATTATTTTCACATTGCCTATTTGCATTAATTCAACTCGTTTACTTTCATTTTGTGCAATTGTGCGATTTACTCGATTTATGTTATACCATTCTTTCAATCGAAGTTTTATGCTATACTTATGTACTTTGACGCATATTTGGTATGCATATTTTCTTTCCTGTTTTGAGCAAAACCCTGTTATACTATGCATTATTTTGTTTTTCATCATGGCCAATAAACATACTAGTTGATAACTCGTATGAGATCTAAGCCAGTGCCCACGTACGACTCGGATTAGAGTATTTCTTTAATCCGAGGGGAACGGTGTAAATCTCAAAGTTTATCAATATGAGTGTTAAAGCCAACGATGTAAACAGAAACTACCGGTTAAGGGTGAACCCGAAAGGGAAGAACCTCTAACCATGTCTTATGCTTACATGTTATTCACATTACGGTTAAAGGGAAAACCCGAAAGGGAAGAACCTCTAACCATGTCTTGATTGAACATCATTTCTTTACAGTGGCTATTACATATTGGTTGCACGCATTTATTTCTTGTTAAGGTTATGGAAAAGCATAACACCCTAGTGTAAGGTAAATCGATGATTACGGTCCGGAACGCAATCATGGGCTTACAGGTACATGAGGGTGGTGTGTGATTCTACTTAGGCTATTGGTAGTCAATTAGTACGAATCCAAAGTATCGAGAGTGTGGTGGGTCAGCTGCGGTACACCCTATATATAAGCATAAACGATACTGCGGGAGCGGACTAGGAGTCTGACCAAGAACCTATCCATTACTTTACACTTATCTCTTCATTAGAACAGTGGGCTAATAACTAGAATTTTCCATAAGAACGTTCTTACACGAACTTCGATACGTCTTCCTAGGGTGCTTCTCTTGACCACCCGCACAGAAAACACGAACCTTGTATACTCCTACACACTCGATTACTTGGATACTTGCTGCATACTCTAACAACATTTAGTCAGAAACGTTTTTTAAAGTAGGGGAGACTGCTTCATTAGTACCTTTGTCCCTCACCCGTTACACATTCCCAAAACTTTTCTCATTTAAAATTCTCAACTTTCTGACTTTGGGATTAACTGTCAAAAGATTTTGAAACTCACTCTGGATATTAGAAAAATACTTTAAATTTTGTCAAATCACGACTGATGCAATTTTTTTTAAACCTACTTGATTTTTTTTCCAACGCTTTTCGAAAGAGATTGCGGGACGCAATTTTCTAAAGTAGGGGAGACTGTAACATCCATCGTTTTATTTTATTATAACTTAAGCCCTCCTAGTATTATGAAGGTACAAATCAAGTTCTAATAAATTTCGTTGTTTTAAATAAAAAAAAATGATACTTAGCAAGTTATTTAATATAAAGAAAAAAAAAAGGGTTTTAGAATTATTTGAGTTAATTTTGTTAACTTGGTTAAGTATGTTATAAAAGAAACACTAACCTATTCTATTATAAACTAACAAGGTTAATATGGAGGGGCTTATCTTGCCAATATGTAAAAAATGAAAGTTTTAAACCAAACCTATCCCGCCCCCCTTACTGATTCCGACCGGCCTGTTGCCGGATCCGGCTAAGACTCCGGCGACACGTCTTATGAGGATTCAATACGTATTAATCTGGTTTTAATGCTCGTTTTTAACTTCTCCATAATTCTCTTTCAGTTTCAAGCATTATAAACGCGTTTTTAATCAAGATTTAGCCCGGTTTGTAGTTATAACCGTCGCTTACATTCAAGCTACGATTAACGCCTCTTAAACGTTAATAATCATGTCTAAAACTATAAATTGAATTTACCAATACGTTCCTGCACTAATTCTCTTCGAAACCCACTAAAAAAAATTGTTTAAACCCGTTCGCGAAGCCTTTAAATCTGCGAACATGTGTTCGGACCTGCAACCCTTAGATTCGAACCGCAAGACACCATGTGAGTTCTCTTTTCTTATGCCGTTTTGATTCTTGTGTATTCCCCTTCGAAAGCCCCATGAATTCGTGGGTTAATATTGTTTAAATCGGGTTATTGTTGAAAGGTTAGGGTTAGGGTTCTTAGTTGATTAATTGGGGAAGAAGGTGAACTTTACTTAATTGTTAAATACATTTTTGTTTGAGTATTATCAACATAAAACCCTTGCAGTGGAGTGGTAGTGTGTCTGTGTGAGAACCGAAGGGGGCCGGGTTCGAACCCCTTGCACAGCGTGTTTTTTCCCTTTTTCTGGATTCCACTTTTTCCTTTCTTATTTAAACATATATAATATATATAAAACTTAAAATATTCATAATAAATCCAATTTTTATCCAAAAATTATAAAAATTTAGGTGTAGCATCTTGACACCATAAGAAAAATTACTACACTTTTATTTTCTGGAAAAGGTCATATTTTTTTTATATTTATTGATTTAATTTGTTTTAATCGTATTTAATTGATAAAAAAATAATTTTTAATGATTTTAATCTCAAACTTTTTGGGTAATTATTTCTCATCATCATGAACTTATATAAAAATTATTGGTTAAGAAAACACTTATTTTTATGAATTTTCCTATTTTTAATCATTTAAACATGATTTAATTCTGTTAAATCAGTTTTAAATATAAATAAGTTTATAAAAATTATGAGAAAATTATTTTTATTTGTTTACATCAGAAAGCATCCATTTTTTTTATAAAAATAACATTTTTGGATCATGTCTGGTATTATTAGTCTTATTTGCGTTTAAATAGACATAATTAAACATTTATTTATTTATACAATTTAAACATCTATTTTATAAATATTTTCTTATAAAATACAAATACTCATATGGTTTAATGTCTTTATTATCTTTTGTTGGATCATCGTGTAACTCAGAATTATTTATATATTTATGATTATTGTATTTATTTTAATTTAGTTAAAGTGATTAACTAAATTATTTTATCTTAATTATTCAAACATATTTTTATCTAAATATTCAATAGGTAATAATTATATTAATTAAACCACATTTACAAACTTTCATATATTATTTGTGATATATAACTTTTACATTTAACGCAACTTATCATTAAAACTCTAATTCCCCAAATCGACTTAGCAAACCCTAATGCCTTAGACCCTAGTTACCTTAGACTTTTTAGACATTTTCCTTATTAGTATGCTTACACATTATAGGTTGAATTCCTCGGAATTCCCATTACCTAGCTCACGACCGCTTAAGTTGGATTTTGCTCGCTTTCGCAAACTGTGAGTATATCTTTCCCCTTCTTACTGTTTTACTACTTTGGGGTGACTCATGTACCTATATATTAATCAAGTTTCAATTTCTTATACTTAATGCAATTCTCATGTGTGTTTGCTTTATGTTAATTGGTGTGTCTATGACTTGTCAAAATCATTAACCGCTGGGCGGCCTAGCTTTTCAATGAATAGTACTATGGTATACCCCCTTGAGACTCTGTTGAGAGAATCTTGGTCATTGTCTTGTTAATTCATTATTCAGTTGGTTAGTCATGTGTTAGTCATTATTCTTCAGGTTTGGTTTTGAACGGATATTACTTATTACATAATTGCAAATGGTACCGCACATGAATTGCTAAACACTTTTCTACTATAATTATTTAAACAGGGTATGCTCACCAATACAATTTTTGTATTGACCAAAATATTTTTGTACATGTTTCAGGTTGTTTTGAGACGCTTCTTTTAGGCTTTTGGATTTTATATTTCAGTCTTGTCTACATTGTATTTTAGCTAGACTTGACGCTTTAGAATCATTGTACTTTGTATTTTCATTTCAATGTAATAAATTATTAAATCAATGTATTCAAATTTACACTTTAGTCCATGAGCTATTGAACAATCGTCACTACGTGACACCTCGATGTTTCCGCCATCGGTTGGGGTGTTACACATTCACACTCTCTCTCTCTCTTTCACTCTCTCTCTCTCTCTATATCTCTTTCACTCTCTCTCTCTCTCTCTCTATATCTTTCTTTCACCCGATCAACCAACTGTGTAGGGGATTGGGATGGTTTGGGCTGAAAATGGTTGAGGGTGGTGTCGGGGGAGGAAGGTGGTGGGCTGGAGAGGTTATGTGGGTGGTGGTTTTGGTTTTTGCAGGTGGTTGTGGAGGCGATGGTTGCAGGGGACGGCGAGAGAACAGTGGGGTTGTGGAGGCGATGGTTGCAGGGGACGGTGGTTGCAGGTGGTTAAAAAATAGACAGATCTGGAGGTGCTAAATAGACAGATCTGGTACCTTCATTTTGTTTTCCATCTTTCAATCCCATCATCGGACCATCATCGGACCACCGCGTGGGCTTCTTTTCCGGTAACGCCGCTACAGATGCAGGTCCGACCTCCTTCGCGTGGCCTTTGATTGATCTGCGGCTTATAATGTAAAAAAAAAGTGTTGGTTTGGTATTTCCCAAAACAGCAGACGAAAAATAAATAAATATAAATATAAAAAAAAGGAGGAGATTGTGTAAATAATATATTTGAATTGAATTAGTAGTCGACCGTTTGCGTGTGTAGTGCAGAAGAACCTTGTTCAATGCTTCTGTGACTGAGTTTCTTCTTCTTCTTCTTGATTTATTATTTCTATATATAACATTGAAATGAAATTGTTTAATTTAGCCATTTAGGTAGGAAGGATATCCTATCCTATCCGAACCCTAATACTATTATTATTATTATTATTATTATTATTATTATTATTATTATTATTATTATTATTATTATTATTATTGTTAGTTGCAGAGAGAGACAATGAAAGAGAAAGAGAGAGAGTGAAAGAGAGATAATATAGGGGGTGGGGATAGGTTGGGGTGGGGTGGGTGGGGTAGGGATGGGGTGGGGTAAGATTTTAATTAAAATTTTAAATTTTAAGTAAAAAGACAAAAATACCCCTGGACTTAACGAGTTTTTTTAACTGGGTTAGTGAAAAGGACGAATTTGGCAAAAAAATCCAAACCTCAGGGAAGGAATTGCAAAAAAAAAAACTTTTGTACTGGAGTGGCAAACTGGCCCAAACCTCAGAGATGAAAATGGCTATTAACTCAAGTACAAAAGTAAAAAAAGGTACTATCTGATAAAGTAGAGAAAGAGCATTATAAAACTATTTTAGTCTTGGGAAAAGGTGATAGAAAAGGACAAATCGTGTCCACTAGTGTTTTATTTATTACTAGGTGAGACCTCGTGTGGAAACACATGGAAGGAGTCGCCCATCCCTTATCCGTTGTACGCTAACCACTGACGCTTCAGCAGACCAAACCCTGCAAAACACACCATCTATCGGTAAAAGAAAAACTGTATTTTGTAACACTGTTCATTTCACAACATCGGTTAATAATACACTGAGGCAATATATCGTTTGTTACTAAACAATTTGTAATTCAACGTTTGTTCGTTTCACAACTCTGTTCATTACATCAATTAAGCAGGTTTTTTTAAAACACCTGGTTGCAAAAAACTGTTGATTCAAACAGTTGTCAATTCAACGGTTTCTTTAAAATAGTTGTTGCATTAACCACCGACTGACCGACACGTCAACTGTGCAAACGTCTGCTGAGAGAACCGCTGTTTCGCAACGACTGTATATATCTTTTAACACTGATCAGATGTTTAATAACTGAAAGGTAACAACCAAGAAACAAAAACTCTACAGACGGATTAACATCTGTTTATACATATGAATATACATTAGGAATTAATAAACTTAATATAATCAACTTTAAACAAAACATATCTAATCAACGTTAAACAAAACAAATATAATCAACTTTAAACATCAATATACATTATGAATTCCATCTTCATAACATCTGTTTATACATATGAATATACATTAAGAATTAATAAACTTATTCTTCAATTCCTTTGAAGGTACAATTCCTTTTGTTCTTGAACTTTAAGCACTTTAGGCATATGAAACTCAATATGCGTATTAACTCATTGATATACGATGGATGGTATCCACGGCTAGTTAAAGGAATTAATAAACTTAAGCATCAATTCCATTGAAGCTTCAAGCTGTGCGTGTAGATCTTTGAATCTTGCCAAAAGTTCTACATCCTTAATACCGGACTCTGAATTGCACAACAATGACAAATCACGAACAACAGTTGAAGGCATTGACTTCAAAATCCATTGAACGTCTCGTTCAAGTGTGCCCGAGTGCAAACGGTCAAAACAAATCTTCAACTCCTTTGTAGTCTTCAAATCTTGATAGTATTGTCGTATAATTTTATTAAGAACAAATTCCTTCATTTCATCTTCACGGTTAACACTTGGGGCTGCCATTAATACAATTGGTGAACACTGAAAATGTAAATGTTAATATATTAATTAAAATCGTTTATGATAAACTTTCGAATGTCTTTAGTATTTTATAGACTGACAACATGTGAAGATGAAAGGTCATACAGTAGAATATTTATTATAATTGGGTTAACGTGTGAAACATAAATGCACAAAGACTTTGGAAAACGAATAGACGAATAATTTATCTATAAATTCCACACAGTACATATTCTAAAATTTATTTACAAAAATGGCAAATAGATCATACTACAATTTTGCTGATACATCAGATGCTAAGTCTTTATCCAGCACTTGGTCACTAACAGAAAAGAGAAACGATGAAAATATTTGCAATAAAGTAGAGAAGATCGAAGAAAAAGTTAAGTAACAATCCCGGGAAAACATTGCCCTGCTAGATATGGTCTTGCATGAACCAGCAAGTGATTTAAGAGACTAGATAGAAGACTATTTGACGCAACAACTACAAATCGAAAACAACATCAAAGAATCCTTGACGGAATTAAAAGAGGATCTTTCAAGGGAGATACTGAAAAAGAAACAAAGGATTTTTGAAATTTTAATTAAGTAGTTTCGTATAGTAGATATGATTATTATTATGTATGTGACACCCGACAAATTCAGGTTAACTTTTTATTAACATTTACTACTTACCTTGGGTTACTTTTATATATTTACTTTAATTCGGATGAATTAAGTTGGTTAAATATATACGAAATGATACGAACAGATAATTCGGTTAATTTTCAGAACACACACACGAATACTGGACCCCAAACGTTGGTGACATAACAAAACAAATAATTGTAGAATAGCCCATTTGATACTATTTTCAATTATGTGTATACGTGAATTTATTTGGAGTTAGTTTGAATTAATTGTTATTTGGTGAATATGCGATTGGGTCCGTAACAGGCATTAGACGAACTGAGCATCGTAGATAAGTTATAAAATATTTGGGTTAAATATTTTATAGATTTATTATGTCAATGTAAATTATTTCGCGAATTTATTTAGAACTAAACGAAATGAAATTGTTACGCGCTATGTAAGACCGGGTCCGTAACCAACTCTAGTTGGACCGGGTGTGGTAAACTAATTATAAAATATTTAGGTTAAATAATTTATAGAAAAAAAAAAGATATATATATGTTTGCGTCAACTTGATGACCAAGTAAAAAAAAATAGAAATAAAAGATGTATGTGGTCTGTAGACAATTGGTGCAAGTTAAGAAGTCAAACAAACAAACTTTAATTTTGTACTTGAGTTGAATTTCATAACCGACAAAAAGAAAAAAAAAAGAAAAGAAAAGGAATGATGGGAGGCTTGTGTGGACAGGAAGTAGAGCAGGAAAATGGACTGTTGCAAAACTCGGCCCAAACACCCTTTTAAAGCCCAATTCGCTGACAGTTTTTATAAATTCGTTTTTAGGGCATGTTTGGATAAACTTATTTGAGGCAAAAAGGACTTTTTGTTAAAATGACTTATTAACTTATGACTTTTTAAAAAGAAGATTTTAGAAAAGTGTTTGGATTAGCTTATGTGGTGGGGAAAAACAATAAGTTGATAAGTTAGTTTGTAAAAAAGTGTTTGGTTTAACTTATTTAGGTATAATGACAAAAAAATGGTATAAGGAGGGAAGGTGTAAGGATATAATAAGGGCATGTAGGTAAATAACCATCAAATAAGTTATAAGGAGGTTCAAAAAGTCACTCCTCCCTTACTTTTCCAAAACAACTTATCATAGGCAAACAAAAAGTTAAAACAAAAAGTCCTTTTCCTTTTGCCAAACACTTTTTGCAACTTATTAACTTTTTGGAAAAGTTATAAGTTATAAGGAGGTGGAAATAAGGAGAGCCAAACATGCTCTTAATCACTTTTTAACATTATAACTCAACCCTAATCAGCCCCCACCTCCTAATTACGAAATTTAAAACCCCTAACCTCTGCCCTAATCAAGAATCATCAATTTTGGAGCTTAAGTTGGTCTAGGATCATTATTTGAAGAGCTTGAGGTGTGTAAACATGATCTTTATGTTTTAATTTCATTTAGTTATGATTAATTCTTATTTTTGTCCATGAAACCTCAAGTCCAAATCTGATCAAAATTATTTTTATCAACTAATAATGATTAAAAGATGATTATTATATGTTTGTATTGGGTTTTGATGAGGAATTTTATATATAAAATCATATGGTGCATGTCATAGCCAAAACTTTGATATTTGTGTACACCCTAGATCTTAGAACCTTGATGTTGTAACTTGTATGATGTATTATTGTGATCATGTTATGATTATTTTAAAAGGTTAACATGCATTAGATGATGATTTGACGTGATTTGAAATTATTATTATGAACCTGCCCAAGAAGGAAACTTTATTGATTTTTAGATTTTGAAATTGAGATCTAAGCATGTTATAGAACATGTAATGTTAGGATATGCTTAGGAATGATTATTTAAGCATACTAGAATATTCGTTTTGTTAAAAACAAAGCTAGAGTCATAACTTACTAAAAAGGGAAACTTTTTACATGCAATGTGTTCATCTTGTTCATAGGTTACCTAAGATGGAAAGTTTTGCATGTTGTGGATTGTGTGTGGAGTGTTGTATGACTTATTAATGTTATGTCACGCTAGATATAAGTTATATGCCTAAAACCCAAACTTGGAAATTTTAACAAAGCTATCATATTATGTGTTTGGCTAACATGTTAGTACACTAGGATTGCATGTTTGGGTGTAACTTGTAATTCTAGGCTTTTCCAACTTGTTCAAACATAAAGCACTTAACAGATCACCAATGGGTCGTCGGGTCAAACTTAGTCAAACTTGGTCAAACAGATTTTATAAACACAAACTAAGTCATTGATTTGGAGTCAATGGGTTAATTGGACAAACAAAAATGTTGGACAAACATTTATAGGTTGTTATATTATAGGTTTCCAGTAGTTGGACACTTATTTTATTACACCTGGTTTATTAGCACGCAAAGCAAAGGTGAGTTTCACGGCCCCTTTTACTGTTTTCCTGTTGGGGGAGAAACATGCTACACAAACACACGAACATTGTAGATCACATGTACTATTATATCACTTGTTTACTATAGCGTAACTTTCATTCTTAAGTCCTTACATTGTAAACCATAGTATGTGTAACATAGCGAGGAGATGTGAATAGATCTATTGGGTTTGACAAGCCCCACCTGTGTCAACTGGAGGTTGAGCAGGTGCATATTGTCCTAAACAGTCGTCACCGTTGAATGAGCGGTGGCGGAAGGCAAACAACTACCAACAGTCAGCAATGGTTTATGTACGCTTAGTAACTTGTTAATGTCTAGCTAGCATTGGATATAATTAGTAAATAGATGTGAGTCTATGCAGACAAACAGACAAACGGATTTCCTTACATTAAAACCTGTGAATTCACCAACTTAATTGTTGACACACTTTAGCATGTTTTCTCAGGTCGCTAAAGGTATCGCTGCTAGGATGCACTTGGAGTCTCACTTGCATCACAAACATTTCCTTTCAGTTTTCAAACTTTTTATTTTATTATGATGGTTTTGGTAAACTCGTACTGTTTTACGAGATGGTTTGCATGAACTTTATTTACTGCTTCCGCTAAACTTCTAAACTTTTGAACTTTGAAAACTTTTGGTTTATTACGTATGATTTTGATAGCATATAGAGGTCGTTCATTCGACCGTTGACTAGATCCTGGTTTGTCACGCGCCTCGCGGTAAAACCCCGCAATGGAAATTTGAGGGTGTGACAGATTGGTATCAGAGCCAATGGTTATAGTGAACTAGGACTGCATTGTGAGTCTGGTCTATAACTGCTACACACACTAGATCAAACGCTATAGTTACTCAAGAGTCGAGTACTGATACTAACATGACTGTCCAACACTGTTACATGCAACTCAACAGAAAAACACTTTTACATGTATAAATGTTTGGAATTTATATGTCAACACAACAATCTCCAACAAAATTCTACAACAACAAAATACACAAACATAAAAACTTAACTTTGCAAGAAAATGTCGTCATCATCATCCGCAAACCCTAGCCACTAATCGTCCAAACCAGATGCACTTAAGCATTCCCTAGCTCTAGCGACACAACCAGAGGAGGAAGAGGAGGGAGATCCAAAGGAGAACCCTAGTGATGGAGAGGCGAACTCTGGCGTCTCTCATGACACTGATTAATTTCCTCTTACCTTCTTTTCGTATTTCGCTTTCATTCTTGGCATAAACTTAAATGAGCATGTAATGCTCATCCAACTATCTATTTTGGATGTTTAATGGTTTGATTTGATACATTGTATGAATTACAAATTATTATTATCAAGGATTATTACTGAAAATTGTGATATGGTGTTAGTGCATTCCCTATTTACTTACATTATACAATTGTGATTGATATAAATTGTCTCATTGTGTGTAATTGTAAATGCTAGAACTATGTCTGGAAACCGAGGTGGACGCCGTGGAGGTCGCGCTGGGCGCGGCGGAGGTCGCGGTAACATCACTATGTCCGCGGCCGAACTAAATGCACTTATTCAGGACAGAGTGAATGAGGTAATTGCTGCTTTTCAAGCAGGTAAACACCATTTCCACCGTTTTGAACGCAACCTAACTCTCTATTATTATATATTATAATAAATAAGGTCTATCATCTTTAGTAATCGTTATCATGTGCTATTGCAGGCAATGCTAATCCACCACCACCACCTCCTCCACCACCACCCCCGGCCTGTTCTTTTAAGGCCTTCATGGATTGTAAGCCGCAGTCATTTAGCGGTACTGGAGGAGCAATCGGACTACTCCGTTGGATAGAGAAGACAGAATCAGTTTTTGAGATGTGTAACTGTCCTATTGCTCACCGGGTTAAGTATGCATCCGGCACACTGGGCGGCTCCGCTTTAACTTGGTGGAACTCCACCGCTCAGACTCTAGGATTAGCTGAAGCAAACGCCCTCCCTTGGGCTGAATTTACCCGAATGTTGTGTCACACCCTCAAAATCCACTTGCGGAGTTTTACCGCGAGGCGCATGACAAACCAGGATCCAAACCAACGATCACAATAAACAAGTCTAAATGTAATTAATGCAATACCAAAACATAGTTTTAAAATCCCGTTTACAGCGGAAGCTTATTCAAAATAAAGTTCAACATAAATAACCAAAGTTCAATGTTTATGAAATCATGCAACTCTATCTAGACGCCGTGCAGACGCGTGCGCCCTAGTCCCATTGTGCTACCTTAGCGACCTGAGAAAACATGTAAAAGTTTACGTCAGCACAAAAATGCTGGTGAGTTTACAGGTTTGTAGTTCAAGTACCAAGTTCACCTGTCCATACTATAACAATTAGAAAACCAGTATACGCTAGCTAGGCGTACGTTTTGTTACTACCACGATTGGAAAACCATTACTAACTCGAATACCAGTTGTTATGCCCGAATAGTTCCAAATGTTCCTGTTGTTCCTGTTTGAGACAATATGCACTCGCCCGGCCCTCCAAGCCGACGAGCGGGGTTGGTCACTCCCAATAGCGCTATTCACATTTCCCCGTTGTGCAAACCCGCACATTCATGGTTCCCCCCGGGACTTCCAAAGATCGTGTAGTATACGTTAGAACCCAAAGTATGACAGAATTTACCAAACAATCGTTTAAACACATGTTTTCTCCCCCGAAAGTATAAAACTAGTTTAAAAGAGGGGCCGTAAACTCACCTTAAGTTGCTTTACTCCTAATCCCGAGTAAACTCAGCTGCTATGTTAGTCCCGTACAGTGGCGACCTAACATACGACAGTTACAAGTACTTAGACTAATAACCCGCAGGTTAATTAGTCCCTAGATGTCCAGACCATAACCAAGTTTGTTTGAAAACACCGTGACTGTTTAACCGACCCAAAGTACAAGACTCGACATCCCATTGGTGACCCGAGACTCCCCGTGTTATGTTTACGCTCCAAAACATACAATAA
Organism: Ambrosia trifida; assembly: GCA_028751855.1. Taxonomy (NCBI): domain Eukaryota; kingdom Viridiplantae; phylum Streptophyta; class Magnoliopsida; order Asterales; family Asteraceae; genus Ambrosia; species Ambrosia trifida. The sequence continues at coordinate 69,551,706 of CM054129.1, read as the reverse complement.
CGTAAGTATACTTAACATACGTTAACACACAACAAGTTATAGCACATAGTTCACGTATCACCGAAATACATCCAAATATATGTTACCAAGTTATTAGACATGTTACGGGGTTCCTAGCATGTTACTACATGTTAAATCGGGTCTCGGAATGCTAATTTACACTTACAGCAGCAGTACACGCGATTAGGAAAAGTCAACTAGTGATTAGGAAAGTCAACTAGTGATTAGACATCCTATTCGCCCCTGTTATAGGCGAATAGGGGCTATTCCCCTTTACTTCATGCGATTAGGGGCTATTCCCCTGAACTTACTAGTGATTAGGGCTATTCGCATGAACTTACTAGTGAATAGGGCTACTCGCATGAACTTACTAGTGAATAGGCTTCTACTCGCATGAACTTACTAGTGAATAGGCTTCTACTCGCCTATATATAGGCGATTAGCCTTGTACTCGCATGAGTTATAGGCGATTAGCATTGCTACTCGCCTGTAACCATGCTGTTCCAGTTTTTCGCGCGTTTAACGCTCCAAATCAGATCCAGAACGTGTGTAACTACCCAATATCATCCCAAACACTATCCTAAACATGTTTAACCCAAAACCCTTCGTTCAACCTCGTATAATCAGTCCTGCATGCAACCCAAAACAATCCAAACACTATTCACATAGCATGCAACATCAATTAACGCATGTAATCATAACCCTATTATCCGATTACTGAGTTTTCTATCATCATACTCATAATATTAATTCTGACCTAGCATGACAATACATTAAAACATCATCAAGATCCATAAAAATCCTATCTTTCTAATTATACATACCCATAACGCATGTTAATTAGTTATAATCCGTTTAACAACCCTTATTGACGATTTTCAGAAAGCTTTTTCGTTTATGAACAGGTCTGGACCATTAGGGATTTATTAAAAACATTTACAAAGTGTTATGGATGAGAATCAAACCTTGGAATTGTAAAAGATTGATGGTTAGACCTTGAAACCTTGTGTTTTTGATCAAAATCGCCTTCCAGAGGTTGTTTAAGTGTTTGGGGCGGTTATGGGACGACTAGGGTTGATATTAGGGAGTTTAGGAGGTTAAGTGTTGTATTTATAGGCGTTCCTAGTCGTTCCAGCACGTTACATGCGATTGTGCAGCAGTTCAGGCGATTAGGGCTTGTAATCGCCTGATGGTTCTAGTGAATAGGGCCTAATCGCCCTTAGGTATACACGAGTAGGGCTACTCGCCCTTAAGGGGCTCCCTACTCGCCTCCCCTATAGGGGAGTAGGCCTCCTACTCGCCTATAGGGTTTGGTCTTGTGTGTTTTGCGCGTTAAACCCCGTTTTAACATATGTTAATGCATATTCATGTACCGACAAGTCATATAATGATTGTAAACACATAACACAAGTAAATACACATATTTACACTCGTTCACCAATTCCCGGGACTCGATACTCGTACGTTCCGTATGCCCTGACGATCCTACAAATCGTCACCGTTTGTACACTTGGTTAAGGACCGACATCTAATGAACCTCTAGACCAACATCCAACGATCTTCTAGACTAACTAATAGTTCCCGAACTATAACCCGACTTAACTAACCCAGTTAAGTACAAAATACGCGTGACTCGCTAAGGTAGACTTTCATCTAGACAACGTTGTTAACCCGAATTTGCCAGGTTTCACATCATCCCCACGTTAAAAGAATTTTCGTCCCGAAAATTTGTACAAGTACAGAAAGAACAAAAGAAATAATCGAAGGAAACAAGCAAAAGGTAGAAACCGAAAGAGAGAGATTTACCCGAGTTGTCACATCATCCCCACGTTAAAAGGAATCTCGACCCGAGATTCATTCAGCTGCCGAAGGGACATGCCTCGACTCGAACGCTTCCTTAGGAAAGAGATGAGGATACTTAGACTTCATCTGATCCTCCCGTTCCCATGTATATTCCGGTCCCCGGTTCGAGTTCCACCGAACCTTAACGATACGAATCTTGCTGTGACGTAGGCTACGAATCTTGTAATCAAGGATCTCCACAGGTTCTTCCACAATCCGAAGACGATCATCAACCTTGATCTCTTCCAGTGGAACGATGAGAGACTCGTCAGCCAGACACTTCTTCAAGTTTGACACGTGAAAGACGTTATGTACGTTACCGAGCTCCGTCGGTAGATCAAGTCGATATGCCACCGGCCCAATCCGTTCCAGGATCGTAAATGGGCCGACATATCGCGGATTGAGTTTGCCACGCTTCCCAAAGCGTATGACGCCCTTCCACGGTGAGACTTTTAGAAGTACCTTGTCATTGACTTGGAACTCCAGTGGTTTGCGACGCTGATCAGCATAACTCTTTTGCCGGTCCCGTGCCGCCGCCAACCGATTTCGAATCTGTACGATCTTTTCCGAAGTTTCGTACACTAGTTCAGGCCCAGTGAGTTGACTCTCGCCCACTTCAGCCCAACAAAGAGGAGAGCGGCATTTCCGTCCGTACAGTGCCTCGAACGGAGCAGCCTTGATGCTCGTGTGATAACTGTTGTTGTACGAGAATTCTACCAACGGCAGATGAGCTTCCCAACCCTTGCCAAAATCGATCACACACGCCCGCAGCATGTCTTCTAAAGTTTGAATCGTACGCTCACTCTGACCGTCAGTCTGTGGATGGTAAGCCGTACTCATGTCTAGTTGGGTACCCAAAGCCTTGTGCAAAGACTTCCAGAAGTGAGAAGTAAAATGGGAGTCACGATCCGAGATAATAGAAACAGGTACCCCGTGCTTAGAAACAACCTCTTTCAAGTAAAGGCGAGCCAAACGATCCATGGTGTCGGTCTCCTTAATAGCAAGAAAATGGGCTGATTTCGTTAACCGATCGACAATCACCCATATCTTGTCGTTCCCGCTTGGTGACTTAGGAAGTTGTGTGACAAAATCCATAGTAATCCATTCCCATTTCCATTCCGGAATTTCAGGTTGTTGCAGGAGACCCGACGGTTTCTGGTATTCCACCTTGACCTTAGCACAGGTCAAGCATTTGCTCACGTATGAGGCTATGTCCGACCTCATGTTTGGCCACCAGTAAAGCACTTTCAGATCTTGGTACATCTTATCCGAACCAGGATGAATAGAATACCGGGACTTATGAGCCTCATCAAGAACAAGCTCCCGTAGTCCCCCGAATAAAGGAACCCATATGCGTTCTGCGAAGTAGTGCAGGCCATCCGGTCTTCGCTCTAGGTGCTTGTCGGCACCGTGCATAGTTTCAGCTTTAAGGTTTTCCTCCTTCAAAGCTTCCGATTGGGCAGAACGGAGTTGATCAGGTAACGATGAATGAATAGTGAGCTGCAACGCCCGAACGCGACGAGGTTTAGAAGATTCCTTCCTGCTCAAGGCGTCTGCTACCACATTCGCCTTGCCAGGATGATACTTAATAGCACAATCATAATCGTTCAAAAGTTCGATCCAACGGCGCTGCCGTATGTTCAAGTGTTGTTGGTCGAAAATGTGTTGGAGACTCTTGTGATCGGTGTAGATGGTGCATTTGGTACCGTACAAGTAATGTCTCCAAATTTTCAACGCGAATACCACGGCACCCAACTCCAAGTCATGAGTTGTGTAGTTCTTCTCGTGCACTTTGAGTTGACGAGAAGCATATGCAATCACTTTCTCGCGCTGCATCAACACGCAACCGAGTCCATGAATGGAGGCATCACAGTAAACGACAAAATCATCAGAACCCTCAGGTAAAGACAGAATAGGAGCAGAACACAGTTTAGACTTCAGTTCTTCAAACGCGGACTCTTGTGATTCACCCCAGTCGAACTTCCTATCCTTCTGAGTGAGAGTGGTGAGGGGTTGAGCAATCTTCGAGAACCCCTGAATGAAACGACGATAGTAGCCCGCTAGGCCTAGGAATTGCCGCACCTCAGTTGGCGTCTTAGGTGCTCCCCAGTCCTTGATCGCTTCGATTTTAGCGGGATCGACATGAATTCCTAGTTCATTAACCACATGTCCTAGGAATTGAACTTCGCGTAACCAAAAGTCACACTTTGAGAACTTGGCGTAAAGTTGCTCCCGTCGCAAGAGTTCCAAAACTAACCGCAGATGTTCCCCGTGTTCGGTCTCGTTCTTGGAGTAGATCAGAATGTCATCAATAAATACAATGACGAACTTGTCCAGATACGGTTTACAGACGCGGTTCATCAAGTCCATGAAAACCGCCGGTACGTTCGTGAGACCGAAAGGCATGACCAAGAATTCGAAATGGCCATAACGTGTTCGAAAAGCAGTCTTTGCAACGTCAGCCTCCCTGACGCGCAGCTGGTGATAACCGGACCTCAAATCGATCTTGGAATAATAACTAGAACCCTGAAGCTGGTCGAATAGATCATCGATACGTGGAAGAGGATAACGGTTCTTGACGGTCAACTTGTTCAGCTCTCTGTAGTCTACACACAATCGGAAACTCCCATCCTTCTTCTTGACAAACAAAATCGGGGCTCCCCAAGGGGAAGAACTTGGCCGGATGAAACCCTTGTCCAAGAGTTCCTGTAACTGGCTAGACAATTCCTGCATCTCGGGAGGTGCAAGACGGTAGGGGGCCCGAGCAATAGGAGCAGCCCCCGGTACAAGATCAATACCGAACTCGACTTGACGATGAGGAGGAAGACCAGATAAATCATCGGGAAAAACATCAGAAAACTCGCGTACCACCGGAATGTCGTCAATCTTCTTCTCATCACTGGAGGAAACAGATAAAAGCGCCAATACGGCTGGATAACCCTTTCGGAGGCACTTAAGGGCTTTCATGCTAGAGATGATGTTTAGCGAAACACCACCCTTGATACCGTACACAGAAAGAAATTCTCCATCAGGGAGAGGAATCCGAATAACCTTATCGTAACAGACAATCTCCGCGCGATACAAAGATAACCAATCCATTCCTACCACAACGTCAAAACTACCCAATGGTACCGGCATAAGGTATATGGGAAACGTTATACCCGACAATTCTAATTGACATTCCCGAAGAACACTAGTAGCTTCAATCGTTTTACCGTCAGCTAACTCAATAATGTACTTGGTCTCTAATGGTACAGGTACTACATCTAGTAGTCGACTAACATCCATGGATACAAAACTCTTGTCGGCACCAGAATCAAATAACACGCTAACAGAATGATTATTGAGAAGAAACGTACCGGTGACTGTATCAGGGTCCTGCCTAGCCTCAGCAGCTCCAATGACGAAGGCACGTGCATTCCTGCCGCCGCCCCCGTTGTTACCATTCCCGTTGTTTCCACCCTGTTTCAGTTTTGGGCAATCCTTCTTGTAATGCCCAGTGTCACCGCAGTTGTAGCACCCTTGTTTCCCTGTAGTACCCTGAGTAGTCGGAGCTGAACTGTTGGTCGGAGCCTGAGTCGATGGAAGTGTAACCCGACAATCTTTAGCATAGTGGCCTGTTCGCTGGCAGCGGTGACAACGGTTACTGTCGCAGTTCCCTTGGTGATGGCGTCCACACTTGTTGCATTTGGGTAGTTTTCCCGCATAACCACCCTGCTTATTACCCGAAGACGATGAACCCCCATTATCAAACTTTTTACCCTGTTGTGCAGACCCAGACCCTTTCCCGTCGTTTTCCCACTTGCGCTTATTGTTCTCTGGGGCCTTAGCAGTCGAACCTTTCGCCGGCAAAATCCCCTCATTCACCTTTAAATTAGTCATCCTATGTGCGGATCGAACTACCTCCGCATAAGTAGGATGATTCCCAGCAGCCACTAACCCTGCAATTTCCGGCACCAACCCTGAGACATAATGTTCAATCTTACGATACTCCGGCACGTGCAAGTCGGGACACAGCACCGCCAACTCATTCCTCCTAACCGTATACTTCTCGATTTCCGATCCAGTCATCTTGAGGTTCCACACCTCATGTTCCAGCTTCTGTACCTCTTCTCTCGGGCAATACTCCCGCTTCAGCAACTGCACAAAGTTCTCCCATGGCATCGCATATGCCTCCCCAATCCCCATGTTCTGGGTGATACCATTCCACCAAGTCAATGCCACGTCCTGAAATAACGCAGCCGAATACTTCACCCGATCTTCCGGGAGACAGTTACACATCAGGAATACCGACTCCACTTTCTCCAACCACCTAAGCAAACTGACCGCACCCTCGGTGCCAGAGAATTCCTGGGGCTTGCAGTCCCGGAACATCTTATAGGTGCACATGGGTGGGGGTGGGTCAACAGGACCACCTGAAATGAAACGTATGAGAAACCACGAAATACGTAAACAAGACTCACCAATGAGGCAAAGAAAAAATGGATAAAACAACTTACCACCACCGTTGTGCCCTAACTGAAAGGCAGCCTGGAGCAAGTTGTTCAGATCAGCCTGTGACAGGTTAATACCTCCACCACGACCACCAGCACCACCACGACCACCACCACGTCCACCATTGCGACCACCTCCTCGTCCTCCACGCACTCCAGACATGATTCTGGCAGAAAGAACGAGAAAATTTAGTTTCGCAGTTAAAGATAACCACTAATGTTCACAAGATTAAAGCCAGATCCAATCCAGGACTATCCCCTCAAACCCAGAGCTCACTAGTGCTTCCATGCATTTCGTTTTATGACTTTGTGTGCACCCAAAATGATAAAACGCTCTACATGGTCCTCCAAGTGTTCTCCTAGTTCAAAGATCAAATCACCGAACATAGACTCTCAGCTACACACCGTAATACTACGGTAGTTCATGACAAGTGTTTCTATTGGAATACGAAAGGGAGATGTCCGAGCCTTGGACAAATCTCAAGAGCACACGAGTTACCCCAATAGACCACACTGCCTAAGAAACAAGTAACCCAACCTAAGATAGAACGGATGATGTAACGTAGAAAGACCAACGATTTAGAGACACCCCGACAAGACCATACGTAACCCACTATAACGTTTAGTACCATGTGATCGTCTAGTGTGTGCGACTCGGCTATAGACTAGACTCTACATGCAGTCCTAGTTCACTATAACCATTGGCTCTGATACCAATCTGTCACACCCTCAAAATCCACTTGCGGAGTTTTACCGCGAGGCGCATGACAAACCAGGATCCAAACCAACGATCACAATAAACAAGTCTAAATGTAATTAATGCAATACCAAAACATAGTTTTAAAATCCCGTTTACAGCGGAAGCTTATTCAAAATAAAGTTCAACATAAATAACCAAAGTTCAATGTTTATGAAATCATGCAACTCTATCTAGACGCCGTGCAGACGCGTGCGCCCTAGTCCCATTGTGCTACCTTAGCGACCTGAGAAAACATGTAAAAGTTTACGTCAGCACAAAAATGCTGGTGAGTTTACAGGTTTGTAGTTCAAGTACCAAGTTCACCTGTCCATACTATAACAATTAGAAAACCAGTATACGCTAGCTAGGCGTAAGTTTTGTTACTACCACGATTGGAAAACCATTACTAACTCGAATACCAGTTGTTATGCCCGAATAGTTCCAAATGTTCCTGTTGTTCCTGTTTGAGACAATATGCACTCGCCCGGCCCTCCAAGCCGACGAGCGGGGTTGGTCACTCCCAATAGCGCTATTCACATTTCCCCGTTGTGCAAACCCGCACATTCATGGTTCCCCCCGGGACTTCCAAAGATCGTGTAGTATACGTTAGAACCCAAAGTATGACAGAATTTACCAAACAATCGTTTAAACACATGTTTTCTCCCCCGAAAGTATAAAACTAGTTTAAAAGAGGGGCCGTAAACTCACCTTAAGTTGCTTTACTCCTAATCCCGAGTAAACTCAGCTGCTATGTTAGTCCCGTACAGTGGCGACCTAACATACGACAGTTACAAGTACTTAGACTAATAACCCGCAGGTTAATTAGTCCCTAGATGTCCAGACCATAACCAAGTTTGTTTGAAAACACCGTGACTGTTTAACCGACCCAAAGTACAAGACTCGACATCCCATTGGTGACCCGAGACTCCCCGTGTTATGTTTACGCTCCAAAACATACAATAACGTAAGTATACTTAACATACGTTAACACACAACAAGTTATAGCACATAGTTCACGTATCACCGAAATACATCCAAATATATGTTACCAAGTTATTAGACATGTTACGGGGTTCCTAGCATGTTACTACATGTTAAATCGGGTCTCGGAATGCTAATTTACACTTACAGCAGCAGTACACGCGATTAGGAAAAGTCAACTAGTGATTAGGAAAGTCAACTAGTGATTAGACATCCTATTCGCCCCTGTTATAGGCGAATAGGGGCTATTCCCCTTTACTTCATGCGATTAGGGGCTATTCCCCTGAACTTACTAGTGATTAGGGCTATTCGCATGAACTTACTAGTGAATAGGGCTACTCGCATGAACTTACTAGTGAATAGGCTTCTACTCGCATGAACTTACTAGTGAATAGGCTTCTACTCGCCTATATATAGGCGATTAGCCTTGTACTCGCATGAGTTATAGGCGATTAGCATTGCTACTCGCCTGTAACCATGCTGTTCCAGTTTTTCGCGCGTTTAACGCTCCAAATCAGATCCAGAACGTGTGTAACTACCCAATATCATCCCAAACACTATCCTAAACATGTTTAACCCAAAACCCTTCGTTCAACCTCGTATAATCAGTCCTGCATGCAACCCAAAACAATCCAAACACTATTCACATAGCATGCAACATCAATTAACGCATGTAATCATAACCCTATTATCCGATTACTGAGTTTTCTATCATCATACTCATAATATTAATTCTGACCTAGCATGACAATACATTAAAACATCATCAAGATCCATAAAAATCCTATCTTTCTAATCATACATACCCATAACGCATGTTAATTAGTTATAATCCGTTTAACAACCCTTATTGACGATTTTCAGAAAGCTTTTTCGTTTATGAACAGGTCTGGACCATTAGGGATTTATTAAAAACATTTACAAAGTGTTATGGATGAGAATCAAACCTTGGAATTGTAAAAGATTGATGGTTAGACCTTGAAACCTTGTGTTTTTGATCAAAATCGCCTTCCAGAGGTTGTTTAAGTGTTTGGGGCGGTTATGGGACGACTAGGGTTGATATTAGGGAGTTTAGGAGGTTAAGTGTTGTATTTATAGGCGTTCCTAGTCGTTCCAGCACGTTACATGCGATTGTGCAGCAGTTCAGGCGATTAGGGCTTGTAATCGCCTGATGGTTCTAGTGAATAGGGCCTAATCGCCCTTAGGTATACACGAGTAGGGCTACTCGCCCTTATGGGGCTCCCTACTCGCCTCCCCTATAGGGGAGTAGGCCTCCTACTCGCCTATAGGGTTTGGTCTTGTGTGTTTTGCGCGTTAAACCCCGTTTTAACATATGTTAATGCATATTCATGTACCGACAAGTCATATAATGATTGTAAACACATAACACAAGTAAATACACATATTTACACTCGTTCACCAATTCCCGGGACTCGAGACTCGTACGTTCCGTATGCCCTGACGATCCTACAAATCGTCACCGTTTGTACACTTGGTTAAGGACCGACATCTAATGAACCTCTAGACCAACATCCAACGATCTTCTAGACTAACTAATAGTTCCCGAACTATAACCCGACTTAACTAACCCAGTTAAGTACAAAATACGCGTGACTCGCTAAGGTAGACTTTCATCTAGACAACGTTGTTAACCCGAATTTGCCAGGTGTCACATGTTGCGAGAGGAGTACTGCCCTCGTGATGAAATCAAGAAACTTGAGGCTGAGTTGTGGACTTTGAAAATGGTCGGGTCCGAAATCGAGGAATACACTACCAGGCACCACGAGCTTGCTACCATGTGTCCTGGCATGGTGACCCCTGCTTACAAGCGTATTGAGCACTACATAGCTGGACTCGTGCCTCAGATCCAAAGTATGGTCACTGCTTCTAAACCCGCCACTATCCAGGAAGCTATTCGTTTAGCTCACCAACTTACTGATCAAGCTGTAACACAGGGCACTCTACCCCCTAGGGGCGCTAGTGCAAAGGGTAATGACAACAAAAGGAAGTGGGATAACAACAACAATTCTGGCAAGAATACCAACTCGTATCAACCTCAGCAGCAACATCGGAAATTTGAAACCTCTAACTCTTCTGCTAACGCCAATCAATCGGGTCAAAAACAGGGTACCTATGCTGGTAAGTACCCAAAGTGCAACAAGTGTGGTTTTCATCATAATGGCTCGTGTGATAAATTCATTTGCCAACGTTGTGGCAAGGCCGGTCATGCTGCAAAGGACTGTAGGGGTGAGCTCCGACCTAAACAGTCCCAGCCATCTGAGCAACAGTCAGCTAAGGGCTGTTATCACTGCGGAAAGGAAGGACATTTCAAGAGAAACTGCCCCAAATTGAAGCAAAATGACAACAATCAGAACAACAACAATAGCAGCAATGCGCGTGCCTTTGTGATCGGCTCGGGTGAGGCCAGGCAGGACCCGAGTGTTGTTACCGGTACGTTTCCCTTAAATAATCTCTTTGCTTCGGTATTATTTGATTCGGGTGCCGACAAAAGTTTCATTTCCCTTGAGTTTAGTCAATTGTTAGATGCTGCCTCTGAAGCACTAGAAACCGTATACACTGTAGAGATTGCTAACGGTAAATTGATTAAAGCCACTCATGTTTTTAAAGGCTGTAAACTTGAACTAGCGAGTCATTCACTAGACATAGATCTTATGTCAGTTACTCTGGGTAGTTTTGATGTCGTAGTGGGTATGGATTGGTTGTCCCATCATCGAGCTGAGATAGTCTGTTTTGATAAGATTGTCCGTATTCCCCTTCCCTGTGGCGAGATCTTATCTGTTCAAGGCGAGAAGCATAGTGCGCCTTTGAATATCATCTCTTGCATGAAAGCCCATAAGTTTCTTCGAAAAGGCTATACCGCAATTCTGGCACTCGTTACCTCAACTCCTACTGAGGAGAAGAAGATTGAAGATATTCCTATCGTCCGTGACTTCCCTGAAGTATTCCCTGATGAATTACCCGGTTTACCTCCGCAACGGCAAGTGGAGTTTCGTATTGACCTTGCACCCGGTGCGGCTCCTATTGCTAGAGCTCCATACCGTCTTGCACCTCCAGAGATGCAAGAACTTTCCAACCAACTGCAAGAACTTCTTGAGAAGGGTTTTATTCGACCAAGCTCATCCCCGTGGGGAGCTCCTGTCCTATTTGTCAAGAAGAAAGACGGACTCTTCGCATGTGTATCGACTACCGTGAACTCAACAAGGTGACGATTAAGAACCGTTACCCCCTCCCTCGAATTGACGATCTGTTCGACCAACTCCAAGGGTCAAGTTTTTACTTGAAAATCGATCTGAGATCCGGTTATCACCAACTCAGAGTTCAAGAAGAAGACGTTCCGAAAACTGCTTTCAGAACTCGTTATGGCCACTATGAATTCTTGGTCATGCCTTTCGGTTTAACCAATGCTCCTGCGGTATTCATGGATTTGATGAACCGTGTATGTAAACCCTACCTTGATAAATTTGTTATTGTTTTCATCGATGACATTCTAATCTATTCTAAGAACAAGGATGACCATGAGGAACACTTGCGCCTAGTCTTGGAACTTCTGAAGCAAGAGCAGCTTTATGCAAAATTCTCTAAGTGTGACTTCTGGTTGTGGGAAGTCCAATTCCTCGGGCATGTAGTTAATGAAAAAGGGATACATGTTGATCCAGCTAAGGTTGAGGCTATCAAAGACTAGGAAGCACCTAAAACTCCAACTGAGGTGCGGCAATTCTTAGGTCTAGCCGGCTATTATCGTCGTTTTATTGAGGGATTTTCCAAAATCGCTCAACCTCTTACTGCTCTAACCCATAAAGACAAGAAGTTTAATTGGGGTGACACTCAAGAATTCGCATTCCAGTTATTAAAACAAAAGCTCTGCACTGCACCTATCCTGTCCTTGCCTGAAGGTTCGGATGACTTTGTTGTTTACTGTGATGCATCCATTCAAGGTCTCGGTTGTGTTCTGATGCAACGCGAGAAGGTCATTGCGTACGCATCTCGCCAGTTGAAAATCCATGAAAAGAACTACACTACCCATGATCTAGAATTGGGAGCGGTGGTGTTTGCTCTTAAGATTTGGAGACATTACTTGTACGGTACCAAATGCACCATCTACACCGATCACAAGAGTCTCCAACACATCTTTGATCAAAAGGACTTGAACATGCGACAACGTCGCTGGGTCGAGCTCCTTAATGACTACGATTGTGCAATCAAGTACCATCTTGGTAAGACAAACGTCGTAGCCGATGCCCTAAGCAGGAAGGAATCTGCTAAACCTCGTCGAGTTCGAGCTCTTCAACTTACCATTCATACTGGTCTGCCTGACCGAATTCGTGCTGCTCAGCAAGAAGCTTTAAAGGTAGAGAACATTAAAACTAAAACCATGCATGGTGCTGACAAACACCTTGAACTTAAATCTGATGGAATTCATTATTTCATGGAACGAATTTGGGTTCCACATTTTGGCAATCTCAGAGAACTTGTGATGGACGAAGCACACAAATCTCGATACTCTATTCATCCCGGTTCTGACAAGATGTATCATGATCTTAAGGTACTCTACTGGTGGCCTAATATGAAAGCTGAAATAGCCACCTATGTCAGCAAATGTCTGACCTGTGCTAAGGTCAAAGTCGAATACCAGAAGCCATCTGGTATGCTCCAGCAGCCCGAACTCCCAATGTGGAAATGGGAGCGAATCACAATGGACTTCATTACCAAACTACCGCGATCGCCTAGCGGTTGCGATATGATTTGGGTTATTGTAGACCGTCTGACCAAATCCGCACACTTCCTAGCGATAAAGGAAACCGACAAACTGGAGAAATTAGCTCGTCTTTACATTAAGGAAGTTGTCACTCGTCACGGTGTGCCAGTCTCTATCATTTCTGATCGTGATGCTCGTTTCATGTCTCGCTTCTGGAAAACCTTACACAAGTCCTTGGGTACTCAATTGGATATGAGTACTGCTTACCACCCGCAAACGGATGGCCAGAGCGAGCGAACAATCCAAACTCTTGAAGACATGTTGCGAGCGTGTGTCATCGACTTCGGCAACGGTTGGGAGAACCACTTACCCCTGATAGAATTCTCCTATAATAACAGTGACCACACCAGCATAAAGGCAGCTCCGTTTGAAGCACTGTATGGACGGAAATGCCGATCTCCTATCTGTTGGGCTGAGGTGGGTGAAAGTCAACTCACTGGCCCGGAACTTGTGCACGAAACCACGGAGAAGATCGTGCAAATTCGTCAGCGTATGGCAGCAGCTCGTGACCGACAGAAGAGCTACGCTGACAAACGTCGCAAACCATTGGAATTTCAGGTCGGCGACAGAGTTCTCTTAAAATTCTCACCTTGGAAAGGTGTTATTCGTTTCGGTAAACGAGGAAAGCTGAACCCCAGGTATGTTGGACCTTTCGAGATCGTGGAAAGGATTGGTCCGGTAGCCTATCGACTTAATCTCCCAGAGGAACTAAAAGGCGTTCACATTGTCTTTCATGTCTCAAATTTAAAGAAGTGTCTGTCTGATGAGACACTTATTGTTCCTCTGGAAGAAATACAAATCGATGAACAGTTGCGTATCGTCGAAGAACCAGTCGAAATCTTGGATTACAAAATTCGAAGCCTTAGAAAAAGCAAGATCCGTATTGTCAAAGTTCGTTGGAACTCAACACGTGGACCAAAGTTCACATGGGAACGAGAGGATCAAATGAATCTTAAGTACCCACACCTATTTCCACCACCAAAACCAAGGGCTGCTAAAGCAGATTCAATTTCGAGGCGAAATTCCCTTCAACAAGGGGATGGTGTGGCAACCTGAAAATTTTCTTTCACTTTCTTAGCGACGTTGAGCAATTTTCGGGACGAAAATTCTTTCAACAAGGGGATGATGTGACACCCGACAAATTCAGGTTAACTTTTTATTAACATTTACTACTTACCTTGGGTTACTTTTATATATTTAATTTAATTCGGATGAATTAAGTTGGTTAAATATATACGAAATGATACGAACAGATAATTCGGTTAATTTTCAGAACACACACACGAATACTGGACCCCAAACGTTGGTGACATAACAAAACAAATAATTGTAGAATAGCCCATTTGATACTATTTTCAATTATGTGTATACGTGAATTTATTTGGAGTTAGTTTGAATTAATTGTTATTTGGTGAATATGCGATTGGGTCCGTAACAGGCATTAGACGAACTGAGCATCGTAGATAAGTTATAAAATATTTGGGTTAAATATTTTATAGATTTATTATGTCAATGTAAATTATTTCGCGAATTTATTTAGAACTAAACGAAATGAAATTGTTACGCGCTATGTAAGACCGGGTCCATAACCAACTCTAGTTGGACCGGGTGTGGTAAACTAATTATAAAATATTTAGGTTAAATAATTTATAGAAAAAAAAAAGATATATATATGTTTGCGTCAACTTGATGACCAAGTAAAAAAAAATAGAAATAAAAGATGTATGTGGTCTGTAGACAATTGGTGCAAGTTAAGAAGTCAAACAAACAAACTTTAATTTTGTACTTGAGTTGAATTTCATAACCGACAAAAAGAAAAAAAAAAAAGAAAAGAAAAGGAATGATGGGAGGCTTGTGTGGATAGGAAGTAGAGCAGGAAAATGGACTGTTGCAAAACTCGGCCCAAACACCCTTTTAAAGCCCAATTCGCTGACAGTTTTTATAAATTCGTTTTTAATCACTTTTTAACATTATAACTCAACCCTAATCAGCCCCCACCTCCTAATTACGAAATTTAAAACCCCTAACCTCTGCCCTAATCAAGAATCATCAATTTTGGAGCTTAAGTTGGTCTAGGATCATTATTTGAAGAGCTTGAGGTGTGTAAACATGATCTTTATGTTTTAATTTCATTTAGTTATGATTAATTCTTATTTTTGTCCATGAAACCTCAAGTCCAAATCTGATCAAAATTATTTTTATCAACTAATAATGATTAAAAGATGATTATTATATGTTTGTATTGGGTTTTGATGAGGAATTTTATATATAAAATCATATGGTGCATGTCATAGCCAAAACTTTGATATTTGTGTACACCCTAGATCTTAGAACCTTGATGTTGTAACTTGTATGATGTATTATTGTGATCATGTTATGATTATTTTAAAAGGTTAACATGCATTAGATGATGATTTGACGTGATTTGAAATTATTATTATGAACCTGCCCAAGAAGGAAACTTTATTGATTTTTAGATTTTGAAATTGAGATCTAAGCATGTTATAGAACATGTAATGTTAGGATATGCTTAGGAATGATTATTTAAGCATACTAGAATATTCGTTTTGTTAAAAACAAAGCTAGAGTCATAACTTACTAAAAAGGGAAACTTTTTACATGCAATGTGTTCATCTTGTTCATAGGTTACCTAAGATGGAAAGTTTTGCATGTTGTGGATTGTGTGTGGAGTGTTGTATGACTTATTAATGTTATGTCACGCTAGATATAAGTTATATGCCTAAAACCCAAACTTGGAAATTTTAACAAAGCTATCATATTATGTGTTTGGCTAACATGTTAGTACACTAGGATTGCATGTTTGGGTGTAACTTGTAATTCTAGGCTTTTCCAACTTGTTCAAACATAAAGCACTTAACAGATCACCAATGGGTCGTCGGGTCAAACTTAGTCAAACTTGGTCAAACAGATTTTATAAACACAAACTAAGTCATTGATTTGGAGTCAATGGGTTAATAGGACAAACAAAAATGTTGGACAAACATTTATAGGTTGTTATATTATAGGTTTCCAGTAGTTGGACACTTATTTTATTACACCTGGTTTATTAGCACGCAAAGCAAAGGTGAGTTTCACGGCCCCTTTTACTGTTTTCCTGTTGGGGGAGAAACATGCTACACAAACACACGAACATTGTAGATCACATGTACTATTATATCACTTGTTTACTGTAGCGTAACTTTCATTCTTAAGTCCTTACATTGTAAACCATAGTATGTGTAACATAGCGAGGAGATGTGAATAGATCTATTGGGTTTGACAAGCCCCACCTGTGTCAACTGGAGGTTGAGCAGGTGCATATTGTCCTAAACAGTCGTCACCATTGAATGAGCGGTGGCGGAAGGCAAACAACTACCAACAGTCAGCAATGGTTTATGTACGCTTAGTAACTTGTTAATGTCTAGCTAGCATTGGATATAATTAGTAAATAGATGTGAGTCTATGCAGACAAACAGACAAACGGATTTCCTTACATTAAAACCTGTGAATTCACCAACTTAATTGTTGACACACTTTAGCATGTTTTCTCAGGTCGCTAAAGGTATCGCTGCTAGGATGCACTTGGAGTCTCACTTGCATCACAAACATTTCCTTTCAGTTTTCAAACTTTTTATTTTATTATGATGGTTTTGGTAAACTCGTACTGTTTTACGAGATGGTTTGCATGAACTTTATTTACTGCTTCCGCTAAACTTCTAAACTTTTGAACTTTGAAAACTTTTGGTTTATTACGTATGATTTTGATAGCATATAGAGGTCGTTCATTCGACCGTTGACTAGATCCTGGTTTGTCACGCGCCTCGCGGTAAAACCCCGCAATGGAAATTTGAGGGTGTGACAATGTACGTTTTAATTTTAAATGTTAACATCTGTTTATTAAAAACAACATTATTTATCCCATCGTCTATTGTTTTGAGAACATCTGCTTACTACCATCTGTGTGTATCTTAGAAACAATTAGTTTAAGGTCTGTTTACTAAAAACCAAAAAAATAAAAAAATAAAAAAATAAACAAAGCAACTGTTATACTCTGTTTGGTAAAAATCAAATTAAAGAGTCAATCTAGTGTTTAAAATAAAAACTGTATTTTGTAAGGTCTGTTCCATTCACAATGTCAGTTAAATGTACACACAAATTAAAGGTCTGTTGAGATAAAACATATCAAAACAAAAAAAGAGGATGATCAATTTAAGAGATAAATATAAAGTTGAAAGAAAAACTGTATTTGATAACGTCGTTCAAAGACGCCGTTAATATAGCAGAATTTTAAAACACTGTTTAAAAAACTGTTGATAACAGATGTAAATTCAAGTGTTTGGTTGACACAGTTGTTGACTTACACAGTTGTTGACTTAAACTGTTGACAACTATAACACCTTTACATTTTAAATGTTTGATTAGTAAAGATCAATAATCTGTTTATTTTAACGGTAGACTATTAAATCAGTTTTATTATACTCAATTTTGTATTTAGAACAATAATTCTCTTTAAAAAAGTCTCTGTCAAACACCTGTTATACGATTCAACAATATTATTACAATTCAATAATCTGAGTGAAATATTTACTTTAAGAAAAATAAATACAATATGGAAGACTTATAAAAAAAGAAATACAAATATATTTAAAAAAAAATACTTCAATGACAATAGAATTACAATATGTGACTTTACAAACTACATAAAAATACAACGTAAAAAAAATATATTTATAACAACCTAACAATAGAGAATGATATTTCTTGCAGCATCATCGGAATATATTTAAATGTCATTCAGTTCTAAAAGCCCTAACGAATAAAAGGATCATCCAGGTGTTAGTGACGACCAAAGGGAAATACGAGTCTCACACTTATGCATGGATGAAAAAGATTCATGAATATATTCTTCAAGATCTTTGCAAATTTAAAATATAAGATCCAGGATATTAAATCTAAAGGCCCTAAAGATTGACAATAGGGAACCGGTGCAGTATATATATAAAATAAATATTCATTGATGTTTTCCTTTGACTCTATGAATCATCGAAAAACATCAATTCAAAGTTCTTTACCAACAAAATGTTGGTAATCAATTTTCCTTTGATTGTAAGAATCTTTCAAAATTTTGTGGAAAGACATTTGAAAGTAATATCATTATGTATATGGGATAGAAAGTTGTATGTGAGAATAGTTAAACGAATATATAAAGGTGGAAAATGATTATTCAGAATTCGTCCCCTTTTATAGTGTGAATACTCAAACTATTCGTAAAGTTGGTTTTCAGGTTTACCAGTTGTATTTCAAGTATATATAAATTTCAAAATTACTTTTGTGACTTTTTTTTTTTTACTTTTTATATAATAAAAAGACAATTACTTAACAACAATAATAATAAAACAATAGTGTTAATAAAGTAACTTGAAAATCGTAATCATTATTTTAGGGCCTTTTTATAACATCTGTTGACAGTAAAAACAGATGTTGTCATATCAAACTTTTTCAATATTTTTTGCAACAGATTGGGTAATCTGTGGAGAAAAAACCCCACCATAAATGATGAAGCAAAAGTGACAAAGCATTGGAAATTATTAATTAAAACTTCCATATATATAATAAACTTAAAAAATATAAAATATTTTTAGGGATGAACAGTAGCTTTTCAAATATAGGGGTGAACAGTGTTTCCACCAAATTTTTTCTCTCTCCTCCACTCACAACCACTTACACCCACCCCATATAATTTGGTGGACACACTCACATAAATTTGGTTCTCCAAATGTGAATGCTCTTAAGATCTACTATCATCCATGGTCTATAAATGTCTCTTTAGGATATTATTATGTGTATTAAGTCTAATATATCCATCTTGATGTTTCAAAGTAAGTAAACTTTGAAGATGTAACTTTTATAATCTTTCAAGATCTCACAAGTTCATCAAGTTATTATGATTTAGGTGATGATTTCATGGTGATTTAAACAATTTTTAAATGTATTCATATCATCTTTACAAACAACACTTAGATCATCTTTATAGACAAGTGTATGTGAACTTTTACAAACTTCAAAACAATAATAACATCACCAACATTCCCACAGCCCTAGCAATATTTTTAGATCATCCACTTTAGGTTGCAAAAACATATAAAACCTTATGTTTAAAACCTTGTCAAAACCTTATGCACAACTTGCTTTCGAAAAAACATAACATAATGTTTCAAGAATAAAAACAAGATAAAGATTACTTACAACTAGCACAAGGCTAGGGAAGTCAAAAACTCTTGATTTTTTTTAAGGCGACTTTCTTTCTCAAAGCACGGTAGAGATCATCGCGCCCGTCCAGACAATAGTCTGGTGTAATGATGGGCCCTACCCCACTCGTCCAGACTATGTAGTCTGAACAAGGTCCAAGCTGGAGCGGTGGGGTGGCTTCTGCCCGAAACCGTACTACCTCCACACTAGATATATATCGTTGAAGTAACAGCCGGATGAAACCGGGTCAGCTCGGGATCGAACTTGCATCACTAAGACCACAAGTTCTCACTATCATTTCCTAGTGTCCCCCAAATGATGCCAATAGGGGTTAAGCTCCAAGGTTAAAACACTCCTGATCTTATAAAAAAATATGTTTGAATATGGATGAATCTTGTGTTTTAAAGTTGAAAAAGGAAGGTGGGTGTGAGCTACGACTCAAGCAAGAAGGAAACAATGGGATTTTGTGGTGAAATAGTAAGAAATTTTAGGATTTTATAAAGATTTCACTAGTACATTCTAATATTAAAAATTCACATCACCATATATATATATATATGTATTAATATTCCAAAGACTTATATCCTACATGGCACTCAAAGAGGCCATTCTCTCCCTTGAGAATGTCATGTAGGATCCCATGTGGCACCTATGTGGACCAATTAAAAAATAATTCCAAAGGCTTATATCCTACATGGCATTCAAAGAGGTCATTCTCTCCCTTGAGAGTGCCATGTAGGATCCCATGTGACACCTATGTTGACCAATTAAAAAACAAAAGCCATTGAGTTATTTTAGGAAAAAAAAAAAATTTAAAAACAAAATTAAATTTTCTCTCATGTTTCCTTCCATAACTTTTAAACGTTAATATCTTTTATATACGAGATTTTTTAAAGAAAAAATTACACCAAATTAACGAGCGTTTTATTATCTTTCCAACGAGTACCATAGTGCTATATAAAAAACGGAGAAAAAGACGACTATTTTTTGTGAGGTTTTATTTTCAAATATATTTTACTCTACTAATAAATCACTATTTAGGGTTTTTTATAGTTGAATAAGAAACGATAAACATAACTTCATATGCAGAGATTTGTTTTTTTATGTTTGAATATGATAACTTATAGCAGAGATTTGTTCATAATAATAATAATAATAATAATAATAATAATAATAATAATAATAATAATATTTATTAATCATGTATTGGCAAGTCATTAATTATGTTGTCATATTAGATATTTTATAATGTCATATTAGATATTTCAACCCCGGGACGCTCCCGGGATAAAAGCTAGTTCCCATATATCATGTATATCTACAAAACTTTTACAAAAAGATCTTCGGCATGTGAATGACCTTAGGGCCGATTTTGGAGGTGATTTGGTAGGGTCCATTTTGATTTTCCCACATGTCTAAATTATATGCTAGTTTAAGCGTGCTTTGGTTCGGCTTTAATAGGATAATATTACGAGTTATCTGGACATTAAAATAGCATTTAGTAACCCTTAAACATTGTCTAGTTTAACTGTTGGTAAGTTACTTAGGCTTTACGCGGATGAAATTATAAGTTTTACGCGTATTGGGTGCGATACGCGAACTTTATTCGTTACCGGGAAATTTTGGCTTTGTGTAACCATTTGATGTTTTGGAGTTCCAAATTCTACATCTACATCTACATCTACATCTACATCTACATCTACATCTACATCTACACTATATAATAAAAGAAAACACATGAGGGACACATGGCACTCCCTCATGAATTCTCTCATTTTATTATTTAATACAATAAATTCAAATTTAAATTAAATATAATAATTGATTTGCAAAAGCATATTATAAATTTATTAAATTGAATTTTATTAATTACATTAATAATCATAGTTCTAACTGAAATCTACATCTACACTATATAATAAAAGAAAACACATGAGGGACACATGGCACTCCCTCATGAATTCTCTCATTTTATTATTTAATACAATAAATTCAAACTTAAATATAATAATTGATTTGCAAAAGCATATTATAAATTTATTAAATTGAATTTTATTAATTACATTAATAATCATAGTTCTAACTGAAATGTACATCTACATCTACATCTACACTTCTACATCTACACTATATAATAAAAGAAAACACATGAGGGACACATGACACTCCCTCATGAGTTCTCTCATTTTATTATTTAATACAATAAATTCAAATTTAAATATAATAATTGATTTGCAAAAGCATATTATAAATTTATTAAATTGAATTTTATTAATTACATTAATAATCACATTTCTAACTGAAATCATTAATAAAAGAAAACACATGATTCTTTTTACAATATTTGATTTGTTATTCTAAGTTTAAAATTAATTTTGTTACAATATTTGACAAATGATTATTAAGTTTTTTTTTATTTTGGTCATTGTTTTAGAAGTTAAACTATGCTCAACAAATACATATTAATTTTAATACTTAAAATTCAAAAGTCAAATAAACAAATTAAGAATAACACAATGCAATTAGTCAAGCTTTTTTGTGAGACTTTCATGTTGTTTAAAACAAATAAATAAAAATAAATCAATCAATCAACATTAATCGATTTCTATCTATAGTAATAAAAGACAGCACATGGAGTACATAGAACTCCATCACAAAGCCTCCCATTTTATTATTTTAAACAATACATTTATTTTAATTTGTTTCCTTATTTAATAATTATTACTTATTCAGTTTTTATTTGTTACAACTATAATTATCAGTATAATTACTGGAATTCAGTTTAATATATATATTTTATGTTTTTTGTAAATCAATTAATATAATACAAAATTAGAAATAAATTATTAGATATAATTTGAAAATGTTTATGAACTAACAAAAGTAATCTTTATGAAAAATTCGAAATGAACAATACTCGATTGAGATGGTTTAACGGATGAGGAGATACTTTTAAATTAATTTCATTTTTTTATATCCTAGCCTAAATAGATTTACCTTTATTACTTTTTTGATTTTTTTTGTTTTGTTGTACATGCAGTCTTATAAAGTAATAGCCACAGTATGGAAGATACATTTTGGAATGTTTGAAAAAAAATTATGTGAATAAAAATGATTTTTTTACAATAAATCATTTAGGGACTGGTGAATATTTAATATTTTTTCGGTTTTAAAGGCAACTTTTTTTTATTTTAAATAAAATATTAATCTAATTTTTCTTAATTATATTTATAATATATATAATTTAAATTGTTCAACCCATGTATCACACGGGTACATAACCTAGTACTTTATATTTTGTAAAAATGCCATTTATTTTGCTTCCCAGGCATTCGGGATCATTTTTGGTTATTTAACTATTACCTGGTAATCACCAACGTCCGGGACGGACAAGTTGATTTGCTCGCGATTGGGCCATGCTTTTAATTAAACAAATGCAACCCTATGCATCCTATGGAGAATTTGCTATTCTATAAAGTCTAAATTAATCCAATTAATTTAAATATGCACTTAAAATCGTTAATTACTTATACTAATTATGTACGGAAACACACCAATTTTTACCGGATGTCACACATACAAACTTGGAAAACCCTACATCAAAAAAGTTACATTGATGGTGATTCAACAACCCCACTGATAGGTTGGTTGGAAAAAAAATCCTAGAAACAAAAATACCAAACCTATTAAAAAAAAGACCCACACAATGATTGATTCAACATTCGAAGCTTAGCTCCATCTGTGACACCCGACATGTTCGGCTTAAACATGTTGGTAAAAACATAAGTCTACCATAGCGAAAAACATTTATAAACAGACTTAACTGGGTTAGTTGAGTCGGGTAATGATAGGATTGTCCAGGGTTTAATGATCTGGAGGATCATTGGGAGTCGTTTTGGGAAAACACTAGTACCGAGTCCCGTTGTTGGTGAAATTACATGAATTGAATCAAGTAGGATACAATAAATTATTATTATTATAATAATTGATTAATAATCATAGTTGTAACTTATATATTATTATTATTATCATTAATAAAAGAAAACACACGAGGGACACATGACACTCCCTCATGAATTCTCTCATTTTATTATTTAATACAATAAATTCAAATTTAAATATAATAATTGATTTGCAAAAGCATATTATAAATTTATTAAATTGAATTTATTAATTACATTAATAGTCATAGTTGTAACTGAAATCATTAATAAAAGAAAACACATGATTCTTTTTACAATATTTGATTTGTTATTCTAAGTTTAAAATTAATTTTGTTACAATATTTGACAAACGATTATTAAGTTTTTGTTATTTTGGTCAATGTTTTAGAAGTTAAACTATGCTCAACAAATACATATTAATTTTAATACTTAAAATTCAAAAGTGAAATAAACAAATTAAGAATAACACAATGCAATTTGTCAAGCTTTTTTTGTGAGACTTTCATGTTGTTCAAAACAAATAAATAAAATAAATCAATCAACATTAATCGATTTCTATCTATATTAATAAAAGACAGCACATGGAGTACATATAACTCCATCACAAAGCCTCTCATTTTATTATTTTAAACAATACATTTATTTTAATTTGTTTCTTTATTTAATAATTATTACTTATTTAGTTTATTTGTTACAACTATAATTATTAGTATAATTACTGGAATTCAGTTTAATATATATTCTATGTTTTTTTGTAAATCAATTAATATAATACAAAATTATAAATAAATTATCAGACATAATTTGAAAATGTTTATGAACTAACAAAAGTAATCTTTATTAAAAATTACAAATGAACAATACTTGTAACAACCCCAAATTTTGAAGAATACCCGATTAGAGAAACGAGTATACACGCCATGATATTAAAGTCTATAAATACCTTTACTTTGAAGTAATAGTTATAAACGCGAGGGATATTGTCACACCCTCAAATTACCACTTGCGGGGTCTTACCGCGAGGCGCATGACAAACCAGGATCCAAGTCAACGATCACAATAAACGACACTATATGAAGTACGTAAACCCAAAAACATAAATTTCATAAGCGGAAGCATTTAAAGAATTTAATCTCTACAAAACAGTGTTCCCAAGTATCCAAGACACTTATTACAAAACGTGCACTAAAATCTAGACGCCAATGCAGACCCGTGCGCCTAGTTCCGTTCATTGCTACCTTAGCGACCTGAGAAAAACATGCCAAAAAGATGTCAACATATAATGCTGGTGAGTTCACAGGTTTGTTCAAAACGTTACCAAAGTGTTACCATGTCCATACTATATCAATGTTACCAAGTACGCTAGCTAGGCGTATGTTTCATTACTACTACGATTGGAAACCATTACTAGACACGTTTAGCAATGTTCAGCATGTTTAAGCAGCCCGTATGTTCAGCATGATACCAATGTACCTGTTCGAGACAATATGCACCCGCCCGGCCCTCCAAGCCGACGAGTGGGGCAGGTCACGCCCAATAGATCTATCCACATTTCCCCCGTTGTGCAAACCCGCACATTCATGGTTTCCCCCGGGACTTTCCAAAAGATCGTATAGCAATATAAAGTTAAAACCATAGTATGACATATGTTACCAAAACCGTTTAGCGCATGTTTTCTCCCCCAAAAGTTAAAGCAGTAAAAGTGGGGCCGTGAACTCACCTTAAGTTGCGTTCTTCAAATATAAGTAAAGATGTTTTGCCCTTGATAATCCCTCTACCGGAGATCTATCAAAATGTTCACATAAGTGTTCCGACTAATAACCATAAGGTTATCTAGTCCCTGATTGTCCAGATCGTAACCAAGTATGTTTTAAAACGTGTTTAAATGTTTAACCGACACACTAGACCGACCCGACATCCCGTTGGTGACCCGTTACCCTAACTAATCAAGTACACATAGATTACACACAAGGTTCAAGCATAAAACACTTAGTTTGTATCAAAAATCTCATTTCTGCATCAGAACGGTCGAACCAGTCAGTTTTAAGTCTCCTTCGCACCTTTTTGTCTCCTTCGCACCTTTTACAGTACGTTCGACCGTTTGATGCTTCCTTCGCCCGTTTATTCACATTCGTCCAATAAAAATCCCAGGTTCGACCCTGGATCCCTCCTTCGCACCATCGACTGGTCGAAGGAGGCCAGGTTCGCCCCTGTTGTATTATTTTTCCTAAAAACGCTTCAAACACATTCAAAACGACCCGAAACATCATCAAACACAGCAGTCAAGCATGAATAACTTATCCCTACAAAACCCCATCGATTTCCCCCGATAATACGTCCGTTTCAGCCCTTTCCCAAAATGGTAAAGATTATGGAAACATCACTTTCATGCATGAATTATTTACCCAATTTGGAAACTTTTGAAATCGATTCATGTTTAGCTTAAAATACTCAGTTTGTCGATTATCCAATCTTTTTCATTCATTCTATTGATCATAAATATTCATGCATCAAGTGTTAATCCAATAAAACCCCCAAATATCAATATATCCAATCCTAACCCTAGACAACCATAATCCAATCATTAACAACAATCCTATATCATGTTTCTATCATAGATATAGCAGCAAATCAGTGAACAACACATAACACTACATAACACACAACTAACACATGTTATTCATTATGAAAACCTATGTTAAATGATCATGTTTTGATTTAGAAAGATGTTTAAAAGGTTTTTAATCATAAAAACACCCTTAGAACAGATCTGGACAATTTGGGTTAGATGAAAACGAATTAAAATGCTTTTAAAAGATTTAGGATTATGAACACACCTTGGATTCTTGTTTAGATGTTGTAGATGGGTTAGATTATGAAAAAGAAGAGCCAAAACTCCTTCCTTAGTGTTTAAGATCGTTTGAGAGCGTTTTGGGACGGTTAGCGTTTGTGAAATGATGAAAAATGACAAAGGTTGGTATTTATACTAGTCTTCCTTCGCACCAACTCATTGGTCGAATGTAGGCTCCTTCGCCCCTTTCACAAGGTCGAATGAGCCCTGTTTGGTCGAAGGAAATTCCTCAAATTCCATTTCCCTGGTTCGCCCACTTGCATGGGTCGAACCAGACATTTTTATTCTTCTTCGACCACTCGAAGTGGTCCAACCAAGACTTCTTTTAAACTAGTTTTCCAGTTTGTCGTGTTTAACGCATTCTAACACATCTTAACACATAAGCATGCATCCTTAGTCTATATTTAACACATTTAAGCACAGATAATCATTGACACATCATATAAACATATCTATGTATATAATCCACCACACAACCCATAATGTACACATATACTTAATTAGTTCATGTAATGTCACCAACAACGGAACCCGGTACTAGTGTATTACCAAAACGACTCCCAATGATCCTCCAGATCATTGTACCCTGGACAATCCTAACTTGACCCGACTCAACTAACCCAGTTAAGTTTGTTTATAAACGTTTCTCGCTAAGGTAGACTTAGATGTTACTAATATGTTTAAGCCGAACATGCCGGGTGTCACATCATCCCCACGTTGAAAGAATTTTCGTCCCGAAAATTGTGCAAAGCCCAACAGGAAAGAAACGAAAAGAACAGAACAAAAAGAAACTTACCGGATGTCACATCATCCCCACGTTGAAAGGAATCTCGACCCGAGATTCATTCCGCTTCAGCAGTAACATGCCTCGATTCAAACGCGCGCTTCGGAAAGAGATGAGGATACTTAGATTTCATCTGATCCTCTCGTTCCCATGTGAACTCAGGTCCACGGTTCGAGTTCCAACGGACTTTAACGATGCGGATTTTACTCCGAAGAAGGCTACGAATCTTGTAGTCGAGGATCTCGACAGGTTCCTCCACAATGCGAAGACGATCATCAACCTTGATCTCTTCCAGTGGTACAATGAGAGATTCGTCAGCCAAACACTTCTTCAAGTTAGACACATGGAAGACGTTGTGTACACTACCGAGCTCCGCTGGTAAGTCAAGTTTGTATGCCACCGGTCCAATCCGATCCAGGATTGCGAACGGTACGACATAACGAGGGTTAAGCTTGCCACGCTTTCCAAAGCGTATGACGCCCTTCCATGGTGAGACTTTCAGAAGTACCTTGTCCCCAACCTGGAACTCTAATGGTTTTCGACGGCGATCGGCATAGCTCTTCTGACGATCCCGTGCAGCAGCCAAACGTTGACGGATCTGTACGATTTTCTCCGAAGTTTCGTACACGAGTTCCGGACCAGTGAGCTGGCTCTCGCCCACCTCGGCCCAACATAGTGGTGATCGACATTTCCGTCCGTAAAGAGCCTCGAACGGAGCTGCCTTGATGCTGGAGTGATAGCTGTTGTTGTAGGAGAACTCCACTAACGGCAGATGGATCTCCCAACTTTTGCCAAAATTGATAACACATGCCCGAAGCATGTCTTCCAAGGTTTGAATCGTCCGCTCACTCTGTCCATCAGTTTGCGGATGATAAGCCGTACTCATATCCAACTGAGTACCCAAAGCCTTGTGCAGAGCCTTCCAGAAACGCGAAGCGAAACGAGAATCACGATCAGAGATAATAGAAACAGGCACCCCGTGTCGAGCAACCACTTCCTTAAGGTAAAGTCGAGCTAACCGCTCGAGTCCATCGGTTTCCTTAATAGGTATAAAACGTGCCGATTTTGTCAGCCGGTCAACAATCACCCAAATCATATCATAACCACTAGGTGACCTTGGCAGCTTGGTTACAAAATCCATCGTGATTCGTTCCCACTTCCATTCTGGAACCTCTGGTTGTTGCAGGAGACCAGACGGCCTCTGATACTCCACCTTGACTTTAGCACAAGTCAAACATTTGCTGACATAAGAGGCTATATCAGCTTTCATGTTCGGCCACCAATAAAGTATCTTCAAATCCTGATACATCTTATCGGAGCCAGGGTGAATAGAATACCGGGACTTGTGAGCTTCATCCAGAACAAGCTCGCGCAATCCCCCGAACAATGGGACCCAAACACGTCACGCAAAATAGTGTAAGCCATCAGTCCTGAACTCAAGATGCTTGTCAGCACTGTGCATAGTCTCAGCCTTAAGGTTTTCCTCCTTCAAGGCTTCTAACTGTGCAGAACGGATCCGGTCAGGCAACGACGAATGAATGGTGAGCTGTAAGGCTCGAACACGGCGAGGGTTAACAGACTCCTTCCTGCTCAAGGCGTCCGCCACAACGTTCACCTTGCCAGGATGATACTTGATGGCACAGTCATAATCGTTCAGGAGTTCAACCCAGCGACGCTGCCGCATGTTCAACACCTTCTGGTCGAAAATATGCTGAAGACTCTTGTGATCGGTATATACTTCGCACTTGGTACCGTACAAGTAATGTCTCCAGATTTTCAACGCAAAGACTACCGCACCCAGTTCCAAGTCATGAGTAGTGTAGTTCTTCTCGTGAACTTTGAGTTGTCGAGAAGCATAAGCAATAACCTTCCCGCGCTGCATCAACACGCAACCGAGACCACGAATAGAAGCATCACAGTACACAACGAAATCATCAGTGCCTTCCGGCAAGGATAAAATAGGTGCAGAGCAAAGTTTAAGCTTCAGCATTTGAAATGCTGATTCTTGTGGTTCATCCCAGTCGAATTTTCGATCCTTCTGGGTAAGAGCAGTGAGGGGTTGAGCGATCTTCGAAAATCCCTTGATGAAACGACGATAATAACCCGCAAGACCTAGGAATTGTCGCACCTCAGATGGCGTCTTCGGTGCTTCCCAGTCTTTAATAGCTTCGATCTTAGCCGGATCGACATGAATTCCCAGTTCATTCACCACATGTCCTAGGAATTGAACTTCACGCAACCAAAAATCACACTTCGAGAACTTAGCATACAACTGCTCCTGTCTCAAAAGTTCCAAGACCAACCGCAGATGTTCCTCATGATCCGCCTTGTTCTTGGAATAAATCAGAATTTCGTCAATGAACACGATGACGAACTTATCAAGGTAAGGCTTGCAAACGCGGTTCATCAAATCCATGAACACCGCCGGTGCGTTAGTGAGACCAAAAGGCATGACCAAGAACTCAAAATGGCCATAACGAGTGCGAAAAGCAGTCTTCTGAATGTCAGCTTCCCTGACGCGCAACTGGTGATATCCGGACCGCAAATCAATCTTCGAATAATAACTGGAGCCCTGAAGCTGGTCAAAGAGATCATCAATGCGAGGAAGAGGATAACGATTCTTGATGGTCACTTTGTTCAGCTCACGATAATCGATACACATGCGAAGACTTCCGTCCTTCTTCTTCACAAACAAAATAGGAGCTCCCCACGGGGAAGAACTCGGTCGAATGAAACCCTTTTCCCAGATATTCCTGTAACTGGCTGGACAACTCTTGCATCTCGGGAGGTGCAAGACGATACGGGGCTCGGGCAATAGGAGCTGCGCACGGAGTGAGATCAATACCAAACTCAACCTGACGATGGGGAGGAAGACCAGGTAAGTCATCAGGAAACACATTAGAAAAGTCACGAACTACCGGAATATCCTCAATCTTCTTCTCATCGTCAGTAGAAACGTTAACAAGTGCCAGAATGGCCGAACAGCCCTTCCGAAGATACTTACAGGCTTTCATGCTAGAAATGATACTCAGCGGAGCACCGTTTTTCTCGCCACGAACTGAAAGAATCTCTCCATCAGGGAGAGGGATCCGAATAACCTTGTCAAAACAAACGATCTCCGCGCGATACAACGATAACCAATCCATGCCAACCACAACATCAAAACTACCCAGAGGTACCGGCATAAGGTCAATGGGGAAAGACAAACCCGACAGTTCCAAACGACATTCCCTAAGGGTGTGTGTCGCTTCAATTTTCTTACCATCAGCCAATTCTATTAAGTACTTAGCCTCTAAAGGTGTGGGTACTATATCTAGCAATCGACTAATATCCAAAGATACGAAACTCTTATCGGCACCAGAATCAAACAAGACAGAAACATAGCGATCATTAAGAAGGAACGTACCGGTAACTGTGTCTGGATCCTGCCTAGCCTCTGCAGATCCAATGACGAAAGCACGTGCAGTCCTGCCTCCGCCGCCATTGCTCCCGTGACCGTCCCCACCCCTCCCGTTATCGCCCTGCTTCAGTTTGGGACAATCACGCTTGAAATGTCCCGTGTCACCCCAATGATAACACCCCTGCCTCCCCTGAGTCCCCTGAGTAGCAGGAGCAGGAGTAGCAGCAGGAGTCTGAGTTGGGGTGAGCGTCACCTTGCAATCCTTAGCATGATGCCCCAACTGATGGCACCGATGACAACGAGCCCTATCACAACTCCCAGAATGATGAAAACCACACTTGTTGCACTTGGGATGCTTCCCAGCATACCCACCCGTCTTCAACCCAGAAGAAGACCCAGATGTATCAAACTTCTTCGCCGGCTGAGCTGGCACCACACTCTTCCCCACACTCTCCCACTTCCTCTTGTTCCCCTCAGTAACCTTCACAACAGCACCCTTGGGTGGCAAAACGCCTTCTGCCACCTTCAGGTTAGTCATCCGATGAGCTGATCGGACAACTTCAGCAATAGTGGGAAGATTTCCGGCAGCCACCAACCCAGCAATCTCGGGCACTAGTCCAGACACGTAGTGCTCGATCCTCCTGTATTCGGGTGTGTGTAAGTCAGGACACAACACCGCCAGCTCGTTCCTCCTCACAGTGTACTCCTCAATCTCCGACCCAACCATCTTGTAACTCTAGACCTCATGCTCCAATTTCTGTATCTCCTCCCTTGGACAGTTCTCACCTCTCAAAAGCTGCACAAACTCCGCCCAAGGCATAGCAATAGCCTCTCCCAATCCCACGTTCTGAGTAGTAGCATTCCACCACGACAATGCAGGCCCCTCAAATGTCGCAGTAGCATACTTCACCCGGTCCCCAACAGGACAGTTACACATAACAAACACAGATTCCACCTTCTCCAGCCATCGGAGCAGTCCCACCGCTCCCTCAGTTCCAGCGAAGTTATGGGGCTGACAGTCCCTAAACTTCTTATAAGAGCACTGAGGTGGGGGTGGATTGACACCAACACCTGTAACACGGTACACGAGTAAAACACAAACGAAAGGACATGAAACCCAAAAATGAGGCAAGGTCGACAGAAATCAACTCACCACCCATGGCATTAATTCCAGCCTGGAAATTAGCCATAGCCATGTTCACTTGCTGCTGGAGCAAGTTGTTCAGTTCAGCGTGGGTCATGTTGATGTTCCCACGACCACCGCCTACGGCACGACCACCACCGCCAGCACGGCCACCGCCTCCACCACGACGACCACCACCGCGAGCACCAGACATGATCTAACAAACCAAGAAATCGAGAGATTCAGATTCACTTCCAGTGTCAACCACTAGAAATTTACAAGAGTTAACCTAGGGACAACTGCAAGACTATACATCCAAACTCGAAGTCCATCGGGATTTTCATGCATCTCAGTTTATTATTTCGTGTGCACCCGAAATGATAAACTGCTCTACATGGTCCTCCAGATGTACCCCTAATCTAGACCCCAGTCACCGAACATTGTCGCCTATGTGGCAATAGGTGCAAGTGTAAGAAAGCATGTGTGTGCTAGAACCAACAAATCAACCCCTCCTCCTTCAGTCCAGAAGAAGAAGACAAGAGTAGGTAAGAACCCAAATAAAAATGGATGATGTAACGGAGAAGCATGATGATGATGTAAGGACACCCCGACAATGTTAGTACATATCCCACTAATAGACCCAAAGAATGTGACCGTATAGTGTGTGTCACTCGGCTATAGACCAGACTCTACATGCAGTCCTAGTTCACTATAACCATTGGCTCTGATACCAATCTGTCACACCCTCAAATTACCACTTGCGGGGTCTTACCGCGAGGCGCATGACAAACCAGGATCCAAGTCAACGATCACAATAAACGACACTATATGAAGTACGTAAACCCAAAAACATAAATTTCATAAGCGGAAGCATTTAAAGAATTTAATCTCTACAAAACAGTGTTCCCAAGTATCCAAGACACTTATTACAAAACGTGCACTAAAATCTAGACGCCAATGCAGACCCGTGCGCCTAGTTCCGTTCATTGCTACCTTAGCGACCTGAGAAAAACATGCCAAAAAGATGTCAACATATAATGCTGGTGAGTTCACAGGTTTGTTCAAAACGTTACCAAAGTGTTACCATGTCCATACGATATCAATGTTACCAAGTACGCTAACTAGGCGTATGTTTCATTACTACTACGATTGGAAACCATTACTAGACACGTTTAGCAATGTTCAGCACGTTTAAGCAGCCCGTATGTTCAGCATGATACAAATGTACCTGTTCGAGACAATATGCACCCGCCCGGCCCTCCAAGCCGACGAGTGGGGCAGGTCACGCCCAATAGATCTATCCACATTTCCCCCGTTGTGCAAACCCGCACATTCATGGTTTCCCCCGGGACTTTCCAAAAATTCGTATAGCAATATAAAGTTAAAACCATAGTATGACATATGTTACCAAAACCGTTTAGCGCATGTTTTCTCCCCCAAAAGTTAAAGCAGTAAAAGTGGGGCCGTGAACTCACCTTAAGTTGCGTTCTTCAAATATAAGTAAAGATGTTTTGCCCTTGATAATCCCTCTACCGGAGATCTATCAAAATGTTCACATAAGTGTTCCGACTAATAACCATAAGGTTATCTAGTCCCTGATTGTCCAGATCGTAACCAAGTATGTTTTAAAACGTGTTTAAATGTTTAACCGACACACTAGACCGACCCGACATCCCGTTGGTGACCCGTTACCCTAACTAATCAAGTACACATAGATTACACACAAGGTTCAAGCATAAAACACTTAGTTTGTATCAAAAATCTCATTTCTGCATCAGAACGGTCGAACCAGTCAGTTTTAAGTCTCCTTCGCACCTTTTTGTCTCCTTCGCACCTTTTACAGTACGTTCGACCGTTTGATGCTTCCTTCGCCCGTTTATTCACATTCGTCCAATAAAAATCCCAGGTTCGACCCTGGATCCCTCCTTCGCACCATCGACTGGTCGAAGGAGGCCAGGTTCGCCCCTGTTGTATTATTTTTCCTAAAAACGCTTCAAACACATTCAAAACGACCCGAAACATCATCAAACACAGCAGTCAAGCATGAATAACTTATCCCTACAAAACCCCATCGATTTCCCCCGATAATACGTCCGTTTCAGCCCTTTCCCAAAATGGTAAAGATTATGGAAACATCACTTTCATGCATGAATTATTTACCCAATTTGGGAACTTTTGAAATCGATTCATGTTTAGCTTAAAATACTCAGTTTGTCGATTATCCAATCTTTTTCATTCATTCTATTGATCATAAATATTCATGCATCAAGTGTTAATCCAATAAAACCCCCAAATATCAATATATCCAATCCTAACCCTAGACAACCATAATCCAATCATTAACAACAATCCTATATCATGTTTCTATCATAGATATAGCAGCAAATCAGTGAACAACACATAACACTACATAACACACAACTAACACATGTTATTCATTATGAAAACCTATGTTAAATGATCATGTTTTGATTTAGAAAGATGTTTAAAAGGTTTTAATCATAAAAACACCCTTAGAACAGATATGGACAATTTGGGTTAGATGAAAACGAATTAAAATGCTTTTAAAAGATTTAGGATTATGAACACACCTTGGATTTTTGTTTAGATGTTGTAGATGGGTTAGATTATGAAAAAGAAGAGCAAAAACTCATTCCTTAGTGTTTAAGATCGTTTGAGAGCGTTTTGGGACGGTTAGGGTTTGTGAAATGATGAAAAATGACAAAGGTTGGTATTTATACTAGTCTTCCTTCGCACCAACTCATTGGTCGAATGTAGGCTCCTTCGCCCCTTTCACAGGGTCGAATGAGCCCTGTTTGGTCGAAGGAAATTCCTCAAATTCCATTTCCCTGGTTCGCCCACTTGCATGGGTCGAACC
Organism: Ambrosia trifida; assembly: GCA_028751855.1. NCBI lineage: Eukaryota > Viridiplantae > Streptophyta > Magnoliopsida > Asterales > Asteraceae > Ambrosia > Ambrosia trifida. Next base: position 69,517,645 of record CM054129.1, on the reverse strand, counting down.
AGACATTTTTATTCTCCTTCGACCACTCGAAGTGGTCCAACCAAGACTTCTTTTAAACTAGTTTTCCAGTTTGTCGTGTTTAACGCATTCTAACACATCTTAACACATAAGCATGCATCCTTAGTCTATATTTAACACATTTAAGCACAGATAATCATTGACACATCATATAAACATATCTATGTATATAATCCACCACACAACCCATAATGTACACATATACTTAATTAGTTCATGTAATGTCACCAACAACGGAACCCGGTACTAGTGTATTACCAAAACGACTCCCAATGATCCTCCAGATCATTGTACCCTGGACAATCCTAACTTGACCCGACTCAACTAACCCAGTTAAGTTTGTTTATAAACGTTTCTCGCTAAGGTAGACTTAGATGTTACTAATATGTTTAAGCCGAACATGCCGGGTGTCACAGATATGAAGTTCATAATTTATATATATTGTTAAGCGAGTAAGTGACGGATAGCATGACTATTGGAGATGTGAGATCCAGATGAGTAAATGGTCTTATAGGAAACCATTTAGTAATGATATAGTACATTATATTATATTTGACCCTATTCTGTTTGTAATGAAACATAGGTTAAAACGTAGATAAAAATAAGCTCGTCTTAAGAGTAAATTGGAATGTTCGTAAAACGTTATAGTTTAAAAGTTATACGAGAAAAACGAGTGAAGCTGATTAAATTATAATAAAAAAATAAAACTCACAAAATGTGAACATGAATGTTACGAGTACATATGTCAACATAAAAGGCGTATATTTGTATAAAGGTGTATAGGTGTATGGCTTTAACTGGAAAAATCTGGAAAACAAGGGTACAGGTTCGACCTGAAGGGGGGTCGAACCAGGAATGGGATTTTGGCAAAAAGCTCATTCGAGCCATAGAAATCTCATTCGGCCCATGGTAGGGGTCGAAGGTGGCTTAACTATAAATACCACACTTTGTCATTTTCATCATTTTACAAACCCTAGTCGCCTCTAAACACTCTCTATCGATTTTAATCACTGAGGAAGGAGTTTTTGCTCGTGTTTTTCATAATCTAAACTACAAACAACATCTAATAAAGAATCCAAGGTGTGTTCTTAATCCTAAACCCTTTTAAAAGTATTTTGATTCGTTTTCATCTAACCCTAAAGGTGTTTTTATGATTAAAAACCTTTTAAACATCTTTCTAAACCTAAACCTTATCATTAAACATGGGTTTTCATATCAATAAACATATGTTAATGATGTGTTATGTGATATTATGTATTGTTTAATGATTTGCTGCTGTACTAATGATAGAAACATGATCTAGGACTGCTATTGTTGTTGGTTCATGATTGTTTAAGGTTACAATTAGATGGATGGTGATATCATGTCTAATTTGGGGATTTTGATAAATCTAGGGCTTGTTGCATGTTAGTATTATTGATAAAACTATTGGGGGTTTTCATACACACATTGAACTGAGCATTTTGAGATGATTATGAAAGGATTTCGAAAAGTTCCAAATTGGGTAAAGATTTCATGCATGATGTGACATTTCCATAATTTTGCCATTTTAGGTAAGTGTTAAAACGAACTGGTTTTGGGGCAAAATTGGTAGGGTTTTGTGGGAATATATTAATCATGTTTGACTGCAGTGTTTCATGATGTTTCGTGATGTTTTCGGATAGTTTTGAGGCGAATTGATGCGTTTCGAGAGACTTGGAATTGCAGGGGTCGAACCTGGCCTTCCTTCGAACCCACGTGGGGTCGAACGTGGAAGTCAGGGGTCGAACCTGCAAGGCTGGGATCGAATGTGGCACAGTTAGGTCGAACGAACTTGATTTAGGTCGAATTAACACATGTTAAGGTCGAAGGAACATGTATTAAGGTCGAAGGAACTTGCATTAGGTTGTATGAACTTATATGAGGGTCGAAGGAGCCTCATGGGGGTCGAACCAAGTGTTCTTAGGGTCAAAGGAGCCTCCAAAAACATTGATTCGACCCTACCTATTCGCGTGTACGATTTTTGATGCAAACTAAGTGTTTTATGCTTGAATCTTATGTGTAATCTATGTATGCTTGATTAGTTTATGTAATGGGTCACCAACGGGATATCGGGTCAGTCTAGTGTGTCGGTTGAACAGTCAAACACGTTTTAAAACATACTTGGTCACGATCTGGACAATCGGGGACTAGATAACCTTATGGTTATTAGTCGGAACACTTATGTGAACATTTTGATAGATCTCCGGTAGTTGGGATTATTAAGAGCTTGGCTTTTCTTATTTTATTGAAGAACACAACTTAAGGTGAGTTCACGGCCCCACTTTTACTGCTTTTACTTTTGGGGGAGAAAACATGCGCTAAACTTATCTTTTGGTAACATATCTTTTGGTAACATATGTCATACTATGATCTACTTTTGCATTACTATACGATCTTTGAAAGTCCCGGGGGAAACCATGAATGCGCGGGGATGCACAACGGGGGAAATGTGGATAGATCTATTAGGCATGACAAGCCCCACTTGACGTCTTGGAGGGCCGGGCGGGTGTATATTGTCTCGAACTTTGCTAAACATTGTTGAACATTCGGCCCGAACATTGCTAAACAGTCTAGTAATGGTTTTCCAATCCTAATAGTAATAGAACATACGCCTAGCTAGCGTACTTTGGTAACATTGATATAGTATTGACAGGTTTTGAACATGGTAACATTTCGTAACATTTGGTAACACTTGGTAACATTTTGAACAAACCTGTGAACTCACCAGCATTATATGTTGACGTCGTTTTGGCATGTTTTTCTCAGGTCGCTAAGGTAGCAACAGTTGGACTAGGCGCACGAGTCTGCATGGCGTCTAGGCTTAGTTTCATGTTTTTGAACTAAATATTTTGAACACGTTGGTGCATGGTTTTGTAACTGGTTAAATGCTTCTGCTATGGTTTTATGTTATGAGAACTATGTTTTGAGTTTACGTATTTCATATAGTGTTGTTTATTGTGACCGTTGACTTGGATCCTGGTTTGTCATGCGCCTCGCGGTAAAACTCCGCAAGTGGAAATTTGAGGGTGTGACAGTTAATAAAGCACATAAAAATATGCTTAAAAAAACTACTTTAATAACAACAGAATTACAATATGAGTTTACAAAAAAGCACATAAAAATACAGCGAAACATAAAAAAATCCTTCTAGCAAACAAACCCTAGAGAATGATATTTCTTCCCAAGATCATTGAAACAAAAAAAGAAACAATAACATTGAAATGAATTACATGACAACACCTACTATATAAATATGATCCAGTTCTAATAGCCCTAAAGATTAAAAAGACATCTCTTTTTTCTTCTTCGTCAGCAAGATAGCAACATCGAACTTATGTTGTCTTTGTTCCAATGGAAATATTGAACCCAACAAATTAAAAGAAAATAATCTCTTGATAGCTTCCTTTGATTGTATAAATGACGAAAAACATGAATTCCAACTTTCTTACCAACGTATTGTTGGTAATCCATTTTCCTTTGATTGTAAGAATCTTTCAAAACTTTATGGAAATACATTTGAGAGTAAATATCATTATGAATATTGGATTGGATAGATGTATAACGATGAAAATGAAATATTGACAGTTCCACCCCTTTTATAGAATAGTAATAAATATACTAACTATTCGTAAAATTGGTTTTCAACTTTATCAGTTACATTTCAAGCACACCTAAACTTGGAAGTTACTTTTGATATTTTTAATTTATCTTTGATATAATGAAAGACAATTCAACACAACACAACAAAAATAATAAAATACGGCGGTAATTAATTTTATAAAATATTTTTACTATTGTAAAACAACTAAAAAAGGTTACCATAAATTTACATTTTTATCTTAAATTAAACAAACAAACTTATTGTTCGTAAACTTTAATATATATATATATATATATATATATATATATATATATATATATTCCATAACAATATCTAAGATCAACAAATCTAATTTCTTTACAGGTCGATTCTTTGTAATTACTTTTTATACTTCATTCAATGATTAAATTTGAAATTCGAACTTTTTTTAGATAAAGGTATACTCATTTTATTGTATATAATCTGTTTTAAAACATCTGTTTAATGATATCCAACTTTATCAAACAACTGTCAATAAATACAATTTTAAAATTAAAAATTACAATAAATATACAATTCAGATTGAGGATAAACAAACATACAAAATAAAACAAAAACACTACAAAACGAAAAATGTTTACAAAAATACTAAATAGAAATGCTCTAATAAAAAACTTAGATATGACAGCAAAAGAGAACTAATACAAACTAACACATCTCATCTATAAGACAAAAAATAAAATATAAATTACAGCTAAAACACCACAAAACAAAACCAAACGAAGCCGGCTCCATTGAAGAAGAACACATATACAATAATATGCCCCTAAGTAACGGAAAAATTAGAAACATATTATTTATATAGGTCTCCATCTCATTTTTGACAGTCTTTCTTATTATAACAGAATAGATAACATTTTCCTTTGATTGTAAGAATCTTCCAACAACACCAATTCCGACTTCATTAGCAATGGGTTATTGGTAATACATTTTTCTTTCAAGCCACAACTTTTGAGAAGACTAACGGTACAAAATTTAAATGAAATAACATTATATACTGAAGATATACACGGTTGTTTTACTTTTGAAGAGTTCATGTATTACAAGTTTGCAAACTGAAATGAAGAGTCCCTGGCCTTTTATAGACTGAAAAAATAGCTATATACCTACTACAATTAATAACACAAACGAAAAAATAATAAAATAAATTTCAATATCATAATAATTAACTTTGGTATTCGAGACATTGTGAAGTTCAAATAGTTATATACCTACTACAAACAATTACAATTTTGTAAACATAGAATTGACACAGATGTTGTAGCAACTCAAGATGTTGAAACGATCTAACAGTAATATAACCAGATGTCTATACAGACTTTGTAATACTTATGAACAGACGTTAATAAACAACTGTAATCAATTACAATTTATCCACTAAAGGATAATATAACCAGATTTTTAAAACAGACTTTGTAATGAATATCTAACAAAATAACTATAAATTTAAATTACACCAGTTTTTTCAAATTCATAATTAGTAACAGTCGCTACAGCTCGAATAGTCTTTGGTGGACAATGTACAGCTGAACAATCTAGATGCAAAATGACAGAAAATACAGCTGCAATTAATGCTAAATGTACTTATTTTTACTATTATTAAACAACAAAAAAAGTTACCATATAAATTCTTATAAGACTAAGACATAATTTATAGAAATAAAATAAGTTGTAATCAATATCTAACGAAATAATTATAAATTTAAATTACATCACTCTTTTCAAATTCATAATAATTTAATAATAAATTTTTTATAATATTATTTTCATATTATTTTATAATATAAGATGAATAAAAACTAACAAAGTAACTATAGGGAAAGTTAATTTTCAACTTGATAAGTTGCATTTCGAGTAAATATTAAGTTGGAAACTACTTTGGATCCTTTCAATAGACTGGAAGAAAATTGCAACATAATAATAATAAAATAATATTGTTAATAAAGTAACTTAAAAATACTAATCATTACTTTTGGACCTTTGTATAACATCTGTTAACATCCCAACAGTTGTAATAATATAAAACTTTGTAAATGTTAAACGTCAAAAAACTGAGTATAATATCGTTTATTACATAATTAATTAAAATCTTGATATATGTAAATTTAAAATAAATCAATCTTTTCAAATTCATAATTACAAAACAGCCCACACCCCTAAAGGTCTATAATGACCACTGCACAAATGAAAGATATAGATCAATACTTACAGAAGATACGGCCATAATTAATGCAAAATGTACTTCTATTTATTATTATTAAACGACTAAAAAACAGAGTAAAACATAACTTTACACATTTTCAATTTAATATTAACTACAGACTTAAAACTATTTTCCATACAAAATTTTATAATATTTTATTGTTCCATGTAACTTTAGAATATGAACATGTATTTAAAACCTAAAAAAATTCTAACAGAATATCACTATAACTAAAACATGTAATTACACTTTTTATTGACAACTTATTATGTTTTAAATTAATTAATAGTATTTCAATGACAAACTTGTTTAACAAATTATGTGAAATTCACTGATGGTAACTAAAGTTCATCATATATATTAAAATTGAAGAAAAGTTAATAATGCCACTGTACATATACCAAATTGAATAACTTCACAACAAATGTTTTAAACAACTGTCATAGATTAAAATTTAATAACTTCAAAACAAATGTATACAATAACATTGGTAATGAAACCTATTCTAAGTTCAAGTTATATAATATTTCATGAGTAGTTAAACGGATTTTAACAAACAGCTGTCATAAAATTACAATTTTCAACTAAAGAATGATGTCACCAGAATTTTAAAACAAACTTTGTAATAGTTAACCTGTAATCAATATCTAACAAAACAACTATAAAATTAAATTAGATCAGTGTTTTCAAATTCATAATTACAAACAGTCTTCACAGCCCTAAATGTCTTTGATGACCACTGTACAAACAAAGGATCTAGATGGAAACATAACATATCATTATAATGTTATTATTTTATATTGATAAAACAATTATAACTATTGTTCTTACAAATAATTTGAACTCTTTCATTGCTCTTATACCTTTAAAATTTGAACATATATTTTATATCAATAAAAATTATACAAAAATATCATCATCTATAAAAGGTGTAATTATAGTTTTTATTGACTACTTATTATGTTTTAAATAAATAATATTTCCATAACAAAATTCTTTAAGAAATGACGTGAAATATACTAAGTGTAGCTAATATTTTAATATATGTAAACTGAATAGTTATATATAACTCAGTAATGTTATTATAAACATCTTTTTAAATTATTAATATAAATATTATTACTATGTTCAATGTCCTAATAATATCTTTGGTATATAAATCTACTCTAAATTCAAGTTATAGAGTATTTCATGAGTTGTCAACAGATGTTGCAAACAACTATTATACATTACAATTTTCAACTAAAGGATGATTTAAACAGAGTTTAAAAACAGACTTTCTAAACTTAACTTGTAATCAATATCTAACAAAATACCTATAAATTTAAATTAGATCTGTCTTTTCAAATTCATAATTACAAACAGCCCGCAGAGCCCTAAAAGTCTTTGATGAGCACTGTACAAATAAAGGATCTAGATGGAAATATAATTTAAATTTAAAGATTATTATTTTATATTAATTAAACAATTAAACGTATTGTTCTCACATATGAACTGAAGTCTTTTATTGTTCCTATGTATTTAAAAAATGAACATATACTTTATATCAATAAAAAATCTACTAAAATATCACCATCTATAAAACGGGAAATTATAGTTTTTATAGAAATCCATGACAAACTTTTTTAACAAATGACAGAAATATAGTCACTATAAGTAATATTTTAATATATGTAAACTGAATCCATACATATAACTCACTTAAGTTATTATAACCATTAGTTTAAATTATTAATATGAATATTATCATTATGTTCAATGTCTGAATAATAAATTTGATATGGAAACCTATTCTAAGTTTAAGTTATATAATATTTCATGAGTAGTCAAACGGATGTTAACAACAACTGTCATAAAATTACAATTTTCAACTAAAGAATGATGTCACCAGAATTTTAAAACAGACTTTGCAATAGTTAACCTGTAATCAATATCTAACAAAACAACTATAAAATTAAATTAGATTAGTGTTTTCAAATTCATAATTACAAACAGTCTTCACAGCCCTAAATGTCTTTGATGACCACTGTACAAACGAAGGATCTAGATGGAAACATAACATATCATTATAATATTATTATTTTATATTAATATTAATATAACAATTAAAATTATTGTTCTTACAAATAATTTGAACTCTTTTATTGTTCCTATATCTATAAAAAATGAACACATATTTTATATCAATAAAATTTATACAAAAATATCATCATCTATAAAAGGTGTAATTATAGTTTCTGTTGACTACGTATTATGTTTTAAATAAATAATATTTCCATAACTAACTTCTTTAAGAAATGACATGAAATTTACTAACTGTAGCTAATATTTAAATACATGTAAATAATGATATCACCAGAGTTTTAAAACAGACTTTGAAAAGTTATTGTTAGAACAGATATTGCATAACAGAAGTTAAAACAGATGAGGATGACAAAGTAACATAACATCCACGCCAACAGATGTTAAACAACAGCTGTTAACTAAAATATATTTATACCAAGTTGTTAAAGCATTGTGTATAAAATTAACATACATATCTTTTAACTTCAAAGATGTTAACAAAAGCTTACAACTCGAAAAACTTAACAAACATCTGAATACATTAATAATATGTTCTTAACTTTCAAATCTAGCTGCCTTCTTCTTCTTCAATCTTTTGCCCTTAGAAGTTTGATCACTAAAATTTACATTACAACAATCTTCAAGACTTCTTTTTCCATTGGGACTTGTGGCAGTATCAACAAACGCATCAACACATACAAGATCCTTCAAACAATCCACGAAACAGCTACTAAAATGTTATATAAGAATACAAGATGTAGAAACAACCTAGACATACTTGCACAAAGGTATAAATACCTTAGAAGTAACTTGAAACCCAAGTTGCGAAGATTCTAAAGGCTTAACAGACACTTTTCGACAAACTTCCTGAATGACCTAAAATGTGCTCAAATATAAAGAAGCATAACAGATTTAAACGTCTATTAAAAATAAATGCTTATTAAAAAAATTAGAATAAATACCTCGGCAGATGTACCATGTACATTCTCATATCCATCAACCAACTCTTGATTTATAATATGCTGACAATTAATCTTAACGACGGTGTACATATGGTACTCATTTACAAGACTGTAATAACAAACCACAAGATTGAAAGTCAGTTTGTTTTCAACAACTGGAGAAAACGCAATTATCATCATTTGTGTTGCTTTGCTTCAACACCCTTTCCCTAATATACCATGCAGCAGCTCCAATGATCATCATCACATCTTTATCAAACATCACAAATGATACATCTCCTGATTCATCTTGTACCCTTATATGCAACTTCAACCTAAAACAAATAAAACATAAAAAACAGTGTATACATAAAAAACATGAATGAAATGAAATGAAAATTCTGAAAAAAAAAAAACAGTGTATACATCTACTGATTTACATACTTTGTGGTAATGGAAGTACATTCCCAATCGCATTTTCCACAACCCAAAGAAGTAGCAGGCAATTTGAGAATTGTTTCACACACTTCTTCAGCATTTTGCAAAACTCAGATTTACTTAAAACTTTATTGTTACAATTGCGGCAGGCACCATAAAACCAACCGTAGCTTTCTTCAACACTTTTTATGGTGGCAACAACAACAAAAGACATCGGCTGCACACACAATGTATATTAAGCATACACTTTTAAACAATACAAAAATATAGTAAAGTGAAGACAAATAAAAGATACGAATAAAATATTGAAACCTCTTGAATTCCTGGTACAATGACTTCATCAACAGGCTTCTTCTGTGTCCCAACGGTTTGAGAACTACAACCACACTCTTCTTCTTGTTTCAACATCAAACTCCGAAATGGATAAGCCCTCTTCCACTTTCTTATAACTCGAGCCTTCGTGTACCACATGTCTTTGGCTGGATACAGATCACAACGACTTTCTTCATCGTATATTAAGGTGGCCATTGTTTTAAGTTTTAAGAGGGAAATTTGAAAATCTTATTTAGAAAATTCAAAGCTGATAGAAGAAATGGGTGCATTGGTTACGTGCTTCTATAAAGCGAGCTGATGAGGCACATTTCCCTACGTGGATTTAAATTTTCCCTCTTAAAATTCAAAAACTTAGGGCCTAAAACAACTGAGAGGATATATTAGTAAAGGTCTATTGTTGGTTGGCAGACGCAGGGATTGAGGACCGCTCTTGAGGGCAACAGCGATGGTTTCACGTGGCCCACCCTTTTTTTGAATTTTTTAATGGGATTAATGACGTCAGTTTTTGCATCATACAGGCATTGATGGCAAGTCTCTTCGGCTGACACATCAGCTTTCTGACGTCACTCACGCTTCTCCTATTATGGAAAGTATAGATTGTTAAAAGTGTGACAATGACATTAATGAATAAAATATAAAAAAAGAAATGATAATGTATGGTTGGGGATGGTAGTCTTTAAAAGTTGATAGAAAAATACAAAAGTACATAAATGCGTGGTTGGCAAATAGTGACTTGATGAAAAAGGTGATTTGATGTAAAGGAGAAAAGTACAAAAGCTTTAATGACATAAAGACACCCTTTATGTCATGTCATAGATCTTTAAAATTTGATTATCTTTCCTCTTTTGAATTCTTATATAAAGGGTGGATGCATGAGGGGAGTGGCTGTGGGTTTATCACAATATAATAATGGCATCTCCAAAGAGTACAAGTGAGTCGGCGTCATTGGAACCATAGACTCGGGGACCTGTGGGTAACATGCTCTCTACACCCGGGACAACATATGTAGTAACCGGTGGACCAAAGGAGGAAGCTTCGAAGGCTTCTCCTACTTTGGTTGAGGGATGCGGTCGACAGTCCCCCGTTCAATCTACAGTAAAAGGAGAACCAAGCACCAAACAGGAGGAGCAACCAGATGTGAAAGTGGAACCGTCATATGATTTATCCGATGAATTTATCATAATGCCAGATAGTGGTAGGATACCAAACTTGTGCTATGACCACATGTTTTGTGGTTGCCCGTTGTGCCTGCATTCACCCAATACTCTACATGCGTGGGGTTGGAACGATCCTTGGGAAGGTGAGCGTATCCCTAAGTCGCAAATGAGCACCGATGATGAATTTGGAAGCTACAAGAATTTTAGCCCATAAATGTATGTTGCTGCATATGGTTATTATTGTTTAAGTGTTTTCTGGTGTGGTGTATTAGTAATTATGTGTATGTTTCTGATCCTGTGTTGGTAAGGTCTGTTAATGTGATATTAATGTCCTATTAATGGCCCTATGAATAACATGTGTTGTGTTTGTAGCGAATTTACATTTTAAGTGTACCACAAACAATTAAGGGGATAATTTAGTAACATCGTCGAATGTGGATTAAATAATGTATATGGACGTCATTCAGAACGAGCACGATGACGTGCTGTCGTGGTACACGTAAATTTAATCCAAGTTACAACTAAAAGATAGTAGTAAACAGGTATCGAACACAGGGAGTTTGTGGAATATGTGTAACTTATAGTTTTGCAAATTAACAACAATTAAACTACTAGACAAAAATAAAAGATCAAGAGTTTTGGTTGTTTTGATTTTAAACTAGATTAACAACTAATTAACGATTAAAATGAGATTGTTTCTTCAAAGTACGGAAGCAATGATCATCCTAGGTTCCGATTTCTTTAAACGATTGTGTAAAAATTCCAACTAGAAAAAGTTACATAGACATAACTTATGTAAAAACAATTGTTGTTATAAAAGGGAACAAAGTACTCAGATTATATTAACGCGAGGTTGTTTCCCGATGACCAATTAATCAATAACCAACCCCAATCCTTCCCGTGATATCTCGGTTGTTAGCAACACCAAGAACATACGCTTTAGACTAGAAATTGGTAAATTAATCAACATGCTACAAACCATTGATCAAACATCATAACAATCAAGTAAAAATACCAAATTATTATTCTAGCAATAATAGGAATCACACAAGAGTTTAAGAAAAACCTTCACCTAGAATGATCACCAAAAGTTTAGCCTAACATAGCTTGGTGAATCTTCATAACATTTATAGAAATGTTCATATGAATCAAAAACATAAACCAAATGTTTGTGATAGTTCTCCAATCAAATCTCTAGCCAAAATCACCCCAAATCTCCTTAGAAATATCTCCCAAGTGAAAAGTAGGTGAAAAGATCCCCCAAAACGGTTCTTATGGTGGGAGTTACAAGTTGGGTGCAGGGGCCACCGTAAGGTACGGTGGCTTTGGAAACTCGACGGTATAAGTAGACTGCCGTACGGCAGAATTTTGTGCCCAGATGCCACCGTAAGCTACGGTGTCTACCGTAGCTTACGGTGGAGCTCTCCAAAAAATAATTTTTTTCTTCTTTCATTTCTTCTTCGTTCCGATCCGTTCCGGTCCGTTCCAAAGCCTGATTTTCTTCATTTTAAGCTCCTTAATGTGTGACACTCTCAAATTTCCACTGCGGAGTTTATACCGCGAGGCGCATGACATACCAGGATCCCATAGCCATAAGTCATATGAACGAACTCTAAATGCCGAAACCATTTAGTTCGTTTTCAAAAACTAAGTTTAGTTAAGCTGCGGAAGCGTAAACCAAATTTAAACCTTTTTAAACCATGCGCAAAACAACGCGCCTAAATTAAAACCATATGAAAGAAAACGTAAAAGCATGATATGTAATTTAGGTGTATGCCCAAGACTCAAATGCAGTGAAGTGTGCAGTGCTTTCTAATCGTGGCACCGGAAGATAACTACCTGCAAAAGCATGTATATCGTGGGTCAACAAACAATGTTGGTGAGTTCACTATGTAAAGAAAATGAGTAAGTAAATGCGCTGGTTTCCAAAACCACATAACCAAGTAAAAGCGTAGGTCCTCCAGACCAAAATGTTCAAGTGTTATCAGTTTAAGCGTGTCAGGGGTAGCTAACCCACTCATTGCAATTAAACAGTATTATTGGGACACCTTCAGTAATATAATAGTTTGCCTCAATAACTAGTGTCTATCAACACTAGTTCTCAAATGTGGTCAGAAGTTCATGCCCATACTCCCAGCATCGCAAACATGAGGTTGCTGCACAACCTAATAGCGCTATCAACTAATACCCCGCTCGCCTCCAGCGATTTACCCAATAAAAACTGACCCAAACGCAATCCATCCACGGATTCGCAAAGCCCGACCCACACAAGGAGTCAAAATCCGACCCACACAAGGAGTCACAACATCTCAAAACCTGAGATGTAAAAGTAGTCCCAAACCGGACTAGAAAACGTTTTGTAAGTTGTCTCAAACCCGAGACGCATGCTATTGAGAAAAAGTAGTGAAACTCACCTTATTATGCAAGCAAAATAAATCCAAACTCCAAAGTAGGGTGTGCTACCGACTCTCTAGTACATGTGTCAATAAGTGAGTATATGTGTAATACCATTACACCATATAACCCGTTTGTCCAAGATGTTTTAAATATTCAAAATCGTGTAAGTGACACCTAGTGATTCTACATGCATAAGTAAACCCTACGGACCCGTTGGTGAATATGCTGGTTATCATTAGTTTAATACTTCATATGCATCTCATATAAGTTCCCATTCAAGTACATGTCAAATACACACCACATAGGACTCCAATTAGTCACATAAACTCACAATACACAATCTGCGTTTTTATGACAGATTATGCGCCATAAAAACTAATTTATTAAAAAATACTTATCCAGTGAGTTAGACTCCCAAAATTTTACTAAATATTGTAGGGGGTCATAAATTCAGATTTTTATTTTATGATAAAACCTTGTACAAAAATTATGAAAATTCACGGAACACAGCTACATTCAGAAAATACACATAACAGACCAGGTTAGTAGACAAATTCCCAAAAATCGTGTATTCATCCAAACGGGATGAATCCACTTGGAAAAGCCAAGTTATTCCAATGTTAACCTACTGTCCAAATTTCATAACTTAATTCCTTGTAAAACTCGAGTTATGATTGTTTAAAGTTGACTCAGTTTGTTAATCCGAAAATCTGACATGACCTTTAATCAAAGAAAATTCCAAAAACATATTAAACGACATCCATATCAGATGATTTTGCCCATTCTAAAAAGCTAAGACCATTTACAATCCATTCATTCAAATAATCGATCAAAAAATTATTTAAAGCCAAATAACAGACCCTACAAGTCGACATTCAGATTCTGTCCAGATTCTAATCATGCAATATTATCAATTATTTCAAACCCTAGTTGCATATTATCAATCAATAACACCTAATAATCATCATACAACAATAATAAGAACCACATCTGATAAAAACCCTAATGATACATCATAAACATCATCATTCACATACCCTAGAAGTCTAAAACATCAAGAACATGAATAACCATGCCACCTATCAATTACTAATCGCATAAGATTATGTTTAACCCATTCAATCTTTATATACCTCAAGTTTTAATCTTTATGAAAACGTTTCAGACCTGGACAAACTTAGTTATAAGGTTTTATAACATATTAAAGAAGATTAAAACACAAGAGATTGAAGATTATACCGCAAGCTCTTCAAAAAAAATCAACCGAATGCTCTTGAAGTCTCCCGATCGATGTTCTTGCGCCTTAGCAGGTGTTTTAGGGGTTAATATTTCGTAATAGGGCAGTGGGGGCAATTAGGGTTTGAGTTTAGGAGATACAAGAGGCTTAAGGTTGCTTAAATAGTAGTTTAAGGCGGTTTGGGCTCGTCAGGCCTCCGTGAGCGGCCGCGCGGAGCCTGTGAGCGGCCGCTCATAGCTCCCCGGCTCGCTCTAGGTGATCTGCTTCGTTACCCAGCCTGTTTCCTTCGATGTTTTCGCTATTTTGGACCATAACAAGTGTAACCCCATGTGTTAAGACCCCAACCATCCTAATGGTCCATCCATTATGGTTTTTATTAACGTATTCGGTTTAAGTTCACGTAATCACATACAGTTTGCACATAGTTTCACTGAGTATCATAAAAGCACGTAATTGCAATCAATCTCAATCAATTAATTCACAATTATTTAACTTCATTGTTCACCAACGTCCGACGTTCACTAATCATGTATACAGTATGGTAATTCCCCGAATTACCACTTCATGCATGTATTAACCTATAGCTGTGCAACGTGTGTCCTTTCTAGCTAACCCTAGTTAAGTAGAATGCAAGGAATGTAACTAGAGTTTAGTTAAACTGAGAACCTGAAATGGTGGGGTATCACATCATCCCCAAGTTGAAAAGAATTCCGTCCCGAAATTCAGCAAGTAAACAATAAAGCCAGCTAGAAAAGTGTGTCCTTAGTTCTCGGATGTCACATCATCCCCAAGTTGAAAGGAAGTTTGCCCCAAAATTCACTTTGAAAGAGCTGCTTTATGTTTAGCGTTCGATCTATGTTCAGGTTCAGGTTCAGAAAAGAGGTGTGGGTATTTAAGCCGCATTTGATCCCTGTGTTCCCACGTGTATTCCGGTCCTAGACGGGAATTCCATCGCACGTTAACAGTCGGTATGATGCCCTATCTGAGTTTCTTGACGCCCCGCTCAAGAATCTCCACCGGTTCTTCCACGAACCGTAGCTGATCGTCCACTTGGATATCCTTTAGTGGCACCACCAGTGTTGTATCCGATAAGCATTTCTTTATATTCGATACGTGGTGTACATCGTGTACCTCATTAAGTTCATTAGGCAGGTTCAACCTGTAAGTTACTGGACCAATCCTTTCGACAATCTAGAATGGTCCAACGTATCGCCGGTTCAACTTTCCCCGTTTTCCAAAGCGTATCACCCCCTTCCAAGGTGACACCTTCAATAGAACCTTGTCCCCAACCTGGAACTCCAAAGGTTTCCTACGCTTATCAGCGTAGGTTTTCTGTCGATTACGAGCAGCAGCCATCCGGTTTCTGATTTGCACTATCTTCTCGGAAGTTTCATGCACGAGTTCGGGACCTGTTAGCTGGCTATCCCCAACTTCAGTCCAGTAGATGGGAGACCTACACTTGAATCCATAAAGTGCCTCTAAAGGCGCACACTGTATCGAAGTGTGGTAACTGTTGTTATACGAGAATTCAATCAAAGGCAAGTGCTTATCTCAACTGTTGCCAAAATCCACCACGCACGTTCGTAGCAGATCTTCCAATGTTTGGATGGTTTGTTCACTCTGTCCATCCATCTGTGGGTGATAGGCTATGCTCATATCTAAACGAGTCCCCAAAGCGTTTTGGAGAGTAGTCCGAAAATGAGAAGTGAATCACGCATCGCGATCAGATATGATAGAAGTAGGCACCCCATGCCTAGAGACTACCTCCTTAATGTAGAGATTAGCTAATTTCTCCAGCGAGTCAGTTTCCTTTATTGCCAAAAAATGTGCCGATTTAGTTAAACGATCCATGATAACCCAAATCATGTTATGGCCAGTTGGCGTTCTAGGAAGCTTTGTGATGAAATCCATTGAAATTCCGTCCCATTTCCACATAGGGATTTCTGGTTGCTGGAGTAGGCCCGAAGGTTTCTGATATTGAATCTTAACCTTCGCATAAGTCAAGCACTTACTAACATAAGTGGCTATCTCAGCTTTCATGTTTGGCCACCAGTAAAGAGTTTTGAGATCTTGGTACATCTTGTCCAAACCAAGATGTACCAAATATCGAGAGGTGTGAGCTTCATCGAGCACCAGTTGTCTGAGATCCCCAAAACGTGGTATCTAGACTCGATTCATGAAGTATTGAAGACCATCCGTCTTCAGTTCCAAGTGCTTTTCAGCACCATGTAAAGCTTCAAGCCCGATGTTTTCTTCTTTCAAAGCCTCGCCCTGGGCTTCACGTATCTTATCAGGAAGATTAGAATGTATAGTGAGTTGTAAAGCTCGCACCCGTTTGGGTTTCGTTTCCTTACGATTGAGGGCATTAGCTACTACATTAGCTTTCCTTGGATGATATTTGATGGCACAATCATAATCATTCAGAAGCTCAACCAGTCGACGTTTTCGCATGTTCAGCTCCTTTTGATCAAATATGTGTTAGAGGCTCTTGTGGTCAGTGAAGATCATACACTTCGTCCCATAGAGATAATGCCTCCAGATCTTTAGAGCAAAAACCACTGCTCCTAGTTCCAAGTCGTGGGTGGTGTAATTCGTCTCGTGAACCTTTAATTGACGTGAGGCATACGCGGTCACCTTATCACGTGGCATCTCCCCACTTGTAAGTAATCCCCTTCTGTGTCAAAGCAGTGAAGGGTTGAGCGATCTTAGAGAGTCCCTCAATGAACCTGTGATAGTATCCCGCAAGACCAAGAAACTGGCGCACCTCTGTAGGAGTCTTTGGAGCCTCCCACTTTTTGATAGCATCAATCTTGGTGGGATCGACATGTATTCTTGCCTCGTTAACCACATGTCCAAGAAACTGGACTTCTCAAATCCAGAAGTCACATTTAGAGAATTTCACATACAGCTGCTCATTTCTCAAGAGTTCCATGATCAGCTGCAGGTGTTGCTCATGCTCTTCCCTGCTCTTGGAGTAAATCAGTATGTCATCAATGAACATTATGACGAATTTGTCCAAATAAGGCTTACACACGCGGTTCATCAGATCCATGAACACAGCCGGTGCATTGGTTAGCCCAAATGGCCTCACCAAAAACTCATAATGTCCATACCGAGTTCGAAAGACTGTCTTCGCCACATCCTCCTCTCGGACTCTCAGTTGATGGTATCCTGACTGTAACATCGCGAATTTCCCCTAATTTTTTTTGATAAAAAGAATGTATTGTTTTAAACAATATATGTTTTAAATACCTTAAACTAATAATTATTTGTATCTCGACACTTTTGTACGTTTTATAAATATTTCGAGTCACTTTCGGGCTTATATAATCATATTATGAATTTAGAATAATATAGTTTTAGGGAAATAATTGCCAAAAAAAGATTTGTGTGGACCGGGACTCGAACCCGCGTCCACAGCCAACCAACACACAGTGACAACCAACTGAGCCAACTTTCATCTTGTGTAGTATTTCAGAAGAAAATAAACTTAACACATTCCTTAAATTGACAGTCAAAGTCTTAGTCAAACAGTCAAAGTCTTAGTCAAATAGTCAATTCATCATAAAACCTTACTTTATGGTGTTGACCAATTTTAATGGCTAATTGACTCCAAAACTAGTATAAAACCCCCCTATGACCCATTATACTTTGCACCTCTAAATCGATTGTTTCAATCCGATTAAACTTTCCCTCATACCTTTCTTCTATAGTCTATTACTTCTACAATTGAAGCGTTGATTATAAGCTCTTGTAATTGGCGAATTGGAAGCTTGATATTCTTTCTTTTTCGTTTTCTACAATTTGGACTAGCTACGTTGTTGAGTCTTTGGGATTCGCCTCGCATACATTCACAACACTTAGAGGATAATTCATCTTTGCCAATGTGAGTATTACATAGCCCCTTTTCTATTTATCACCATTTTTGGGGTGAAACATGTTACAACATTCTATATGCAATTTAATCATCAATGTGTCTATGTGTTTTTCTATGTTGCATTATGTCTTAAACATGACTAGGGTAAGCACAATATTCTAGCATAATCATTAACATTGATCAGCCGACGGTATACAATGATAGATCTATTAGACTGACAATCCCACCCGGATACGTGCCTCCTACAAAGGTAGGGTGGGTGATTGTTATCGCATAACATAATCGAGTGAACCATGAGCGTATGGGATGTACCACAATATAACAGTCACAAGGGTTGATTATGCACTCGATTTACTTCTAGTATGTTTTCACATATGGACTAGACTTGCCATGGCACTTGAATTGTACAAGTTTTATTCGATTATCAAAACCTATGTAATTCT
Organism: Ambrosia trifida; assembly: GCA_028751855.1. Classification (NCBI taxonomy): domain Eukaryota; kingdom Viridiplantae; phylum Streptophyta; class Magnoliopsida; order Asterales; family Asteraceae; genus Ambrosia; species Ambrosia trifida. The sequence goes on along the minus strand of CM054129.1, from coordinate 69,498,876 downwards.
CACTAACTTTTGTTGACCCAAAAATATTTTCAAATTTAACATGTTTCAGGTAACAATGAAGCTGAGGCTTTGAGTATGCATGAGGAATTATCATGAAGTTTTTGTTTGAAGTTATTTGAAGTTGTTGCTTTATTTGATATCATGTATTTGGATTTCTAGACATCATTTCATTTTGGATGTTTATGTTATGAATAAATTATTTAAAATTTCAATTTATACCATGTGCTACTGAAACAATCATCAATACGTGACATCCCGATGTTTCCGCCATCGGTTGGGGTGTTACAGATTGGTATCAGAGCCATGGTTATAGGGAATTAGGTTATTAGAAAAATAATCTAGTCTATAACCATAGGATTATAACCAGTATTTGCTCCTTTTACTTGTTATTCATTATCTCCCTCCTACTTCTTATCCCCACTTTAGTCCCTACAAGAAGATTGTTCTCCATCACAAGATCTACTCTTAGACTAATAGGACAAATCCTCAGGTTTAGCCTGAACCACCTTGAGATCTCGTCGAAGTTCTAGAATTTTAATAACGAACACGTGCAATCTGGAAGGGTGAACGCCTGTATTCTGAGTCTTCTGTCTAGCCTGGCATTGCGCATATATCCCAATCAGACGAGGGACCCGGATGCCTACCTGGGAATTCTCGGGATGAGTTTTCACTTATAGGCTAAAGCATGTCTTCACTATGTTATTAGAATCTAGAAGTTTTGATAAGTCAAATTTTTCGTTTATTCGTTTTAATTGATGAATAAATGATTACACTTACTTTCCTTAAACTAAGCTCTAAAATCTCAAAATTTTACAGCTTAAATCAATCTCATTTCATAACCATCTATGGATTTCACAATCACACTTCACCTTACCATCTTAGCCACTTTTTAAATATTCAACACCCTACCCAAATCATATTATTTCATTTCTCCACATGTTACTTATTTTTTTAAAAATTATAACCTCATACCTTAGCACAAATTAAAGATTTCTAAATCCTGTTGTATTTTCATTACCTAGTAACTTTACAAAGTACATATTTTTGTCAAAAGATGTCCTCGAACTTAAATTCAATTGTTTATTTATTGACGTAACAAACAATTTTCTATATAATGCTTTAAACTATTAAAAATCACTTAATAGAACCTTGATCTTCAAAACCTAATGTCATGTTTGAAATCTCCAACTAACGGGAATATTTTAATCAAAAGCCCACTTAGCTTGTACTATTTAACAACTTTTGCTTTATGTATAAAACCAATTTTGAAAATAAGATTTTTTTTTATCCATAGGAATAATATCTAGTCTCTAAATTCTCCATCGACACTCACTCATTTTCAACTTCTTCAAATTTTTACAATATTTGGCATATATCACAATCATGTTTTCTTATACACTTGATTATAACCTTTGATCCAAACCCCAAAATTTACACTGCTACATAATCTTCTTACTATAAAATAAACTCTTTATCAACTATCTTCACATTCACTATCTCTCACAACCTTGATTCTGCTTCAAGATTTTTCATCATCCTCTCAAGAACTAAATTCATATCCTTCACCTTCTCAAACATGAACTAGTTACCCATGATAACCAAACTATTGAAACTTGGTTGTGTGTTGCATCAAACTTAATCCTTAGTTATACATGAGGATTCGATATCATGTAATATAAACTATTTGCTATAGACACACCTAGAGTTATTAACCTTGTCTAGGACAACACTATTATAACTCGCATGCTATGCTTGATACTTGATTGTTTATATGTACATATTATCGATTTGCAATTCATGTGTGTAATAATTGGTACACTTAATCAAACAACTGGTAAAGGATGAAGTACTTGCTCAACAAATAGTTGAGTACCAAATAACCTACTCAACGATTGGTAGAGGTCATCATGCCTGCTCAACAGTCGGTAGAGGCCCTACAACCTGCTCAACGACTGGTAGAGGCTATCGCACCTGCTCAACAATCGGTAGAGATTCTTACTCACTGACTGGTAGAAGTCTTTTTCCTACTCAACAGTTGGACTCATTTTTGGATACATTGTAAACGATTCAATCACAAGGTTATTTTGCATTACTTACATGTGTGTTTAGAGTCATAGAAGGACACAAAACCCTAATGTAAGGTAAATTGGTGATTGCGGTCCGGAACGTAATCATGAATTTACAGGTACGTTAAGGTAGTGTGAAATTCTAATAAGGTTTTAGTAGTTCATATGGTTTTCATATAGCCAATCAATTCATGCATTTCTTATAAGATTCCTAAAACATAAGTTTAGTATTTTGCTAGATTCTTATGCTTCTTGCTACTTCAGACGAATCTAATCCAATACTTAAAACTCACATCTCAAACCTCTTATCCAAATTATTCGAAACAAATTATTCTATTACCTATAAATTCATGTTGTGCCTTAACCCAAACCACAGCTGCCTTAATTTCTACCTAATCAACCTCAAACCTGTGTTTTTAATAACTTCGGGACGAAGTTTCCAAAAGTAGGGGAGACTGTAACATCGTGAATTTCCCCTAATTTTTTTTGATAAAAAGAATGTATTGTTTTAAACAATATATGTTTTAAATACCTTAAACTAATAATTATTTGTATCTCGACACTTTTGTACGTTTTATAAATATTTCGAGTCACTTTCGGGCTTATATAATCATATTATGAATTTAGAATAATATAGTTTTAGGGAAATAATTGCCAAAAAAAGATTTGTGTGGACCGGGACTCGAACCCGCGTCCACAGCCAACCAACAAACAGTGACAACCAACTGAGCCAACTATCATCTTGTGTAGTATTTCAGAAGAAAATAAACTTAACACATTCCTTAAATTGACAGTCAAAGTCTTAGTCAAACAGTCAAAGTCTTAGTCAAACAGTCAATGTCTTAGTCAAATAGTCAATTCATCATAAAACCTTACTTTATGGTGTTGACCAATTTTAATGGCTAATTGACTCCAAAACTAGTATAAAAACCCACCTATGACCCATTATACTTTGCACCTCTAAATCGATTGTTTCAATCCGATTAAACTTTCCCTCATACCTATCTTCTACAGTCTATTACTTCTACAATTGAAGCTTTGATTATAAGCTCTTGTAATTGGCGAATTGGAAGCTTGATATTCTTTCTTTTTCGTTTTCTACAATTTGGACTAGCTACGTTGTTGAGTCTTTGGGATTCGCCTCGCATACATTCACAACACTTAGAGGATAATTCACCTTTGCCAATGTGAGTTTTACATAGCCCCTTTTCTATTTATCACCATTTTTGGGGTGAAACATGTTACAACATTCTATATGCAATTCAATCATCAAAGTGTCTATGTGTTTTTCTGTGTTGCATTATGTCTTAAACATGACTAGGGTAAGCACAATATTCTAGCATAATCATTAACATTGATCAGCCGACGGTATACAATGATAGATCTATTGGACCGACAATCCCACCCGGATACGTGCCTCCTACAAAGGTAGCATGGGTGATTGTTATCGCATAACATAATCGAGTGAACCATGAGCGTATGGGATGTACCACAATATAACAGTCACACGGGTTGATTATGCACTCGATTTACTTCTAGTATGTTTTCACATATGGACTAGACTTGCCATGACACTTGAATTGTACAAGTTTTATTCGATTATCAAAACCTATGTAATTCTCTCCAACTTTTGTTGACCCAAAAATATTTTCAAAATTAACATGTTCCAGGTAACAATGAAGCTGAGGCTTTGAGTATGCATGAGGAATTATCATGAAGTTTTTGTTTGAAGTTATTTGAAGTTGTTGCTTTATTTGATATCATGTATTTGGATTTCTAGACATCATTTCATTTTGGATATTTATGTTATGAATAAATTATTTAAAATTTCAATTTATACCATGTGCTACTGAAACAATCATCAATACATGACATCCCGATGTTTCCGCCATCGGTTGGGGTGTTACACTCACCTCAAGTTAATCTTAGAGTAGTAACTCGACCCTTGTAGTTGGTCGAACAAGTCATCAATACAAGGCAAAGGGTAGCGGTTCTTAATCGTCACTTTGTTCAACTCCCGATGATCAATACACAAGCGGTAACTACCATCCTTCTTCTTAGCAAACAGAACTGGAGCTCCCCATGGCGATGAACTAGGTCTAATAAAGCTCCTATCCAATAGCTCTTGGAGTTGGGTAGACAGTTCTTGAAGTTCGCCTGGTGCTAGGCGGTATGGTGCACGTGCAACTGGAGCTGCTCCAGGTACAAGATCAATTTGAAACTCCACCTAACGAACAGGTGGAAGTCTAGATAGTTCCTCTAGGAAAACATCTGGGAAACCTCGAACTACTGGGATGTCCTCAATCTTAGTTTCAGTTTCAGCTCGAGTGTCAGATATGTTATCCAAAATGGCTGGACTACCCTTACGAATACACTTTTGGGCTTTCAAAAAGGAGATGATGCCCACCATGGCACCACCACGATCATCCTGTATAGATAAAAATTCTCCACTTGGAACGGGGACACGAACAATCTTCTCCTGACAGAGAATTTTAGCGTGTTGCTTGGAAAACCAGTCCATGCCAACCACGAGATCAAAGCTTCCTAGGGTGATAGGTAAAAGGTCGATGGCAAAAAATTGCCCATCTAGCTCGAGCTTACAGTCACGATGTATATGGGTTACCTCGACAGGCTTCCCATCAGTCAATTCTATAGAGTACGGGGTATCAAGAAGAGTAGGAACCACCCCTAATTATTGGCTAAGTTTTGATGACACAAAACTATAGTCCGCACTAGTATCATATAAAATAGAAGAAAGAGTGTCGTTCAAGGAGCACGTACCCGTCACGACATTGTTATCAGTCCTAGCCTCCCCAGAGCCAATCACGAATGCTCCCCATTGTTGTTGTTACCGTTGTGGTTATTGTTGTTGAAGGACTTGTACCTCACATTATCCCACGTTCTCTTGCTATTACCAAAAGTAGAAGATGAAGCACCATGCATCGGAAAAGTACCATGCTCAATAGCTTCATCAATGAGTTTGCGAGCCAGGTGAAAGATTTGTTAGATTTTGGGTAGGTGAGCTGCAGTGGCCAAGCCACAAATCTGAGGGACCCACCCTTTTGGTATGAAATTCGATCCGCTGGTAAAGTTGGTTAATTAGATTTGAGCACAAAGTATCTAACTCCTGTAGCTTGGTAGTATAGGCGTCGATCTCAGACCCATCCATCTTTATGTAACAAATTTCTAGGTTTCGTCACAGGGTGTTACGTTCTCCATCCAAGTATCTGTAACTCATCGAGTGGGCATGTAGCATACATTACCCCATCCTGCCTGGGGCAAATGCACATGGCAAAGACTTATACTATCGAAGCAATCAGACGGTCTCCTCCAGTTCCGTTGGAGTTATCGAGGTTTACAACCAATAAAAGGCTTGAAAATACGATGGCAGGTTGTTGTTGTGGCATGTGCGTTCAAGGTCTAAGAAAGTTCAAATGTGGATGTTAGGGGAAACGAATGATTTAGCAAAATGGATCTTTAAAGTTGTAAGGGCCTCAACCCCCCTACCATTAATCATAAAAACTTAGTCTTATCTAAGTTAACAAAGGGAAAGGAAAGAAAAGACAGGTAAGTAAAGGTAAGAGCCAATTGTCGCCACACTCTGTCTAGATAGTAGAGCCTTCATCCTCACATTCCATGTGCTCGCCCTGCTTAGGTTCCCCTTCCATCCCTTCTTCTTCCTCTTTCTTGGTGTCAGTGTTATATGGATCTCATCACGTACAGTCTCCTTCTCCAGTCCTATGTAAGCCAACTTAGTGGTCAGCTGCACCACTCATTCCTCCAATCATGGCTATCGGTCTCTGGTAGGTTTCGTCTTCCTTTGAGATATTGCACTACATCGTAGGCCTTACATAACTCCCCAAGAGTGTGTGTAACATGCCCCGATCTAATGTGTTCCCATGAATCTACTATATACTCATGAGGAACAGTGACACGTATGTCATGTATCGCTTGCTCGTACAGGGCGTAAATGTATTAGAGTAAGGATAAAATTCTATATGAGTAACCAAGTCTCGTCTGAGTTCCAAATGAGAGTAAGAAAGATCAAATAAGAAGGAGAAGAAATTAATTGTCTCCTTGCTCATTGAAAAAGGATAAGTCTTAGTATTTGAATTTCTTCAAATTTGATTCGATTTAATGGTACCACGTCATGCGCATCGTGCAGCTTCCTGTGTACGTGCGCCACAACGCTCGCAAGGGATCCCTCCCTTGTACTATTGTTGTTTCCTCATCCATGAGGTTTGTTAGGATACTAATCCCAGTAATGCGCCACCTGGTGTAACCCTGGGTTCCCACCATTGACATATATAGAATTAGGTCTAGAACTAGAAGATAACATATCTCCCGAAATCATATGTTGTAGATATATGTAGCTAAAAGCTAGTTGTGCACTTAAGTTGTGAGTGTACTTATGCTATGATGATTATAGACTAGACTCAACATGCAGTCCTAGTTCACTATAACCAATGGCTCTGATACAAATCTGTCACACCCTCAAATTTCCACTGCGGAGTTTATACCGCGAGGCGCATGACATACCAGGATCCCATAGCCATAAGTCATATGAACGAACTCTAAATGCCCAAACCATTTAGTTCATTTTCAAAAACTAAGTTTAGTTAAGCTGCGAAAGTGTAAACCAAATTTAAACCTTTTTAAACCATGCGCAAAACAATGCGCCCAAATTAAAACCATATGAAAGAAAACATAAAATCATGATATGTAATTTAGGTGTATGCTCAAGACTCAAATGCAGTGAAGTGTGCAGTGCTTTCTAATCATGGCACCGGAAGCTAACTACCTGCAAAAGCATGTATATCGTGGGTCAACAAACAATGTTGGTGAGTTCACTAAGTAAAGAAAATGAGTAAGTAAACGCGCTGGTTTCCAAAACCACATAACCAAGTAAAAGCGTAGGTCCTCCAGACCAAAATGTTTAAGTGTTATCAGTTTAAGCATGTCAGGGGTAGCTAACCCACTCATTGCAACTAAACAGTATTATTGGGACACCATCAGTAATATAATAATTTGCCTCAATAATTAGTGTCTATCAACACTAGTTCTCAAATGTGGTCAGAAGTTCATGCCCATGCTCCCAGCATCGCAAACATGAGGTTGCTGCACAACCTAATCGCGCTATCAACTAATACCCCGCTCGCCTCCAACGATTAACTCCATAATATGCAAGGACTTTTCAAGTGATAGAGTGTTTAGTTCACAAAGGACCAATAAGTTTTAAACTGACCCAAACGCAATCCATCCACGGATTCGCAAAGCCCAACCCACACAAGGAGTCAAAATCCGACCCACACAAGTAGTGACAACATCTCAAAACCCGAGATGTAAAAGTAGTCCCAAACCGGACTAAAAAACCTTTTGTAAGTTGTCTCAAACCCGAGACGCATGCTTTTGAGAAAAAGTATTGAAACTCACCTTAGTATGCAAGCAAATAAATCCAAAGTCCAAAGTAGGGTGTGCTACCGACTCCCTAGTACATGTGTCACTAAGTGAGTATATGTGTAATACCATTACACTATATAACCCGTTTGTTCAACACGTTTTAAATATTCAAAATCGTGTAAGTGACACCTAGTGATTCTACACGCATAAGTAAACCCTACGGACCCGTTGGTGAATATGCCGGTTATCATTAGTTTAACACTTCATATGCATCTCATATAAGTTCCCATTCAAGTACATGTCAAATACACACCACATAGGACTCCAATTAGTCACATAAACTCACAATACACAATCTGCATTTTTATGACAAATTATGCGCCATAAAAACTAATTTATTAAAATTACTTATCTAGTGTGTTAGACTCCCAAACGTTTACTAAATATTCTAGGGGGTCTACTGGAAAAATTCAGACTTTTATTTTATGATAAAACCTTGTACAAAAATTATGAAATTCACGAAACACAGCTACGTTCAGAAAATACACATAATAGATTAGCTTAGTAGAAAAATTCCCAAAAATCGTGTATTCATCCAATCGGGATAAATCCACTTGGAAAAGCCAAGTTATTCCAGTGTTAACCTACTGTCCAAATTTCATAACTTAATTCCTTCTAAAACTCGAGTTATGATTGTTTAAAGTTGACTCAGTTTGTTAATCCGAAAATCTGACATGACCTTTAATCAAAGAAAATTCCAAAAACATATCAAACGACATCCAAATCAGATCATTTTGCCCATTCTAAAAAGCTAAGACCATGTAAAATCCATTCATGCATAGAATCGATCAAAACAATTATTTACAAGCCATGTAACAGACCTTACAAGTTGACATTTAGATTCTGTCCAGATTCTAAACATGCAATATTATCAATTATATCAAACCCTAGTTGCATATTATCAATCAATAACACCTAATAATCATCATACAACATTAATAAGAACCACATCTGATCAAAACCATAATGATACATCATAAACATCATCATTCACAAACCCTAGAAGTCTAAAACATCAAGAACATGCATAACCATGCCACCTATCATTTACTAATCGCATAAGATTATGTTTAACCCATTCAATCTTTATAAACCTCAAGTTTTAATCTTTATGAAAACATTTCAGACCTGGAAAAACTTAGTTATAAGGTTTTATAACATATTAAAGAAGATTAAAACACAAGAGATTGAAGATTATACCGCAAGCTCTTCAAAAAAAATCAACCGAATACTCTTGAAGCCTCCCGATCGATGTTCATGCGCCTTAGCAGGTGTTTTAGGGGTTAATATTTCTTAATAGGGCAGTGGGGGCGATTAGGGTTTGAGTTTAGGAGATACAAGAGGCTTAAGGTTGCTTAAATAGTAGTTTAAGGCAGTTTGGGCTCGTCAGGCCTCCGTGAGTGGCCGCGCGGAGCCTGTGAGCGGCTGCTCACAACTCCCCGGCTCGCTCCGGATGACCTGCTTCGTTACCCAGCCCATTTCCTTTGATGTTTTCGCTATTTTGGACCATAACAAGTGTAACCCCATGTGTTAAGACCCCAACCATCCTAATGGTCCATCCATTATGGTTTTTATTAACGTATTCGGTTTAAGTTCACGTAATCACATACAGTTTGCACATAGTTTCACAGAGTATCATAAAAGCACGTAATCGCAATCAATCTCAATCAATTAATTCCCAATTATTTAACTTCATTGTTCACCAACGTCCGAGGTTCACTAATCATGTATACAGTATGGTAGTTCCCCGAATTACCACTTCATGCAGTTATTAACCTATAACTGTGCAACGTGTGTCCTATCTAGCTAACCCTAGTTAAGTAGAATGCAAGGAATGTAACTAGAGTTTAGTTATAGTGAGAACCTGAAATTGCGGGGTATGACATAATGCACCTACAACCAAAGCACCCATAGTTATCCAATTCCAAGCAATAACATGATCAAATGTGGGTATAATAGGCGTTTTATCATCATAAGGGTTGTTCCTTGAACCACCCGTCACATCCCACACTTAACCATTGCTTGTCCCAAGAAATCCACTAAAAACCATTTTAAACACACAAGCGATCATTTTCAATCAAGCATCAACATGTAATCCATGTACTAACCCATCCTTAACACCCAAATCAACACACCCCTCACAATATCTCTCCCCTCGGCTACAAGTAAGCACTAGCGAATATGAGCTAGACACACAAAAGGCATACGGGTGGGTGCACAACCATAGGCTTGTACCTAAATCAACCTTCCTCTTACGAATGCTAAACATGAATGCAAATCAAAGGAGCTTGTAAGGGTGTAACTTGGCTAAGTGCAAAGGTAGGGAATGGGATATATATATATATATATATATATATATATATATATATATATATATGTAGTAGCGCATAACTTTACCCGGTCTTTTATTACACAACGACACACACACACACATGAAATAAAAACACGCGAACACAAACATGAACACAAACTACTATATACATCATACATAAACTTCTTTTTTTTCCCTTCTTTTCTTTTTTCATCATTTTTCTAATTTTTTTTCTTTTTTTTTTCTCATTGCTTCTATTTTTTTTTCTATTTTCATATATATAGAAGCAAACAAGCTACATAAACATACGGGACACACGCCCAACTACACATCAAACTTGTAACACTCAAATAACACACTAACACACTACTAGAACACAAAAGACCGGGTCAAGTTGGGTATAAATTTAGAGAGCTAGTTAAAGGGTTAACAAACGATAGGCTTTTTGGCACAAAAATGGGCAACTAAATGTCCAAACCCCTGCCCCTCTCGCTACCAAGCTCATATGTATAATTCATGAGGTCCAACCCCCCGAATCCCACACTCACACTCAATAAGATGAGGCTACCTAATGCCCTTATCATCTCTACACTCATGTTCAACTAAAGACTCAAATTGCATTCAAGCACAAGTTCAAGTGCACCCCCACCCATTGCCACTCTAAAAAAGAAAGGTATATATATTTTTTTCTACAAATGTGGCTTCAAATCTCACCAAGAATAAAAAGAGTGTTAAGGGTTGCCGGTGTGCCTCTTGGGGTTTTTTCAAAGTGTTCCAATTCTCACAATGCTTATGCTTGATTTCAAAAAAAATTTATAAATTCTCCAAAATTTTCCCCCATCCCCACACTTTGGATACATTGTCCCCAATGTATGGTTTTGGAAGGAATAGGTCGCTACACTTCAAAAACATGAAACCAAAACTTCATTACTCAAATCACAACTTTCTTTTTGGTATTTTCATTTTATATTTTTTAGATTTTTTTAACATCACACCAACTACTAACACAACACAACCCAAACAAAAACATCATCAATAACACCACCCATCCACCCGAACCAAAAACATAATGGAAAAACAAAAATATACAACTATATACAAATGAAAACAACATGGTCAATAATAGCATGGCTGAGGCGGTTCGAACACGGGGGTCCTCAAGTCATTCCAATCTCCGAATCCAAATGCCCCGCTACTGCTTCCACCTTGATCTAGGGCTTGTTGTTGTGATTGTCTAGGGTCAGGTCAATCCACTCAGAGTGATGGAGTGGTGGAGTCGGGTACAAGATGCTACCATCATATGGCGGTAAAGACCCATAATCCACCGGTGGTGGATCTATAACTACGGGTCTTCCCGTATGCCAATCTGCATTCATGCGTCTGTTTTGATCATCCATATATCTATTATTCACCTCCACTTCATGGGAATAGGCATGCGCCCGATTCCACAACTCCCGTCGGTCAAAGTTTTGCTTCATGGTCCTCTTCATACTCGCGCTCATCATCGTCTGATGATCAAACAAGGTAATCAAAAACTGAAGCTGGGGGGTTGATTTTAAATTACTTGTTGCATATTACCCTCAAACGCCCAACCGTCTTCATAATCCCGCTCAATGTAATCATAAAAACTCCCACCATACATCCTACTTGAACTACCTTGCCCCAAATCCATGTGTGTCCCCGTTGGCTCTTCTTCGTAATCGTCCTCCTCACTTGGTGGCTCATCTTCACTCTCGGGCTCGTCTTGCTATCCAGGCAAGAGCAACCTAGCATCGGCTTTCAAAGCCCTCCATCTCCGACTTTTAGATTTTAACTTATGGTATCTATCTGACTCGATGTATGTCCACCCCGTACCCATTTTCTTCAACTCAAATGGTTTGTACCTTTTTTCCCCACATACTCAGTTATAATAGCCTTCTGTTGCTTCAATAAGGCAGCAATGATTCTACAATAAGAATAATCCGCCTACCAACCGAGTTTCGACACATCCAAACGTGATTCAAAATTAAATACCTAATGGGAAATTTCGGGGTCCCATGAAGCAATGAGTATAAGATAGGAATTTCAGGGAACCTAACCTCTCCTTTATCAACTCGCCTTGGTATTACATTCAAGATACAAATAGCCAAAAGCAGTTTGGCCTCAATCTTCAAATCCTTTCAATATAAGGTCCCATGATATGTCCCTGGTAGAAACAAGGCTTACAACATTTCCATCCATCTTGGGTGCTTGTCGGGTTTGATCAATAAATCATCTAGACTTGGTGTCATATACTCACGTCCTGGCATACTATCATACTTAGCTAGCCTGCGTAGTATATCATAGGACATCTCCACCTGTACCCCATTCACCTCACCAATCAACTTCATCTAGGATGGTTTCTCATATCTGTTGCATTGTAATGTTGCCGTCCATTCTTCAATTTCTATTAAAAATAAATACTTGTCTTCTCTATCATAGTAATGAAGTGTTGCTTCCCATCCCAATGCCCGGAATCTATCAAAAACCTTAAATGGCCCAAATTTTATCTCCCTTACATCCCTTTCACAGATAAAAGCACCCCCTCGATCTTGCAATTTCTTCATTTGATCGTGAAATAATATTGTCTGCCATACCCTTGGTTTCTCATTCAAAGGCCCCGGTTCCCACTTTGGCTTATCAGCCGGGTCTAATCGGGCCGGCTCCATCACTTCATCTTGATCTGAATCATCATCACGCCCAAGATACTTTCTTCTCTTATATTGTTTCTCAACTTATTTGCCTTTAGCTTTTGATGATGAACTTGCTCCTGCTGCTTCACCAGTTTTAGCCATTTTCCTGCACCATTCACAAACAAACCATACAACCACATACATACCCAAATCAGTCCTATTCGCTTTAATCCTCCCCACACTTTCTTATTATCATGATAGTAGATGATAATGAACCAAAAACTTCACAATTGGTTTAACAAAAATTGGGCATGATGCCTCTACATTATTAACATTACCAAATATTCACACTTGCATCTCAAACTTACATCTACTACCATATTATTAATCAAACAACAACATTTACATACTAACATCCAATAACAAGCAAGTGGGTATGAATGAGCAAGAACAATAACCTCTATTTCTCACAATGTATCATCAAGATTAACAAAATAGAACACATACCTTTGCTTTGAAGATACTACACACAAGAACAACAAAAACTTGCAAAAGCCCCAAATTTTTGGATTCTAGGGTTTGCTATTCGACCACTAAAGAGTGTTTATCTTGCAATTTCCTTCCCACAATCAGAAAGCTTATGAAATTTTAATCCATATGGACCCAAGAATCACTAGATTTGGTTAAGATTTGGATGAGATATGAAGGATTTTAGGTAAAGAAGGTTATGGGTGTTTGAAGGTTTTATGAAGAAGAAAGAGTTAGGTGGAAGAAATAATAGCCAGGAGATGTATTCACGTGAATGGATGGAATTTTTTTTTATATAACGTCAAAACACGACTCTTCAAGCCCCAGACCCTACCGTAGCTTACGGTGGGAGCGTAAGTTACGGTAGCCCAAAGACCACAAATTCTGTCGTAAGGCAGTAAGCTTCTACCGTCGGTTTTATTATTTTTCACCCACTCCACCATAAGGTACGGTGGAGCCGTTCCTTACGGTAGCCCCTGTGTTATTTTTTTTTATTTTTTTTTCAAGCTTAACCAAAAACTTAGTATTTTTTTAAATGAAAACTTGTAATTTAAAAAAAAAACACGAAAATTACCCTACCCCCTCAAAAATCCCGTGTTGTCCTCAACACAATGCTAGAACATGTTCGTAACCCCAACGTCCCCACACTTGTTTCAAACACGGGTTTCGAGTAAGAAGAAAATTGTGTACTAAAACAAGACAAAACAAAATAAAACAAAAAACTAACTATATACACTACCAAACCTGGGCCTTTCATGGTTGCTCCTCCTCCACCGGGCGTAAGATGTAGCCCGCTCTATCAAGCTCCAAATGGTTGATGTCATTGCCTTCCAAGTACGGCTTTAATCGATGCCCATTCACCGTTTGTTGCTTGTTGGTTTGTTAATCAAAGATATCTACATCACCAAACTTCCCAACCCGGCGAATGACATAAGGACCCATCCACTTACTTTTCAAGTTTCCTGCAAACATCTTCAACCTTGAATTGTATAACCACACTTTTTGACCCACTTTAAATGATTTACTTCTCAACTTTGCATCGTGCACTTTCTTAAGCTTGTCTTTATACGCCGACACACACTCATAAGCTTCATCTCAAATCTCTTCAATCTCACTTAATTGTAACTTCCTTGTCCTGCCCGCCTCATCATAATCCGCATTCATAGTTGTGATTGCCCAATGCGCCCGATGTGCTAACTTCATTGGCAAGTGATAACCCTTTCCATACACCATTCGATAAGGTGTTGTGCCAATTGGAGTTTTGTAGGCCGTACGGTACGCCCACAACGCATCATCTAGTTTGCTTGACCAATCCTTTCTATCCGTTTGCACCGTCTTCATAAGAATTTCTTTAATTTGACGGTTGGACACTTCAACTTGTCCACTCGTTTGTGGATGGTACGCTGTGGCAATCCGGTGATTCACACTATATCGCTTCAACAATTTCCCAAAATTAAAATTTTTAAAGTGCGAACCACCATCACTTATAATTACTCTTGGAATACCAAATCGGGCAAAGATGTTGGATTGTACAAATTTGCAAACAACCGAATGGTCATTTGTCCTTGTTGCAATAGCTTCAATCCACTTTGATACATAATCCACCGCCACCAAGATGTACAAAAACCCATTAGAATTAGGAAAGGGACCCATAAAGTCGATGCCCCAAACATCAAATATCTCCACGACCAAGATAGGTTGCATTGGCATCTCATCCCTCTTTGAAATACTTCCCATCTTTTGACAATTAAAACAATTTCGGGCAAATTCATAAGCATCTTTGAAAATTGGGGGCCAATAAAACCCACTTGAAAGAACCCGATAGCCGGTTTTATGCCCACTAAAATGCCCTTCACAAGCGGAAGAATGACCATGTGTCAAAATTTCTTTCACCTCTGATTCGGGCACACACCTTCGGATAACTTGATCGGGCCCAATTTTAAAGAGGTCCGGCTCATCCCAAATGTATTGCTTGACTTGAACCATAAATTGTTGTCTTCTTTTCTTGGTCCAATGATCCGGAATGGCACCCGTGGCTAAGTAATTAACGTAATGAGCATACCATGGTGCAACAAAAGAAGACACGACTAGAGGTTGTTCATCTGGAAATCTTTTATTTATTTCACCCACATCATCAATCCCTTCCACCGAAATTCTAGACAAGTGATCCGCCACTACTTTCTCACTCCCCCTTTGTCTCGAATTTCTAAGTCAAACTCTTGATGTAATAATACTCACCGAATCAAACGTGGCTTGGCATCTTTTTTCTCCATCAAATATCCAACCGCACTATGGTCCGAATACACTACCACTTTGCTCCCCCAAATATACGAACGAAACTTGTCCAAAGCATACACCACCGCTAATAATTATTTTTTGGTTGTGGTGTAATTCAGTTGTGCCTCGGATAAAGTTTTGCTCGCATAATAAATCACCACCGGCTTCTTCTCAATTCTTTGACCCAAAACAGCACCAATTGTAGTGTCGCTTGCATCACACATGATTTCAAATGGCTTTGACCAATCCGGCGGTTGCAAAATAGGAGCCTTGACCAAGTGTTCCTTCAAAACATTAAAAGCTTGCAAACATTCATTAGTAAAATCAAAGGGAACATATTTCAATAACAAATTACATAAAGGCTTGGTGATGACACTAAATCCTTTAATAAAGCGTCGATAAAATCCGGCATGTCCCAAAAATGATCTTACCCCCTTTACATTTTTTAGTGGTGGCAATGATGATATTACCCAAATTTTTGCCTTGTTCACCTCCATACCCCTTTCAGAAATTACATGGCCTAACACAATTCCCTCTTGCACCATAAAATGGCTTTTCTCCCAACTAAGCACTAAATTTTCTCAACACATCTTTTTAAAACTTTTTGTAATTCGTTGAGACAAGATTCAAAACTAGTACCAAAAATTGAGAAATCGTCCATAAACACTTCAAGTGACTCTCCAACCATGTCCGAGAAAATACTCATCATACATCGTTGGAAAGTTGTCGGAGCATTACACAATCCAAATGGCATCCGCCTAAAGGCAAAAGTACCATATGGATAAGTGAAGGTGTTCTTGTGTTGTTCATCCGGGTGTATTGCGATTTGGTTGTACCCCGAATACCCATCTAAGAAACAATAATATTTTTGACCCGACAATTTTTCAATGATTTAGTCAATAAAAGGGAGTGGGAAATGGTCCTTAGAAGTGGCGACATTCAATTTTCAATAGTCAATACACACACGCCACCCGGTAACGGGTCGGGTGGCTATTTGTTCACCACTTTCATCTTTAATCACTTGAATACCGGACTTTCTTAGGTACCACTTGAGTCGGACTTACCGAAGCACTATCCGAAATAGGATAGATAATTCCCGCATCCAACCATTTAATTACCTCTTTCTTTACCACTTCCCTTAGGTTCGGATTCAACCTTCTTCGAGCTTCTCTTGTGGGCTTAGCATCTTCGGTGGTGATGATCTTGTGCATAACAATTGATGGACTAATTCTTTTAAGGTCGGCAATCGTCCACCCAATAGCTTTTTTATTTTCTTTCAAGACTTCCATTAAAGCTTGTCCTTGCGCCATCTCTAAATTAGAGGCAATAATGACTAGTAATGTGTCATTATCCCCTAGGAAAACATACTTCAAATGGCTTGGCAAGTCCTTGATCTCCAACTTTGGTGCTTCTTCTAAAGACGGTTTGGTACCCGATTCAATCTCCATCGGCAAGCTTTCAAATTGGCGGGTCCATGGTGGTCGGCCCTCTTTCAATGCCATGACATCTTGTTTCTCCTCTTCCATCCTTAAAGCACAAGCATGTACCTGTTCAGAAAAATCACAAGCACACAAATCCATTCCATCCTCCTCATATTCATGCGGATTGCATCCATCGACTATATCTGCCATAAAACACTCATCAACACCGGAATCATTAGAATTGTTAGTAAAAACGTTTAAACGCATTTTTCGGTTTCCGAATGTCATGTCAACTGTACCAAATCTACAATCAATCACAGCATGCGCGGTATTCAAAAATGGACGACCCAAGATAACATTTTGTTGTTGTTTTGAATCCGCGGATGAGTAGTCAAATACCAAAAAGTCAACCGGGTAATAAAATTCATCAATTTTCATAATGACATTTTGAACCATCCCCCGGGTAACTTATGAGACAAATCGGCCAAAACAACCATTGTCTCCACCCTAGCCAATGGACCAAAGTTATATTGATCATACAAACCCCCCGGTAAAATGCTCACCCCGGCTCCAAGATCTAGCAATGCCTTTGCCATTTGAAAATTACCAACTTGAATGTTTATTAATGGCGTGCCCGGATCTTGGAGCTTAGGAGGAAGCTCCCCATTCAAAACCGCACTTACTTGCCCGGTAACATTCACCCGCTTAGGCATTTTCTTCTTTTGTTGCCTCTTTTGTGTGCATAATTCTTTTAAAATTTTTGCACAAGCGGGTACTTGTTTTATTGCATCAAGTAAAGGAAGATTAATTTTTACTTGTTTAAACATGTCCCACATTTCTTCTTTTTAGGGACCTCTTGATGCAATAAAATTTTTCTTACCCGGGTCAAGTAGAGCCGATGGAAATGGAACTTGATTCGGCTCTTTTTCCACTTTTTCACTTTTATCATTCTCACTTCCGGTTTTTTAACATTTGACTCTTTTGACAAAATCGGTGGAGTTTCATCATCCTCACTCTCATTACCCGTAACATCCTCAACTACCCCCTCGACAAAACCCGGTTATAAATTAGCTTTAAACTCTTTACCACTTCTTAATACACTAACTTGATTAACATTTACATTATTACCTCGTGATGAACCATGAGACGGATTTACCTTGGTGTCACTAGGAAGTTGACCTTTGCCTTTTTTCAACTCTGCCACATCGGTTGCCAATTGACCCATTTGAGTTGTTAATGCTTGAATGCTTTTGTCACGAACCTCATCCTTTTGTATCCGTGCTTCATCAAGTTGATTCATCTTTTGCATGTCTTGTTGCATAGCCCGAAGCATATATCATGACTTCATTCCCACTTGACGAATCTTGACCCGAACTCCTTTGACCCATTTGAGCTTGCCCTTGGTATCCATTGTTGTTTCCACCCCTATAGTTTCCTTGATTGTATTGTTGATGAGGTGCATAATTACCTTGAGCGGCTTGAAAATTCGGGTTCGCTTGATTTGATGCATTCCCATAACGAAAGTTAGGATGGTTTCGTAACCCGGGGTGGTATACATTGGAATTCATGTCATAATTTCTACCACCCCATTGAATAGCATTCACCTCTTTCGTTTGTCCTTCATTCACTCCCACTTGACAAACCTCCGTCGTATGGCCTATTTCTTGACAATTATTGCACATGTTGTACAATTGATTTGAAGTTTGCACATTACCACTCTCTACTCCATGCACTTGAGGCCTTTGAATCACATGCCTTGCCTGTCTTGATGATTGAGCCTTTCTTTTGGAAGTTACCGCCATTTGCTCTAAAAATGCCCAATCATCTTATTCATAATTTGTACCAAACGTACCATTTGTGATGGACATCAAGTCACGGGCATCCTCCGAACTCAAACCTTCATGAAAAGCATTCAACAATTCCCAAAGTTGGATCATGGTGAGGACAATTTCTTAACATCATGTTGAATCTCTCGAATGCTTCATGAAACATTTCCCCCGATTGTTGTTGAAAACTTCTCAAACCTCTCCTTGCATCATTGGTCTTCTGGGAGCTATAAAACTCATCTAAAAATATTTGTTGCATGTCGGCCCATGTGAAAATCGATGGGGATGGTAGAGTGTGAAACCATCTCTTCGCCTTGTCTTCCAAAGAAAATTGGAAAAGAACTAACTTGACATCATCCGAAGAAAATCCTTGACCTCCAATAGTGTTGCAAATGGAATCATAAGTCTCCAAATGAAAATAAGGCTCTTCCGTTGCTAGCCCCTTGAATTTTGGTAAACTTTGGAGAGCGGTTGTTCTAACTTCAAAAGTTCTTCCGTCCGCATTTTGAGGAATCAATATTGGTGAGGGATTATTAGTGATAATTGGTCGAAAATGAGCTTCAATTCCCCGTACAACCCCACAGTGAAGTCTTCGAGGTGCTCCCAATGGTGCTCTTGGTTGACCCATTTGCCCTTTGCATTGGCCCTTGCGGTGCAAATTGTTGTTGGTATGGGTATTGATGCATAGGTGGTTGTTGTTGAATTGGCCTTTGATTTTGAGCTTGCATATTTTGAGGGCGCATTTGATTAAGTGGTGTAGGACGTTGCAATTGCAGCCCTTGAGGTCTAATGTGTTGCACCCCAATCGGTAATCTACCCGGGTCTTGAAATTGTTGAATTGGTTGACTTAATTGACCCGCTCCTGCTTGAGATCCCACAAATGCTCCATCACCTCCATAATAATACCCTTCTTCGTTGTACCCACTGAACTCTTCTTCATACCCATCATCATATCTATCCCTTTCAAATCCCAAATTTTGCCCACTTGGAAAAGATGAATATTGGAAACCTGATTGGTTTGGTGGTTGGTAAGTAGATGTGGTATGGACAATGGTTGAGCCATGTGGTTGTGGGAAAGTAGAAGATGATTGACCCGTAGTTGGGAAAAAATGGGTAAATGGTGGAATTGTATTAGCAGGACTATAGGTAAGGTTGGGTTCAACATGAGTAGAACTCGGTTGTGTGGTATGAGTTGGTGTAGAAGGATTGTTGGAAATGTTTGGCATTGTGGTGTTGGGTGAAAGTTGTGTAGAGGAAGGAGTAAATGATGAGGTCATTTGACCCGTTGTTGGTGGTATTTGAGGTTCTAGCATGATGTTTCTTGGTGTAAGCGGTGAAGTAGGTGAATCAATAATTCTGTTTTTACGTATCAAAACTCGATTTTGTCTCAATGTTCTTTCAATTTCCAAATCAAACAACAGTGGTGATGACTCATGAGAGTTTCTAGTATGCATACACTTGAAGTACCTGCACACTAAACACAACCAGCGTAAACCCGAAAATAACAAAACAAAACTAAAAAATTAACACATGTTGCGCACTACTCCCCGGCAACGGCACCAAAATTTAACGTGTTGTCGTGGTACACGTAAATTTAATCCAAGTTACATCTAAAAGATAGTAGTAAACAGGTATCGAACACAAGGAGTTTGTGGAATATGTGTAACTTATAGTTTTGCAAATTAACTACAATTAAACTACTAGACAAAAATAAAAGATCAAGAGTTTTGGTTGTTTTGATTTTAAACTAGATAAACAACTAATTAACGATTAAAATGAGATTATTTGTTCAGAGTATGGAAGCAATGATCATCCTAGGTTCCGGTTTCTTTAAACGGTTGTGTAAACATTCCAACTAGAAAGAGTTACATAGACATAACTCATGTAAAAACAATTGTTGTGATAAAAGGGAACAAAGTACTCGGATTATATTAACGCGAGGTTGTTTCCCGATGACCAAATAATCAATAACCAACCCCAATCCTTCCCGTGATATCTCGGTTGTTAGCAACACCAAGAACGTATGCTTTAGACTAGAAATTGGTAAATTAATCAACACGCTACAAACAATTGATGAAACATCATAATAATTAAGTAAAAATACCAAATTATTATTCTAGAAATAATAGGAAACACACAAGAGTTTAAGAAAAACCTTCACCTAGAATGATCACCAAAAGTTTAGCCTAACATAGCTTGGTGAATCTTCATAACATCCATAGAAATGTTCATATGAATCAAAAACATTAACAAAATGTTTGTGATAGTTCTCTAATCAAATCTCTAGCCAAAATCGCCCCAAATCTCCTTAGAAACGTCCCCCAAGTGAAAAGTATGTGAAAAGACCCCCAAAAACGGTTCTTATGGTGGGAGTTACAAGTTGGGTGCAGGGGCCACTGTACCTTACGGTGGCCACCGTAAGGTACAGTGGCTTTGGAAACTCGACGGTATAAGTAGACTGCCTTACGGCAAAATTTTATGCCCAGATGCCACCGTAAGCTACGGTGGCTACCGTAGCTTACGGTGGAGCTCTCTAAAAAATAATTTTTTTCTTCTTTCATTTCTTCCTCGTTCCGATCCGTTCCGGTCCGTTCCAAAGCCCGATTTTCTTCATTTTAAGCTCCTCGATGCATTTACAACCAAAGCACCCGTAGTTATCCAATCCAAGCAATAACATGATCAAATGTGGGTATAATAAGCGTTTTATCATCATAAAGGGTTTTTCGTTGAACCACCCGTCACATGACGTGTTAGGGTGATTTTCAAAATAACACCTGTTAACCTGATGTTTTGTTCTATCAGACGGTTAACCCGGATGATGTGAATAATAGTGGTTAACCACATTGACTATGTTGAGCAGTCCATTGGTTGATCAGAGTAACAAGTGTTAACCACGTATGTGGTGATTAGATTGAGACGTGTATTAACAGTTGTTAGTGTTTGATATATCTAAAATGATGGTGTAGTTCCAAGCGTAAATTAACACTTGATTGTGGTGGATTAGAATATCACGTGTTAACCAACCTGATTATGTTGGGCAGCGCATTACACGAAACAATAAGACGTCTTTGTGGTGAATTATAGTAAGATGTTTAGTAACAGTTGTTAGTTGGGGATATATGTAAAACCAAGATTTAGCTTCAAACATACCCAAAACAATGAAGGGTATAATTTAACACTTGCTTGTCGTGGATTATAATAACAAGCATTAACCCTGTCGAGTATGTTGGCCCGTGGATTAGGGTTAGACGTGTATTAACAGTTGTTAGTGTTTGGATATATGTAAAAACAGGGTTTAGTTTCAAAACGTACCGAAAAAAAATTACACGAGAACACACTAACAGTTGTTTATGGCGGACTAGACTACACGTGTGAAACACGTTGACCTTGTTGACCAGTGGATTGCACGAGTATCGTCATTTTTTGGCAATGACTAACAAGTGTTAACTTATGAATAACATGTGTTATACACGTACACTATTAAACCTTGGTTTACTTTTAAACCTACCAAAAACAATTAAGGGGATAAAATAATTACTGGTCGAGGCATAACATGAAAAAGCTGGCCAGTCGAGGAATAAGTTCTTGTCAGATTTGGCAATGAGTAACAACTATTAACCACATAAATACGAAGCAGCAATTTACGAAAAACACATACAGCCTAGATTCCAAAAGGGACACCGTGGGCGTCGCATAGTTTAACATATACATAACAAAGGTTTTTAAAATATCATATGCACTAAGTAGCCGCTAGAAAGATAGTTGGGCAGGTGTTATGTACGTAACAAAATAGGGATGCTAACATAAACTGTTACGTGTACATAACACGCCCCCCCCCCCCTAAAAAAAACCAAAACGGCTCAGTGCTGTGAATTCATGGCTGATGTGAATCTACTGCGCCGAACCTCCGGAATGGAGGTTCTGATTAAGTTGTTGCTGCGAAACCTTCTCACAGTTGCGTGAATCGTGACCAATGACATATTTGTTGCAAGTGAGACATTCACGCGGTACCTTGGATTGCTTTTCTTTAGCTTTCTCGCCCGGGCCCGTGATACGGCGATCTTTCCCACATCCCTTATTGCGAACAACATCAAGGTTGTTTACCACAACTTCGCAATCCATCTCTTGACCAATCAACTCCTCCATCTCAGACTCATTTGCTTCCTTTTGGGTGAGTTTAACAGAGCCTTTTGATAACAAATTAAGTTTGAGTTCCCTTAATTTTTCCACCAATGTAGCTAGAGATTCAGTGTCGGTACGCACAACATCCACACACTCGCTAACCAACTCAAGCACCTCATTCCTAAGGATGGATTCTGGATTTGTGTTTACACCATACCGGCCTGCAATGGAAAAACCTGTTTTTGCAATACGTCGCTACACCAACGGTCCATGATGTAATGATCCGGTATACTTTCAACATTCTTCATGCGATAAACGCAAAAAACATGGCGACATAGATACCCAATTCGTATGAAACCCATACAAGAAAAAACAGATGTGTTATCACTTTCGGTATACTTAACCTGTGGTAATCAGCACAAAAAACTAAGTTAAGAGTTTCTGTTAACATGTGTTATTGGTGTGCTTGTAACTAACATGTGTTAAATTAAACAGAATAGTAAAACATTATGTCTGTTTAATATGTGTGAGAACATGTGTTATCCTTGTTGTGCAAAATATGGTAACACATGTTAACCCTATAAAAAACCTTTAAACCCCTACCAACAAAAAAGATTAACACTATGTGTGTTTGTAAGGTGTGATAACAAGTGTTACCCTTGTTGTATTAACCTGGGGAAAAAACGTTACAGCCCACTAAAGAAAAAGGTAAATAGGCCTGTCATGCAAGGATGGGTAACATGTGTTAACCCAGGCTTACCATCAAGAGTAACATGTGTTAATATCAATAAAAGCCAGTGTAGTCTATATTTAAAGTCGTATAAAACCTGGTAAATGTTGTCACGTCACGTTTGTGGTCCAGGTGGGTCACATCAAAAACAGTAAGGCCATACTCTTCTTTGGTATTTGAGACGTAGCAGCATAACATCCCCTTTGTGATTTCTTTGTGAACTTCCATAAAAACAGCATGACAGTATAACATGAAAGTGTGCTTCTTAATTGCTAGATCAGTGGCTGCACGAAACACAGTTGATGACGTTTTGTACTCATAAAGTCTTTGCCAATAACGTTAGCTATCAATTCTGGCTTCGTAACAGAGCATAAATTGGACAAGGGTATTGGCACTAGTGGAGTTTACTTTAAAAGCAGCATTAGAGCTCTTGCAACGAGAAGTTTTCTTCATTAGGCAACACATAGGGATGTCGCGGAAATATGCTGGAACCCATCGTTCCCTTATCTTATACATCTCACTTAACCATTCATAGTCTTCAAGACCAAATGTTGCCAACAATTCTTGCCAACGACTCTCAAATGTTGATGGCTTTATGTACACATTCCACACAAGTCGATGTATGCAAGCCCTTAGTTCTGTATTTTGTAGCTTCTCAACTGATATCTGTAGGGCATAACATTTGGAAAAAAAAGACGGTAAGTGATTGTACAAACAGCAGACAGTTTTTAGAAACCTTTGATGGCAAATTCTTCATAATATGCCACATACATAACCTATGGCGTGATTCAGGGAACACTTGCATGATCGCTTGCCTCATGGCTGGGTCCTGGTCAGTCAAAACTAAACTTGGTTGACTATTGTGCGCTTTTAGAAATCCCTGAAGCAACCATTTGTACGAGTCAATCGTTTCATTGAATAGCAACCCGGCACCAAAAGTCACACATTGCTTGTTGTTGTCAACCCCGGTGAATGGCCCAAAATTCAGATTGTACCTACATATTCGATAGACCAAAATATTGTCGGTATATAAAAACGCTTGGATATGCACATATGCATGTGTTAATTTGTTGTGTGGATAGTAACTCATGTTACCTGTTGGTATGATATGTGGCGTCAAAAGCAACTACATCACCAAAAGCTTTATATTTCAGCTTCGAAATCTCGTCAACCCAGATTACGGATCGCAATTGGCCATCAGAAACAGAGAAGTCGAAAAAGAAATTAGGCAAGTTTTGAAAATGGTCACGCAACCGATCAAGAACTAACTGTCCATCACGGTCACCTATGAAAATTCTCAAATTCTGACTAAAGTTTTTAAAGTCGACAGGGTTATCGTTGACATTTTGGTGGCCCCCGCTGATGGCTACAAGACACCTGTGCGCCCAATTCGATTCAAACTCATTTGGTGAATAAACTGTTTAGTAGAAAATGTAAGCTTCCTTGAAATCTTTGTTAGGTCACGATTCACATTATCAACCAACTCATGATTGTGCACATCGTTGAATGTGTGAACCACAAATTTTTCGGTTTTAGTACAAAATGTCACTAACATATGCGCTTTACAATCACACTGAATGAAAGTGATATTCCTGTGAAGCATTAGTTGCTCGGATAGTGTGTCAAATATTCTACCCTTTTGCGGTTTCCCAGATTTGTTACACCGAAAGTATTTGTGTGTGGCGATACCCTTCCATACCTTCGTCTGACCCTTTTTGACTGAGAAACCGACATGGTCGGCATAATCTTTGTACATAACCAAAGCTGCATCAAAGCTATCAAATGATTGACCAACAGCAGGTATGTACTTATGGACAACGTTTGGAATCCAAAACCTGGTTCCGTTGGGAGTTTCAATCAAGAAGTGCGAGGGGGGGGGGGTCTTCGTTAACACCTATGGAAAAAAAATTTGTTAACTTGTGTTACTGACTGAACATCTAGCATTGTGACTAAAAATCATCATTTTTTGTGTGGTCTAACACATGTTAATTCTTTACATCACGTCAACTGTTACTCAAATCATCATCTGTGGGTGCTAAAAAACAAAAACCATAGTTGAGATATTAAAAAGTGTTAACATGTTTTACCAACCCATCGTGTCGCATGTTGACTTACGAACATTGATTTGCAAAAAGTGTTAACATGTGTTAAGGTTTGTGATGTGTGATGTGCAAAAAGGTCATTAAACGCATGTTAATTCCAGAATTTACTAGCATAAACTGTTACCCAAAGAATAATCTGACGTATAAAACTTCGTTAAACTTGTCAAATACCAGAAAGAACATAACCATTAACATGTGTTACCAACCCATTGATCCACATACTCACATGTAAAAAGTAAACACGTTTTTAACACTTGTTAGTCCCAAAAAACTACAAGTATCAAATCTTACCAAAGAATCATAAATCTCTTGTACTACAAACAGAAACCATATACAGGAAAAAGGTAAACACATTTTTATTCCAAAAAAACCAAGAACTAACATAATAAACAAATATTAAAAACAAGATAACACTGCCACATTCTGGAGTGTGAAGAAACATAATTTTGGTGGGCCGATGTTTTTTGTGTTTGACTTTTATGCTAGACATATACCATAAAAACAGAAAAATAATAGACATGTACCATAACATATCGCATAATACAATCTACTGAACCATGTGTGTTATCTACTGGGGTGTAAATAAACATAATTTCTGTGGGCCGATGTTTATTGTGTTAGACTTTTATGCTAGACATATACCATAAAACGGGAAAAGAATAGACATATACTATACCATAAACTGACAAACATAATGTTCGGATAAAAACTGTGATCTTAGAGAAAAAATCGAGTTACATATACCATAAACAGAAAAAAAGAGACAACACATAAGTAAAAAATCACGTTAAAAAAATTACAGATCAAAAAATTACCTTGAACTTCATCATTTGAAGAACTGTTTCTTTCCACCGACAAAGGCTCACCATCGCCGAAAGCTGTATATGCCAAGATACATGTAAGAAATCAGTAACCACATCATGTGTATGAAAAAAAGAGGAAAATACGTAAAAAGAAGGTTCGAATGAGGTGTTTCATCTACGAACCTGCAACAGTCACATCGGCTGCAAAGTTTTTGAGAATCACACCACGTGGAGGGGATGAAAATGGAGGAAACATGTTTGAAGGTGGATCTTGAATGTTAAAATCCATGGAGGGGAAAGAAAATGACAAAAAGATGAAGATGACTAGGTTGTAATCTAGGTTTTCATGGGGAGTGATGTATTTGTGGGTTGGTAAAGAAGGTTGCTGAGTACAAAAATGGGAGATGTGAAAAAGCATAGTTGCATAGTACAAAAATCCTTCTATTGTACTTGATTTAGATTTGGAAAAGATGACTTATGTTAAATGACTTCCTTACCCTTTTCTTATTAATAAATTGATTTGGGAAGATGATGAGGTGGCTTAATTCTAGCCACATATTGGGTTTTCATAATTTACCATATAAGGAGGGTTTCTTGTTAATACTCATACTATATATATATATAAGTAGATTTTTTATTGATGGTGACCGTTGTCAAACGGTCGAAAATCTCGAGCAACCCACCAACTCTCGCTATGTGTATAATTAAGCCACCCAAAACACCCCATAGCGTTGGAGGGGGCGGTGTTCACGGCGCTATGGGTGGCCAAAACGCCCTATAAAGCCCCACCCATAAAGCCCCACTACACGTGCTCTTAGAGCATTCTTATCAACTCCACCAAATCCTCTCCATCAAATTACACGAAAAATCACTATTCTACCCTAAAATGTTTTCTCTCATTCCTAAACAAATAATACTTTTTCATACGTTTACCATTACAT
This sequence comes from Ambrosia trifida, assembly GCA_028751855.1. Taxonomy (NCBI): domain Eukaryota; kingdom Viridiplantae; phylum Streptophyta; class Magnoliopsida; order Asterales; family Asteraceae; genus Ambrosia; species Ambrosia trifida. Next base: position 69,471,638 of record CM054129.1, on the reverse strand, counting down.
TTTCTCTTTCCTCATTTACAATCGCTTACAAAAATATTAAAATATTTATATGGGTGAACATTGCTTTCACCAAATATTTTCTCTCTCCTCCACTCACAACCACGTACACCCTCCCCATATAATTTGAGGGACACACTCACATAAATTTGGTGGACCAAATGTGAATGCTCTTATAAGCATGATCTTTTCCAACTAATAATTCGCCTTTACTGCTATGAACCGCTAAGACTATGTGCTTGAGCCACAACTTGATCCTCTAATATCATGCCATATAGGCGCTGACATGACACCCTGATAAAGTTGTTGGTCACTCGCTTGATCTTGTTGTGGCTCAATGTGAGTAGTGGTTATTTTATTTTATTTTTATTTTTTAGACTTTCTAAATTTTTATAATTTGTAATATTAATACAAAAATAAAATTAATAAAAAATGTTAGATTAATATTTACAAGAATACAAACTATAAAAAAACTAAAACTAATCTAGCACATGATCATCGGGACGTCTAGCCCTTAAATGCCCGACCAATTAATGGCGAAGGTTTCCGTGTATCTCACGGTTCTTGATATTGTTTATGTTGTCAAGTTTTTGAATATTAGTGATTGTCGATTGAGCACATGGGATATCACCTTGGTATTTTTGACAAATAGCCATACCTTGGTCATCCAGTATCATGTAATGTAGAATAATACAAGTGTAGACGACGTCCATTATCTTCTCTCGTGTCCAAAACCTTATTGGGTTGCAAATCAACTGAAATCTTTATTTTTTTAAGAACGTGGAACGCTCTTTCAATTTCTTTTCTTGCCAAGTCTTCTTTCTTTGTAAAGTACTTGCGTTTGTCTTCAAGTTTAGACGAGTAAGCTTGAACAAGTGTCGTCCGTTCGTTGTAAATACCATCGACCAAGTAGTAGCCGTACTTGAAATTTACGTTATTAGCATATAAGGATTGGGCCGGCTCAACCCCGTCGATGAGGTCATCAAATATAGGTGATTGGTCGATAACATTTAGGTCATTATTTGACACAACAACTCCAAAAAACGCATGCCAAAACCAAAGATCACGCGAGGCCACCACTTCAAGTATAATACTCGCCTAGAGTGATCACCTCGATGAAACTGACCTCGCCAAGCCGTAGGACACATAGCTCAACCAACATGCGTACAGTTGAGACTACCAAGCATTCTGGGTAACCCATGTTTTTCACCATGAACCTCTTATATGCGTTGGATATCAAACAATTTTGGTTTACGCAAATATCTTAGTGAGTAAATATATATGATCCCTACGCAAAGATATATAGTTTAAACGGTGTTTGAGAATAAAAGTTTAAACAATATGTGAAAGGTAAGTAAAATTATATGTATATACCTTGACAAAAAAAATGAAGCGACTTGCACGCAACTTCTTCAGACATGGCTATATACTTATCCATTGTGTCCGACGAAAGCCTGTATGCCAGTTGCCGAAGAGCGGCTGTACATTTTCCTACAGAGGTGGACCCTAGTTGCCCCCTTGCGTCTTCTCTTTGTTGAAAAAAAGATATGTTGAATACTTGAGTTATGGGCTCAAGATATATTATGTTAGGAAAATATGCGATACTTTATTGCGTCTTCTATTGTAAAATTGCAAGTTCCTACAATATACTTGAGCCCATAACCAAACCAAGACTAGCAGTGCCTCGCTCGTAGTTGTTTCTCAGGAAATAACAACTTAGTTCAGAATACGTGCACCCCTGGTATACACAGTTATGTAATCTATGCTATCGAATAGGGGTTGGCCTTGTCAGGCACCAATAGTACTATCCAAATATTCCTCCGGTTTTCGATTTCACACATACACACGAATAAATGGTTACAGTAGCGAGGACTCACCCCGAGTGGCGAACACCAAACTCAAGTATTCAACATATCACATATTTTCCTAACATAATATATCTTTCCCCCAAAAATAAAAACAGTAAAATGGGGACGTGAAACTCACCTCGAGAAAGCGTGCAAGCTAAAAAGTCGAGAATAGCAAGTCCAAGGTCAAACACCTACAAATGTCCTAGACGTATATATTACTAAGTCAATAGCACGTGTGTTTCGGCAAGTTGTACGCCCAACTCCCAACACCACTATTTAGTTCAATTCCGCGTTTAATTAAACACGTATCCTAGGTCCGTTGGTGATGGATTACCCTTGTTATAAGTTACACTTATATTCTTGTATTAATTAACTCATTTTACCTTATCATCGATTCGAATCACTTACCGTATAATTATTTTCCCATTAAATAGTTATACTAGGAGCTTGTTGATCGATATTACATTTTCAACACTCGACTCGACTTACTTTATCATATATTTACTATGAATTCGTTTTAGGATCGTAATCACAAACCGTGATCTCACGAATACCAACCGTAGGGTGCGGAATCCCCTCCGATTGTGCAAAATGATTCGGAAATAAACATAAACGATCATAATGAAAACAGATAACGAATCACCAAGCAATTTCCAAAACTTTACTCGTGTATTAGATCAAAATCAATGATTACAGATGAACGCCTAGACCTAATACATAGAATATCACAACACACAAATTAGGAAAAACTTAAAATGATTAACTTCACAACAAAATAACCAACTTTTCCCTTTATATAGCCTTCCACATTCGACCCCTTACATAGGTCGAAGGGCTTGGTTAACCCTTCGTGGGCTCGAACCTACAACATAAAACTCTTATCATTTCATTCGACCATTGTAGATTTCATTCGACCACTCGATTGGTCGAATGAACATGTATATTATCAAATTCTTCTACATTTTGGTAGGGGTGTAAACAAGCCAAGCCGAGCCCGAGCCTGACTGGGCTCGAGCTCGGCTCGTTATGGTTTTATGAAGCTCGAGCTCGAGCTCGGCTCGGTTCGAGCCTACAATCTTGAGCTCGAGCTCGGCTCGCTAGCAAAATCAAAAGCTCAAGCTCGGCTTGGCTCGAGGTGATTTGAGAACAATCTCAAACGAACTCAAAGCTCGGCTCGATATCGCAAAAGCTCGGCTCGCGAGTGCTATTAAATGGGCCTATGAAATGAGGACTTGGGCTTTGGAGATGTGGGCTATAAATTATAGGAGATACATAAATAACTTATAATTATGTTTGGGCTCGTTTAGGCTCACGAGCCCAATTGAGCTTTGTATCTAGGGCTCGAGCTCGGGCTTTTTAACTAAACGAGCCATATTTCAGGCTCGGGCTCGTTAAGGCTCGGCTCGTTCGGGATTTTTACCGAGCCGATCCCGGGTAGCTCTCGAGCCGCTACGTGTCATTTACACCCCTACATTTTGGTCATTTCCTAATAATCTGAACCTCCAACATTCAGTACTGGATCACTAGCTGGGGACATACATGAATAATGCACTTACAATCTCCCCCTTCGACCTAGCTAGTGATGTACCAAATCAGAAAGTTATCAATTCTTCAAGTCTTGAACCCATTATCTTGAATGACTTGAAAACTTTCCATTTTCTTGCACGTTTGTGTTGAGGTTCTCGTCTATCTCTGCATTAAGCTTCGAAATCTCAGATAGACTCAAGAAATCTTGGCTTTGTCATTTGTTGGTCCAGAGATAAAGACAGACAACAATTTTTGAAATTCTTCGATCTTCAGTCATTTCTTTTTCAACCTCTGACTAAATTCTGTTGTTCTCGTGGTCTTGATGTTCAAGTTTGGGTCTTGTTCAGTCACATGCATTGTCGATGAGTCTTGAGCAGTGCACCTATTGTTTTTGATTCTGCAGAAAAATTTACTAAAAACTGCACAAACTACAACCGGCTTTAGACACGACAAAATTCTCGGAAGTACTCTTCACATTCCTTTTTACCCTCAATAGTTCTCCCCCTGAACTATTAAACATTTTCAACATGTACCAGAAACTTGAAAATTTGCAATCTTTTTCAACTTTTAAGTATCTGAGAATTCACTTTAAGTATCCCTACATCGGTTATCGAAAATAAAGTTGAAACAAAACTTTTTGATTTTTCAAAGTTTATGCTAAAATACACCAAAAATCTTTTTGAATTTTCAAATGGAATTGCATAAAAGTAAACTAAACATATTTTTGTGAATTTTCGGTAAGAGGATCATATCAGTATTGGAACAATTAGTCAAAACTCTATTTTATCAGTTTTCTACTTTTGACATTGAGCATCCTACAACCATTACCAATATTTTTGTCCACTTAAACTCAAAATCATAATTCATTGTTCAGCATTTTAGATATGTTAAGGTAATAATAGATACTGAAAAACCTATGGTCCCCGCACACGCGACACATTCCCGTATCAAGAATTACGCAAAGCTTCATCGTAACGTGTGATTATATTGTAGTTATCTGTTAGTTACAAGGTATGAGGCACAGCAGTGACAGGTCAGCAAATTAATGCTTCAAAGCAACTTATGCACTCAACCAGGGTGAGGACTAATATCATACATGATTTTCATCATAGTATTGATACGATGCATTAGATAATCTTTGATTATCATCACACATGTTAAGTTCCTCATTTGGTAACTTAAGGATTTGTCATTAAAGATCTTTTGTTAAGATACTCTGATTGATCTAGGTCCGTAAATTAATATGACAAAAGATCAGATAGGCTATCCCCAGATAACTAACAATATTACGACCCGAAACCACTGATTTTGGCAATTTATCAAACGAAAATTCGGTACTGAGACCATATGTCAACGATACGTTAATCCACATGATTATCAGTTATTGAATTAAAGTTTATATCACCATGCTGAACTTTAAACTTTGATTTCAAGCCTACCAATATATAATTGTAGTGGCTACTCAATGTTTGTTCATACATTTTGTTTTCAAAGTAGTCTGATAGTCCACTGATGTACTATCATCTCCTCTTTTTCTCCAGGAAAACTCATTTTGGATTTTCTAAATTTTTATTTTGATTTTTTGAAATTTTCTCCCCTTAAAAATCTAATTTTGGATTTTTTAAACTTTTGTAGAAAAACAAAATAAAATGATATCCGATGCGGTTTACTCATTGAATTTCAAAAACCATTTTTTTTACTTAGATTACTTGACTCACTTTTATTTTTCAATTTGTAAAACCATTGACAAAGATAAGAGAGTTTAGAATAAACCGTTTTGTCGCATATGTTCTAGAAATCCAAAACCTGAGAGCAATTGCAAGAGATTGCAACGTTTTCCGACTTCACATGTAGAAAACAGACGACAAACATTCTCCTTTCTTTTGAAATCATGTTTTCCTTTTTCAATATCCCTTCCTTGACCTTCACCTCTCCAATAAATAGCTTGTATACAGATGCTCCAATATCAACTATCAAAAGTAACTAATAGATCTGTCTGGAACAACCTGCACACTCGTTAAACAATTAGTAGGAGAGAGGAACCCATCCCTTCACAATGATGTGTCGTCCAAGGTCATCAATCCTCGAAATATCAATCCATTCTCTTTTAGAAAAATCAATTGGTTTTTCAATGGATTGATTTGAAGTAAAAGCTGTTATTGATACGTTCAGAGTTTATTTTAGACTTTATTGAAATCGATTTGATTGTTGACTTTTTAGATTTCTTATCTGAATCCTGCTTCTGAACTTTGTTTGGAATCTTCTCAGACTTAACTCATGAAGACCCAGGTTTAGATTTATTCTTAGGATTAGCCTTAAAACTCCCCCTTACCTTAGCAACCCTATCAAAATCTCTAGTATTATTCAAGGCAATTTTGTTGCGATTGTCATACACAACCTGTTTCCCCTTTTGTTTCTTGATTTGATTTGGGGATACATGCGTTTTGACATTGCCTGAATTTTTAGCAACATTCACTTCGGTCTTTTTCTGTTTAACATACAGACAGGTAGAAACTAAATGACCACACTCTCTGCAGTTATAACAAGACCTTTACAAAATCATAATGATACCCATCATCCCAATACCAATAGGGACAATAAGCAGCAATATGTCCAACTTCACCACATTCAAAACAGTTTCTCCATTCAACATATTCATGAGAATACTGTGGTGAGTTGTTTCTCCAATAACCTTCAAATTGAGAGTGACTTGAATAATCATAAAAGCCATGTGATCTAGATGAAAAACTTCTTGAGTTCTCATGATAAGAATTTTTCATCTGATCATTGCCTTTCGATTGTTTGGTTTTGGTCCTTTTGCCACGGGACTTTTCTTTTTATTCCCAGACTGATCCCTTTCATTCTCATGTTGGTTAGGATTGAGTTCAAAATGAAGATGACCAAATTGATTTCTAAATTGATTTATCAAATCATTGTTATGGACAAAAATACATTTAAGTAAAGATTGTTCGATATTATCAATTGGAAAATCTTTGTTGAAAATCAATTTGTCATGTCCTTCCAACATGTAGGATCCTTCAACTCCTTTAGGAAACTTGAATATGGGTTTTTCTTCAGATTCAGTTTCTGAATCAGCTCTCACATTTTCAGTTTTCTCTTCAAACACTGGTTTTTCCTCAGAATCAGGATTAATAACACAAGATGTTGTGACATCTAATTCTGATGTGAAATTATTCTTTGAAATAGTTTCATGGAGTTCTGAAATCTCTTTCTTAAAAGATTCAATTTGATTCATAAAATGTCTTTCATTATTTGCCAAAATTTTATTTTCAATTTGAAATCTTTCAAGTTTATTTGTTAAGTTCTGTTTGTCCTCAAGAAGTTTTAGCACTTCATTTTTCAATTTGACACACTCAGAACATTTAACACATTCAGATTTTGAATTCACCTCATTATCTACATTATTACGATTTGCAGATCCATTCTCAGAATTTACATCAACATTTGATGTATCACTTTCTCTTGATTCACTCTATTCTGAACTCGTATCAGAACTCAAATCACTCTTTGACAATTCACTTGAATCATCATTTCCCATTTGTTTGACAAGACACACCACATTACTTTTAACACTTTCTATGTAAACACAATCATACACATTAACCATTTTATCAGTTGATTGCACAGCTGGAGCTTTTATGTTTCCACAATAATCAACAATAGGTCGTGTAACAGATTGTTGAATTGTAGATGCAGCAAATTGTTCCCATTTGTTTTTGTTGTACAGCAGCTTTTATCTGATCTTCAATTCTTGACATAAGATAATGTTTGTTTTTGTTGTACAACAGCTTCTTACACCTTAAAATTTGAAAAATATTATCCGAATATTCGTAAATTCGAACCAAGAAAATACAGTCTTATTCGACCTTTCAAAAGGATCGAATTTAACTCAGAATTGGTTCGACCTCAAGAATGAAAATCTTTGAAAAACAGATACTTGGTTCGACCTTCCGTAAGGTCGAATGAACTAAAATGGTCGAATGTAAAACAATACACACTGAAAAATCTGGTTCGACCTAAAAACACTCTAGGTTCGACCTAAAACAAGTTGGTTCGACCTAAAATATGCTTGGTTCGACCTCAAATCTCTCATTCGACCTTTTCAGGTCTGTTCATCATTTTCAACCTCAAGAACACGAATCAGATCAGTTTTTGACAAAATTTTCACCAAATGTAATGAAATTTGATAGGTTTTGTGCGGATTTGAATGTAGACAAACATTTGTGAAAGAATTTTTGAAAATAACATCAAATTCAACTCCAATTTACTAAAAAACCATGTTTTTTTATGAAAAGCTTCAAAATTTTTAGGGTTTTGATCTTTAAACCAAAATTTTAATCTGTTTTCACCAATTCAAATCAATTTGCAATTGTGAAATCGAGCCAACGCTCAGATACCAGTTGAGAATTCGTTTTAGGATCGTAATCACGAACCATGATCTCACGAATACCAACCGTAGGGTGCGGAATCCCCTCCGATTGTGCAAAATGATTCAAAATTAAACGTAAACGATCGTAATGAAAACAGATAACGAATCACCGAGAAATTTCCATAACTTTACTCGTGTATTAGATCAAATATCAATAATTACAAATGAAATCCTAGACCTAATACAAAGAATATCACACACACACAAACTGGGAAAAACTCAAAATGATTAACTTCACAACAAAATAACCAACTTTTCCCTTTATGTAGCCTTCCACATTCGACCCCTTGCATAGGTCGAAGGGCTTGGTTCGACCCTTCGAAGGCTCGAACTTACATCATAAAACTCTTATCATTTCATTCGACCCTTGTAGATTTCATTCGACCACTCGACTGGTCGAATGAACATGTATATTATCAAATTCTTCTACATTTTGGTCGTTTCCTAATAATCTGAACCTCCGACATTCAGTACTGGATCACTAGCTAGGGACATACATGAATAATGCACTTACATTTACTTTCTCATTAAATAAATATATTAGGATCTTGTCGATTCGATAACATATTTTACATTGTTAAGTTCGTATACATGTTTTAAACATGTAATCTTCATAGATTATTTACGTTATTCTCCCATGAATAGATTTCCAACACTTAGAAAAGTGTTATGTATTTTCACCCAAATTATATATGTTAGTTCATAAAGCATTTGTTTTCATTTCCACATTAGACGCAATAACATATATACGTATCTTGTAGGAAGTTATACAATATATACTTATTCATCCGTTTTACATTTTTGCCCGTTAACACGCCGTGATATAAATACGTTTACATCCGATTATCTTGTATTTGTATATTTTTCATGTCCCGAATAATACAAGTTGTTTATATATATTTTTGCAGGAATAACTACTTGTCGTCACGATGTTATTTTTCCTACACTCAAAATATATACTGTTATTTTTCCTAAGAGTAAACTGCACGGATGGTCCCTGGTTTGCACGAATTGCACAGATGCCCCCATATATTTTCAATTGTTCCTAACATTGACATTTTATAACATTTTGGTCCCTACTAGCTAACTTCGTTAAATTTTTTCAGTTAAGTCATGTAAAATGACCAAAATACCCCAACTATATAAAAAATATAAATAACTTAAATAATCAACTATCACCCCCTTTTTAACCCTACCTCTTCTTCATCATCAACTCAATTGTCCACCTCCATAACCACCACCTCCCACCACTGTCCACCTCCACCTCCATCATCATCCAATACCTCTTCTTCATCATCTACCCTTTACCCATGTATTTTTTTTATTTTTCTTTTGTATCCAAACTTTTCTTAATACCACTTTAACAAAAACTAAAGGTTTTGTTTTTGGGTTTGCACATCTTTTGCAGAAATACTCAATAGAATCATCAATCATGAGAACTCGCTTCCCTCAATCAAACAACCCCTTTCACCATTATGTTCAGCCCCCAACAATAATCCCATCAAACCCACCCCAAAAACCCAATCGTTTCAAGACACAAATCACCCAAACCCTTTAAACCTCAAGTCTTGAACTGAAATGGAGAAGCAACCAAATCAAAAGCACGAAAAAAGACCACAAAAATCTGACTGGTGGTGCAACAACCGGCAGATACGCCGCCTATCCGCCATCACATGAACTCCCCTGAGTAGCCCAAAATTAAGAAAACGACTACGAGGCAGCAGCAGCAGAAGAAGAAGCAACACAACAAGAAGAAGAAGCAAGTAGTGGCACCGGTGGTGAAGGAACGGAGATGGTGAGGTCGTTGCTGGTAATGTCTGGTGGTGAAGGATTGATAATCGTTTCTTGTGAGGTCCTCTGTTTAGGTGTGGGATTGAATTTGTGTGTTTGTTTTGAATTTTTATATTTTATTTACTAGTTTTAGGTTTGATTGAATCATGGTTGTTTAGGTAATCAATTTGATTGATGGTGGTTGTGGTGGAGGGTTTTGTTGAAAGGTGGTGGTGGTTGGGAGAAGATGGTGGTTGTGGTTGGGGACTAAGAGAGCAGAGATAAAGAGAGTTTATAATACTTTTTTTTTATAAAAAGGGTAATATAGTAATTTTACATGGACTTAACTGAAAAAGTTAACCTCTATCCAAGTCAGGGACCAACGATGCAACAAAATACAAACCACAGATCCCATACGTGTAATTTTGAAAGGCTGAGGAGCAGAGTTTAAATTTGAGGAAACCACAGGGACCATCCCCGTAGTTTACTCTTTTCCTAAAGTTCCCAACAATATGTTTTCTTGAAATTAATCAACCTTTAATTCCTATATATTTTACTTGGAACTTTATAAGTAACATTTTCATTTTCAAAATTAAGACTTGATTATTTATAACCAAATACTCCAACACTTTTATATTCCCATATATGTAAAAGTGTTCATTCTTATACAAATTTTTACAAAGTCTTTAAGTTACTAAATTATTATAAAAACCTTTGTTTTTATGTTTTTCCAACATGTTTGATAATCTATATTTTTATAAATATTATTTTATAAAAACACATATTTATACAAAAATTACATTTTTGTAGTTTACTAACTTTTCACAAAATAACATTGGAAGGTTAACAACTTCCAATTTTAACACCTAACTTTTCAAAGTCACATTTTTAGATCAAAGTTTCTAAAAATGACATTTTATGTCCCTTAAATTTTAAAGTTACAAAATAATTCGTTTAACTTTTAAAAGTTACATTTTCTACCTAGATCTTTCAAAATGAAAATTTTACATTGAACTAGTAAACTAGTTTTTGTCAAATTTGTCAATATGGATTATTATTATGATCCAACACTAGTAGTAGTCCAATATACTCAAGACCATTATTTATATTTTATAAACCATGTTAAACTTGGAAAAACATATATTATCTCTTGATCAAAACCCTAGTTATGTGTTATGTTTAAACCTTTAACATGTGTAAGATTATGTTCAACTTTTTAACTAACAAAAACAATAACAAAGATCTACAAAACTCACGACCCATTTTATAACTTAAACACTTCCATTTTAGTCTTGTTTAACATATGTTTCATTATGTGAGTGTTCATTATCCTAACCCATGTACAACTTGCTTCTAACAGATGTTAAATAAAACATACAAAGACAAGAAGCAAAGACTAGCACAAGGCTAGGGAAGACTCAAAACTTAAGTGGAAATGAGGTTTAAGGGTGTCTTCCAATAGTTAAGCTCCAAGATCTTGTACACACTTGATTAAGGTATGAAAAGGAGGTGATTATATGTGTTTGATTGAATGAAAGCAATGGAATGTTATTAAAATGGTGGGGGTGGCTGTAGGTTTTCAAACAAGAGGAATGGATGAGATATTTTGTAGTAAAGTATGGTTATAATAAGCTACATTTCTCACATGTGTAAACTTATAATATTATAACTTAAGCATGCTTACTAAACATCATGATTTTGTAAAGAAAAGGAAGCAACATAGGGTGTCTTGGCCACCGGCCAGCCCTTGGTAAGGGTGTGGGGCCCACTTTTGCTTTCCATAATATCATGTAATTAAACCGGTTAGGGTTTTCGGGGTTTTATTGCGTGTTTATTACATGTTATTCCAGACATATAATTGACTCTCAATTACCCTTAAACATGAGCTATTTTTGGTATTGGTAAGTTATTTAGGCTTTAATTGGGTGAATTTATAAGTTTCGCGTATATCGGGTGCGATACGCGACCTTTATCCATTATCGGGGGATTTGTGTTTCGAGTTTCCACATACAGTTTTGGAGTCTCAAAACACATAATATTTCATGGAAATTCCCTTTATTTCATATCCCAGGTTTTCGGGATCGTTTTTGGTTAATTAATCGTTATCGGGTAATAATCACTAACGTTCATTTCGAACAAGTTTATTTGCGTGTGACTTCGTCGTGCTTCAATATTAAACATGTGCATTCCTATGAAACTTATAGGGAATTTGCTATTCTTTAAGGCTTAGTTAAAGCAATTAACACGAAATTGCACTTAATTACGCATAATTAATTAGTACGGAATTACCTTAATTTTGCCGATTATCACATTATGCCCCCGTTAAGAGAATTCCGTCCCGGAATTCAATTCAAGTTCTTCGGTTCGGGGGGGTCTTCTTGAATAGAGCAGGATATTTGCGCTTCATTTGATCCAATCTTTCCCACATGTATTCTGGACCACGCTTGGCATTCCATCACACTTTGACCAACTTGATCCTACCACGCGTAAGCTTCTGAACCTTCTAATCAGTCACTTCAATTGGTTCTTCGATAAAGTGAAGCTTATCATCGATGTGGATTTCATCGGCAGGGATAATAAGGGTCTCATCGGATAGGCACTTTTTCAAATTTGACACGTGGAATGTGTCATGTATCTCGTTAAGCTCTTGTGGTAGCTTGAGCTTGTAAGCCACATGGCCTACTCTTGCCAATATTTCGTAAGGACCAACATATTGAGGAATGAATTTCCCATGCTTCCCAAAATGAGCAACACCTTTCCAATGTGACACTTTCAATTGAATTCTATCAGCGACTTGAAATTCCGAAGGCTTACGCCTCATATCAGCATAGCTTTTATGTCGGTCGCAGGCCGCCTTGAGACGTTCCTCTATCAAAAAGATTTTATCGGTCGTCTCTTGGACAATTTCAAGCTTGGTAAGTTGCTTCTCTCTGACTTCTGCCCAACATAGTGGAGATCTACACTTACGTGCATATAGAGCTTCAAATGGTGCAACTTTGATACTCGTATGATAGCTATTATTGTATGAGAATTCCATGAGTGGCATGTGTGTGTCCGAATTACCACCGAAATCGATTGCACATGCCCGCAGCATATCTTCCAAAGTCTAAATCGTTCGTTTACTTTGACCATCGGTTTGGGGATGATATGCGGTACTCGTATCTAAGCGATTACCTAGGGCATCGTGTAAGGTTTGCCAAAACCTTGAGGTAAAACGATTATCCTGATCAGAAATAATAGTGATAGGCATACCATGTCTAGCCACCACTTCCTTGATATACATACGGGTCAGTTTTTTCAATTTATCCATTTCGTGGATTGGAAGAAAGTGTGTGGATTTCGTCAATCGATCAACAATCACCCAAATCGTATCATATCCGCTCGATGTCTTGGGCAATTTACTAATGAAATCCATGGAAATCTTTTCCCATTTCCATTCGGGAATTTCTGGTTGTTGGAGTAAACTGGACGGTCTTTGGAGCTCGTCGATCAACAATCACCCAAATCGTATCATATCGAGAACTGTGAGCCTTGGCCAATACAAGCTCAGGTAAACCACCATATAAAGGTACCCAAACTGTATTCATGAAATATAGAGTTCGATCCGCCTTAGGCTCCAATGAATCAACCATTCCTCGAAGGTTTTCTTTCCTTACATTCTCGGGCTTTAGCGCATTATTTTGAGTCTTACGAACCCGGTCCATTAAATTCGTGTGAATAGTTAGACCCAAAGATCGGACACGTGTGAATAGTTAACCCGTTCCTTACGACTTAAGGCGTCCGCTACGATGTTCGCCTTACCGGGATCGTATTTTAATTCACAGTCATAATCATTCAACAATTCAATCCAGCGCCGTTGTCGCATATTCAAATCCTTCTGATAAAAAATGTGTTGTAAGCTCTTGCGATCCGTGAAGATTGTGCACTTAGTGCCGTAGAGATGATGCCTCCAAATTTTGAGAGAGAACACCATTGCACCCAATTCCAAATTGTGTGTAGTGTAGTTTTTCTCTTGAACCTTCATATGTCTGGAAGCATGTTCAATCACTTTTTCCCTTTGCATCAACACGCAACCCAACCCTTGATGCGAAGCATCACAATAGACGACAAAATCTCCAGTACCATCAGGAAGTGATAGTATGGGCGCACCACATAACTTATCTTTCAACAACTGGAAAGCCGACTTTTGTTTTTCAGTCCACTCAAACTTTTTATCCTTTTGGGTCAGCATGGTCAAGGATTGTGCTATCTTAGAAAAATTCTCAATGAATCTTCTATAGTAACCCATAGGGCCAAGAAATTATCGAACTTCAGTAGGAGTTTTGGGCGCCTCCCAATTCTTGATTGTCTCAATCATTGCGGTATCAACATGTATGCCTTTTTCGTTCACCATGTGGCCTAATAAATGAACCTCTCTAATCCAAAAGTCACATTTAGAGAATTTAGCATATTACTTCTCCTTGCGCAAAAAATCCAAAATCAAACGAAGGTGATTTTCATGATCCTTCTTGGTGCAAGAATAAATCAATATATCATCGATGAATACGATCACGAGCTTGTCTAGTTAGTGCTTACATACCCGATTCATCAAGTCCGTGAAAACTGTAGGAGCGTTGGTTAAACCAAAAGGCATCAACAAAAACTCATAATGACCGTAATGAGTACGATATGCAGTTTTTGGTACATCCTCCTCTTGGATACGCAGATGATGATAACCGGATCTCAAATCGATCTTGGAGTGAAATCTAGATCCTTCGAGTTAATCAAACAAGTCATCGATCCTGGGAAGTGGATAACGGTTCTTTATGGTTAATTTTTTCAACTCGCGATAATCGATGAACATTCGGAAACTACCATCTTTCTTCTTCACGAGCAAGACAGGAGCTCCCCAAGATGAGAAACTCGGTCTTACGAAAACTTTATCCAATAGTTCCTGCAACTGATCTAGCATTTCGGATGGAGCTAAGCAATATGGAGATTGCGCTATAGGAGCAGCTCCAGGAACAAGATCAATACAGAATTTGACTTGTCGAGGAGGTGGCAACCCCGACAAATCTTCAGGGAACACATCAGAAAAATCCCTCACAATCGGAATGTCTTCCTGTTTCCGCTCGTCGGCCTTTTTATCTACCACATGTGCCAAGAATGCAATAAGACCCTTCCGCAAGCACTTCTGGGCCTTCATATAGGTAATAATCCTCAATGGTGTCCCACGCATTTCCCCTTGTATCAAAACAGTTTCTCCACTCGCGAGAGGAATTTGAAGTATTTTATCATCATAAACAACGATGGTGCGATGTGTAGATAACCAATCCATACCAACGACTACGTCGAAACTATCCAATACCAGTAAGAGATCAATACTAAACTCATGTCCAAAAAGATCCAACTTACAATCCTTCCCCACTTCGCTCGTTTCAATTGTTTTACCATTGGCCAATTCTATAGAATAAGGTGTATCTAGCTTACTATTTCTCAAACCAAGAGACCGCTTAAAATCGACAGATACGAAACTAAAATCGGCATCCGTATCAAATAAAACAGAAGCATAATGATTGTTAATAGGGAACGTACCGGTGACCACGTTAGGGTCTTAACGTGCATCACCAGCACCGATAACAAATGCTAGTCCACGTGCCTGATTGTTCAACTTTGGGCACTCCCTCTTCCAATGCTCGAGAGATTCACATGCGAAGCATGGACTCGCTTCTCCAGTCTTGGGTGCTCTGTCCCTACAATCTTCACCCTTGTGCCTTGTACGGCGGCACTTCCAGTAAGCAACTTCATTCTTCTTCCCTTGATTTCCTGACCCCCTTTCATTCGACTAACCCGTGGCTACATACCCTTTCCCCTTCTTACTTTGATTGCTAGACGATCCATCCTTCTTACCCTCATTTCTTTTGAACTTCCCAAACCTAGAGATTTTTGATCGCTCAGCAGAACCCGATCCAGAATTCCTTCCCTCCGAAACCTTCACCTCAACAGCCTTTGAACTCGAACCCTTTCGTAGCAATGTACCCATACGAATGGCATCTTTAGTTAAGCTTAAGGCCAAATCAAGAGCCCCACGCATGGTAGTGGGCTTTGACAAAGTGACCATGCTACGGATTTAAGGTGCCAACCCAAAAAAGGTACCTCTCGATCTTCTTGTTTTTCGGCATAACTAACCGAGGAACCAACCTAGAAAGATCATGAAATCTGGACGTGTAACCAGCTACATCCGACCCAATCATCATAAGATTCCAGAATTCAGATTCGAGCTTTTGGATTTCGCTCGCTGGACAGTACTCACAGATCATGAGTTCCTTACGTTCCAACCAAGAAAAGGAGTAAGAAGCATCATCACCCAAAGATTGAACTTGGCTATTTCACCAAGTCAGCACATGATCCAAGAATAGATTAGTGGAGTACATCACAGTTTGCCTGGGAGTGCAGCCATTGATACAAATGATTTGCTCCGTCTTCTCAAATCACATTACCAGGCCAACAAAGCCTTCAGTCCCGTTGAAGTTGATGGGTTTGCAGTCTAGGAAAGCCTTGAACGTGCAACCGCGTTCACGAGAGGCAGTTTCTGAAATAACACGAAGATATGTTATTACGTGAAAGAAGAATCGGGGAAACATCCCAACATTTCACTTCATTTTAAATCACTAACCAGTGCGGTCGCCCGACCCATCTATGCGAACGACATCTCGTTCAGCCATTGCCCGCGCAATTCATTCAGAGATGAGTTGTTCCATCTTGGCGGGTGTTGTGGGCAGTCCGTCATGACTGGTGTTACTTCTTGTTGCAGGTGCCAATAAAATTCAATAACGAATATCAAAGGTTAATTAGACTAATATTCATCCAAATATTGTCATGCACTAGTAACATCACATCGCATATATACAACTGATAACATTTCATCACAATACAATCTCACAATCACAAGATATAGAGTAGACAATTCATCATAAACAATCACAGGATGCACAATGTAACAACAACATATTTTACCATAATAATAATACGACTTTCATTTATTTCACAACGAGTACAACATTTGTTTCAAGAATAACAAAATAATGGGTCACAACATCACTAATATATCGTTTGAAATATAACAAAACATCGTAATATAGGCTAGCACAACCTGCCCGGGTAGGTAAAATGCAAAAAGTGCTACACTACATCCTAAGTAATATTATACATCCATAATGCTATCTCCTCGCTGCAGTTCCATGTAGCTGATGCATCGCTGCCCGACTGAGGTGGGGGTGGCGGGTATTGATACTGAGGAATGTTTAGGCTAATGGCCATGCAGATGGCCGTGATGCGATCATACAGGTGTTGTCGGTGGGCGAAATGGCTCTCGCCGATGATTCCACGCATGGCATCTATGCAAAGTAGCTCATCGGCGTAACTCACAAGGGTGTCCCTGGCGTCTATTATAGGGGCCCACATCACATGGGCCTGGTAATCCATTTGTGTGACGGTGCGCTGCACCATATCAACTAATGCCTGGAAATCCCTCTCGAGGGTAGACAAGGTGGCTAAGGCATGTCCAGATAAGGGGGCCACTCCATAGGGCTGTGATGGCCTAGGTATGTCTAGGTAAGTCGGCTGGGAAGGGCCGACGATGTCCGGTACAGGAAATGGTAGGGTCATCGAGTATAGCCGAGTTGGTCGAATATTCCGAGTACTCCACCACATAGGCCGATTAGACCCCTAAGTACTCGCTCGACTAGGCCGAGTACTCGCAACTCCCTAGTCGGTCGAGTTGGTAACGCCTAACGAGTTCTGCAACCATGGGTAGGGGTACAAAGGGCTGGGGCAGGCCAGGTGCCCATGGGGCAATGCGTGAGTCCATCAAATATGCGTCGCCCACGCCTAGGGTACACAACATAGGTGGTGGGGTCATGGGCACACTGGGGACCGGTGGGTTCATGGTGTAGGTAGGTGTTGTGGATGGTATGAATGGCTCATCTAGTGGTGCAATGAGATGGTGGGTGGTGGTCACTAGCTTGGGGGCAGGGCCTACAGAGTCAAGGGTTTCCGGGCTAGTGGGGTAGGCACACATACCTGTTCTCCTCAAATCAGAGCTACGTGCGGGGCTACCCTCCAAAACGATACCGACAGGCCCAGTTGTAACATTTGTACTTTTCATATTTTCTATTCTAGTCCTTGTATTCTTGTATCTTTCCATTTTTGTACCCTTGTAATCCCGAGCTTATGATCAATGGAAAAGTATTTTATCAATTTCATTTAATCTTAATCAATAAATTCTACGCGACGCAAACTTTATGTAGCGTCGCGTGATTCTTAATTTTCTTGTATTATGAATGCTATATTTAAACAAATTCCAAGCTTGCCGTTACTCGCTTCTTTTATGTTACTCATACCAATTCATGACGAGTCGCCATTATATTTTACCCTATTCAATTTAGGCGTTATAACAAGGAACTTATTTAGTTAAGATCTTAATATATATTTATTATTAATAAAACATATATATATATATATATATATAATAATACAAAAAAAATAACATGAAATGTTATGTTAAAATTGCCGTACATTCTTTTTAGTCATTTATTTATTTATTTATTTTTTCTTTTTTTTAAGATATAATTACCACTTAATTAACTTCTAACTACCCTAATTAATTCATTAAATACCCAACCCCTTCACCCCAACTATAAATACACCACTCCCTACCCATTCTAACACTTGCTCAATCCTAAATCCTCTCTAAATCTCCAAATCTCTCAAGATTTCTCTCAAGAATAAGTGAGTTTCTCACTTCACCTTCAACCTCTCTTCTACTTTCTTCACTCTCCTCTTCTTCAAACCCTTTGAGGAAACCTCTAGGACCTCTCTCCTATTTGCCATGGCAAATAAACATGAGTAGGGCACCAATTTGAGGCCTCAAATGTGGTCATCTTCTATTATCTTTTATGCACTAGATTGTTAATAATACCAACCAAGTTCACCAACAACTCAATGATGGAGGGACTTGTGTTATGGTTCATGGTTGACAAAAGGAAGGCCAAGGCTCATTCAAACTAAGTCACCATACCCTACTTCCTAAGTTATATTATATAAATACTAAATTATATAAACTCTACTAATTTAATAACTTGGAAAGGTTTGTGGATACATCCCTACCTTACCAATGCTTGACTCTCATAACCATCCGAATCACCTCTATGGTGGTTTGTGTTTTGGTTCGCCTAAAAGGCTTGCTTGACTCTCTTGAATCTATAATCTAAACTCGAACCTAAGACCCTTTATTTTTTTATTTTTTTTTATTCTAGTTAACCAAGGCTAAGGAACTAACCATCCAAGACTCGTCTTTGGAGCCTTACTAAATGCACCCAAAGGTGAGTTCATACTTGTCCCCTTTTTACTCTTTATCACTTTTGGGGTGTAAACATGTATCATATGCAAAACACACTAATGCTTTCATAAACACACATGCTCAATCTATTAAACATACTTATATGCTACTTGCCATGCTTATGATTCTTAGATACTTAGACATAAATCATTAACTATTATTAGCCCACTTAACATGTATAGTGCTATAGGACTAGCACACCGCCCCCTTTATGGGTCATTGTTAAGATTTAAACGGCCTAACATGAATATGTTAGGTATACGCTGTGGTACTCGCGGGTTTGAGTTATGTCTTTTGTATGATAGGTATGTGCAATGCTATAGTATGAGATTTGAGTAAACCATTCTAAAATACTATGTATGTAAACTAAAACTAGTATGCTCACCAATGCTTTATGTGTTGACGGATATTTTATACATGTTGCAGTAAATGTTTGATGCAGGATATTCAAGAAATCTACTTAGGATTGGACTAGAAACTCACGCTAGTTTAAGTTCTATATTTTGATGTCGTATTTCTCTTTTCATGAAAACAATTTGTATTATGTTATCTTTTTAGACGATAATTATGCTATGAATGAAATTTTATCTTTAAATCATATTGTCACGAATTCTAGTGTCATGAAGTCTTTGAACAATCTATCCCAAGTCTCGCCCCGATGTATTCCGCCATCGGTTGGTGGGCTCCGGCGCGTCGTGGGGCGATGGCTTGCTACAGACAACAGGGTAGGGGTGCGACTGGTAGCCTGGTAGAAATAGGGGCAATGTGCACGACACGGTCTGGGGATATGGCGGGAGCTACAGGTACATGGGCTCAATGGGGATGGCAAGAAGATCGATCACAATAGGTCGGGGGTGGGCTCTACGTGCTAAGTAACAAATCAGTGGCTCCCCCGCAGGTAGCATAATGTGCTCGATGGAAGCCACAGACTCCTTGTCGTCGGATCGGCTCCTGCGACGACTGGGCTCTAGGAATCCGCCAGACTGTCCCTGCACATAAGACGTAACTCTCATGTCCGATGGAACGTGGATACGGGGAGCAGGGATAAGCACATGATCGACGTGGGCGTGTCGATCAAATGGGGACTCAGCAGACTCAGACGGGGCAGGGGCTGGGTGAACAGGGCCTCTACACCCAAGGGAAAAATCCCTAATGGTTGGAACTGGGTGTGGTGGTAAGGGAGCAACAGGGGGTGGGACTATAGGTGGGTCAACTGGTGGAGAGTCAATAGACGGCTCGCTAGCAATAACGGCCGGAGAGGTAACGGAGTCAGAGTCAGACTCGTCCATAGACGGGTCCTCCTCCTCCTCGCTCGTGTCATGGTCCGCAGTATCATCACCTCCCTCATCCTCAGCGGCTGCCTCGAGCTAGATAGCAACTAGTAACTTTACGGGGTCCCCATCTAGGACTGCCTCCTCGGGGTCGGGGTCGGGGTCGAGGTCTATGATCTCAACTGGCTCAGCGGGAACGACGTCTACAATCTGAAGGCTACTATCAAAGCTAGGTACTGGAACCGCGTGACTACCACTAGACATATCCTGGCAAAAGAACCGTACTACATATATATAAGTCATCTATTTAGTTAGAAAGTTAGGCCTACATCTAACATAACATTCCTAACTTTTATTCTCTAACATACTATATATTGATAACCATGGCTAGTTCGGTCGGAATCACCCCTTATACAATTTTCCTTTCTTATCTAAAAATTACTTTGTTGTGTTCTTAGTTTTTAGAAAAACATTACTCCTCGAACCAAACTAGTAATAGTCTAGATTTTTAAAAACGCTAGCTCGCTATAATCTTGGCTCTGTAACCATTTATGTCACACTACGCCAACGGCGGAAACACGTGGCGCGATGTTGGAAGAGCATCAAGTCAAGATTAACACAAACTATAAGTAATTAAGATAAAGGATCATTTATTTAAAACGTCAAAATGAGTTTCATGTTTCATACATACTTAAACCAACATAGCTTAAAATCAAAAGTAGTGGTTTCACAATTATATCCCAACCCCATGAAAATAAAAGTAACCCCCCCCCCCCCAAATATTCGACGTTAAGTAAGATCCCCGCCCGTACCAGCCATGCGACTTTCCAGTGCTTAGTTACCTAAAAGATATGTTAAAAAGATGTCAATATATACATATTGACAAGTTCACAGGTTTTAGATTTACAAAACATTTTAACAACAACATTTTGGGAAATAAACACAAGTAGTGACTATTGTAAAAGTTGCAAGTTCCTACAATCTACTTGAGCCCATAACCAAACCAAGACTGGCAGTGCCTCGCTCGTAGTTATTTTTCGGAAAATAACAACTTAGTTCAGAATACGTGCACCCCTGGCATACACAGTTACGTAATCGATGCTATCGATTAGGGGTGGGCCTTGCCAGGCACCAATAGTACTATCCAAATATTCCTCTGGTTTTCGATTTCACACATACATGCGAATAAATGATTATAGTAGCGAGGACTCAACCCGAGTGGTGAACAACAAACGCAAGTATTAAACATATCACATATTTCCCTAGCATAATATATCATTCCCCCAAAAATAAAAATAGTAAAATGGGGCTGTGAAACTCACCCCGAGTAAGCGTGCAAGCCAAAAAGTCGAGAATAGCAAGTTCAAGGTCAAACACCTACAAATGTCCTAGACGTATAAAGTACTAAGTCTATAGCGCGTGTGTTTCAGCAAGTTGTACGCCCAATTCCCAGGACCACTATTTAGTTCAATTCCCCGTTTAATTAAAGGCGTATCCTAGGTTCGTTGGTGATGGATTACCCTTGTTATAAGTTACACTTGTATTCTTGTATTAATTAACTCGTTTTACCTTATCATCGACTCGACTCACTTTACCGTATAATTATTTTCCCATTAGTAGTTATACTAGGATCTTGTCGATCAATATTGCATTTTCAACACTCGACTCGACTCACTTTACCGTATATTTACTTTCCCATTAAATAAATATACTAGGATCTTGTCGATTCGATAACATATCTTACATTGTTAAGTTCGTATACTTGTTTTAAACGTGTAATCTTCATAGATTATTTACGTTATTCTCCCATGAATAGATTTCCAACACTTAGGAAAGTGTTATGTATGTTTACCCAAATTTATATATTTTAGTTCATAAAATATATGTTTTCTTTCCACATTAGACGCAATAACATATATACGTATCTTGTAGGAAGTTATACAATATATATATACTTTTTCATCCATTAACACGCCGTGATATAAATACGTTTACATCCGATTATCTTGTATTTATATATTTTTCATGTCCCGAATAATACAAGTTGTGTGTGTGTGTATATATATTTGTAGGAATAACTACTTGTCGTCGCAATGTTATTTTTCTTACACTCAAAATATATACTTTGTTAGTTTTCCTAAAGTTTCCAACAATATGTTTTCTTGAAATTAATCAACCTTAATTCCTACATATTTTACTGGGAACTTTATAAGTAACATTTTCTTTTTCAAAATTAAGACTTGATTATTTACAACCAAATACTCCAACACTTTTGTATTACCATATATACAAAAGTGTTCATTTTTAAACAAATTTTTGCCAAGTCTTTAAGTTACTAATTTATTATAAAAACCTTTGTTTTTATATTTTCCAACATGTTTCATAATCTATATTTTTATAAAATCTTTTTTTATAAAAGCACATTTTTATAAAAAAAATTACATTTTTGTAGTTTACTAACTTTTCACAAAATAACATTGGAAGGTTAGCATCTTCCATTTTTAGCACCTAACTTTCCAATGTCACATTTTTAGATCAAAGTTTCTAAAATGAAATTTTATGTCCCTCAACTTTAAAAGTTAGAAAATAATTCCTTTAACTTTCAAAAGTTACATTTTCTACCTAGATATTTCAGAAATGACAATTTTACACTAAACTAGTAAACTTGTTTTTGTCAACTTTGTCAATATGGATTATTATTATGATCCAACACTAGTAGTAGTCCAATATACTCTTACTAGGGTTAATAATATGTGTATTTGGTGTATTAAGTCTATAATGTCCAACATATCCATTTTTAGAGTTTCAAAGTTAGTGTCTTTAAAGATGTAGTTTTTATATCTTGTAACATTTTTAAGTTCCATCATATTATTATTATTTAGATGGTTATAATAAGATGATTAAAACTACTTTTAAGCATTTTCAAGTCATTTTTATAAAAACCACTCAAAACATCTTCAAATACATGTGTATGTGAACTTTCTAAAACTACAAAAATCACTAACATTTTATACCAAACTCACGGCCAATATATATATTTTATAAACCCATGTTAAACTTGTAAAAACGCATTATCTCTTGATCAAAACCCTAGTTATGTGTTATGTTTAAACCTTTAACATGTGTATGATTATGTTTAACTTTTTAACTAACAAAAACAATAACAATAACAAAGATCTACAAAACTCACGACCTATTTTATAACTTAAACAATTCCATTTTAGTCTTTTTTAACATATGTTTCATTATGTGAAAGTTCATTATCCTAACCCATGTACAACTTACTTCTAACACATGTTAAATAAAAACATACAAAGACAAGAAGCAAAGATAGGAAACTTATGTAACATCCCAAAAGTTGTCAGGTAATAGTCCAATCGGGTTTGGCAAGGCTTTGGCTCGACCTTATATTTTTAGAGGGACCCGGATGTCATTATTGGTAAATGACTTAATAACATTGGGAACAAGTCATCGTCTTAATAAAGATGAGGGGCCGTATGCTAACATGAGAGTTATAAAAATATGCTTGATGAAAACCCTAGACCTAAGGGTTGATGCGGTAGAAAGGGACAAGATAAAGAGTTGGAATCGAACAGGAACGCGATGGTGTGGTTCAAGGTGGTTTTCAGTTTGCATACACGATAAAGTAAGCTCCTTTATGTTATTCCACATATTTTCTTCATACGTTTGCATGGTTTTATTGTAAAGGGTTGGTTTGGTAATGATCGACTATGGTTCTGGTGGTTGTGAGGAGGTACGGTGGCGGCGAGGGAGGTAGTCACAGCATAACCTGTGATGAGGATGGTGGTTGACGGTGATGGTCTATGTTATCCAGGTGATCGGTTTGGTAGGCGATGTAGCAGGCGGTAGCTTTCGGGATTATGGTGTAGTGGATTGGCAGTAATGGTGATGGTCGGTTGTCGTGGTGGAGTGCAATGGTGTAGAAGGTGGTTGTGTTCGAGAGTTGATGGTGGTTGCTGCTGGGCTAGCGACGGTTATAATGTGGTGACGGAAGTGGAGATTAGTCCTGGCGGTGGTTACGACGGATCGTCGGTGGCAATGAGGTTGGTGATTCGTAATGATAATGTACGGAGGTCAACTTGCTGGTTAGAGTTTGGTTAAGGTTTTCGTTTGGGTTGGCATGGCCTTGGTTATCACGCATGCATGGAGATTCGGTTACGGTTCTTGGCTTAAGCGGTTTAAGTTCAGGTGGTTCGGTTTATATATTGAGTTTAATAATGATGATGGTAATCTTGATTTCATGGAGGAGGGAATTTAAAGCACATATGTGTGTGTTATTACCTGGAAATGAATATGGTAATGCATGTTGAAGTGAAATGAACATACATTAGTTGCATGGATTTTTTTTGATGGCTCACATGGTGACGTGGTGGTGATGTTAGTAGGCTTTAAATAATTGTTTCATGAAGGTGATTGCATTCAAGAAAGTTTCGCATGGTATGTTAGTATGTGTGTGCATGGGTCTTGTTTTGGATATGATCCGGGAAATCGATTCGTGGGAGACCCAACTATTGAGCACCATTACTTTAATGTTTCGTAGTAATGGTTTTGCACATGCTAGCGGGTGTAGTTTTTAGTTTAATTTAACCGCGTGTTATTTGGCTACATGGTTCGTTTGTAACGAGTTGCGGTTCGAAGTGGTTTAACTTGTGGAGTTGGAAGCGTTGTAACCAGCGAGTTCTAATCACCCTTATTTTATGTTTTTAAATATTTTTGGGGCTATCATACATGCTATACAAGGTTTTTCATACATCTTAAAGTTTTGATTAAATTGAAGAGCGTTACGACTTACATGTTTTATAAACTGAGAATTCGTTTTAGAATCGTAAACACGAACCGTGATCTCACGAATACCAACCGTAGGGTGCGGAATCCCCTCGGTTATGCAAAATGATGCAGATATAAACCGTAACGATCGTGATGAAAATAGATAACGAATCACCGAGCAATTTCCATAACTTTACTCGTGTATTAGATCAAATGTCAACAATTACAGATCAAGACCTAGACCTAATACAAAGAATATAACACACACACAAACTTGGAAAAGCTCCAAATGATAACTCTCTCTCAAAATAACTAACTTTCCCCTATGTATAGCCTTCCCATTGGACCCCTTGCATAGGAAGAAGGGCTTTGTTCGACCCTTCATGGGCTCGAACCAACAACATAAAACTCTGATCATTTCATTCGACCCTTGTAGATTTCATTCGACCACTTGACTGGTCGAATGAACATGTATATTATCAAACTCTTCTACATTTTGGTCGATTCCTAATAATCTGAACCTCCGACATTCAGTACTGGATCACTAGCTGGGGACATACATGAATAATGCACTTACAATCTCCCCCTTAGACCTAGCTAGTCATGTACCAAATCAGAAAGTTATCAATTTTTCAAGTCTTGCATTCATCATCTTGAACGACTTGAAAACCTTCTATTCTCTTCCACGTTTGTGTTGAGGTTCTTGTCTATTTCTGCAGTAAGCTTTGAAATCTTAGACAAACTCAAGAAATCTTGGCTTTGTCATTTGTTGGTTCATAGATGAAGATAGAAAAACAATCTTGAAATTCTTTGTTCATCAGACATTTCCTTTACAACTTCATTTGGATGTTAGTTGTTCTGGTGATCATGATGTTCAGGTTTGGGCCTTTTTCAGTTATAGACTTTGTCAATGAGTCTTGAGTAAAGCACCCGTTGTGTTTGATTCTGCAGAAAAATTTACTAAAAACTGCACAAACTACAACCAGCGTTAGACACGACAAAAATATCGGAAGTACTCTTCACATTCCTTTTTACCCTCAATAGTTCTCCCCCTGAACTATTAAACATTTTCAACATGTACCAGAAACTTTAAAATTTGCAATCTTTTTCAACTTTTAATTATCTAAGCATTCACATTAAGTATCCCTACATCGGATATCGAGAATAAAGTTGAAACAAAACTTTTTGATTTTTCAAAGTTTATGCTAAAACACACCAAAAATCTTTTTGAATTTTCAAATGGAAATGCATAAAAGTAAACTAAACATATTTTTGTGAATTTTCCGGTAAGAGTATCATATCAGTATTGAAACAGTCAGTCAAAACTCTTTTTGATCAATTTTCTGTTTTTTTACATTAAGCATCCTACAACCATTACCAGTATGTTTATCCACTTAAACCCAAAATTATCATTCATTGTTCAGCACTTCAGATACATTATGGTAATATTAGATGCTGAATAATATATGGTCCCCGTGCACGCGACACGTTCCCGTATCAAGAATTGCGCAAAGCTTCATCGTAATGCGTGATTATATGGTAGTTATCTCTTAGTTACAAGGTACGAGGCACAGCGGGGACTGGTCAGCAAATTAATGCTTCAAAGCAACTTATGCACTCAACCAGGGTGAGGACTAATATCATATATGATTTTCATCATAGTATTGATACGATGCATTAGATAATCTTTGATTATCTTCACACATGTTAAGTTCCTCATTCGGTAACTTAAGGATTTTTCATTAAAGATCTTTTGTTAAGATACCCTGACTGATCTAGGTCCGTAAATTAATACGACAAAAGATCAGTTAGGCTATCCACAGATAACTAACAATATAACGGCCCGGAACCTCTGATTTTGGCCATCTATCAAATGAAATTTTGCTACTAAGACTATATACCAACGAGACATTGATCCACATGATTATCAATAATTGATTTAATGTTTATATCACCATGCTGAACTCTAAACTTTGATTTCAAGCCTACCAATATATAATTGTAGTGGCTACTCAATGTTTATTCATACATTTTGTTTTCAGGGTAGTCTGACAGTCCACTGATGTACCTATCATCTCCTCTTTTTCTCCAGGAAAACTCATTTTGGATTTTCTAAATTTTTAATTTTGATTTTTCTGAAATTTTCTCCCCCTAAAAATCTAAAAATAAGCATATTTTTGGATTTTTAAACTTTTGAAGAAAAACAAAATAAAATGATATCCGGTGAGGTTTACTTATTGATTTTCAAAAACCATTTTTCCACTCAGATTACTTGACTCAATAAGATCTTTCAATTAGTAAAAAACCATTAACAAAGATAAGAGAGTTTAGAATAAACCGTTTTGTCGCATCTGTTGTAGAAATCCAAAACTTGAGAGCAATTGCATTAGAATGCAAATTTTTCCGGCTTCACAAGTAGGAAACAGACGACAACCTTCCTTTCTGTTGAACTCATGTTTTCCTTTTTCAATATTACTTCCTTGACCTTCACCTCTCCAATAAACATCTTGTATACAGATGCTCCACTATCAACTAACAAAAGATAGCTAATAGGTTTGTCTGGAACAACCTGCTCACTTGTTAGATAATTAGTAGGAGCCCTTCACAATGATGGGTCGTCCAAGGTCGTCAATCCTTGGAATGTCAATCCATTCTCCTTTTGAAAAATCAATTGGTTTTTCAATGGATTAATTTGAAGTAGAAGCTGCTATTGATTTAGAAATTGATTTGGGTTTCCAAACATGTTTAGAGTTTATTTTAGATTTTGTTGAAATTGTTTTGATTGTTGACTTTTCAGGTTTCATGTTTGACACCTGCTTCTGAACTTTGTTTGGAACCTTCTCAGACTTAACTGATAAAGGTCCAAGTTTAGAGTTATTCTTAGGCATAGCCTTAGAACTCCCCCTTACCTTAGCAACCCGTTCACTATCTACATTTTTGTTCAAGACAATCTTGTTTCGACTGTCATACACAACTTGTTTCCCCTTTTGTTTCTTGAGTTGTTTTGGGGATACAAGCTTTTTGACATTGCCTGAATTTTTAGCAACATTCACTTCGGTCTTTTTCTGTTTAACATACGGACAGGTAGCAACTAAATGCCCACACTCTCCGCAGTTATAACAAGACCTATATTCTACAAAATCATAATGATACCCATCATCCCAATACCAATAAGGACAATAAGCAGCAATATGTCCAACTTCACCACATTCAAAGCAGTTTCCCCAATAACCATCAAATCGAGAAGTATACGAATAATCATAAGAGTCATATGATCTAGATGAAAATTTTCTTGAATTCTTTTTATGAGAATTTTTCATCTGATCATTACCTTTCAATTTGTTTGGTTTTGATCCTTTTGCCATGGAATTTTTCTTTTCATTCCCAGACTAATCCTTTTCATTCTCATGTTGGTTAAGACTGAGTTTAAAATGAAGATGACCAAATTGACTTCTAAATTGGTTTATCAAATCCTTGTTATCGACAAAGATACATTTAAGTAAATATTGTTTGATATTATCAATTGGAAAATCTTTGTTGAAAATCAATTTGTCTTGTCCTACCAACATATAGAATCCTTCAACTCCTTCAGGAAACTTGAATATGGGTTTTTCTTCAGATTCAGGTTCTGAAGTTGCTACCACATTTTCAGTTTTCTCTTCATACACAGATTTTACCTCAAATTCAGAATTAACAACATAAGGTGTTGTGATATCTAATTTTGATGTGAAATTATTCTTTGAAATAGTTTCATGGAGTTCTAAAATCTCTTTCTTAAAAAATTCAATTTGATTCATAAAATGTCTTTCATTATTCGCCAAAATTTTATTTTCAATTTGATATCTTTCAAGTTTATTTGTTAAGTTCTGTTTGTCCTTAAGAAGTTTCAGCACTTCATTTTTCAATTTGCCACACTTAGAACAGTTAGCACATTCAGATTTTGAATTTACCTCATCTTCTGCATTATTAACATTTTCAGATCCATTCTCAGAATTTACATCAACATTTGATGTATCACTTTCAATTGATTCACTTAGTTCTGAACTCGTATCAGAACTCAAATCACTCTTTGACAATTCACTTGAATCACCATTCCCCATTTGTTTAGCGAGACACACAACATCACTTTTAACACTTTCTCTGTTAACACACTTGTCAACATGTACCATTTTATCAGTTGGTTGCACAGTTGGAGCTAGTATGTTTCAACAATAATCAACAATAGGTCTCGGTGTCATTGGAAATCCCCAAATGTTGTCAACTTGAGATTTTTGTCTTTGTGATTGTTGTCGTGCAGCTTCTATCTGAGCTTTTATCTGATTATCAGTTCTTGATATAGCCAAGTAATTTATCATTTTTCAACAAAAATTATTTCAAAAAATTTCTAAAATCAGGCTTTTCCGATAGAAAATTTTCGAAAATTTTTTTACACTTTAAAATTTGAAAAATATTATCCGAATATTCGTGGGTTCGAACCAACAAAATATGGTCTTATTCAACCTCTCAAAAGGGTTGATATAACTCAGAATTGGTTCGACCTGATGTAATCTTCGTTCGACCTCACGTAAGGTCGAATGAACAAGAAATGGTCGAATGAACAAGAAATGGTCGAATGTAAAACAATGCACACTGAAAAATCTGGTTCGACCTAAAACACACTGGTTCGACCTAAAATCAGCTGGCTCAACCTAAAATACTCTTGGTTCGATCTCTCGATGCTCCCATTCGACCTTTTCAGGTCTGTTCATCATCTTCAATGTCACACCCTCAAATTTCCACTTGCGGAGTTTTACCGCGGGGCGCATGACGAACCAGGATCCAAGTCAACAGTCACAATAAACAACACTATATGAAATACGTAAACTCAAAACATAGTTCTCATATTATAAAAACCATAGCGGAAGCAGTTAACCAGTTACAAAACCACGTACGACAATGTTCAAACTGTTTTATTCAAAACATGAAATTAAGCCTAGACGCCATGCAGACTCGTGCCCCTTTTTAAGCCACGTTCGCCCGTTTAATGACACATTCAACCGTTTGATGTCACGTTTGACCATTTGATGTCACGTTCGACCGTTTTATCTGGTTCGCCCAAACATTTCCCAGGTTCGACCCTGGAATCTCACATTCGACCACTCGTTTGGTCGAATGAGCCTAGGTTCGACCCTGTCAGATAAGTTTCCCTAAAAACGCTTCAAACACATTCAAAACATCGCGAAACATCATCAAACACAGCAGCCAAGCATGAATAACTTATCCCTACAAAACCCCACCAATTTTGCCCCAAAACCAGTTCGTTTTGACACTTTCCCAAAATGGCAAAATTATGGAAATGTCACATCATGCATGGAATTCTTACCCAATTTAGAAACTTTTTGAAATCCTTTCATAATTATCTCAATATGCTCTGTTTAATGTGTTTATGAAAACCCCTAATAGTTCTATTAATAATAATAACATGTAACAATCCTTAGATTTATCAAAAATCCCCGAAATACCCATAATATCACCATCTATCTAATTATAACCCTAAACAGCACTAAACCAACACCAATAACAACCCTAGATCATGTTTCTATCATTAGAACCGCAGCAAATCATTAAACAACACATAACATCAAATAACACATAATTAACATATGTTTATTGATACAAAAACCTATGTTTAATGATAGGGTTTAGATTTAGAAAGGTGTTTAAAAGGTTTTTATTGATAAAAACATCCTTAGAACAGATCTGGACATTTAGGGTTAGATGATAAACGAATTAAAATGCCTTAAAAGGTTTAGGATTAAGAACACACCTTGGATTCTTGCTTAGATGTTATTGATAGGTTAGATTATGAAAAAGAAGAGCAAAAACTCCTTCCTTAGTGATTAAAATCGTTTGCGAGTGTTTTGAGACGGTTAGGGTTTGTGAAATGGTGAAAAATGACAAAGTTTGGTATTTATACTAGTCCACCTTCGACCCCTGCTTCTGGTCGACTGTAGCCTCCTTCGACCCTTTCACAGGATCGAATGTACCCTGACTTGGTCGAATGGAATTCTTTCAATTCCATATCCCAGGTTCGCCCCTTTGCTAAGGGTCGAACCAAGACATATTTCCAGGTTCGCCCACTCGAAGTGGTCGAACCAGGACTTATTGTTAGGACAAAGAGGATTGGTGAAACCACTTTTGTAAACCTTAGTCTAATTCACTTCTGTCATTTTGGCTAAGTATAGAAGTACTGAAGAGAAGACAAGAAACTGCTGATTAGAAGATATGAGAAGTGCTGAAGAAGCAGAAGTTCTGAAGTCCAAACCAGACAAGTTCACTTCAGAAGTACTGAAGACAAAACTACTCTTCAGTAGTTGTCCTTCATCAGCACTTAGCAATAGATATTTCCCACCGCCTTTTTGCATCAGTAGTTTGTTGTTTATTATTACTTTTAGCTGTATTTGTTTCTTTCAATGTTGCAACTTGTGCAACTTGTTTCTGTAGTTTCTGTACTTGCTTATTGGGCAAGATACATGCATGTAAACGTCTATAAATAGGAGGCTTCAACCTTCTATTTTAGACATTGATTTTAATAGAAAAAATCCTTCAAACACTCTCATTGTTCTATTCCATTTCTGTATTTATTGTGAATCTCTCTAAGTATCTAATTCTCATTTACAGCTTAGATTCATAATAAATACTTTGTCATTTATTAGTTTCAAACATCAAGGGGGAGTTATAACTCTGCCTTAGTGTAAAAAGTGTTGCTTTATCTTATAACATTCCGCTGTGCTTATAATCTGATTTACAAGGACTTGCTAAACACTTAAGTGTCAAGATAGCAAGTTCTTACTTAGCAAAAAGAGCAAACTGATCCAACAATTGGTATCAGAGCCTTGGTTTATCTGATCACATATCAATCTAACAAATTGAGAATCAGACACAAAGCTCTTATTGATATTCAATAAAAAGATCAAAAGTTCACTTTTTATCAATATCCATCACTTAAAAGAGTCATCTGACAAATCTATACTCTTTAAAAATGGATCCACATAATACTGGTTCTGCCACTAAACCTGCCATGCTTGTGAGAAATGAGTACAATATATGGCAAAAGAGAATGGCACATACCTTGTCACAAACCAACACAGGTTGTTGGAGATCTGTGATATATGGTCCTCACAAACCAGTAAATATAAATCTTGAAACTAAAGAAGGGATTCCAAAGGAACCCAAAGACTATACAGATGAGGATTTCCTAAAACTTGAGCTAGATGCAAAAGCATTCTCTATGTTGGCAATGGCTCTCCCAAATGAAATATACTCCGGCCTTTTACATTGTGAAAGTGCCAAAGAACTTTGGGACTGTCTTAAAGAACAGTTTGGAGGAACTGAAGAGGTGATTGCCAACACCAGAGAAATTTTAGCTCAACAATATGAAACATTTGCTTATATTAATGGGGAAACTTTGACTCAACAATTTGAAAGATTCTCCCCATTAATCTCTGAGCTAAAGTTAAATGGTCAGACCTATACAACAGTATCTATGTTACATAGATTTTTAAGGTCATTACCTGACAAATGGGAAACTTACTCCATTGTCTTAAGATCCTCACCAGATTTTAGCTCCCTCACTCTTACAAAACTCCATGGGAGATTACTTACTTTTGAGAGAGAAATTGATCAAAAGAAGAAATTACAAACTTCTGGTAAAACTGCTGATGACTACCTACCAGGTAGTACAGCACTTTTGGGACAAGATTCACCAACTTGTTCCTATGGATCTTATGACAATATTGACATAACCACTGGGATCTCATCAGAAAGATCTTTCCCAGGTTATGACAATGATGACCAAAGTCAAACTGCTGATAATCTATGTTTTATCATGGATGATTTGAAAAATTTTAGCAGTGATGACTTAGAAGAAATGGACATATTACACCAACTGGCCATGCTAAGCATTAAAACTAACAAGTTTTATAAAAGGTCAGGAAGGAAATTTCCAGGATTGACCAGTAATACAAAAATTGGTTTTGACAAATCTAAACTGAGATGTCACAAGTGTCAGAAGTTGGGACACTTTGCTAGAGAGTGTAGAAGCTCTAGCTTTAACCAATCACAATCTGGAAATAACTATAACCCCAATTATAATAGGAACAATGGAACTCAAGGGAGTGCTCATTTTGTACAGGCACAAGCTCCTCAACAGCAATATATGCCTCAAGTACAATATGTTCAAGT
Source organism: Ambrosia trifida (assembly GCA_028751855.1). Taxonomy (NCBI): domain Eukaryota; kingdom Viridiplantae; phylum Streptophyta; class Magnoliopsida; order Asterales; family Asteraceae; genus Ambrosia; species Ambrosia trifida. Next base: position 69,438,383 of record CM054129.1, on the reverse strand, counting down.
GCCTGCTCAACAGATGCAGTGCCAACAATCAATCCCTCCCTTTCCAGCTGCTCAACTTCCTCCACAGCCTCAACAACCCCCTCAACAAAGTCTCTTTACCTCAGGGTATGTTGACTGGAGCAGTCTCCCTTATGACACCACAGAGTGCAATCCTGATGCAGACAACAAAGTGTTTGACATCAACTGGGGAGAACCAGACAATGGCAGAAAGAACTTTGCCTTAATGGCATTTGAAGGTTGTACTTCAAAATCTGCATTGTCTCAGGTATCAAAAGAATCTTTGACAAAACTTTGCTCAAACTCTTGCAAAGAAACATTTGCTCTCATAAGAGAGACAAACCTGCACCTACAAGGCAAAGCCAATGATTTAGAAAGAAAATACACACAGATAAAATGTGATTTAGAAAGAAAACTGTGTGCTAAAACAAAAGAAGTTTCTAAATTAACTGACTCTGCTATTGAAACCCAAGCACAAATCAAAATGATGCTAAATGACCTGGGAGATGTCAGACAAGAGCTTGCTGACACCAGGATCACTTGTGAAAAATGGGTGGAATCTTGTAGGGGGTATCAATTATTGCTAAACAAACAAAGTGCTTCAAATGTTAAGTTTGGCATAGGATACCATCATGTTGAAACACCAACAGATTTTTCTCCCAAAACTACTGAAGATGGGAGAAGAATTGTTTCAAATGAAGCTTCTGAAGGGAAAGAATGCACATCTTTCCATGAAAACTTTCTAAACAGAAATCCTGGCATTTTTAAAGAAAGTACTTCAGAAGCATTTACAAAATCTGACAACAAGCCATCAGTAATTTCATCTACATCAGGAGTTGAGACCCTGAAAACTACTGATGAGCAAAATCTTTTCACAAATGTCAGAAATTTGCCTTTAGATCAAAAACAAAAGGCAAAAGAATGTGAAATTTGTGGCCTGTTCAACCACAAAACTGAATTTTGTAGATACAGAAAAGGAATTCAGTTCAATCAAAAATTTAAACAACAGGTTGTGGGAAATCAAATCAGAAATGATTATGAAAGAGTCTTTAAACCCAAGAAACAACAACCTGAAAACACCTTTTCTCAGAAAAAGATAAAATCTCAACCAAAATCTTTTTCTCAAAATTCCTTGTCAGTAGTTAGACCAGAATCATCAGCAGTTTCACAAACTGCTGAGATTCAAAATCTAAAGAACATGGTAGAACTACTGATGACCAAGGTTGATGGTGGTCCTAAAAAGGATACCACCATGGTTTCTAATGAAAAATCCATTGCCAAAAAGACATGGATTTCTCAACCTGGTCAAGAACAAACTGTAACTGTTCTCAAGAGCAAACCCAAAGCCAAACAGGCTTGGGTTTCCAAATCTAACTAATTTGCTTTTATGTGCAGAGAGTTTCCAGGGGCTTAAACAGCATATGGTATGTTGATAGTGGAGGCTCTATGCACATGACTGGATGCAGATACCTGATAAACAACTTTATCAGCCAAAGAGAAGGATCTGTATCCTTTGGGAACAATGCTAAGGGATATGTGCTAGGACATGGCAATGTCTCCTCTGGCAAAATACAGTTTGACAAGGTCAATCTGGTGGAAAACCTTGAATACAACTTGCTGAGCGTGTCACAAATGTGTGATAAAGGATATTCTTCCTTTTTCACAAAGACAGCTTGCAAGATCATCTCACCAGAAGGCCAGAAGTTGATAGAGAAGATTATAGAAGATCATACTTTGCTGATTGCCAAAAGATGTGGCAATGTCTATGCAGTGGACATTGAGAAAGACAAAGTATTGAACAACACTGCCTGTTTCTTCTCAAGGGCATCAACTTCAGAAACAGATCTCTGGCACAGGAGACTTGGCCATGTGAACTTTAAAACCATAAATAAAGTCACAAAAATGGGCTTGGTCAGAGGTCTACCTTTGAAAGTATACCAGTGTCAAGAACACTGTGTATCCTGTTTAAAGGGAAAACAGCATAAGTCCTCCTATAAGTCTATTGAAGAATCAAAAACAACTGCATGTCTTCAACTACTCCATATGGACTTATTTGGACCTGTCAAGATTATGAGCCTTGGTAAAAAGAAGTACTGCTTAGTCATCATTGATGACTATTCAAGATTCACATAGGTATTCTTCTTATTTTCCAAGGATGAGGCTGCTGAAATCATCAAGTTCTTCATTCTACAAGTAGAGAAACAATATTCTCTATCTGTCAAAGCCATTAGAAGTGACAATGGGACAGAGTTCAGGAACAAAACTCTGGATGAATTCTGTTTGTCTAAAGGGATTATTAGACAATACAGTGTTCCCAGAACTCCTGAACAAAATGGTGTAGTAGAAAGGAAGAACAGAACATTAATAGAAGGAGCAAGAACAATGTTAGCTGATTCTGGACTGCCATTGTACTTTTGGGCAGAAGCAGTTAACACATCATGTTATGTTCAGAATAGAGTTCTTGTGGTCAAGAGACATTCCAAGACTGCCTATGAAATTCTTCATGGCATGAAGCCCCTTATCTCCTTTTTCAGGGCTTTTGGGTGTCAATGTTTCATCTTGAACATCAAGGAATCTATTTCAAAGTTTGCTGCCAAAGTTGACTCAGGTTACTTTCTTGGTTACTCTTCAACTAGAAAAGCCTACAAGGTTTTTAATTCTCACACCAGGATAGTAGAAGAAACATTGAATGTCAAGTTCAATGAGTCAAAACACACTCTTATTCCAGCACATCCTGCTGAACTCTTTGACCTTGACAACTTTCACTTTGGACCTGAAAAGACTGTTACTTCTTCCAAACCTACTTATTATGGTGATCAAAGGTTTGAAGATGAGGATCCTACACCATGGACTCCTCAAACAGTCATTAAGTCAACTACAACACCATCAGAAGTTTTTCAAACTTCTGATCAAACAAATACTGAAGGCCAAACTCAAACATCTGCTTCAGCACCTGCAACTACTGAAGAAGCTGAAACTGCTGAACCAGATATTATAGACCTCAGTAGTTTGTTTGAAGAACAAGAGCCACCTACACCTGTCAGTGGTTTACAACAACTGATTGAACACAGAGATCATCCACTTGATCAAATCATGGGTGATATAGCTTCAGGTGTTCTTACCAGAAACCAGCTCTCCAACTTTTGCCTATTCTCAGCCTTTATTTCACAGTTGGAACCAAAGAAGTACCAGGAAGCCCTCAAAGACAATAATTGGGTGCAAGCTATGCAAGATGAACTGCTTCAGTTCAACAAGCAACAGGTCTGGGAAATCTGTCCTTTACCTCAAAACAAGCAACCAATTGGTACAAGATGGGTTTTCAGGAACAAACAAGATGAAGCTGGTATGATAATCAAGAACAAGGCAAGACTGGTAGTTCAAGGGTACTCTCAAGAAGAGGGAATTGACTATGATGAAACCTTTGCTCCAGTTGCAAGGCTTGAGGCCATCAGGTTATTTCTGGCCTATGCCATTTCCAACAAAATTAAAGTTTATCAAATGGATGTGAAAAGTGCATTTTTGTATGGAAAAATCAAAGAGGAGGTGTATGTCTGTCAGCCACCTGGGTTTGAGGATCCTTCTCATCCTGAGTGGGTGTACAGATTGGACAAAGCTCTTTATGGGCTTAAACAGGCTCCAAGAGCCTGGTATGATACACTCTCCACCTTTTTACTCAAAAATAACTTTACAAGAGGTGCCATTGATAAAACACTTTTCATTAAACATGTTGGAAATCATGTCTTACTTGTTCAAATTTATGTTGATGATATCATTTTTGGTTCAACAAACACAAAACTGTGTGATGATTTTAAGAAACTCATGCAATCAAAATTTGAGATGAGTACCATGGGAGAACTGCAGTACTTTCTAGGACTGCAGATCAAACAACAAACAAATGGAACTTTTATACATCAATCAAAATATGTTAAAGAATTATTGAACAAATTTTCTTTAAATGACTGTAAATCATGTTCCACTCCCATGACACCAATCACACAAGTTGAACATGATGATCAAGGAAAACAGGTTGATCAAACCATGTACAGATGTATGATAGGTTCCCTTTTATATTTAACTGCTTCTAGACCAGATATTATGTTTTCAACATGTGTTTGTGCTAGATATCAATCAGCACCAAGGGAATCACACCTTATAGCAGTCAAAAGAATTTTCAGATATCTGAAAGGAACTCCAACACTGGGAATTTGGTATCCTGCTTCAAGCAATACCAAGTTATCAGCTTTTTCAGATAGTGACTATGCAGGGTGTAAGATGACAAGAAAGTCAACATCTGGTGGTTGTCAATTCCTGGGTAACTGTCTAGTGTCATGGCAATCAAAGAAGCAAACATCTGTTGCAACTTCAACTGCTGAAGCTGAATACATTGCAGCTGCAAGTTATACATCACAGATACAATGGCTCCAATATCAACTTCTTGATTATGGAATCAAAGAGACCAAGACACCTCTGTTTGTAGACAGCAAATCTGCCATTAGCATCATTCAAAATCCGGTACAGTTCTCAAAAACCAAACATATTGAGATCAGGTACCATTTCATAAGAGATTGCTATGAAAAAGGCAAGATTGAGGTGAAGCATGTAGCAACAGCTAATCAAATAGCTGACATCTTCACTAAGCCCCTTGACACATCAACATTTCAGAAGTTAGTATCCATGCTTGGAATGCTAAATTTGTAAGTGTTTACTTTATTTTTATTTTTTTTTCTTGTATGCATATCAGTTAGAATCCATGTTAACACTTGATTCTACCCAACTCTACATCAAACTTCTACATCAATCACTACTGATATGCCTAAAAACATCAAAATTTTCTTTTTCCTTTTTCCATCCTTGATTCCATCCTGTTTACCTTGGTGGAATCCAAGTTAACCTTTTCCTTCTTTTTTCTGGTTTTCACTTACAAAAGACAAAAGTCTGAAACAAAACTTCTAAAAAACAAAACTACTGATTAAACAAAAATCAGTATGAGAGAAACTACTGATGAACAAAAATCATCAGTATGGGGGTAATTTTCTGAAAAAGTGTGTAACTTCTGATAAAATAACCTTCAGAAGTTATGAATAAAGTATTTATAAAAACATTTCTCATCAGATGTTAAAACTACTGAAGAGAAAATGGGAACTACTGATGAAGTAATCCTTCATCAGCAGTTTAAGTCAAAAGGGCAAATCTGACTTTTCCCATCATCAGAGGTTTGACCTAATCAGTTTAAAACCTCTGATAAAGAGATTTTTAACCAAAGGCGGTTTTAAAACTTCTAATAAAGAAGATTCAAGCGGTTAAAACTTCTAATAAATACCTTTTCTACACACTTATCCTTTCAAACTCAAAATATCCCTCCTTCTCTCTCAAAACTCTCTCAATAACCTATACCTGCAAATCCACTGTTCGATCAAAAACCCAAACCACATGGCTCTAGTTCTAAAACAGGGGCACAATCAAAGGGCCTTTCTTGAAAAACAAGAAGGCTGGTCCCAATACGATGAGATCATTGATCTTGTCGTCAAATCCCAATATTTTACTGCTCTCACAATAAACCCACCAATTCACACTGAAACTCTGAATGAGTTCTGGGCAAATGCTGAGACGGTCACAATGGGTGATGAGGTCATTTCCCTCAACTCAAGGATAAAAGGGAAACAACTGACCATCACACCGGCCACACTAGCAACAAGACTGGGTCTGGATGATGTAACTGCCCCTGACCATGTTGCTAACACTGATATTCATCTAACCATGACTGAGTGTGGTTATCAAGGTACTCTCTCCCATGCTACAAATATTCAAAAAATATTTTGAACCAAAATACAAGCTTTTGTTTCATTATATTATTATGTGTTTGAGTCCAAAAACAGGGTCTTATGACCAGATGCCCTCCACTTTTCAACCAATATTTCATTCCATTGTGAATGAAACTAAATTCAGGGCATCAAAACTATTTTTCAATGAGTTGGTGTTACATCACAATAATACCAAGAAAAAGTTTTTGTTATACCCAAGGTTCATTATGCAATGCATAATAGGGGAACTGGGTAATGAGGTGCTTGTGGGAAAAATTTCAACTTTAAATCCTTTAACATCACAAGCATACTCAAGGCATAACAAACCGGCTGCCTGGCCAGAAGATGATCAGGGAGAACAACAACAAGTCCCCCTGAAGCCCACATCTTCCAAACACACACCACCAAAAGCCAAAAAGCCCAAGCCAACAAAAACTGCACCCCACCAACCCAAAAGAAAAGCTGTTCAGGAGGTTGAGATGCCTGAACATGCTCATGAGCATTCTGCTCTTCAAATAGATGAGACTGAAACACCCTCTTAGTCTCATCCATCTCAAACCCCAACAAGAGCACCCATAACCGTTTTATTCAAAAGAAAAAGACTTAGAAAAACATATCAAACACACTCTTCTTTTGAAACTACTGAACAACAACTTTCACCACCTATTGCCCAAACTACTGAACCAACCCCACAAATTTCTGAACAAGAGGCAATAGAAATTGCCAAACTTCTCTCTGGGCTAAAAGAGAATGTCCCATCTGATCATGTCAGTCCCCAACAACCACTACAAACAGGGGACATAACTACTACATCAGACATGGATGTGGACATCTCTAGCCCTATCCCAAGAGATGAGGGTGGACCAGAGTCTTTAAGCCCAATTTTAGAGACTCTTGGGGCATCTGAGGCTGCTACTACTCAGTTACCACCCAGTGGTGGATCTGAGGATAGAAGTAACATAGCTAAGACCTCAGATGTGGCAACTACTGATGAAGGCTTAATGCCTGAAGTAGGAAATCCTCAGTACCAAGAAAAAGAGGTTCATGAGAGAACTGAGTTGGGCTCAGCTCATGATTTAACTGAGACAGTCCTCATTGAGGGCAACATCAGGGATTCAGATGATTCCATTAGTTTGGATGATGTTTCACACACTCAAACTACTGAATTGACGGCACTTTCTGAAGGTCCTGTTTCAGGGGTATCCAGGCTCAAGAAGCCAGTCACCTCTGCACAGGTTAAAGCCCACTCAATCCCTAAAACCCCTAGAGTGGCATCCTCTGTACAACATGAGGATCTCCCAAAAACACCCCCTTCACAACAAATGCCTACCCAATTCCCTGGGCAAACAAGCATAGACCTGAACCAGCTATGCAGCCCAGAGGGTCCCCTGTACCACATGATGAATACACTCATCAGAAATCACTTCCAAACATATACAGCTGACTTGGAGCTGTCCATCAAGAACCAATTTGGAGTGATCAAGACCAAGATGAACGATCTGTCCAACAAAATAGACTTCAACAGCAAACAGATTGCTCATCTTCAAGGACAATTCTCCCAACCCTCTGCTTCAAGGGTTAAAATTGATGAATCCAAAAAGGGGGAGAAGATCAGGGAACCTAAGGAGTCATTCCAAGCCAGGATAAGGGCAAGAGTGGCACTCCTTGAAAGAGATCAAAAAGATCAGGCCAGGAAAGAAAAATTGGCCAAACAGTTTGGTGTCTCAATAGAAGAAATTAAAGCTGCAGAGAAAGAAGATGAGACCCAAACATCTGAAGAATCCCTAAGGCAAAATGAAGAAACTTCTGATGACAAAACTTCTGATGAAGAATCAGAAAGTACTGAAGACAATCCTTCAGTAGCTGACAAACCATCAGCAGTTGTCAGCACATCAGAAGTTAACACTTCCAAACCTCAAACAACTGAACCTTCCAGAACCACTGCTCCCATTCAACCAACATCTGATCCCATCAGGCCTACAACTGTTACTACAATGACTGTATTAAACCCTTCTCCTATCTCTCAATCAGCTGAACTACTAGAGAAGAGCTTAATTGCAGCCAACAAGAAGGCCAGAGAAGATCAGATTTGGAAATCTCTGGAAGAAAGGGATGATTTGGATTTAAGCCATGATGAAAAACTTCAGGCTTATGCAGCTGAACTACAAAGGCAGGCTAGCCTTGATGAAATTGCTGAACAAGATAAAAGACAACAACTGGTGTCTTATATTACCAAGAACAGCAAGACTAAAGCCTTTACACTCAAAGGACTCTCTATGCAAGAGCTGACAAGAAGAGCACAACTGCTTGCAGACAAAGTGGCCACAAGCAAAGATGGAAAGGCCAAGAGAGCCAAAATAATAGAAGAGTTAGTAGCAGAAGGATATGGTTCAAAAGCCTCAGTATCCAGATGGAAAGAAGAAAGACTGATGGATACTTATAGAAAATACTTGGCTGCCAAGGCTGCAAATCCTGAGAAGTTTCAAACTGCTGATCCTTCAAGATCAGTAGTTAGAACTTCTGGTGCATCTAGAAGAACTGCTACTCAGAAGAAGAAGGCAGAGGACAATGTCAAAACTGATTTTAAAATGGTACTACTTGAAGGAAGTTCAATAGTCCATTCAGATTTTGACATTGAGGAGAAACCTCTGTTAACACAATTCAGGGATCCTTCCACTTTTGCTTATCAAATACAAAAGACCATCAAAGAAAAGCTGCATACCAGAGTAGTGACTGAACACCATCTCCTAACTGTTCAGATGCCTGATATGCAACAACAACAAGGAAGAGAATCCCACCTGAGGCTATCTGAAACTGAAGACATCCAGCACTCAGGACCATCAACCCAAGGGACAAGTCTGGTTCCCTATTCTTCTGACTTTAACAAGTCAAAGATCCCTATCATCAGATGGTCACTTACTGATAACAACTCAGTACTGTTGACAAGAAGAGACCTCTCAAGCAGGGCTTACAAGAAGATCAGTGATCTGAAGAAACTGTCAACACAAGACCTGCTCACAATTCAACATCTAGAACCACAGAGAGGATCTCTATCTGATGGTCAGTTAAACCAGCTCAAGAACACCATGTACAAAGAGATATGGAAGATTGTTCAAGACAGAAGAAACACATAAGGAATTAGTAAGGTTTTGGCTTCATCAATCCAGGGGGAGATTGTTAGGACAAAGAGGATTGGTGAAACCACTTTTGTAAACCTTAGTCTAATTCACTTCTGTCATTTTGGCTAAGTATAGAACTACTGAAGAGAAGACAAGAAACTGCTGATTAGAAGATATGAGAAATGCTGAAGAAGCAGAAGTTCTGAAGTCCAAACCAGACAAGTTCACTTCAGAAGTACTGAAGACAAAACTACTCTTCAGTAGTTGTCCTTCATCAGCACTTAGCAATAGATATTTCCCACCGCCTTTTTGCATCAGTAGTTTGTTGTTTATTATTACTTTTAGCTGTATTTGTTTCTTTCAATGTTGCAACTTGTGCAACTTGTTTCTGTAGTTTCTGTACTTGCTTATTGGGCAAGATACATGCATGTAAACGTCTATAAATAGGAGGCTTCAACCTTCTATTTTAGACATTGATTTTAATAGAAAAAATCCTTCAAACACTCTCATTGTTCTATTCCATTTCTGTATTTATTGTGAATCTCTCTAAGTATCTAATTCTCATTTACAGCTTAGATTCATAATAAATACTTTGTCATTTATTAGTTTCAAACATCAAGGGGGAGTTATAACTCTGCCTTAGTGTAAAAAGTGTTGCTTTATCTTATAACATTCCGCTGTGCTTATAATCTGATTTACAAGGACTTGCTAAACACTTAAGTGTCAAGATAGCAAGTTCTTACTTAGCAAAAAGAGCAAACTGATCCAACACTTATGTTTTCTAGTTTTCCAGTTTGTCGTGTTTAACGCATTTTAACGCACCTTAACGTATGAGCATGCAACCTTAGTCTATGTTTAACATATTTAAGCATGGATGATTATCTACACATCGTTTAAACACATCTATGCATATAATCCACCACACGACAATTAATCTACACGTACACCTAATTAGTTTATGTAATTTCACCAACAACGGGACCCGGTACTAGTGTATTCCCAAAATGACTCCCAATGATCCTCCAGATCATTGAACCCTGGACAATCCTAACTTGACCCGAATCAACTAACCTTGTTAAGTCCGTTTATAAACGTTTCCCGCTAAGGTAGACTTAGATGTTACTAAAATGTTTAAGCCAAGTATGCCGGGTGTAACAACCGGCAAAAATCAGGAAATTCCGTACAGATTAATTAGTATATGATTAACGTAATTAAATGCAATTATGTGTGATTTAATTATCAAGGCCTTAGGATATAGCAATTTCCAAATAGTGCATAGGAATGCATACGTTTAATGGTAAAACATGATTGGATCATGTGCGAACAAGCTATCCGGTATGGACGTTGGCAATTACCCGGTAATAATTAAATAAACGAAACAGATCCCGGACACCCAGGATATAAAATAAAGGGTATTTTCATGAAATATAATGAGTTTTGGAACTCCAAAACCATAAATGAAAACGTCTTGTACAAATCTCCCGGTAACGAATAAAATGCGCGTATCGCACCCGATACGCGTATAACTCATAATTTCACCCGGCAAAGGCCTAAATAACCAATCAACGCTTAAATTAGACTATATTTAAGGGTTATTAAAGGTATTTTTAATGTCCGGATAACGCGTGATTAAAACCCGAAAAATACCCAAACGGCACCCGAACGACGGGGGATTAAACTTAACAAATATTGGGTAAATATTTGGAGTTGTGGACCCCACCTAGACCCACCAAGGGCCGGCCTAATGGCCATATTATACCCATGCATGGTGTTAATAATGATAATAGCCTATAAGCTAGTGTAAGGCATGCATGGACACAAAAGTTAAAGTGCATGATTACAAGTACAAAGCATGCTTAGTCTTGTCCCCTCCCTTGAATAATTTCGGCCATAGGCCCTAATAATCCAAGACCATTGCAAGTAATCATAATCTAAAGGCATGCACATGCTTGGAAGTAAATCTTATATAAAGATCATAATGGGTTACAAGATTTAGCAAGATTCACAAGCAACACACCCCTCCCTCTCTCTAACCCACGGCACACACACATATTTACATGATCTCCCAAGATCATTTTGTACAACACAATCTCTTGTATCTTTAGTAATGATCACAAAATCCATGGAAGATTACATGTGGTAAGATTATATAAACATGTGTTAACCATTTGAAGAAAAGCAAAACTTCCTTCCCCTTTCTTGTTCTTATGGCCGTAGGTCTTCATACACACACACACATCATCCTTTCAAGTTTCTACATCTCCAAAACACTTAAAACAATCCATCATCCAAATCCCTATTGTGTGTTTCAAGAGCTTGGAGCTAAACCACTAGGAAGAACACACTAAACCCCTCTCAAATTCAAGGTTTTTTTGTCTTCCCTAGCCTTGTGCTAGTAGTAAGCTTCTTAATCTTGTTTTTGATTGTTATTATTCATGTATGTGTTCCTAGTAGCAAGTTGTACATGAAGGGTTTAAAAATGGTTTTGAACATAATCTTTAATGGGTTTTCATGTGTAAAATGGAAGATTAAAGATATGAAAATAAACCATGGATTTGTTGATGATGATGTATTAGTCTTGAAAATATATAAAGTTCACATGTAAGACTAAGTAGGATGATGTTTTGGTTAAGATTTTGAAATGAACTTGGATATGTTAAAACTAACTTTAATTCATCTTATTATGATCATTTAAGTTATAATATGGGGTAAAACATGTTAGAAGTTCATAAATGATTAAGATGGAAAATTAAAGTTAACTCACTTGGATGAACGATATTTTGATGAAATGGACATACACATAAAACACACACATAATTAGTCTTCCATATGGAATATAAGACTAACATAAGTGTTTTGATACAAAAATAACTTACCAATAAAAAGTTGAATCTTCAAAGTTAACTATTTTGAGTGAAAAATGCTAACTTTGGAAGTTAGAGTGGAAAAATGCAACTTTTGTAAGTTAAGGGACTAAAATGGACATTTTAGAAACTATTAGTCCAAAAATACAAGTATGGAAAGTTTGGTGTCAAAAATGCAAGTAATAAAGTCTAAGGATGATTTTTGTAAATACTAGTAGAAATACTTGGGCATTTTGTATAAAAGTGTATTTTGAAAGTTATAAAAAAAAATACAAAGGGTTTTAAGATAAGAATTTTTATAAAATGGAGATTTTATAAAAATATTAATCAAACTTGAGAAACTTATACAAAAATGAATACTTTTATATAAATGGGAATATAAAAGTATTGGAAGCATTTTTGTATCTAAGTTAACAAGTTGGGCTAAAATACAAACCTTCCAAGTAACATGGGTTAGAAATGTGGATAATATTTCTATAAAGCACATGTTGGGAAAGACTTGGAAGAATTAACTAATCGAGTTAAGATATCGAACTAAGACGCGTTAACGAACCGTACACGGGCAAATCATGAGAAAAATGCCATTGCGGCAAGATGAGAAAATATATATTTTTAGGAAGTAAAATATATATATACATGGGTGAAAACCAACAAACACTTTCCTAAGTGTTAAGGGGATTATTCGTGGGAGAAAAGTATAACATAAACAAATAAGACGTTAAACAAACGTATATACTTAACAAGAAAAACTACACATTTATATATGTGTACGCTCGTCTCGGCAAAATTCTAGTATATCTACTTAATGGGAAAGTAGATATGTGGGAAGGAAAGCCGCGACGAGTAGACAAAGATATATATGTGTATGCCGTACCAACAAGATCTTAGTATATTTATTTGAATGGGAAAATAAATATACGGTATGGTGAGTTGAGTCGGGTGTTAAGAATATACAATCGAACGACAAGATCTTAGCATATTTGTTTAAATGGGAAAACAAATGTGCGGCAAAGTGAGTCGGGTCGGGTATTGAAATATATATTATATCGAGCGATGCGATCTTAAGTATAATTATTTAAATGGGGAAATAATTATATGTTAAGTGAAGTCGAGTCGATGATAATAAAATACAAGTTAAGGAAATATTGACAAGAGTAATATATAACTTGTAACACAAAGGGTAATGTAACGCCAACGAAACCTAGGATACGCGCTTAATTAAACGGGATTTGGAATAACTTGTGGTCGGGAGTTGGGTGTACAACTTGCCAAGGCACATGCACTATAGGAATAGTGACTCATACGTCCAGGACGTTTGTAGGTGCGAGACCCTCTATGCTATCTACCTAGTGAGCCAGACAGTGATTCAGGTGAGTTTCACGGCCCCATTTTACTGTTTTAACTGGGGGAAAGATATGTTTGTCAAATATTGTCACATGTTGAAAAGGTTTTCAAAGGATAAAATGTGATAAGTGGTATGATGAGTACTTGAGCAGTGAACGCCACTCGGGGTTGAGTCCTCTCTTCCGTAATCATTAATTCAGGGAAATGAAACCGAAAGAATATCTGGATAGTACTATTGGTGCCTGACAAGGCCCACCCCTAATCGATAGCGTCGATTATGCATTAGGTTATGCCTGGGGTGCATATATTCTGAACTTAAGTCGTGGGAAAACCGAGTAACGACTTGGAGCGGGGCATTATTATTAGTCTTGGTTTGGTTATGGGGCTCAAGGGATTGCTCATCATTATAGTTTGTAGGAGCTAGCTACTCCTTACAAAGGCCACAAGTTGTGCAGGTTTCGCACATGTTGTAAAAACGGAATATCGATCGACAAGATCCTAGTATAATTGCTTAATGGGAAAGTAATTATACGGTAAAGTGAGTCGAGTCGATGGTTGTGAAAATGTCATTGTTATGTAACTAAAACCTGTGAACTCACCAATATTTTATATATTGACGTCTTTTTAAACATATCTTTCAGGTAACTAAGTGCTGGATAGATATGGGGCTAGTGCGGTGGAATTCGGAATGTCGGATACTGGTCGGGGTTTCATTCCTTGTTACCATCGGGTTGGAACATAAACGGAAATACCTCACATTGAAACTTAATGTTTATCGTTTTATGTAATGCATTGTGCAATAATGGAACGAGATACTCATTTTCGACATTCTAATAAATTGATCTTTTCTAATTAAATATAGTTTGTGTTAATCTTGACTTTGATATGCTTTCGAGCGTTGCGCCACGTGTTTCCGCCATTGACGTGGTGTGACAGAAGTGGTATCAGAGCCAAGGTTGTAGCGAACTAGCATTTTTGAAAAATCTAGACTATAACCGGTTTTGGCTCGAAAACGAAGTTTTCAAAAATAAAACACAACAAAATATTTTTAGAAAAGAAAGAAATTGTACATGGGTTGTACAAGGGGAAATTCCGACCGACTAGCCATGCGTGTCAATATATGAAGTATTAGAAAATGCGGATAGGATGTCTATGTTGCATAGGAATCCGATTTTCTAAGATTAAGTTAATACATATACGTAGTACGGATATTTTGCCAGTAAGGTTGTTGTGTCACGCTTCACATTAGTCCACACTCCTGCACCGATCACCGGTACCAGCCAAGAGGAAGGATACTGTGGTCTACAAGGAGCCTACCTGCTTGCCTGTAGACGGGATGATCGGAAGGACTAATCTCTATCGCGTTAATGGATGTCGCCACGTTGTTTATGATTTGGAGGCAAAACTAGATCAAGTCTCTTGTGTATGAAATCTCGGTTTTGGATCAGGAAGCTCGGAACTAGCGGGCAACAAGATTACCTGGCGACACAAATTATCATTACGGGTGCACACGTAATAATAGTTTGGGGTGCACGGTAACCTTGGTGGGCGCTAGGGCCGGGATTGGTGATCACTCCTTGTCTTCGTTGTTCTTGTTCTTTAGATTCGGTCTTAGTTTTGATCGACCAATGGGTTAAATGGGAGGTCTCGCCGATGTCCCTTTATTTTGATCCTAGCTAACCTAATAAGCTTTCTTCGGCATCACCTTTAAGGTACGAGCACGGAAGAGCTCGAACGTCTACTCATTTGAGCAATCTGACGTAAATCTTCGCATCGGATAGAGATGGGAGACGAAAACATCCTTGCATGGGAGTTAAATGCCTGGAACGATGCGAGGAATGCTAAACTTGGAACCCAGTGAAGACTTAGGGTGCGTCCCTGCTAGACTAGTGCGTTTAGAGAGCGGGACCCTGCGTGGACTAGATATGAGACTCGTGGCCATGTGCTGCTGTGTTCTCCCGGTGAATAAGTCATGTTCGACCTAACGCATGCCCAGGTTGTCTTCAAGGGTTGGATATTTTTCTTCTCCAGTAGGAAGACAGAATCAAAGTTACGGGATTAGGAAGCTTGATCATCGTTATTCTGAAGGCTCGATAGCCTCGGCTGAATCAACAGTATTGGTTGCTTCCAGGCAGTCATGGACGGACAGTGAAATCGGCATGTCGCCTCACACATCCGCGAGTCATAGTGCGTTGCTAAACTTTGATGATGTCAGAATTTCGACCACTAATCATGACTGCGACATGGTTTGCCAGTGATAGGATGACGG
This sequence comes from Ambrosia trifida, assembly GCA_028751855.1. NCBI lineage: Eukaryota > Viridiplantae > Streptophyta > Magnoliopsida > Asterales > Asteraceae > Ambrosia > Ambrosia trifida. The sequence continues at coordinate 69,422,989 of CM054129.1, read as the reverse complement.
CGTGTAGTAGAACAGCAAGCCCCAGTCGGCATTTGGCAATGGACTCACTCGGAAATGCATACGATTAACTCGTGGGAAGCCACTACTCGGTGTATTGTGTATTCAAGTACGGATTAACAACTTTTGTAATAGCGCTGGATCATGTTCGGAAGATGAATTGTGATGGACTCGGCATGTTGGTACTTATGTCATACTACCTTCCTGAGGTGCAAAGGTTATCATAAGACTCCTCTATCTACCCCCTGTTTGTTTTTCAAGGATTGTTGGTGGTCTCGCTTCAGTCGAGGAACGCCAGAGTAGGCTCGTTACATGTACTGTGCCTGAATCCGTCATAAATCCTAGAAAGTGGAACCGCACTTTGGGAGTCGTAATCGTAAGAGTGTTCTGTGATTGTCAGAATGTTGCAAGACGCTTCTTGCTGACATTAAAATCCCCCTTGAAAACCAAGTGGCGGACTACTAAATGTGGTCACGTTACTCTGTTAAACTAAATTTACCCATGGGACGACAATTCCATTGCTCTTGTTGCAATGTTGAGTTTCCATCACCATCGTCGCGGTAACGAGACTAGTTATTTATCGGTCGACGATTGATGGAAAGTGTTTTGCCAATCCCCGAAGTTATTGAGACGTTGCGTCCTCTTGTTACGATGATTTATAGACTAGGGTTGCAAGGTCCATTCGTTGTGGACACGGTGACCTGTCTAACCTCTTGTCGTATTTCGATACTCTCACGGCGTGGCCTATCAGGAAGAAAGTTCACCGGCCTCGCTTGAGTGACAGAGAGACATTCCAACTAATCACTATCGGTGCTAGATAGCATGTGAGGAGACCCTAATGAGAAGAATGACTCGGCTGGTTTGCCAGAGTCGGTATCGTTTTCATTTTATCGTGGTGTATCGATAAATCGTGATCCTTCTACCTCTACTTGCTATGCTCGTTGTGACCACTATCCTTGTTATCGGGAAAGATGCAGGTTGGTTTCCAGGTCCTACGGATACCAGTCACCACGCATATAATAGCTACGACGAGTCTAAGGCTCCAGTCGAGCCTGACGTTGTTGCTCCTATTATTATCCTATGGCTCAAACAAGTCCTGTTGACGCTATTAAGTGTAGCTCTCGCTGAGTTTGTTGTTGTCAGTGGTTCGATAGCACTTATCGAGCTTGATATCGTCGATTCCTTATTTGTTGTTGAGTTCATTGTTGTTATTGTCTGTACAGTCCATGTTGGGCTTGATGATGTTGTTCTATGACTCTGCCCGGATTGACGTTGTTGATCTATTTGAGGCTCCTGCAGAAGTGAATGATATTAACGAAGACGTCTCTATAACCCTTTCCAGGCCGCTATGACCATCTATGTGTCGTTGTGAAGTTTGTTGTTATTAATTCCATTCTCTTTGAGGCTTTCATTGAACTACTAGTTATCATTCCTTAGGCTCTTAGGAAGCCTAACATTGTCAATGGTTCTCAAGCCTCAGTGGAAACTGTCGATGTTTCTGTTGCCATTGTTGAGTGACTCATAACAAGCCTATGGTCGTTCTCTCCATGAACAATATCGGCTTGAGAAGTCAGCTAAATTATGTGGAACCCGTCATTCCCATTCATGTTATGACAATTGATGCTCTGGCCAATCTAACCAAGTCCTACCATTGAGCCTATGGAGGTTAGGCTCAAGGCCGAGGGTACGAATGAAATTTCCACCTCCACAAGTGATCTGAGACGCACGGGGATGCGTGCTCACCATAACGGAGCTTTATGGTAGTGTGGACTATGGGTTTTCCATGTTGAGCGTCATATTGTCGCGTGCATTCGTGCTACTGTGTTACCCCCCAGCCATTGTGCATACTCGCAGTTGCATTATTTTTGCTAGTTGCGTATCCAGGTGGTTACGCTGCATTGTCAATGATGCATTCCTGTTGTTTACTGCTCCTGCAGTAGTGTGGCCTTGCCGTCGTATTTCTCTGTGTCGTACGGTTCCTATTGCGGCGTTGCCTTGTCGTCATACTTCTCTGTTGTCATGTTGCTCCTGGGTGGTGTTCCCTAGTTGATGTGTTTCGTGGATATGTTGCTGACATTACCATGTTGTTTCTACTGTCGTGTTGCTCAGAGGGCGTATTGCTGCAGCTGTCGGATTACCTCGACGACGTGATGATTTGTCGTTTGCATCGCTCTTGTTTCTCTCGGAATGGAGACATCGCCTAAACCCCTCGTGCCGTCATTGTTCTATTGGTTTGATTGTGTAGTGCCGACATTGATTATGTAGGATTTCAGGTGTCCAACGGACTTTCTAAAAGTCGTGCTCAGACACTCTAGTCGTAGTAATTGCATGGGTATTCCCCTAAGGTCCGAGTCTCGTGGTCGTCTGAGTAATTGACCGAACCATGTGTCGACCTTCGTATATGCTCACGCATTTCGTGAACGGTACATCTTCAGAATCTGAGGCACCAGTGACGCTATGTCCAGCCCTAACCTTTTACGTGCAATTTGGTCGCCGAACGACCGGTTATGCAAATCAATGTCGGGGAGAAACCCTGTGATCTGCACGTGACAAGGCAAGACTTGCCTTTGTGATAAGGGATTTCGAATACGTCTCGAACCTGAAGGTATCGAGAATTTATGAGCGATATTATGATCTATACCCTTGGGACTAGCAAGAGTTGAAGGGTTCAAATCATTTATTGCTCGCACCAGTGGATTCATTCGGAGTCATACGTACCATACCGATGGTTATGGGAATACCATCGTGGACCCATCCATGGGTATGCATTGGTGAAGTCCCTGGTACATGATTAAGAGGTTTTATGAACCCTAAATCCAGAAGGGCGTGCAGCATTATCTACTCTTTAGAGGTACCACACTACTGGGTTAAGATGGTTGATCGTCTCGGCCCATCGATTAATGTTGTTATTCCTTTAAATGGAAGGTTTATCCTACCTTGGAGTCATTGAGTATATTCTTGGAATAGTCGAACTCTTTCGAGCTTGGGTTGATAGAGGTGTCCCCAATTATGCTTTAACTAGCATTACTCACGCTAGAGTAAAATACTCGGTCCTCAACAGACACTGTGGAGACACCATAGTGATATGAGCTGCCAGGTCAGGGCGTATGGCACCAGGCTAAGCAGGACAAGCTTGAAGGCTTACATATTCCGCCCATATGTGCGACTACGGAGGCATTGAATGGGATGCCTTATGGGAAGGCTCAGGACTATTACTTGTGGTACGATATCAGTCGCTCGCTTGTTTAAGTAACAACTTGAGCACATGAAGCCGTCAAGCCAAATGTGAAATCTATGCTAAATGCATGCATCTATGACCCGATTTCACCATTTACATAACAAGATTCCGAAAGGATGGAACCTTCGATGAATGAGGATTTTGGTTTCGGAACTCCTTTCACTCAGATCTCTGCATAAGATCTGAAGGTCAATGTAAGGGCATGTGGCCTGTATTATTCGGAACTGATTTACTAGGTTGCTATTGACGATAGAACACTAGTGCCCATGAAGCACATATAACAGAACTGATACTGGATACCCATAGTTTGGGTAGCTACTAGTGTTCTGTATACTTGTCGCAATGGGGGCCAACGTGTTGATAGGTCATAATAAACCTTATGCGTTGTTCATTACGACAACAATTTATGATGTTTCGTATATCTCTTTTCGGTGTAGGCCTATGTGCTGGAAGCATCTTAGCGTTGGTGTTTGAGTCGGCTAGTAATACTCGAGGATTGTGGAATTGTACGGCCCGGGCGCCATGTATACACTGCTTAATGTAAGGGAACTGAGGGGTGAAAGCGACGCAAAACTTTCGACCTCCATCAGTTCATACTAAGCGTCCTAGTACCATTAACCACAATTACGCAGGGGGAAAGCAGCAATTCAGTACCTAGAGGATTCTAAGGAAATAAAGTCCCATTTTGAATGTGGTTGTTCGGTCGACAAGAACCTAGTATATTTATCTTAATGGGGAGGTAAATATACGGTAAAGTGAGTCGAGCCGAAGGATAAAAAAAAAAAGGGGATACCCGACGAGGTTTCCAAGGGGACTTTTATGAGGTGCGGTAAGATTGCCTGCTTGACATCACCATGACACCCGAGGTGTCCCAGGGGCAGATGTGACCCAAGTGATGATTGATTGTTGTTTGGAACCCTCTCATTCCGTACTCATCTGTGGCTTCGAGATGAGGCATACGGACAGTTACCTATACTCTCGGAGAGAGTTGTGACTAGACACCGAATTGCCAACTCACATTATATCAGATAGTAGTAGTCACTCTACCTCAAGTTCGACAAACTTTGTACACAAGCATGGGATGCTCAATTTGAGACGGGTATGGGTTGTCATTCTCGGACAAATTGAATGTACTTGACGGAATTGTTCCGTGTTGACACGATTGATGTTCGTGGCAGATCAAACCCATGAGCTTCCTCACCAAAATTTCCTATGTGATAGGAATTAGCATCCCAGTGTTCGGGGTATACTACTCAAAGCCCTTGGAGGACATACGTGTAAATCTCCAGTGCGCCGATTGACAGACGGAGATAGATACATAACCTGGTTTAGGTTATCCGAGAGATGGCCAGTAGATCTTGCAGGTTAAAGACTGTTTGGATGAGATGCGAACCTATTAAGAAGTCATATAGACAAGGCATAGGCCTTGAGAACTTCGGTCTAATAATAGGTTTTCACGGAGAATCATACTCCGAGAAGGCGTCAATAAGCTTAGAGATTGTGGTAGACCAAGTTCCTAATACTTCGGTGGTACGGAGATATCAATCAAAATTGGTCTCGTGATGATTAAGCTCGGACTATCGTAAGAGCTTAGTAGGACTCCAGGTAAATCCTGCAAGCCCAGACTGAGGAAGTTTTGGTCAATTCCTCGACCGGCGGAAGTCCGGTTGACGATAAGCTCGACTACTTCGGGAAACCGATAGGTGTGTCAAGGTGGGATGACCAAGAGCTTAGTCGTAGTTGAACTATGACATTGTGTTTGTTAGAACACTAAGCGTGAGCCAAACATGAATCTGGGCTCACTAGGAAAACAGGAGATCTCATGAAGCGCAAACATCCCGCCCTGTTCAAGGATACTATTGTGATGGGTAACTTGGATTGAATTCCGGGACGGAATTCTCTTAACGGGGGGAGAATGTAACAACCGGCAAAAATCAGGAAATTCCGTACAGATTAATTAGTATATGATTAACGTAATTAAATGCAATTATGTGTGATTTAATTATCAAGGCCTTAGGATATAGCAATTTCCAAATAGTGCATAGGAATGCATACGTTTAATGGTAAAACATGATTGGATCATGTGCGAACAAGCTATCCGGTATGGACGTTGGCAATTACCCGGTAATAATTAAATAAACGAAACAGATCCCGGACACCCAGGATATAAAATAAAGGGTATTTTCATGAAATATAATGAGTTTTGGAACTCCAAAACCATAAATGAAAACGTCTTGTACAAATCTCCCGGTAACGAATAAAATGCGCGTATCGCACCCGATACGCGTATAACTCATAATTTCACCCGGCAAAGGCCTAAATAACCAATCAACGCTTAAATTAGACTATATTTAAGGGTTATTAAAGGTATTTTTAATGTCCGGATAACGCGTGATTAAAACCCGAAAAATACCCAAACGGCACCCGAACGACGGGGGATTAAACTTAACAAATATTGGGTAAATATTTGGAGTTGTGGACCCCACCTAGACCCACCAAGGGCCGGCCTAATGGCCATATTATACCCATGCATGGTGTTAATAATGATAATAGCCTATAAGCTAGTGTAAGGCATGCATGGACACAAAAGTTAAAGTGCATGATTACAAGTACAAAGCATGCTTAGTCTTGTCCCCTCCCTTGAATAATTTCGGCCATAGGCCCTAATAATCCAAGACCATTGCAAGTAATCATAATCTAAAGGCATGCACATGCTTGGAAGTAAATCTTATATAAAGATCATAATGGGTTACAAGATTTAGCAAGATTCACAAGCAACACACCCCTCCCTCTCTCTAACCCACGGCACACACACATATTTACATGATCTCCCAAGATCATTTTGTACAACACAATCTCTTGTATCTTTAGTAATGATCACAAAATCCATGGAAGATTACATGTGGTAAGATTATATAAACATGTGTTAACCATTTGAAGAAAAGCAAAACTTCCTTCCCCTTTCTTGTTCTTATGGCCGTAGGTCTTCATACACACACACACATCATCCTTTCAAGTTTCTACATCTCCAAAACACTTAAAACAATCCATCATCCAAATCCCTATTGTGTGTTTCAAGAGCTTGGAGCTAAACCACTAGGAAGAACACACTAAACCCCTCTCAAATTCAAGGTTTTTTTGTCTTCCCTAGCCTTGTGCTAGTAGTAAGCTTCTTAATCTTGTTTTTGATTGTTATTATTCATGTATGTGTTCCTAGTAGCAAGTTGTACATGAAGGGTTTAAAAATGGTTTTGAACATAATCTTTAATGGGTTTTCATGTGTAAAATGGAAGATTAAAGATATGAAAATAAACCATGGATTTGTTGATGATGATGTATTAGTCTTGAAAATATATAAAGTTCACATGTAAGACTAAGTAGGATGATGTTTTGGTTAAGATTTTGAAATGAACTTGGATATGTTAAAACTAACTTTAATTCATCTTATTATGATCATTTAAGTTATAATATGGGGTAAAACATGTTAGAAGTTCATAAATGATTAAGATGGAAAATTAAAGTTAACTCACTTGGATGAACGATATTTTGATGAAATGGACATACACATAAAACACACACATAATTAGTCTTCCATATGGAATATAAGACTAACATAAGTGTTTTGATACAAAAATAACTTACCAATAAAAAGTTGAATCTTCAAAGTTAACTATTTTGAGTGAAAAATGCTAACTTTGGAAGTTAGAGTGGAAAAATGCAACTTTTGTAAGTTAAGGGACTAAAATGGACATTTTAGAAACTATTAGTCCAAAAATACAAGTATGGAAAGTTTGGTGTCAAAAATGCAAGTAATAAAGTCTAAGGATGATTTTTGTAAATACTAGTAGAAATACTTGGGCATTTTGTATAAAAGTGTATTTTGAAAGTTATAAAAAAAAATACAAAGGGTTTTAAGATAAGAATTTTTATAAAATGGAGATTTTATAAAAATATTAATCAAACTTGAGAAACTTATACAAAAATGAATACTTTTATATAAATGGGAATATAAAAGTATTGGAAGCATTTTTGTATCTAAGTTAACAAGTTGGGCTAAAATACAAACCTTCCAAGTAACATGGGTTAGAAATGTGGATAATATTTCTATAAAGCACATGTTGGGAAAGACTTGGAAGAATTAACTAATCGAGTTAAGATATCGAACTAAGACGCGTTAACGAACCGTACACGGGCAAATCATGAGAAAAATGCCATTGCGGCAAGATGAGAAAATATATATTTTTAGGAAGTAAAATATATATATACATGGGTGAAAACCAACAAACACTTTCCTAAGTGTTAAGGGGATTATTCGTGGGAGAAAAGTATAACATAAACAAATAAGACGTTAAACAAACGTATATACTTAACAAGAAAAACTACACATTTATATATGTGTACGCTCGTCTCGGCAAAATTCTAGTATATCTACTTAATGGGAAAGTAGATATGTGGGAAGGAAAGCCGCGACGAGTAGACAAAGATATATATGTGTATGCCGTACCAACAAGATCTTAGTATATTTATTTGAATGGGAAAATAAATATACGGTATGGTGAGTTGAGTCGGGTGTTAAGAATATACAATCGAACGACAAGATCTTAGCATATTTGTTTAAATGGGAAAACAAATGTGCGGCAAAGTGAGTCGGGTCGGGTATTGAAATATATATTATATCGAGCGATGCGATCTTAAGTATAATTATTTAAATGGGGAAATAATTATATGTTAAGTGAAGTCGAGTCGATGATAATAAAATACAAGTTAAGGAAATATTGACAAGAGTAATATATAACTTGTAACACAAAGGGTAATGTAACGCCAACGAAACCTAGGATACGCGCTTAATTAAACGGGATTTGGAATAACTTGTGGTCGGGAGTTGGGTGTACAACTTGCCAAGGCACATGCACTATAGGAATAGTGACTCATACGTCCAGGACGTTTGTAGGTGCGAGACCCTCTATGCTATCTACCTAGTGAGCCAGACAGTGATTCAGGTGAGTTTCACGGCCCCATTTTACTGTTTTAACTGGGGGAAAGATATGTTTGTCAAATATTGTCACATGTTGAAAAGGTTTTCAAAGGATAAAATGTGATAAGTGGTATGATGAGTACTTGAGCAGTGAACGCCACTCGGGGTTGAGTCCTCTCTTCCGTAATCATTAATTCAGGGAAATGAAACCGAAAGAATATCTGGATAGTACTATTGGTGCCTGACAAGGCCCACCCCTAATCGATAGCGTCGATTATGCATTAGGTTATGCCTGGGGTGCATATATTCTGAACTTAAGTCGTGGGAAAACCGAGTAACGACTTGGAGCGGGGCATTATTATTAGTCTTGGTTTGGTTATGGGGCTCAAGGGATTGCTCATCATTATAGTTTGTAGGAGCTAGCTACTCCTTACAAAGGCCACAAGTTGTGCAGGTTTCGCACATGTTGTAAAAACGGAATATCGATCGACAAGATCCTAGTATAATTGCTTAATGGGAAAGTAATTATACGGTAAAGTGAGTCGAGTCGATGGTTGTGAAAATGTCATTGTTATGTAACTAAAACCTGTGAACTCACCAATATTTTATATATTGACGTCTTTTTAAACATATCTTTCAGGTAACTAAGTGCTGGATAGATATGGGGCTAGTGCGGTGGAATTCGGAATGTCGGATACTGGTCGGGGTTTCATTCCTTGTTACCATCGGGTTGGAACATAAACGGAAATACCTCACATTGAAACTTAATGTTTATCGTTTTATGTAATGCATTGTGCAATAATGGAACGAGATACTCATTTTCGACATTCTAATAAATTGATCTTTTCTAATTAAATATAGTTTGTGTTAATCTTGACTTTGATATGCTTTCGAGCGTTGCGCCACGTGTTTCCGCCATTGACGTGGTGTGACACCGGGTGTCACATCATCCCCACGTTGAAAGAATTTTCGTCCCGAAAATTGCACAGAGCCCAAAAATGAAAGAGACAGAAAGAACGAAACGAAAAGGAAATTTACCGGATGTCACATCATCCCCACGTTGAAAGGAATCTCGACCCGAGATTCATTCCGCTTCAGCAGTAACGTGCCTTGATTCGAATGCGCGCTTCGGAAAGAGATGAGGATACTTAGCTTTCATCTGATCCTCCCGTTCCCACGTGAACTCCGGTCCACGGTTCGAGTTCCAACGAACTTTGACGATGCGGATTTTACTCCGAAGAAGGCTAAGAATCTTGTAGTCGAGGATCTCGACAGGTTCCTCCACGATGCGAAGACGATCATCAACCTTGATCTCTTCAAGTGGTACAATGAGGGATTCATCAGCCAAACACTTCTTCAAGTTAGACACATGGAAGACGTTGTGAACACTACTGAGCTCCGCTGGTAGGTCCAGTCTGTATGCCACCGGTCCAATCCAATCCAGGATTGCGAATGGTCCGACAAAACGAGGGTTAAGCTTGCCACGCATTCCAAAGCGTATGACGCCCTTCCATGGTGAAACTTTCAGAAGTACCCTATCCCCAACCTGGAACTCCAAAGGTTTGCGACGGCGATCGGCATAACTCTTCTGACGATCCCGCGCAGCAGCCAAACGGTTACGAATTTGTACGATTTTCTTCAAAGTTTCGTACACAAGTTCCGGACCAGTGAGCTGGATCTCGCCCACCTCGGCCCAACAAAGAGGTGATCGACATTTCCGTCCGTAGAGAGCCTCGAACGGAGCTGCCTTAATACTAGAGTGATAGCTGTTGTTGTAGGAGAATTCCACCAACGGTAGGTGAATCTCCCACCTTTTACCAAAATCGATAACACATGCCCGAAGCATGTCTTCCAAGGTTTGAATCATCCGCTCACTCTGTCCATCAGTTTGCGGATGATAGGCTGTACTCATATCCAACGGAGTACCCAAAGCCTTGTGCAGAGCCTTCCAGAAACGCGAAGCAAAACGAGAATCACGATCAGAGATAATAGAAACAGGCACCCCGTGCGGAGCAACCACCTGCTTAAGGTATAGTCGAGCCAACCGCTTGAGTCCATCGGTTTCCTTAATAGGTATGAAACGTGCCGACTTTGTCAACCTGTCAACAATCACCCAGATCATATCATAACCACTAGGTGACCTTGGCAGCTTGGTGACAAAATCCATCGTGATTCGCTCCCACTTCCATTCTAGAACCTCTTGTTGTTGCAGGAGACCAGACGGCATCTGATACTCCACCTTAACTTTAGCACAAGTCAAGCATTTGCTGACATAAGAAGCTATATCGGCCTTCATGTTCGGCCACCAATAAAGTATCTTCAAATCCTGATACATTTTATCGGAGCCGGGGTGAATAGAATACCGGGATTTGTGAGCTTCATCCAAGACAAGCTCGCGTAATCCCCCGAACAAGGGAACCCAAACACGTCCCGCGAAATAGTGCAAGCCATCGGTCCTGAGTTCAAGATGCTTGTCAGCACTGTGCATGGTTTCAGCCTTAAGGTTCTCCTCCTTCAAAGCTTCCAACTGTGCAAAACGGATTTAGTCAGGCAACGAGGAATGAATGGAGAGCTGTAAGGCTCGAACACGACAAGGATTCGCAGACTCCTTCCTGCTCAAGGCGTCCGCCACAACGTTCGCCTTGCCAGGATGGTATTTGATAGCACAGTCATAATCGTTCAGGAGTTAAACCCAGCGACGCTGCCGCATGTTTAACACCTTCTGGTCGAAAATATGCTGAAGACTCTTGTGATCGGTGTATACTTCACACTTGGTACCGTACAAGTAATGTCTCCAGATTTTCAACGCAAAGACCACCGCACCCAGTTCTAAATCATGAGTAGTGTAGTTCTTCTCATGAACCTTGAGTTGACGAGAAGCATAAGCAATAACCTTCTCGCGTTGCATCAACACACAAGCGAGACCACGAATAGAAGCATCACAGTACACAATGAAGTCGTCCGTACCCTCAGGTAAAGATAAGATAGGTGCAGAACAAAGATTAAGCTTCAGCATCTGAAATGCTGATTCCTGTGGTTCACCCCAGTTGAACTTTCGGTCTTTCTGGGTAAGAGTGGTGAGGGGTTGAGCGATCTTCGAAAATCCCTCAATGAAGCGACGATAGTAACCCGCAAGACCTAGGAATTGCCGCACTTCAGAGGGCGTCTTTGGTGCTTCCCAGTCTTTAATAGCTTCGATCTTAGCCGGGTCGACATGAATTCCCAGTTCATTAACCACATGCCCTAGTAATTGAACTTCACGTAACCAAAAATCACACTTCGAGAACATAGCATACAACTGCTCCTGTCTCAAAAGTTCCAAGACCAACCGTAGGTGTTCCTCATGATCCGTCATGTTCTTAGAATAAATAAGAATATCGTCAATAAACACGATGACGAACTTATCAAGGTAAGGTTTGAAAACGCGATTCATCAAGTCCATGAACACCGCCGGTGCGTTAGTGAGACCAAAAGGCATGACCAAGAACTCAAAGTGGCCATATCGAGTGCGAAAAGCGGTCTTCTGAATGTCAGCTTCCCGGACGTGTAACTGGTGATAACCGGACCGCAAATCAATCTTCGAATAGTAACAAGAGCCCTGGAGCTGGTCAAAGAGATCATCAATGCGAGGGAGAGGATAACGATTCTTGATGGTCACTTTGTTCAGCTAACGATAATCAATACACATGCGAAGACTTCCGTCCTTCTTCTTCACAAACAAAATAGGAGCTCCCCACAGGGAAGAACTCGGTCGGATGAAACCCTTTTCCAAGAGTTCCTGCAACTGGCTGGACAACTCTTACATTTCGGGAGGTGCAAGACGATATGAAGCCCGGCAATAGGAGCTGCACCCGGGGCAAGATCAATACCAAACTCGGCCTGACGATGCGGAGGAAGACCAGGTAAATCATCAGGAAACACATCGGGAAAATCACGAACCACCGGAATATCCTCGATCTTCTTCTCATCGTCAGTAGAAACGTTAACAAGTGCCAGAATGGCCGAACAACCTTTCTGAAGGTACTTACGGGCTTTCATGCTAGAAATGATACTCAGCGGGGCACCGCTTTTCTCGCCATGAACCGAAAGAGTCTCTCCATCAGGGAGTGGAATCCGAATAATCTTATCGAAACAAACGATCTCCGAACGATACAACGATAACCAATCCATGCCGACAAGGACATCAAAACTACCTACGGGTACCGGCATAAGGTCAATGGGGAAAGACAAACCCGACAGTTCCAAGCGACATTCCCTAAGGGTGTGCGTTGCTTTGATTTTCTTACCATCAACCAATTCTATTAAGTACTTAGCCTCTAAAGGTGTGGGTACTATATCTAGCAATCGACTAATGTTCATAGATACGAAACGCTTATCGGCACCAGAATCAAACAAGACAGAATCATAGCGATCATTAAGAAGGAACGTACCGGTAACTGTGTCTGGATCCTGCCTAGCCTCTGCAGATCCAATGACGAAAGCACGTGCAGTCCTGCCTCCGCCCCCGTTGTTCCCGTTACCGTTCCCGCCCCTTCCATTATCACCCTGCTTCAACTTAGGACATTCATGCTTGAAGTGTCCCGTGTCACCACAGTTATAGCACCCCTGCTTTCCTGGAGTCCCCTGAGCAGCAGGAGTAGGAGTAGCAGCAGAAGTCTGAGCTGGGGTAAGTGTCACCCTGCAATCCATAGCATGATGCCCCAATTGATGGCACCGATGACAGCGAGCTCGATCACAATTCCCGGAATGGTGATAACCACACTTGTTGCACTTGGGATGCTTCCCAACATACCCTCCCGACTTCTGCCCTGAAGAAGACACAGATGAGTCAATCTTCTTCGCCGGCTGAGATGGCGCTGGCACGACACTCTTCCCCACACTATCCCACTTCCTCTTGTTCCCTTCAGAAACCTTCACAGCAGCACCCTTAGGAGGCAAAACACCTTCTGCCACCTTCAGGTTCGTCATCCGATGGGCTGATCGGACAACTTCAGCAAGAGTGGGAAGATTTCCAGCAGCCACCAATCCAGCAATCTCCAGCACTAACCCAGATACATAGTGCTTGATCCTCCTATACTCGGGTGTGTGCAAATCCTGGCACAACACCGCCAGCTCGTTCCTCCTCACAGTGTACTCCTCTATCTCGGACCCAACCATCTTGTAGCTCCAGACTTCGTGTTCCAACTTCTGTATCTCCTCCCTCGGACAGTACTCGCTCCTCAACAGATGCACAAAATCAACCCAAGGCATAGCAATAGCCTCCCCCAATCCCATGTTCTGGGCAGTAGCATTCCACCACGACAATGCAGGCCCCTCGAATGTCGCAGTAGCATACTTAACCCGGTCCCCAGCGGGACAGTTACATATGACGAACACAGATTCAACCTTCTCAAGCCATCGGAGCAGTCCCACCGCTCCCTCAGACCCAGCGAAGTTATGGGGCTGACAGTCTCGAAACTTCTTATAAGAGCACTGAGGTGGAGGTGGATTGGCAGCAATACCACCCATGGCATTAATCCCACCCTGCCATAGCCATGTTCACTTGCTGCTGTAGCAAGTTATTCAGCTCAGCTTGGGTCATGTTGATGTTGCCATGACCACCGCCTCCAGCACGGCCACCGCCGCCAGCACGACCACCGCCGCCACCACGACGTCCACCACCGCGAGCACAAGACATGATCTAACAAATCAAGGAATCGAGGGATTCAGATTCACCTCTAGTGTCAACCACTAGAAATTTACAAGAGTTAACTTAGGGACAAATTCAAGACTGTACACCTAAACTCACAGTCCACCGTGATTTTCATGCATTTCAGTTTATTATTTCGTGTGCACCCGAAATGATAAACTGCTCTACATGGTCCTCCAAATGTACTCTTAGTCCAGACTCCGGTCACCAAATATCGCCACCTAATAACGTGTTACGATTGGTGCAAGTGCAAGAAAGCATGTGTGTGCTAGAGTCAACAAATCGGCCTCTTCCTTTTCAACCCCGAAGAAGAAGGCAAGAATAGGTAATAATTCAAATAAAAGCGGATGATGTAACAAGAAGTATGATGATGACGTAAGGACACCCCGACAACGTTAGTACGTATCCCGCTAATAGACTCAAAGTATGTGACCGTCTAGTGTGTGCGACTCGGCTATAGACCAGACTCTACATGCAGTCCTAGTTCACTATAACCATTGGCTCTGATACCAATCTGTCACACCCTCAAATTTCCACTTGCGGAGTTTTACCGCGAGGCGCATGACAAACCAGGATCCAAGTCAACGGTCACAATAAACAACACTATATGAAATACGTAAACTCAAAACATAGTTCTCATATTATAAAAACCATAGCGGAAGCATTTAACTAGTTACAAAACCACGTACGACAATGTTCAAACCGTTTTATTCAAAACACGAAACTAAGCCTAGACGCCATGCAGACTCGTGCGCCTAGTCCACTGTTGCTACCTTAGCGACATGAGAAAAACATGCCAAAAAGACGTCAACATATAATGCTGGTGAGTTCACAGGTTTGTTCAATAAGTTACCAAAAGTTACCAAAACGTTACCATGTCCATACTATATCAATGTCACCAAGTACGCTAGCTAGGCGTATGTTTTATTACTACTACGATTGGAAAACCATTACTAGACACGTTTAGCAATGTTTAGCAATGTTCAGCCCGAATGTTAAGCATGATACCAATGTTACCAGTTCGAGACGATATGCACCCGCCCGGCCCTCCAAGCCGACGAGTGGGGCAGGTCACGCCCAATAGATCTATCCACACTTCCCCCGTTGTGCATCCTCGCACATTCATGGTTTTCTCCGGGACTTTAAAAGATCGTATAGCAATACAAAGTTAAAACCATAGTATGACATATGTTACCAAAATACTTTAGCGCATGTTTTCTCCCCCCAAAAGTTAAAGCTGTAAAAGTGGGGCCGTGAACTCACCTTAGATTGCGTTCCTTGGTAAATAGTAAAATGCTAAGCCCTTGATAATCCCTCTACCGGAGTTCTATCAAAATGTTCACATAAGTGTTCCAACTAATAACCATAAGGTTATCTAGTCCCCGATTGTCCAGATCGTAACCTAGTATGTTTTAAAACGTTTCTAAATGTTCAACGACACACTAGACCGACCCGACATCCCGTTGGTGACTCATTACCCTAACTAATCAAGTACACATAGATTACACACAAGGTTCAAGCATAAAACACTTAGTTTGTATCAAAAATCTCATTTTTACATCAGAAGGGTCGAACCAGGCAGATAATCCACCTTCGCCCCTTTTTAAGCCACGTTCGCCCGTTTAATGACACATTCGACCGTTTGATGTCACGTTCGATCGTTTGATGTCACGTTCGACCGTTTTATCTGGTTCGCCCAAGTATTTCCCATGTTCGACCCTCGAATCTCACATTCGACCACTCGTTTGGTCGAATGAGCCCAGGTTCGACCCTGTCAGATAAGTTTCCCTAAAAACGCTTCAAACACATTCAAAACATCGCGAAACATCATCAAACATAGCAGTCAAGCATGAATAACTTATCCCTACAAAACCCCACCAATTTTGCGCCAAAACCAGTTCGTTTTGACACTTTCCCAAAATGGCAAAATTATGGAAATATCACATCATGCATGGAATTCTTACCCAATTTAGAAACTTTTTGAAATCCTTTCATAATCATCTCAATATGCTCTGTTTAATGTGTTTATGAAAACCCCTAATAGTTTTATTAATAATAATAACATGTAACAATCCTTAGATTTATCAAAAATCCCCAAAATACCCATAATATCACCATCTATCTAATTGTAACCCTAAACAGCAATAAACCAACACCAATAACAACCCTAGATCATGTTTCTATCATTAGAACCGCAGCAAATCATTAAACAACACATAACATCACATAACACATAATTAACATATGTTTATTGATACAAAAACCTATGTTTAATGATAGGGTTTAGATTTAGAAAGGTGTTTAAAAGGTTTTTATTGATAAAAACATCCTTAGAACAGATCTGGACATTTAGGGTTAGATGATAAACGAATTAAAATGCCTTAAAAGGTTTAGGATTAAGAACACACCTTGGATTCTTGCTTAGATGTTGTTGATAGGTTAGATTATGAAAAAGAAGAGCAAAAACTCCTTCCTTAGTGATTAAAATCGTTTGAGAGTGTTTTGAGACGGTTAGGGTTTGTGAAATGGTGAAAAATGACAAAGTTTGGTATTTATACTAGTCCACCTTCGACCCCTGCTTCTGGTCGAATGTAGCCTCCTTCGACCCTTTCACAGGGTCGAATGTACCCTGACTTGGTCGAATGGAATTCTTTCAATTCCATATCCCGGATTCGCCCCTTTGCTAAGGGTCGAACCAAGACATATTTCCAGGTTCGCCCACTCGAAGTGGTCGAACCAGGACTTATGTTTTCTAGTTTTCCAGTTTGTCGTGTTTAACGCATTTTAACGCACCTTAACATATGAGCATGCAACCTTAGTCTATGTTTAACATATTTAAGCATGGATGATTATCTACACATCGTTTAAACACATCTATGCATATAATCCACCACACGACAATTAATCTACACGTACACCTAATTAGTCTATGTAATTTCACCAACAACGGGACCCGGTACTAGTGTATTCCCAAAATGACTCCCAATGATCCTCCAGATCATTGAACCCTGGACAATCCTAACTTCACCCGACTCAACTAACCTTGTTAAGTCCGTTTATAAACGTTTCCCGCTAAGGTAGACTTAGATGTTACTAAAATGTTTAAGCCAAATATGTCGGGTGTCACTTTCAACCTCAAGAAGATGAATCAGATCGGTTTTCAAGAAAATTTTCACCAAATGTAATGAAATTTGATAGGTTTTGTTCGGAATTGAATTTAGACAAACATTTGTGAAAATAACATCAAATTCAACTCCAATTCAATCAAAAACCATGTATTTATGAAAAGCTTCAAAATTTCTAGGGTTTTGATCTTTTAAACCAGAATTTTAGTCTGTTTTCATCAATTCAGATCAGTTTGCAATCGTGAAATTGATCCTAAGCTCTGATACCACTTGAGAATTCGTTTTAGAATCGTAAACACGAACCGTGATCTCACGAATAACAACCGTAGGGTGCGGAATCCCCTCGGTTGTGCAAAATGATGCAGAAATAAACCGTTACGATCGTCATGAAAAAAGATAACGAATCACCGAGCAATTTCTATAACTTTACTCATGTATTAGATCAAATGTCAACAATTACAGATCGAGACCTACACCTAATACAGAGAATATCACACACACACAAACTGGGAAAAGCTCCAAATGATAACTCTCTCTCAAAATAACTAACTTTCCCCTATTTATAGCCTTCCCATTCAACCCCTTGCATAGGTCGAAGGGCTTGGTTCGACCCTTCGAGGGCTCGAACCAACAACATAAAACTCTGATCATTTCATTCGACCCTTGTAGATTTCATTCGACCACTCGAGTGGTCGAATGAACATGTATATTATCAAACTCTTCTACATTTTGGTCGATTCCTAATAATCTGAACCTCCGACATTCAGTACTGGATCACTAGCTGGGCACATACATGAATAATGCACTTACATAAACGTTTTCTAACGAGTCGTTTCTATAACGGTTGAATGAGTCAAGAGGCTTAGAGGTACAATTTTATGACACCATGACGAGAGTTAGGTATAGTCATGAATTATAAGAGTCGAGTCTTGGTTTTAGCCAATATGGTGAATGGTTAAAAACATAGATGTGCCGAGAGATACTTTTAGAGTAATGAGATACGAGATATGTAATTGTGTTCACGTGCGTGGGGATGTACGTGTGTGTTCTTGGAGTTTCGAAGACGGACATAGTGGTGAGATTATATTGCTAATGGTTATTCCACATAAAGATGCGAGATGTCGAGTTATAGTCACTTATGTGTGTGTGTGTATATATATGCTATGTGTAAGATGTAGCACCCTCGTGGTGTGTTAAAGAGTAAGCCTTAGTGGCGAAGATGATTAGCGTTGTCCTTGTGACACGATGTGTTAAAGATGATTGTCGTTGTCCTTGCGACACGATGAGTTAAAAAGGCTAAAGATGATTGTCACGTTTACGTGATGAGTTTGGAGATTGTGACGGGCCATCGATGAAAGAGGATATTGACTTGTCCTAAAGAGGGTCACTTCTTTGTGATTTGACCAATTGTGTGGTACGTTCCCACCTTATGTGTTTTATTTGCATTCATATAGATAAGTTGGTGGGTATGTGTTGTGTTTTGTTATAGATGATAATATAGAGTCCTTGTGATGAATTGTACTTGGGGGTGCCCGGTACAATTAAAAGGAGGATAGATGAACTAGACGTGTGTAGTAACATTGTGTTGTAGAGGGAATGTTTCAACATGTAAAAAAAGTTATAGAGTCATAGTGTGGGTCGAGATGGGTGATAAGCCAGTTATGGTTACGAGTGGTGTTGGGTGGGGTGTTGATGATAGAATATTTATATAATTAATGATGATTTTTAAGGTGATGAAGTTGGGTTTTAAGTTAAAGGTTTATGAGGTATTTGAAATCCATAAACTTAAACTATTAGATTTATTAACAAACTATTTTTTTTAAAAACAATTTGTACCATTGTAATTATTTTTCCGTTGCGTGATTTAATATAAAATTGGTGATTTTTAAATGGTACATTGTAATGAGACCCGACTGTAGGGTGCCCGGGTTTGGGGCCTTACAAGTTGGTATCAGAGCATGGTTTAAGGGATTTGGGTATATTAAAACGCCTAAACTTAAACCGAAAATGGGACCGAATTAACGAATGCCACCACGAGTAACCGCTAGCCAAGAGGTATGATTTGAGTTTTGAATTAAGTTTTGTGATTTCTATGTGCTATTTGCGCTTTTCTGTGAAATTTGTGAGTAAAGTAAGTGGAAGGTAGAATACTAAATGTTGGGAAATGTTTAGAACTCGGGAGGTGGTACGGATAATCAATAACACTTGATCAACGTTATTGGCGGTATACTGTTACCCCAAAGTTCTAAATGATTGCCTAAGATGTTTGTGCGAAGTTTCTGCCTTGGGTGGTTGAGGGTAAAGACTGAATTTGGCCACTTGAGAATTGGGCAACTGTGATCAATGGAGCTTCTTGGCATATTAAGACGAGATGTGTCTCCTTGTTTGATGATTTGAATGATTGAAACGTGGCAAGTAGTCCTATGTGATAAGTGAGATTTCTTGTCTTGTCAACAGTGTGTGCTTGGTGAATAAGCCATTGATGAAATCTGTTAAATGCATTATGTGCTATGTTGCTATTTAGGGGCCTAGTGGCTTCTTACTAGCCTCACGAACTTGCGAGAACTAAGTGATGGTATGTTGTGCGCCTAATGTTAGTGCCAGGAATGCCTAGTATCTGTTGCGAGGGTCCTTTGTGGACTAATGCGTATAATGGTATGTTTTGTGAAAAGTTGGCTAGTATAGGCTGTATGATGATTAGTGTACGCCAGTAGCCTGTGTGTAAGCGCCTTCAGGCCGCAGAGAATGTCACATGTGATGTTATGTAGGTTCTTGATTGGGACCTATAGAGAATGTGAATGTAGAGCCTAACCTGGGAATGTTGTTAGTATGATAATAATGGGTACGACCTGGATGCGGGTGCAACCTATGTGAACCCTATATGGGTAGAATGAGTGGTGATGACCACGAGAGAGAGATGGACACTTCCCCTAGGTTGAGGACAATGAGAATGTGAATGGTGGCTTCGGTCGCCCATGAGTGAGTACTTTATGTTTCACTAGGAGGAATGTGTACGAGTCGAGGTATAGATATGTGTATGAGTTAAGGAATACACATGTGATTAGTCTTTTATAAGACATGAGTTTTGAGTATTAAAGTATGCCTCAGTTATTAATTTCCTATTGTCATGTGATAATGTTTTGCCTATTACAATTAAAATCCTAGTGATGTATCAAAGATAAGGCGTGTATGAAGTTTTGAGGCGGTATGCCTTTGCGAAAGGAATGCGCGTATTGTTTGGACCATTGAGTGTTTCCGTGACGGAAGTTGCGGGTGTCCGTGTGTGACGCGCATGATGCTTGCGCGTGTCAATAGAGAAGTAGCCATGTTTGTGGCGAATCGACGCTAGGTGTTCTAGCACTCGGTGATAGTTTGGTACGACGTCTGGTGACGTAGCGGTTTGAGGAAAAGGAAGTTGCTCGCACACGTCCTTAGTGTAAATGAAGAGTACCTCGCGAGAGGCAGATAAACAGGAGGGTTCGGGTTCAAACACGATGACGACGCGGAAGGTAGTTTATGTACCTACGTTGAGGAATTCACGTCAGGTTAAGTGCGAGTTTCGAGATTAGCGAAGTATCTACGTTAGTAGACCCGAAAGAAGTTTGCGCGAGCTCCAAGGTATCGTCGCTCCTTGGGAAGAGGTGGCTTTACATTGTTAGTCGATTTTAGTGATGCTCCAGTTCGGAGGTTGAAGAGGCAATGGAAGGAACAATGCGCTCTACTTTTGGATGTGATAGTCAGTGATGATGGGACTTGGCAGCATTGACTAAGTGTTCGATGCCCATATGGCGCGGGT
This sequence comes from Ambrosia trifida, assembly GCA_028751855.1. Taxonomy (NCBI): domain Eukaryota; kingdom Viridiplantae; phylum Streptophyta; class Magnoliopsida; order Asterales; family Asteraceae; genus Ambrosia; species Ambrosia trifida. The sequence goes on along the minus strand of CM054129.1, from coordinate 69,402,169 downwards.
ACCACGTGACTGATGTTTTAGGCGCGGTGGTCCGAATGTGAGATACAAGATGTCTTAACTCTTGCTTATGTTTTGATGATGTGTCTTGGCGCAGTGCTTATGCGCATCGCCTAACTTGTGGAATATCAGAGTAGTGTAGCGAAGCGCGAAAGAGACCCTTGTGCGAACCAGTTGGTTAGCGAGGGATTTAGTTTGAAGACGCGCAGAGATAATGGACCAGCGCCAAGTGTTCGCGCAATGGTCTGTGGCGCAAGGCTTCGGGTGGTGGTCTTGATGGTGCTCGTCCAAATGCCTGAAGGTATCGAGATCGTTTGTTAGAGATGTGTTGATTAATGCGAAAGGTGAGCGTTGGAAGCTCAACTCCAGCAGGAAGATAAAGATGTAAGTTGAACCTTGTGTTCAAACGTGGCAACGATGCTATTGATGGCTAATGCGCTCATGTGGATTTCTGCAAGGCCTTACACAGGCTTCTGGAGCTCATGCACCATGTGTGGGGGCATGATCGGGATAGAAGAAATAAAAAGAATTGCGCATGTGCGCAAGTTCTCAGTAGAGGAAGTAAGAAGGGTTTTGAATAATCAAGAGGTAGCCTTAGTGGTGAATGTATCAGTAGCGCACAATGTCAAAGATGTTGCAAGGAGACAGCGGGCTTCCCTAAGCTTCGTCTGACCTTAGTGGGTGCAATGCTGATTGCGGATGCATGGAGCTCTCCGTGCTATGGTTTGAAGCGACAAGATGAGTTTGGCAACTCTCGTGGATTGTTAGTGGCAACTTATGTTGGATCGCCTGCTGATGCGATGGCATGAATGTTGTTAACTCATAGTAACTGTGGGTTCGGTGAAGTAAACGGCAGTAGCGGTAGTATATGCACTGATTGCGCAGTTACTTGCAAAATTAGTACCTCCTTATGAAGGTCACCACGTGAGCAATTAGTGGTAATCACGTGCATAGTAGCAGTCAAGTAAGAATGTACAACACGGCTAAAGAATTTTATGTAATGATTGATGAGCGAAAAAGCGATTGAGAACTTGTGGTTTTAATCTTGGGAATTAGAAGCAGCTGCGAATGATGTTTTACGACCATCCTTGGTAGAGGTTTATCCATGTAGTAGAAGCAACGTTAGTAGTGATCTGATGGTGATCAGTTTTACGCAAGGATGTGAGTCTTTAGGAGAAATGCGTATTGTTTTAAATGCGCAAGATTCGAGGACGAATCCTCCCTTAAGGGGGTAGACTTGTAACATCCCGAAAGCTGTCAGGTAAGTTCAATCGGGTTTGGCAAGGCTTTGGCTCGACCTTATATTTTTAGAGGGACCCGGATGTCATTATTGGTAAATGACTTAATAACGTTGGGAACAACACATCATCTTAATAAAGATGAGGGGTCGTATGCTAACATTTAGAGTTATAAAAATATGCTTGATGAAAACCCTAGACCTAAGGGTTGTTGCGGCAGGAAGGGGCAAGAGAAAGAGTTGGAATCGAACAGGAACGCGATGGTGTGGTTCAAGGTGGTTTTCAGTTTGCATACACAATAAAGTAAGCTCCTTTATGTTATTCCACATATTTTCTTCATACGTTTGCATGGTTTTATTGTAAAGGGTTGGTTTGGTAATGATCGACTATGGTTCTGATGGTTGTGAGGAGGTACGGTGGCGGCGAGGGAGGTAGTCACGGCATAACCTGTGATGAGGATGGTGGTTGACGGTGATGGTCTTTGTTATCCAGGTGATCGGTTTGTTAGCCGATGTAGCAGGCGGTGGCGTTCGAGATTATGGTGTAGTGGATTGGCAGTAATGGTGACGGTCGGTCGTCGTGGTGGAGTGCAATGATGTAGAAGGTGGCTGTGTTCGAGAGTTGATGGTGGTTGCTGCTGGGCTAGCGACAGTTATAATGTGGTGACGGAAGTGGAGATTAGTCCTGGTGGTGGTTACGACGGATCGTCGGTGGCAATGAGGTTGGTGGTTCGCAATGATAATGTACGGAGGTCAACTTGCTGGTTAGAGTTTGGTTAAGGTTTTCGTTTGGGTTGGCATGGCCTTGGTTATCACGCATGCATGGAGATCCGGTTACGGTTCAGGTGGTTCGGTTTATATATTGAGTTTATAATGATGATGGTAATCTTGATTTCATGGAGGTGAGAATTTAAAGCACATATGTGTGTATGGTTACCTGGAAATGAATATGGTAATGCATGTTGAAGTGAAATGAACATACATTAGTTGCATGGATTTTTTTTGATGGCTCACATGGTGACGTGGTGGTGATGTTAGTAGGCTTTAAGTAATTGTTTCATGAAGGTGATTGCATTCAAGAAAGTTTCGCATGGTATGTTAGTATGTGTGTGCATGGGTCTTGTTTTGGATATGATCCGGGAAATCGATTCGTGGGAGACCCGACTATTGAGCACCATTACTTTAATGTTTCGTAGTAATGGTTTTGCACATGCTAGCGGGTGTGGTTTTTAGTTTAATTTAACCGCGTGTTATTTGGCTACATGGTTCGTTCGTAACGAGTTGCGGTTCGAAGTCGTTTAACTTGTGGAGTTGGAAGCGTTACAACCAGTGAGTTCTAATCCCCCTTTATTTTATGTTTTTAAATATTTTTAGGGCTATCATACATGCTATACCAGGTTTTTCATAAATCTCAAAGTGTTGATTAAATAAAAGAGCATTACGACTTAAATGTTTTATAATATGCAAATACCAGGACATTTGCAAACCCCAGGAGTTCAGGACCACATATATAGTTTTGTTTTTTTTTTTTTTTTTTTTAAGTTGGAGACAAATATATCATATGCAAATACCACGTGAGACAACTAGATATAATTAATTAACTCATAAAGTTATTTTGGTTTCACACATTTAACTTATTATTAGACCACCCGTAGTGGGGCGTTTTTTTGAGAAAAAAAAAAATAGCGCCCCTGTACACCATTACAGGGGGGCTCCATGTCCAAAATTCAGCTGTGGGCTTTATATATATAGCGCTTGGTTTGTTTTGCCCCCTCCAATCAGATGTTGCCACATCAGCAGCCTCTCTCTCCTCTTATTATTTTATTATTATTTTTATTTAAAAGATATAATAAAATATTAATAGGGGCTTTATAAATAAAGCCCCTACCACTACACCCCTTTTTCAGTTTCTCTCTCCATGCTGACTCAGCAGCCACGTGGACCAATCAGGAAGGGGAGCTTTATAAATAAAGCCCCCCACTACGCATGGTCTTAGTTTTTTCTCTACTTGGACAAGCTCACAGTTTGTTGGTGAATGATGAGTTGATATAAAACAAAAACTGTTAGGTGCCAATCTAGTAATAATAAAATATTGATTAGACCACTCATCGTTGAGCGGTATGGAGGCTTAATAATAAGTGACTTGAGGCCTGATGGTTACAAGTTGGAGTCTTGAAAAATACCAGGTTTTACTGATTATTAACTGTCGTGCCTTCAAACTGGCGTGTGGTCGGGTTTTCCCTAGATTAATGGACCTGGAGAACCGGGTGCTCCTTAGGTATCTTGAATTCGTCATAAAGTAATTCCCACGAGAGCTTCTGACGACTTTGTTTGTACTTTAAAAAAAATATTGATTAGTCGAGTAATTTGACATTTAAAGAGTGTTCTAGTGATGACGTCAATCCAATTACAAACATTGAATTGCTAGTGATTTTACAAGGTGTATCTATTTTGATACCTTTGATTTGACTATGCAGAGTTTTTTTTTATTTTTATTTTTTAACGGCTAACGAATTAATTTTCAAACACTTTTGGGCACCTTTTGGCGAATCAGATATTCGAGAATACCCGGGCCACCAATTCCTGGGAAAACCCGACCACTCACCCGTTCAATTGTACGACAGTGAAATAATCGGTAAAACCGGTCGGGATCAGGACTCGAACCCAAGTCAATGGCCGGGTCATATCTCATTTCCCCTCACCAATGTCCTCCAAAGGTAACTAGTGGAAATTGAACCCAAGCCTCCCGTAAATAACTTTATGCCCTCAACCAACTGGGCTACAAGTGTTGGACAATTGTGCAGAGGTTCTGGTGAGAGTTATTGATGAATCTTGTTTACTGTTACAAAAAAGATCAACCCTTTTACAAATACTGAATTTTTACACCAATTTTCACGCTAGTAATACGATATTTTAATAATGATTTTATTATTTTTAGATTCGACAAAAGAGGAAGTTAAGGTGGACAGTTGACCGGTTGCATTCAATTCGATGGAGTTTAAGATTTTGGTGAATGTTGCATTCAATTCGATTAAAATGGTTTGAGTTTTGAGCAAAATAAATTTTAAAGTTTTTTGGGTCGGTTTACTTGGGGGGTGAGCAATGGTCAGTGTTGTAGAACTCGTTAGGCGCTAATTGACTGGCTGGATACTGATTAGGGATTAATCTGGATTAATTGGATTGGATTTTTATATATATATTTTTTTCAAATTTATACATATATAATGCTAATTTTATACCTTAAACTTAGGAGTTTAGACACCAAATATAAACTAGTGAATATGGAGGGGAGTTAAATATTAAAATACCTAAACTTAAATAACTCTAATCACATCCATCGTTCACCATATCCTTTTTTTCTTCCCAATTCCTTCTTTCATCGTACGGAACCATCAGAGGCAACTACGGTTCATGGAGTTACATCGATTTTGCTTCTGATTATCATCCAATTTTGAAGTAAGAACTTGTTTTATTTGATCGATTTGCTCTAGTTTTGACCGGTTTGAATTCATTTTTTTTTACCTAATTTTAGTTTCTAGGTCCGACTAATCGGTGGTTAATCGGGACACCGATTAATTGAAAGGTTAGCCCAAAATTAATCAGTAAAGTGAGGACTAGCGATTAATCACCAATTAATCGGTGATTAACCGGGATTTTTACAACCTTGGGAATGGTCGGTTCGCTTTTTACATGTAACGAAAACGATAACTGATGTTCGGTTTTAGAAAAAACCATAACCGAAACCGATTGGTTAAGTCGGTTCGGTTAATTCGGTTAATATGTAGGTTATCAGTTTAGTTTCGGTTACGTTGGTTAATTACCAAAAATAAAACTTGTTCAAAATTAGAAACTTAAATAGTTAGTCAAATGTTATGAACCTTTTCAAGAATACAAATACATAAAAACAAATAAAAAATACATGAAATACCTAGGAAATATACAAAGTGTGTTTCAATTTTTTTTTTTTTTTTTTTAGAAAGATAGATTTCATTCAACAAAAAACGCCACAATTGGTCCTCAAAGCAAGGACCAACGGGACAAAAACGACTACAAGAGGTTCAAAGGACAATTACACCAAGCATTCCAATCTATGTTTTTAAATCTAGAACGATTCCTAATCCAGAAGTACGAAGTACTCTTTATAGTCGCAACTGTGTCAATCGCACGATGTCTTCTATCTTTGAAGATTCTGTCATTTCGCTCATTCCAAACCGCCCAAATAGTAGTGATGATAATACCTTTCAGGATAAATCTGTTATTTTTCGAGCATTTCTGCATATCCGGAATCTTCAGAAAATCCGAAACCTGAAAGATAAAAGTCGGAGAAAGACGACACCAAGCTTCTATCCTTGACCATATTTCTGCCATATAAACGCAGCCAGTAAACAAATGAGTCGCTGATTCTTCGTCCGAATTTCAAAATGTACACCAACTGTTCAGCAGTGGAACGCCGCGTTTTATCAGTTCTGCCTTCGTAGGAAGCCGATTCAAAGACGCCCTCCAAGCCATAATTTTGCACTTCTCAAAGGCGCCCAACCTTTCCAATTAAATTGAACAGGATTAGGCTGCTGAACGACACAGATTAACAGCTTTTTGACACTGTTAACCGTGAAAAAACCACTTCTGTCTGCCGCCCACCTCCAATTGTCACTGCCGCCCTTCCACTCGAAATCATGAATAGCCGACAGCAAGGAAAACAACTCTGTAATATGTTGAGGGGTCGTGGGTACAGTGGTCCATTCCCAATGTAAAGTTTTAACCCCATCTACCACTTCCAACCTGTCCGATATGTTCGACCATTTGCGCTTCTCAAATCTGAACAGCTCCGGAAAAACTTTACGAAGCGGCTCATTATAGAGCCAAGAGTCAGCCCAGAAACTAATCGAGGACCCATCCCCCACTATACCAACAAAAAGGGAATTAAGAGAGGTGCCATTACTCAGCTTGCTTTCTGTAACACCCCAACCGATGGCGAAAACATCGGGATGTCACGTATTGATGATTGTTTCAGTAGCACATGGTATAAATTGAATTTTAAATAATTTATTCATAACATAAATATCCAAAATAAAGTGATGTCTAGAAATTCAATACATGATATCAAATAAAGCAACAACTTCAAATAACTTCAAACAAAAAAACTTCATGATAAATCCTCATGCATACTCAAGCCTCAGCTTCATTGTTACCTGAAACATGTTAATTTTGAAAATATTTTTGGGTCAACAAAAGTTGGTGAGAATTACATAGGTTTTGATAATCGAATAAAACTTGTACAATTCAAGTGTTATGGCAAGTCTAGTCCATATGTGAAAACATACTAGAAGTAAATCGAGTGCATAATCAACCCTTGTGACTGTTATATTGTGGTCCATCCCATACGCTCATGGTTCACTCGATTATTGTCACACCCTCAAATTTCCACTGCGGGGTTTATACCGCGAGGCGCGTGACATTCCAGGATCCCATAGCCATAAGTCACAGGAACGAACTCTAAATGCCCAAACCATTTAGTTCGTTTTCAAAAACCAAGTTTAGTTAAGCTGCGGAAGCGTAAACCAAATTTAAAACCTTTTAAAACCATGCGCAAAACAACGCACCCAAATTAAAACCATACGAAAGCATAATATATAATTTATGTGTGCCCGAGAGCCCAAATGCAGTGAAGTGTACAGTGCTTTCTAATCCTGGCACCGGAAGCTAACTACCTGCAAAAGCATGTAAATCGTGGGTCAACAAACAATGTTGGTGAGTTCACTAAGTAAAGTAGGTGAGTAAGTAAAAGCGTAGGTTTCCCAAACCATGTAACCAAATGAAAGTGTCGGTCTCCCAGACCACATATCAATAAGTAAGAACGTCGGCCTCCTTGGCCACAAGTAAACAGCTAATTCAAATGTCAGGGGTAGCTAGCCCACTCATGATAACTAAAACCGGCGAATACCGAACTACTAATGAACAAGTTCCCATAACCGGGAGAAAAGTGCCTTGCGTCATTGCCCATCAACAATGACTATGTTTGAAGCTAATAGTTCACATCCGTGCTCCCAGCACGATGTGAGGTTTGTTAGACCTAATAGCGCTATCAACTAATTAACCCGCTTGCCCAACCGGCAATTGATTCGGTATTTTGAAGGACTTAAAAGATGTGTTTGGTTTAGTTCATCAAGGACATATATATGAATTAGTAAAAATAGATTCACCACGTGAACCATGCACCCCAAACCCGGGATGTGTAAAAGTAGTCCCAAACCGGACTAGAAACGTTAAGTAAGTTGTCTCAACCCGAGACGCATGCTTTTGAGAAAAGAGTAGTGAAACTCACCTTATCGCGTAAGCAAAGAATCCGAACAGCAAGTATTATATGCTACCGACACCCTAATAACAGTGTCACTACGTGAGTATAGGCGTAACATCATTACACCATATAACTCGTTTGTCCAAGGCGTTTTAATATTCAAAAGTGTGTATGCGACGCCTAGTGATTCTACATGCAATAGTAAACCCTACGGACTCGTTGGTGAATGAGTTGGTTATAATTAGTTTCTACAGCCCATATGTGTCGTAAACATGTGTACTTCCGTTATATGTCAATTTTAGATCACCTAAGACCTCAAGTAATCACATAGTCACATAATACACAATCTGTGTTTTCAGGACAGATTGTGCGCCATCAAAACGAATTTATTTAAAATAGTAAACCAGTGAGTTATCCTCCCAAATTTTTACTGAATTTTCTTTGGGATTCACTTGGCAATACCTATTTTTGTTTTGTCTTAATTCCCAAACACAAAAATTATAAAAATTCGTACAACACAGCAGTGTTCAGAAAATTTCCACAACAGGTCAGTTTAGTAGGAAAATTCTTAAAAATTGTGTATTCATCCAAACGAGATGAATCCACTTGGAAAAGCTCTATTTTTCCAGTATCGACCTACTGTAAAAATTTCATAACCTAACTCCTTGTAAATCTCAAGTTATGGCCATTTAAAGTTAGCCCAATTTACAAATCCGAAAATCTGATATGACCCCTAATCAATTAAAATTCCAAAAACGACTCATCCTACGTCCAAAACACATGATTTTACCCATTATGAAAATCTAAGACCAGGTGTGACCTAACCATGCCAAGAAAACCCTAAAATTATTATGTTAGAGCCGTGTTACAGCTCCTACAAGTTTGACTAACCATTCTGTCCAGATTTTAGTTTCGCCTAAATCATACTTTAATCGCCTACCGTGTGCACAAAAACTATTAACATTCACCAATCATCAACACAAAACATTCCTAATACCTATTTTATCAGATTCTATGATTAAACATGTCAAGATCAAAGCTTTAAGAATCAAAACACCAATTACTTGCGCAACAAGTATCCTACGATGTTACTAAGCGTTTATGAGTATGTTTAATCCATTTAATCTTCAAAAAGATTCATGCTTTAATGTTTTATAAACTCATTCAGACCTGGACAAACTTATTATATGATTTTTATTAATGAAAACACAAGGTAGAAGCATAAGAAATCGTAAAATATACCCTTAGCTCTCCCAATCGATCAATCGCGCGCCTTGGATCCTCCCAATTGATGATCTTGAGCCTTAGCAGGGGTTGTTTGAGTGAAATATTCGTGTGGGGCAGTAAGGGGGCGATTAGGGTTGAGTATGAGGGTTGCATGGGGGTTAAGGATGCTTAAATATGAGTTTGAGGCGGTTTAGACCCGTCAGGTTAAATGGAGCGGCCGCTCGGAGCCTGTGAGCGGCCGCTCACAGGTCCGGGTGGCGCGCTTTTGCCTCGTTTCGCCTCCCGACGCGTTATCCTTCGACGTTTTCGTTATTTCGGACCGTAACAAGTGTAACCCCATGCATTTAGACCCTAATCAACCTCATGCTCCACTTTTAATGATTTCTATTAACGTGTTCGGTTTAGGTTCACATAATCACGTATGGTTTTCACATAAGTTTGTCAGGTATCACCGAGACCCATAAGTTTAATATTCACCAACGTCCGAGGTTCACTAATCATGCAATCACACATTGACTCATAACCATGCACGTATGTCTTATCTAACTAACCCTAGTTAAGTATAATGCAAGGAATGTAACTAGAGTTTAGTTAAAGTGAGAACCTGAATTTTCGGGGTATCACATCATCCCCAAGTTGAAAAGAATTTCGTCCCGAAATTCAGCAAGTAAACAGTAAAGCCAGCTAAAAAAAAAATGTATGCTTGGTTTCCGGATGTCACATCATCCCCAAGTTGAAAGGAATTTCGCCCCGAAATTCACTTTGAGCGAGCTGCTTTATGTTCGGCATTTGATCTATGCACAGGTTCAGGTTCAGAAAAGAGGTGTGGATATTTGAGCCGCATCTGATCTCTGCGCTCCCACGTGTATTCAGGTCCTAGACGGGAATTCCACCATACCTTCACGATAGGTATAGTGCTTTGCCTGAGTTTCTTGACGCCCTGCTCAAGAATCTCCACTGGTTCTTCCATGAACCGTAGCTGGTCGTCCACCTGGATCTCCTCCAGTGGCACTACCAGTGTCGTATCGGATAAGCATTTCTTCAAGTTTGAGACGTGGAATACATTATGCACTCCACTGAGTTCGTCTGGTAAATTCAGCTGATAAGCTACCGGACCAATCCTTTTAACAATCTCGAAATGTCCAACATAACGGGGATTCAACTTCCCTCGTTTCCCAAAGCGTATCACTCCTTTCCAAGGTGACACCTTTAACAAAACCTTGTCCCCAACCTGGAACTCCAAAGGTTTTCTACGTTTGTCCGCGTAGCTTTTCTATCGATCACGAGCAGCAGCCCTCCTGTTTCTGGTTTGCACTATCTTCTCAGAAGTCTCGTGCACGAGTTCGGGACTTGTTAGCTGGCTATCCCCAACTTCAGTCCAGCAGATGGGAGACCTACACTTGCGTCCATAAGTGCCTCAAAAGGCGCACGCTGTATCGGAGTGTGGTAGCTGTTGTTATACGAGAATTCAATCAAAGGCAAGTGCTTATCCCAACTGTTGCAAAAATCCACCACGCACGCTCGTAGTAGATCCTCCAATGTTTGGATGGTACGTTCACTCTGTCCATCCGTCTGAGGGTGATAGGCTGTGCTCATATCTAAGAGAGTCCCCAAAGTGTTTTGGAGAGTAGTCCAAAAATGGGAAGTAGATCGCGCGTCGTGATCCGATATGATAGAAGTAGGCATCCCATGCCTAGAGGCAATTTTCGTAATACAAAAGCGGCTAAACGTTCCAACATGTCCGCCTCTCTAATTGCCATGAAATGCGCTGATTTGGTCAAACGGTCAATAATGACCCAAATCATATCGTGCCCGCTGGGCGTTTTAGGAAGTTTGGTGATAAAGTCCATGGAAATACCATCCCATCTCCACATGGGATTTTCCGGTTGCTGAAGTGGGCCCGAAGGTTTCTGATATTCAATCCTGACCTTGGCACACGTTAAGCACTTACTAACATAAGTGACTTTCTCAGCTTTCATGTTTGGTCACCAGTAAAGAGTTTGAGATCTCGGTACATTTTATCCGAACTAGGATGTACCGAATAACGAGGGGTGTGTGCCCCATCGAGCACTAGTTGTCTGAGATCTCCAACACGTGGAATCCAGACTTGATTCATGAAGTGCTGAAGACCCTATGTCCTCCATTCCAGGTGCTTATCAGCACCGTGCAAGGTTTCAAGCCCGATGTTTTCCCTTTCAAAGCCACGCCCTGGGCTTTACGTATCTTAACATGAAGATTAGATTGTAGGGTAAGTTGCAAGGCTCGCACTCGTTTGGATTTTGTTTCCTTACGACTCAGGGCATCTGCTACTACATTAGCCTTCCCTGAATGTTACTTGATGGCACAGTCATAACCATTCAGGAGTTCGACCCATCGGCGTTGTCGTATGCTTAGCACCCTCTGGTCGAATATATGCTGGAGACTTTTATGATTTGTGAAAATCGCGCACTTTGTCCCGTAGAGGTAGTGCCTCCAAATTTTTGAGAGCGAAGACCACCGCTCCCAGTTCCAAGTCGTGAGTGGGGTAATATTTCTCATGAACTTTTAGTTGTCGTAAAGCATATGTGATCACCTTTTCGCGTTGCATCAAAACACACCATAGACCTTGGATAGATGCATCACAGTACACCACAAAGTCCTCCGTACCCTCAGGTAGTGATAATATTGGAGCACTGCAAAGTTTAGTCTTTAGTAACAGAAAAGCAGGTTCTTGGGCATCTCCCCACTTGTAGGTAATCCCCTTCTGTGTCAAAGCAGTGAGGGGTTGAGCGATTTTTGAGAATCCCTGAATGAATCTGCGATAATAACCTGCAAGGCCAAGGAATTGTCGGACCTCCGTGGGAGTCTTAGGGGCCTCCCATCTTTTAATCGCATCAATCTTAGCGGGATCGACCTGTATTCCTGCCTCGTTCACCACATGACCCCAGAATTGGACCTCACGAATCCAGAAGTCGCACTTGGAGAATTTTGCATATAACTGCTCACTTTTCAGAAGTTCCAAGATCAGTCGTAGGTGTTGCTCGTGCTCTCCCCTACTCTTGGAATAGATCAGAATGTCGTCTATGAACACTATGACAAATTTGTCTAGATAGGGTTTGCACACACGGTTCATGAGGTCCATGAACACAGCTGGTGCATTGGTCAGCCCGAAGGGCATTACCAAAAATTCATAGTGCCCATAACGAGTTCGAAAGGCTGTCTTTGGCACATCCTCCTCTCGGACTCTCAGTTGGTGATACCCCGACCTCAAGTCAATCTTGAAATAGAAACTCGACCCCTGGGGCTGGTTGAATAAATCATCAATACGAGGTAAAGGGTTCAATTCCCGGTAATCGATACACATACGGAAACTCCCATCCTTTTTCTTAACAAATAAGACTGGAGTTCCCTAAGGTGAAGAACGAGGTCTAATGAAACCCCTGTCCAATAGCTCTTGGATTTGGGTGGATAGTTCTTGAAGTTCGCCTGGTGCAAGGCGGTATGGTGCACGCGCAACTGGGGCGGCTCCTGGTGCACGGTCAATTTGAAATTCCACTTGTCGAACAGGTGGAAGTCCGGGTAATTCCTCTGGGAAGACATCTGGAAAATCCTGAACTACAGGGATATCCTCAATTTTTGTTTCAATTTCAGCTCGAGTATCAGACATGTTAGCCAATATGGCTGGGTAGCCCTTCCGAATACACTTCTAGGCTTTCAGGAAAGAGATGATGCCCATCATGGCACCACCAGGATCACCCTGGACAGATAAGAATTCTCCACTAGGGAGAGGGATACGAACAATCTTCTCTTGACAGAGAATTTCAGCGTGTTGCTTGGACAACCAGTTCATGCCAACCACGAGATCAAAGCTTCCTAGGGTGATAGGTAAGAGGTCGATGGCAAACAACTGTCCATCTAGTTCGAGCTTACAGTCACGATGGATGTGGGTTACCTTAACAGGCTTCCCATCAGCTAACTCTATAAAGTACGGGGTATCAAGAAGTGTAGGAACTATCCCTAGTTGTTTGCTAAGTTTTGATGACACAAAACTATAGTCTGCACCAGCATCATATAAAACAGAAGCGAGAGTGGCGTTTAAGGAACACGTATCCGTCACGCCGTTGTTATCAGTCCTGGCCTCCCCAGAGCCCATCACAAATGCTCCTCCACGAGCCCCATTGTTGTTGTTACTGTTGTGGTTATTGTTGAAGGACTTATACTTCACACTATCCCACGTTCTCTTGCTATCACCAACAGTAGAAAATGAAGCACCATGCTTCAGAAAGGTACCATGATCAGCAGTCTCATCTGTGAGTCTGCGAGTCAAGTGAAAGATTTGTAGGTGAGCTGCAGTGGCCAAGCCACGAATCTGAGGGGCCCACCCTTTCGGTATAAAGTTCGATCCATTTGTAAGGTAGGTTAAATAGATTTGAGCCTATAGTGGCTATCTCCTATAGCTTGGCAGTGTAGGCGTCGATCTCAGACCCATCCGTCTTTATATAACAAAGTTTCTAGATTTCACCACAGGGTGTTACGTTCTCCTTCCAGGTATCTGTAACTCATCGAGTGTGCATGTAGTGTACATTACTCCATCCTGCCTGGGACAAATGCACATGGCAAAGACTTATGCTATCGAAGCAACCAGACGGTCTCCTTCAGTTCTGTTGGAGTTATCGAGGTTTACAACCACTAAAAGGCTTGAAAATACGATGTACGTTCAAGGTATAAGAAAGTTCAAATGTGGAAGTCAGGGGAAAAGAATGATTTAGCAAAATAGATCTTTACTAGCTTGGAAAGATGCGAGGGCCTCAACCACCCTATCGTTGATCATAAAAACTCAGTCTTATCTAAGTTAACAAGGGAAATGAAAGAAAAGATAGGTAAGAAAAGGTAAGAGCCAATCGTCGCCATGCTTTGTCTAGATAGTAGAGCCTTCATCCTCACTTTCCGTGTGCTCGTCCTGCTCAGGTTCCCCTTTCATCTCTTATCCTTCCTCTTTTGCGATGTCAGTGTTATATGGTTCTCATCACGTACAATCTCCTTCTCTAGTCCTATGTGAACCAGTTTAGTGGTAAGCTGTACCACTCATTCCTCCAATCGTGGCTATCAGCCATTAGTAGGTTTCATCCTCCCTTGTGATGTTGCATTACATCGCAGGCTTTACGTAACTCCCCAAGAGTGTGTGTAACAAGCCCCGATCTAATGTGTTCCCATGAATCTATCATATACTCATGAGTAACAGGGATATGCAGTCATACGTCCGTCCGCTCATACTAGGCGTAAGGTACTAAAGTATGAATTAAGTTCTATATGCGTAACCCAGTCCCGTCTGAGTTTCGAATGGGGGTAAGAAAGATCAAGTAGCAAGGAACAGAAACTAATTGTCTCCTTGCTAAGTGACAAAAGATAAGTCTCAGCATTCGAATTCCTTCATAGTTGATTTAATGGTACCACGTCATGCGCATCGTGCAGCTTCCTGTGTACGTGCGCCATAACGCTCGCAAGGGCTCCCTCCCTTGTACTATTGTTGTCTCCTCGTCCATGAGGTTAGTTAGGATATTACTCCCAGTGATGCGCCACCTGGTGTAACCCTAGGTTCCCACCATTGACGTGTTAAGAATTACGTCTAGAACTAGGAGATAACATATCTCCCGAAATCATATGTTGTAGATATATGTAGCTAATAGCTAGTTGTGCACTTAAGTTGTGAGTGTACTTATGCTATAATGATTATAGACTAGACTCAACATGCAGTCCTAGTTCACTATAACCAATGGCTCTGATACCAATCTGTCACACCCTCAAATTTCCACTGCGGGGTTTATACCGCGAGGCGCGTGACATTCCAGGATCCCATAGCCATAAGTCACAGGAACGAACTCTAAATGCCCAAACCATTTAGTTCGTTTTCAAAAACCAAGTTTAGTTAAGCTGCGGAAGCGTAAACCAAATTTAAAACCTTTTAAAACCATGCGCAAAACAACGCACCCAAATTAAAACCATACGAAAGCATAATATATAATTTATGTGTGCCCGAGAGCCCAAATGCAGTGAAGTGTACAGTGCTTTCTAATCCTGGCACCGGAAGCTAACTACCTGCAAAAGCATGTAAATCGTGGGTCAACAAACAATGTTGGTGAGTTCACTAAGTAAAGTAGGTGAGTAAGTAAAAGCGTAGGTTTCCCAAACCATGTAACCAAATGAAAGTGTCGGTCTCCCAGACCACATATCAATAAGTAAGAACGTCGGCCTCCTTGGCCACAAGTAAACAGCTAATTCAAATGTCAGGGGTAGCTAGCCCACTCATGATAACTAAAACCGGCGAATACCGAACTACTAATGAACAAGTTCCCATAACCGGGAGAAAAGTGCCTTGCGTCATTGCCCATCAACAATGACTATGTTTGAAGCTAATAGTTCACATCCGTGCTCCCAGCACGATGTGAGGTTTGTTAGACCTAATAGCGCTATCAACTAATTAACCCGCTTGCCCAACCGGCAATTGATTCGGTATTTTGAAGGACTTAAAAGATGTGTTTGGTTTAGTTCATCAAGGACATATATATGAATTAGTAAAAATAGATTCACCACGTGAACCATGCACCCCAAACCCGGGATGTGTAAAAGTAGTCCCAAACCGGACTAGAAACGTTAAGTAAGTTGTCTCAACCCGAGACGCATGCTTTTGAGAAAAGAGTAGTGAAACTCACCTTATCGCGTAAGCAAAGAATCCGAACAGCAAGTATTATATGCTACCGACACCCTAATAACAGTGTCACTACGTGAGTATAGGCGTAACATCATTACACCATATAACTCGTTTGTCCAAGGCGTTTTAATATTCAAAAGTGTGTATGCGACGCCTAGTGATTCTACATGCAATAGTAAACCCTACGGACTCGTTGGTGAATGAGTTGGTTATAATTAGTTTCTACAGCCCATATGTGTCGTAAACATGTGTACTTCCGTTATATGTCAATTTTAGATCACCTAAGACCTCAAGTAATCACATAGTCACATAATACACAATCTGTGTTTTCAGGACAGATTGTGCGCCATCAAAACGAATTTATTTAAAATAGTAAACCAGTGAGTTATCCTCCCAAATTTTTACTGAATTTTCTTTGGGATTCACTTGGCAATACCTATTTTTGTTTTGTCTTAATTCCCAAACACAAAAATTATAAAAATTCGTACAACACAGCAGTGTTCAGAAAATTTCCACAACAGGTCAGTTTAGTAGGAAAATTCTTAAAAATTGTGTATTCATCCAAACGAGATGAATCCACTTGGAAAAGCTCTATTTTTCCAGTATCGACCTACTGTAAAAATTTCATAACCTAACTCCTTGTAAATCTCAAGTTATGGCCATTTAAAGTTAGCCCAATTTACAAATCCGAAAATCTGATATGACCCCTAATCAATTAAAATTCCAAAAACGACTCATCCTACGTCCAAAACACATGATTTTACCCATTATGAAAATCTAAGACCAGGTGTGACCTAACCATGCCAAGAAAACCCTAAAATTATTATGTTAGAGCCGTGTTACAGCTCCTACAAGTTTGACTAACCATTCTGTCCAGATTTTAGTTTCGCCTAAATCATACTTTAATCGCCTACCGTGTGCACAAAAACTATTAACATTCACCAATCATCAACACAAAACATTCCTAATACCTATTTTATCAGATTCTATGATTAAACATGTCAAGATCAAAGCTTTAAGAATCAAAACACCAATTACTTGCGCAACAAGTATCCTACGATGTTACTAAGCGTTTATGAGTATGTTTAATCCATTTAATCTTCAAAAAGATTCATGCTTTAATGTTTTATAAACTCATTCAGACCTGGACAAACTTATTATATGATTTTTATTAATGAAAACACAAGGTAGAAGCATAAGAAATCGTAAAATATACCCTTAGCTCTCCCAATCGATCAATCGCGCGCCTTGGATCCTCCCAATTGATGATCTTGAGCCTTAGCAGGGGTTGTTTGAGTGAAATATTCGTGTGGGGCAGTAAGGGGGCGATTAGGGTTGAGTATGAGGGTTGCATGGGGGTTAAGGATGCTTAAATATGAGTTTGAGGCGGTTTAGACCCGTCAGGTTAAATGGAGCGGCCGCTCGGAGCCTGTGAGCGGCCGCTCACAGGTCCGGGTGGCGCGCTTTTGCCTCGTTTCGCCTCCCGACGCGTTATCCTTCGACGTTTTCGTTATTTCGGACCGTAACAAGTGTAACCCCATGCATTTAGACCCTAATCAACCTCATGCTCCACTTTTAATGATTTCTATTAACGTGTTCGGTTTAGGTTCACATAATCACGTATGGTTTTCACATAAGTTTGTCAGGTATCACCGAGACCCATAAGTTTAATATTCACCAACGTCCGAGGTTCACTAATCATGCAATCACACATTGACTCATAACCATGCACGTATGTCTTATCTAACTAACCCTAGTTAAGTATAATGCAAGGAATGTAACTAGAGTTTAGTTAAAGTGAGAACCTGAATTTTCGGGGTATCACAATTATGTTATGTGATAACAATCACCCACGCTACCTTTGTAGGAGGCACGTATCCGGGTGGGATTGTCAGTCCAATAGATCTATCATTGTATACCGTCGGCTGATCAATGTTAATGATTATGCTAGAATTGTGCTTACCCTAGTCATGTTTAAGACATAATGCAACATAGAAAAACACATAGACACTTTATGATTGAATTGCATATAGAATGTTGTAACATGTTTCACCCCAAAAATGGTGATAAATAGAAAAGGGGCTATGTAAAACTCACCTTAGCAAAATGTTATGTCTCGTGAAAACTAGAATATGTGTTGCCCAACAATGCCAAGTATTACCCTATAATTAAGGTAATAAATATGTCTAAGTCTTTCTAGTCTACAAATATATTCTAGGGCTTCGAATTGGGGATAAGTGCTCGTTTGATTAATAAATAAAATGTTTAATAATTAAGAGAATTTTGATAAATAAATAAACAAAAGTCTTTTTGTAAATTTTAAATTAAAGATGGTCACAATAATAAGTTTAAAGTATGAAAATAATTTTTATAAAATTATTTTCTTAAAAATAGAATATTAAATCTATTTATTTCAAACTGTCAAAATATAACTTTAATATTTAAAAATATTAAATTTACAGAATTATTAATTTAAAAATTGTATTTTTGTTCCAAATAATCAGAAATAATTTATATAAATTGTTGGTGCAAAAATATTGAAAAATGAATTTATTATGATTTATTTATGATTAAAACTAACAAATATTGATTGAAAATAATAAATAAATGATTTTTCAGAAATAAAAATCATTTCAGAAAAGTTTATTGTTATAAAAACTCAGACTAATTTTTGTGGAAATTTATAAAATTGTTTTGATATTTATATAGAATTTTATAAATAAAATAGAATAAACTTGAATTATTTATTATATATATTAAATAAATAAATTTTTGAAAACTAAAAATATTATGTTAAACTTTTCCAATAGATTAACATAAAATAATTTTTGTAGAATTTATAAAAGAGTTTTAGTATTTTAAAATGAATTTTTAAAAATATAAAGGAATATATATATATATATATATACTAAAATAAAAAGAATTGTTTGTTGATTCCATGGTTCAAACCCGGGCGCTTGGCCGGTTCATGTGTTTTAAATCACAAGCCCAGGCCAACTAGTCTGGACCCTGAGAACGTATGATTTCAGATTGATTTAATTATATACAATAAGGAAAATCAGTTTTATATTCAATTTAAAAAGAAAGGATAAAACCGGTTTGAATGGGACTCGAACCAGCGTGACTTCGTTTAACAACATCAGACACAACCACTTGATCTAGATCAGTGGTTGTGTTTGATTCCAGTTCCTTTAAATTATAAAACATATGCACAAACTGTTCTTCCCCAATTATAAACGTACGAGCCCTAGCTTTTTCAATTGAATGATTCACACAACAATAACCCAATTAATCAGAGGGTTATTGTTGTGTGAATGCCGAATAACAAAACCCACAAGAAAAAGGGGACTTACAAAAACGAATTGTATACGAATTGATCAGTCAACCCGAGAGTCAAACTTCGAACCAAAACTCAAGAACAGATGAATTGAATTAGAAATTGGGGATTGAGAGAGAGTATTAGGTGATGTGAGAAGGTTTTGGGAGGTCCAATTTATAGGGATAGGGTCTGGGTTGCACGATTGGAAAGTTGACCTTGTGTTGATTGTAATGGTGCGTAATTATGTAGAATTGGTGCGAATTAAAGATAATTGTATGTGTGTATGACGCGGAATAGACCGGTAATCAAGAAATCATGCCAAATCTGGAATCAAAACGCGTATAATAGGCTTGATTTTGGTAAGTTGACATCACAGTTGACTTTCCTAGTCAACTGTGAAGAACTAAGCTTGTTATATAATAATAGCATGCTGGAAATAAAACGAGATGTGTGTGTAGACCAGATGGTTGAGCCTGTTTGTGTGGTGACCCGGCTTGGGGCGCGGGTTCGATTCCCGGCCCAAGCATAATATTTTTTGACATTTTAAAACTATATATATGTATATTATATATAATTAACATAATATTAGGGTTCCAAATGCATCACAATAATAATAAAAAAACCAATAATAATACAGAAACTTGACGTTTTTTATTCATGATAATAGTAACGTACAAGTATAAATGCGTAATGTTACAGTCTCCCCTACTTTTAGGAACTTCGTCCCGAAGTTGGAGTTGGGGAGTCTGGTGGAAAAAGATGTGGGTATTTAGACTTCATCTGGTCTTTACGTTCCCAAGTGAACTCTGGACCTCATTTAGATTCCCAACGAACCTTAACGATCGGAATGCGACTGCGCTTGAGTTTCTTGACTCCAGTATCAACGATATCGACGGGTTTCTCAATAATGTGCATAGTTTCATCGATTTGCACATCTTCAAGAGGAACATGGAGGTTCTCATCTGCTAAGCATTTCTTGAGATTCGAAACATGAAAAGTTGGGTGAACATTGCTTAGCTCAGGTAAAAGATCAAGTTTGTAAGCCACTTTTCCAATCCTGTCAAGAATTTTGAATGGGCCTACGTATCGAGGAGCTAGTTTTCCCTTTCTACCGAAGCGAATCATTCCCTTCCAAAGGGATACCTTAAGAAGTACAAGGTCCCCAACTTGAAATTCCAAGGGCTTACGACGTTTATCAGCATAGCTCTTCTAACGACTTCTAGCCTTGAGAAGATTATCCTGAATGAGTTGGATTTTGTCTGTGGTTTCCTGGATTAGTTTGGGTCCAGTGATCCGGGCTTCACCAACCTCAGTCCAACAGACAGGCGAACGACATTTACGACCATAGAGTGCCTCGAAAGGAGCCATGTTAATGCTGGCATGATAACTGTTGTTGTATGAAAACTCGACCAAAGGAAGATGAGAATCCCATGCGCCACCAAAATCAATGACACACGCCCTGAGCATATCCTCAAGTGTCTGGATGGTCCGTTCAGTCTGACCATCTGTTTGAGGGTGATAAGCAGTACTCAGGTTCAACTTGGTACCCAAAGCATCTTGTAAGGAATCCCAAAAGTGAGAGGTGAAACGACCATCACGATCAGAGATAATGTCCAAAGGTATACCATGATGACATACGATTTCATTTACGTACATCTTTGCCAACCTTTCCACAGAATACTTCTCACGAAGAGGTAAGAAGTGGGCTGACTTGGTTAAACGATCGACGATTACCCAAATGCTGTCAAAACCTTTGGGTGTGCGGGGGAGTTTAGTGATGAAGTCCATTGCTATGCTCTCCCATTTCCATACAGGAATTTCTGGTTGTTCGAGCATACCAGATGGTCGTTGATGTTCAGCCTTGACCTTTGAACAAGTGAGGCATTTTGCAACAAAAAGAGCAATATCTTTCTTCATACAGGCCACCAATATGAATAACGAAGATCTTGGTACATCTTGTCAGCTCCAGGATGAATAGAATAACGAGACTTATGAGCCTCGTTCATAAGAAAGGTACGAAGATCATCACGTTCAGGAATCCAAAGTCGATTAAGAAAATAGAGTAGACCATCAGGTTTGGTTTCAAGTTGAGTTTCAGCACCACAAGACATTTCGTCGTACATGTTACCTTGGGTGACTGAAGTATGTTGAGCCTGGAGGATACGATCCTGAAGATCAGTACGAACTCTCGCACAATGAAGTTTGATACGCTCTTTACGACTGAGTGCGTCAGCCACAACATTCGCTTTGCCAGGATGGTAGCAAATTTCGCAATCATAGTCGTTAAGTAACTCAACCCAACGCCGTTGCCTCATGTTAAGATTTTTCTGGTCGAAGACATGTTGGAGACTTTTGTGGTCTGTGAAAACCACACATTTGGTTCCATAGAGATAGTGTCTCCAAATCTTAAGACCAAAGACGACAGCGCCCAATTCAAGATCATGGGTGGTATAATTCTTTTCGTGAGTCTTGAGTTGTCTAGACGCATAAGCAATAACTTTTCCTCGTTGCATGAGAACACAACCAAGACCTTGGTTTGATGCATCACAATAGACCACGAAGTCATCATTACCATCAGGTAGAGACAAGATAGGAGCTTCACAGAGTTTCAGCTTAAGACTTTCAAATGCTTCCTCTTGCTTTGGTCCCCACTCATAGGGTTTACCCTTGTGAGTTAAGGCAGTGAGAGGAACAACGATCTTAGAGAAGTTGGCGATGAATCGACGATAATAACCAGCCAAACCAAGGAAGGAACGGACTTCTGTTGGAGTTTTAGGAACACTCCAATTCTTCACAGCTTCGATCTTTGAGGGATCAACATGAATTCCGTTCATATCAATGACATGACCCAAAAATTGAACTTCCTTAAGCCAAAATTCACATTTCGAGAATTTGGCATACAGTTGTTCTTTCTTTAGGAGACCCAAAATGGAGTGAAGATGTTGTTCGTGATCGGACTTTGATTTAGAGTAAATCAAAATGTCATCGATGAAGACGATCACGAATTTGTCGAGGTAGGGTCTACAAACCCGATTCATTAAATCCATAAACACTGCGGAAGCGTTGGTCAATCCAAAAGGCATGACCATGAATTCATAGTGACCATAACGTGTACGAAAAGCTGTCTTGGGAATATCTTCATCGTGGACTCTAAGCTGATGATAACCAGAACGAAGATCAATCTTCGAGAAGTGGGTTGCTCCTTGAAGTTGATCAAAAAGATCGTCAATCCTAGGTAATGGATAACGATTCTTGATGGTGAGTTTGTTGAGTTCGCGATAGTCGATACACATTCTGAGAGATCCATCTTTCTTCTTAACGAACAAGACAAGGGCTCCCCATGGAGAAGAACTGGGGCGAATGAAACCTTTATCAGAAAGTTCCAGTAGTTGACTGGCAAGTTCTTGCATCTCAGAGGGTGCAAGACGATAAGGAGCTTTGGCGACGGGATTAGCACCAGGAACAAGATTAATTCTAAATTCCACTTGTCGAGCAGGAGGCAAACCAGGTAAATCCTCTGGAAAGACTTCAGGATAGTCCCGAATGATTGGGATGTCTTGGATACTTTTGCCCTTGTCCTTCTTTTCTATCACGTTAGCTAAGAAAGCTTTATACCCCTTTTGTAAGTATTTTTGGGCAGTAGTACAAGACATGAGCTTAAGCTCGCCACAAGGCTTCTCACCATAGATCTTCAAAATCTCACCAGATTTGAGAGGAATGCGAATGACTTTCTCAAAACATAGAATTTCAGCACGATGGGTTGACAACCAGTCCATGCCTACTATGACATCAAAACTTCCAAGATTCATAGGGATGAGATCGATAGAGAAAGTATGTTCGTCGAGGTTCAGCACACAGTTACGAATAATAGAATCGATCGAGATGGACTTCCCATTAGCTACCTCTACCACTAAAGGTTCCTCTAGGTTAGTTTGGGGTAAGTTAAGTAAAGGTTCAAACTTTAGTGATACAAATGACCTATCAGCTCCCGAATCAAATAATATGGATGCATAGTGGTTATTAATGAGAAACGTACCATTCACCACCTCGTTGTTGTCACGGGCCTGGTTAGCATTGAGATTGTAGGCGCGACCTCGAGCACCTTGGTTCTGGTTGAGGTTCTGGTTTTGGTTGCGGTTTTGGTTCTGGTTCTGGTTTTGGTTACGATTGGGGCAATTATTGATATAGTGGTCTGGGCTGCCACACTCGTAGCACTGACCACGAGTCGGTCTGTTGTTTTGTTGGTTAGGAGCTGGGGCATTTCTGGCTGGGTTGTTTTGGGCAGCAGGGCCGTTAGCAGGAGGAGCTCGACAGATGTTCGCTAGGTGACCATACCTTTGACAATTAGTGCAAAAACGACATGGCACCTGTGCTGGATGATGGTATTTGCAAGTGTTGCACAAGGGGTGAGGTCCGGTGTATGGCTTCTTGGCTGGGTTTTGTGCTGCAGGTGGGGTGGTAGCAACCATGTAGTTCCTAGCCAGTCTTCTTAGTGCCCTTGCGGAAGAGAGTACCGTTCTTCACATGATTATCAGTGAGAGTAGCCGCTAGACGTTTGGCTTCCTCCAAGGTGGCAGGATTCCTTCCCCACACTGTGTCCTGGATTTGCATGGGTAGACCACCGATATACTTCTCGATGGCTACAGGCAGGGGAGTGACTTTATGGGGCAACAATAAGCTAAGCTCGTGAAAGCGGGTATTGTAGGCAAGGTTTTCCCCACTATCTTGAGCAAGGGTGTGGAACTCATCTTCTAGCTTCTTAACCTCGTTGCGGGGACAGAACTCATCTTTCATAACCTCCTTGACTTGATCCAATGTCATAGCAAGTGCAACTTCGGCTCCACGGGTGCGCTTTTCCTCATTCCACCAAGTGAGTGCTCGTTTGTGAAGAACACTCATGGCGTAACGAACCTTAAAGTTGTCGGGGCACTCACTGTTAATGAAGGTATTCTCAATACCCTCGAACCATTGTAGAAGTCCCGTAGCTCCCTCTTCTCCACTGAACTTAGGGGGGTTACAAGAATTAAAGTGCTTAAGAGTGCAGGCCGGGATACCATTTCTGTTCCCGTTGTGGTTTCCATTTCCATTACCGTTGCCGTTACCGTTCCCGTTGCCGTTACAGTTACCGTTCCCATTGCCGTTACCGTTCAACTGGATGACTTGAGCTAGTAAGTTAGGAACCAGAGTCGCGATTTGCTGCGCCATTTGTTGAGAAATGATCGCAGCCAGTTGGGCATCAACACCATTGTTGTTGTTGTTATTGTTGTTGTTGTGGTTAGCGTCGTGGTTGTTGTTATTCACTTCATCTTGATTGTCACCACTGTTAAGGCGAGTGCTGCGACGTGGAGGCATAATCTGTAAGAGACACAATGAAATGAATGAGGTTATATAAGGAATGTAATCATTTATTCATTAATTAAAACGAATAAACGAAAACGTTGACTTATCAAAGATTCTAGATTCTAATAACATATGAAGACATGCTTTAGCCTATAAGTGAACACTCATCCCGAGAATTCCCAGGTAGGCATCCGGGTCCCTCGTCTGATTGGGATATACGCGCAATGCCAGCCTAGACAGAAGACTCAGAATACAGGCGTTCACCCTTCCAGATTGCACGTGTTCGTTATTAAAATCTAGAACTTCGACGGGATCTCAAGGTAGTTCAGGTTAAACCTGAGGATTTTGTCCTATTAATCTAATGGTGGATCAGGATTGCAGCAGACGAATAAGAGTAGTCACTTGTAGGCTTAGGGTTGTATGGGATAGGGATAAGATTAAGGGAGCAATTAGGATTTCAAGTAAGAGAAGCAAGTACTGTTTAAGTCCCTAAGGTTGTAGTCTAGATTATTTTCTAATAACCTAATTCCCTATAACCAAGGCTCTAATACCAATCTGTAACACCCCAACCGATGGCAGAAACATCGGGATGTCACGTATTGATGATTGTTTCAGTAGCACATGGTACAAATTGAATTTTAAATAATTTATTCATAACATAAATATCCAAAATAAAGTGATGTCTAGAAATTCAATACATGATATCAAATAAAGCAACAACTTCAAATAACTTCAAACAAAAAAACTTCATGATAAATCCTCATGCATACTCAAGCCTCAGTTTCATTGTTACCTGAAACATGTTAATTTTGAAAATATTTTTGGGTCAACAAAAGTTGGTGAGAATTACATAGGTTTTGATAATCGAATAAAACTTGTACAATTCAAGTGTTATGGCAAGTCTAGTCCATATGTGAAAACATACTAGAAGTAAATCGAGTGCATAATCAACCCTTGTGACTGTTATATTGTGGTCCATCCCATACGCTCATGGTTCACTCGATTATGTTATGCGATAACAATCACTAACGCTACCTTTGTAGGAGGCACGTATCCGGGTGGGATTGTCAGTCAAATAGATCTATCATTGTATACCGTCGGCTGATCAATGTTAATGATTATGCTAGAATTGTGCTTACCCTAGTCATGTTTAAGACATAATGCAACATAGAAAAACACATAGACACTTTATGATTGAATTGCATATAGAATGTTGTAACATGTTTCACCCCAAAAATGGTGATAAATAGAAAAAGGGCTATGTAAAACTCACCTTAGCAAAATGTTATGTCTCGTGAAAACTAGAATATGTGTTGCCCAACAATGCCAAGTATTACCCTATAATTAAGGTAATAAATATGTCTAAGTCTTTCTAGTTTACAAATATATTCTAGGGCTTCGAATTGGGGATAAGTGCTCGTTTGATTAATAAATAAAATGTTTAATAATTAAGAGAATTTTGATAAATAAATAAACAAAAGTCTTTTTGTAAATTTTAAATTAAAGATGGTCACAATAATAAGTTTAAAGTATGAAAATAATTTTTATAAAATTATTTTCTTAAAAATAAAATATTAAATCTATTTATTTCAAATTGTCAAAATATAACTTTAATATTTAAAAATATTAAATTTACAGAATTATTAATTTAAAAATTGTATTTCTGTTCCAAATAATCAGAAATAATTTATATAAAATTTTGGTGCAAAAATATTGAAAAATGAATTTATTATGATTTATTTATGATTAAAACTAAAAAAAATTGATTAAAAATATTAAATAAATGATTTTTCAGAAATAAAAATCATTTCAGAAAAGTTTATTGTTATAAAAACTCAGAATAATTTTTGTGGAAATTTATAAAATTGTTTTGATATTTTTATAGAATTTTATAAATAAAATAGAATAAACTTGAATTATTTATTATATATATTAAATAAATAAATTTTTGAAAACTAAAAATTGTATGTTAAACTTTTCCACTAGATTAACATAAAATAATTTTTGTAGAATTTATAAAAGAGTTTTAGTATTTTAAAATGAATTTTTAAAAATATAAAGGAATATATATATATATATATATATATATATATACACTTAAATAAAAAGAATTGTTTGTTGATGCCATGGTTCGAACCCGGGCCCTTGGCCGGTTCATGTGTTTTAAATCACAAGCCCAGGCCAACTGGTCTGGACCCTGAGAACGTTTGATTTCAGATTGATTTAAGGATAAATTACAAATTTCGTCCTTTAAGAATAGGGCATTTTTCATTGGATGTCCTTTCGCGTTTCAATTGCTGTGTTTAGTTCTTAACGACCTAAAATCATTACATCACTTGTCCTAAGGGCCTAACCTGGTTAGTTTTTAACGACAAATCAGATCATGTGCCCCTCACGTGAGGGTATCTTCGTCATTTCATCTGGCCCTATCATTTCCCTCGTTCTTTACCCTAAATCCTCTCTTGGAATCAGACCTGCAGAAACCCTAAATCGAAGATGATGGAAGCCGATTAAACAATCTGCAGATCATGATTATCAAAACCCATCGGCTCATGATTATCATCAATATCATTAAACAAAAACACCGGCACCTGTTCCTTGTTTCTTTACATATCGAAACTAACATACCTCACAGGCCTAGCCGCCAACAGGTTAGCCTTAATACTCTCGTTCTTTACCCTAATCTCTGTGTCGGTATTCTGTTGATTCAGATGACAGTCCTCTGTCCTCCCTAGAGGATTTTTATGACTACTTTGATGTGATTTGGGGGGACGGGCTCGCGTGGTAGGCACTTCAAACTCATCAACCACATCTGTGCAGAAACATATGTAACCTCAGTGATAACAGGGGGTTTTCGGCACTAATCTCTTCCAATCTCAAATCTGGATGTTCTTCTTTTGTGATATGCTTGAGAAGCACTCACACAGGAGATCTTGACTACGCTTTCGAGTTCTTTTGGCACCCCGATCGTAACCATTTTATCTTGCTTGAGACTCTCCTTTTGACACTAAGCAAGTATTTGCCAAGTTTCAAGTCTTCTTCTGGTGAACAGCTTGGTGGTGAATTACTTGTTATAGATGTTGAGAATTCATCTTCAAGCACACCTGCCAAGATCCCCCCCTGCTACAAATTGATGAAGATGAAGATGAGAGGTTTTTTTTTATTTTTTTATATAAGTGAAATTACCAGACTACCCTCATGTGCAAGGCACATGACCAGATTTAACGTTAAATACTAACCAGGTTAGGCCCTTAGGACAGTGGGTGTAAGATTTTAGGTCGTTAAGGACGAAACACAGCAATTGAAACGCGAAAGGACATCCAATGAAAAATGCCCAATTCGTAAAGGACGAAAATTGTAATTTATCCTTGATTTAATTATATACAATAAGGAAAATCAATTTTATATTCAATTTAAAAAGAAAGGATAAAACCGGTTTGAATGGGACTCGAACCCGCGTGACTTCGTTTAACAACATCAGACACAACCACATTATCTAGATCAGTGGTTGTGTTTGATTCCAGTTCATTTAAATTATAAAACATATGCAGAAACTGTTGTTCCCCAATTATAAACGTACGAGCCCTAGCTTTTTCAATTGAATGATTCACACAACAATAACCCAATTAATCAGAGGGTTATTGTTGTGTGAATGCCGAATAACAAAACCCACAAGAAAAAGGGGACTTACAAAAACGAATTGTATACGAATTGATCAGTCAACCCGAGAGTCAAACTTCGAACCAAAACTCAAGAACAGATGAATTGAATTAGAAATTGGGGATTGAGAGAGAGTATTCGGCGATGTGAGAAGGTTTGGGCAGGTCCAATTTATAGGGATAGGGTCTGGGTTGCACGATTGGAAAGTTGACCTTGTGTTGATTGTAATGGTGCGTAATTATGTAGAATTGGTGCGAATTAAAGATAATTGTATGTGTGTATGACATGGAATAGACCGGTAATCAAGAAATCATGCCAAATCTGGAATCAAAACGCGTATAATAGGCTTGATTTTGGTAAGTTGACATCACAGTTGACTTTCCTAGTCAACTGTGAAGAACTAAGCTTGTTATATAATAATAGCATGCTGGAAATAAAACGAGATGTGTGTGTAGACCAGATGGTTGAGCTTGTTTGTGTGGTGACCCGGCTTGAGGCGCGGATTCGATTCCCGGCCCAAGCATAATATTTTTTGACATTTTAAAACTATATATATGTATATTATATATAATTAACATAATATTAGGGTTCCAAATGCATCACAATAATAATAAAAAAACGAATAATAATACTGAAACTTGACGTTTTTTATTCATGATAATAGTAACGTACAAGTATAAATGCGTAATGTTACACTTTCGCCTACTTTGACGATGTTTTTCCAACAACCACTCGCCGATTGGGAACAAGGGAGCATTGTCCATAATCTAGTCGAGCCATGACAGCTTACGATAACTTTCTTCCATAGACTTGGACCATCTTTTTTGAATCGCCGAGTCCATTTAAGAATAAGCGCATCGTTGACATGTTTCAATTTATGTATTCCCAACCCTCCCGACTTCTTTGGGCTCGAAATAATATCCCAAGCGACCCAATTTATCTTTTTTCTACACTCGAGCCGGCCCACAAAAAATGTCTCATAATCGACTCAATTTTCTCTAAAACCGCCTTAGGGGCTTTATAGATAGATAGGTAATAAACCGGCAAAATATGAAGAACCGACTTTATTAAAATCAAACGCCCACCAATAGATAAATGTTTGGCTTTCCAAGAGGCCAAACGGTTTCGTACCATATTGATCACCGAAGTCCAATCATTTATTCTAGTCATTTTGGCCCCCACTTTTAAGCCCAAATAAACGAACGGAAAAATACCTCTTTTGCAACCCAAGACTTCCAACATGTTGTCAACTTCAATGTCTTCCGTGCCTATACCAAACAAATTGGACTTGTGGATATTTATCCGCAAACCCGAGCATAAGTAAAAAAAGCCTAAGAATACGAGCCGTGCATTGAAGATTATTAGTAGACCACTCTCCCATGATAAGGGCATCATCTGCATAGAAAAGATGGCTAATATCTACATCATCCGCCAATTTGAGCCCTTTAAACTCTCCAATACTTTTCGCCTTCTCCATCATCCACGTAAGACATTCCATGACTATCAAAAAAAGAAAAGGAGAGATGGGATCGCCTTGGCGAAGACCCTTCTCGCTTTTAAACTAGAAAGTAGGCGACCCGTTGAAAAGAATCGACGCTTGACTTGAGACAAGGATACCTTTAATCCATCTACACCATAAAGCCGGAAAACCCATTTGATTCAACATAGATAATAAAAAATGCCAGTTGACGTTGTCGTAGGCTTTTTCAAAATCTATTTTTAAAATGAACGCTTTTTTCTTTCTTTTTTCAGCCATTCCAACATTTCATTCACCACAAGTGGGCCATCAAGAATGAATCGGTCCGATAAGGAAGCCGATTGAGAGTCTGAAATAACCTTGCCCAAAACCCTCTTTAATCGATTAGTAAGGACTTTGGAAATGACCTTACAAATCATTCCAATGAGAGTGATAGGACGGTAATCTTTGAGACCTAAAGGCGATTTTACCTTCGGGATCAAAGTGATGAAAGCAGACCCGCATCCAGCATTAATGGTACCTGTATTATGAAAATCATCCAAAATATTATAAAAATCGTGCTCCGATAACTCCCAAAAATGTTTGACAAAATGAAAGTTAAAACCGTCTGGGCCAGGAGCCTTATTAGACCCACAATCGAACACAACATCTTTAACTTCTTGTTTGGAAAACGGCTCGATCAGAAAATAAGCATCTTGCTCCGTTATACGCTTCAATCCGGAACAAAGATTACCCGGCCGAATCTTCACAGTCTCTTTGAATCGATCTCTAAAGAACGAGAGCACCTCACGTTTAATAACAGTCGGTTTGGATACCCATTCACCCCTAATATCGAGACCCGGGATCTGGTTTCTCGCTTGTCTGCCTTTGACCGTATTATGAAAAAAATTCGAGTTTTCATCTCCAAGGGATGCCCATTGAACTCGAGACTTCTGTTTAATATCACGAGCCTTATAAAAACTCGATATCTTGTAAACATTTCACGCACTCCGACCATATCCATAAGTCGGATTCTTCTAGATCCCGCTGTTCCATAATAATATCCAAATCCTCCTTCTCTTGTATAAGCCTTTGTTCATTCTCAACATCTTTACGCTTGCAATCTTTGACCCACGGTTTAAGACGATCACGAAGAGCTTTTAATTTATGCATCAGATTTAAATCATGTGGACTAGTCGACACCCATTCTCCAAAAACAGAATTTACAATATCTACACAACCCGGTCTGTCTAACCACGAGTCAAACCATCGGAAAGGCTTTGGACCAAAATTAGTATCAAGAAGAGAAAGAAGAAGCGGCGCATGATCCGACAAACCTCTTTTAATCGCTCTAACATAGGCTTGAGGCCACTTGTTGAACACATTTTCACACCCAAACACCCTATCGATTCTGCTGAGTTAAGTCTTGCCACCCCGATTGACCATATAAGTGAAATTCTTTCCTTTTAAATCAAATTCTCTAATACCCGCTTCTTCCACAAAGTCATTAAAGTCTTTAGCACCTATCGGGTCAAACACAGAGTTTTTTCTTTCACTAGGATCTCTAACCGCATTGAAATCCCCAAATATAATCCACCAACCTTGACCCGTTTGAATAACCCGAGATAATTTCTCCCATAAATTTCTTTTATCCGAATTATTCTGGGGGCATAAACATTTAGAAAGTTCAATCGACTCTTTCTATCAGCTAGCAAACCAGACACTAGTAGAAAGTTAGTATCTTTTGTAACCTGCTCTTTCGAAAAAAAATTAGCATCCCAGACGCTAAGAATGCCACCTGAGTTACCATTAGAATTGACAAATTCAAAGTCAAAACCCAAACCGCCCCAATAAGAAGACACCAGCCCCGCAGAAATGTTATCCGACATTGTTTCTTGAAAACCAAGAAACGTAACTCCCAAATCATTTTTCAAATCTTTTATCCATCCGGTTTACCCTGGGAACCAATCCCACGAATATTAATCGACAGAACATTCATTGCTTACCCGATTGTAAACCTTCTTGAATGAGCGACTCGTGAACTAACACATCTTGTTCATATAAATCAACTCCCAACTTCTCCCCAAGGATCTTTGTAGCTTCAATTTCCTTAATATGGCTTCGGACATCAGCAGCATTAACCAATTGAGCATCTTCTACAACCCCATCAACCGCAATAACTGGTTGAAGATATACATGAAAAATACATAAAAAATATGTTCCAAATATATAGATATTCATGAAAACACATAAATCTATCTATGTTACCTTATTAAGGAGGAGACATGTCTAGAAAAGTAATTTTACACCCATTTTAAGATGGGATATCAAGAGACTCATGCTTTAACATATATATGTCATGTAAAAGTTCCCCATAATACCCCTTATTGCATTATGCACTTGTACTATAACTATATAATCAATTTAGAGACTTATTAATGTACTTGAATTATCACATTTATTACTATCATGTGAGTTGTTTTGAAGCTCCTCACCCTTATATGATTTCAATTAAAAAGACAAAGTGACCGTCTAGATCAATTGCAAAATGACTATAATATAAGTATAAATTCTAAAATCATTATATTATACTAAGAAAGTTAAGCTTGAATGATTGTATAAACAAAATAAACATAAAAACATATGTGGGTTGTAAAAAAAACAAGACTTGTAATTTTGATAGTTAAATCTTAAATTTACTTTCAAAAGCCGTCTCTTATGAGAATGAGAGCGAGAAAGAGACATGCTTTACGAAATTTAGCCAAATTAGAATGCAATACGCTGCCATGTTTTTTTAGAATTGTATTTGCGCAGCGAAGCGCGCAGGCATAATACTAGTACTATATTATAAAGCATTTGACAAGGACTTCTTAAAATTTAAGAGGTACAAGTTAATTTGCTTATGATACAACATACAATGCACATAATAACTACATTTTAAGGGCAAATTAGTCTTTAAAGCATCATATTTAATAATCTAAATGAAATCAAGAGTCATGTTTATGATAGGTCATGACATTTATTTCTACAAAACATATTAAATACAAAACATGTAAAAAACAATTTTCATAATGCTACATGTTTTATTATAATCTTTTATATACAATTAGTTACTTTATAAAAGTTAGTTAGGAGCTGTTTGGTTGATTAAGTGCTGAATCATTAAGAGGTCTGAATGGTTAAGAGGTCTGAATGGTTAAGTGCTGAATCATTAAGTTAGACCTCTTAATGGTTAGTATTCTTGTCCCACATTAGTAGGAGAGCCTCATTAAGGTTCAGCTTAGTTCAGCACTTAATGGTTCAGTGCTTAATGGTTCAGCAACATCTCAAATCTTAATGATTCAGTCTTAACCATTCCATTCAGAAGCTGAAACAAACACGTTGAATGCTGAATCATTCAGCGCTGAATGGTTAAGAGCCTCATTAAGAGGCTTAACAAACAGCCCCTTAATCTATTATTATTCATAACAATGTTACTAAACTTTTAGGTATTTGAGTCGTTTAGGAAATATCTACTGCATGAATAACATGGCATATTGAGAGCAAAATCGAGCTTACCCTACTAAACAACGTAAAGTTTACCTTGTGTTAGAAGAAAGTGAAAGGAGAAGTTCCTTTATTGGTGTTATTTTTATATACGTTTCAATGTAAGCTTCATTTAAAACAAAATTGCATGTGATAATGTACAAGTCATCTAAGCAGAGGCGGGCAAGTCTTTTAAGTGTTTTTTTTTTTAGTTTTTTATTTCTCTTTTTATGTGGATTTGTTACGGTTTCGACTTAGTAGCTTTTTCTATGATGATTTTTAACTTTTTATTTTTTTAATATGGCAAGTTAACTCGCCACCATGCATATGCGTGATTTAACGTTTTTCATCTATTTTTTGTTCAGTTTAACTGTCCCGTCGCAACGCGCGGGTTTCTCACTAGTATATAACTATATGTTCGGTTATGGAAGAAGGGAAAACTATAACCAAATGATTCGGTTTTGGTAATATTTTAACTGTAATTGATCGGTTAATTCAGTTTCGGTTCAATTTTAATTTTTTTCGGTTATCAGTTTTCGTATGCTCACCCATAGATTTAAGTACATGTGAAGCAGATTTTTAATTACATATGAAATAAATATTTGTTTTAAATAAAAGCATATTCCATATAGCATGAGATGCCGACCTTAAAGGAAAATTAATAATTGGTTTGATTTAATGAGGAATTGGAATTAAATAATCTAAATTTTGTCAGATTAGAAGACAATAACCTCAACTTAAAAACTAGAATCTAATAGGCCTAAGTTGTTTTCTCTTTTATTTCACTAGACACAAACTAACTGGGTTTAACCTAGTTAGTTAAACTCAGTTAGTTTACTGCCTACCTCACATGATATTTTATGCATTCTATTGACCCATTTGCACTTTGTGGCATGTCACGTAAGCAAAAAACTAACTGAGTTGTGAAATAAAAACCAATACAAATTTGGTCTGTTAGATTCTAGTTTTAAGTTGAGATTATTATTTTCTAACCAGACAAAATTATGATTATTTAATTCCCATTCCACGTTAATTATTAGTGGTGCTTACGTTTAAAATTTAAAATAACATTTGGAATTTGGTGGGTTTTGTTTTGTTATAAACTTACCATATTATCGTTTTATGGATCTCTCTTTTTCCATACTCAACAACCCCCTATTTTTTAATAAGTGTTTATGGCATGATTGGGATTAACAAATATTCACCAGAAAACTTGGGTTTATTTTGGGATATATTCATCTCCAAATAAAATACTTGAAGAAACAAAGCAAAGCAAAGCATAGCACATCACATCACACACGTTACATTTGAAAAAACAGCAAATAACGTATTTATAAAATAAATAAGCCATGCCCTCATCACTTGTACTCCAAGATCATGTTGTTTTCTGGTGCCAATCCAACACATGCCCGCATTATGTTCTCCAGCATCGCCCTTTGCTTCGCTAGTGCATTCACCACTGGTGTCCCCGGCGGTACCTGTTTCAATCAATTTCACGTCACGTCATGTCCAGTCCCCACGCCCACGTGACGAGTACCATATAACACGATAAATCAAAAGATTTCAAATCTTACCAGAGGGGCCTTTGTAAGGTAACTCAGAATCGTGGCCACCGGATGGAATGAATGGAACTTACCCTACAATAATAACACACAAATGAACATGATTGATTTTATTTAACCTACTAGCTAAACAACATTAGAAACAAGGAAACCCAACAAACCTCGGTTTCAGCTTTGAGTTGGATACGGGTACTGAGCTCGGCTAGTAGGACCAAGTCCAAGATGATTGGAGCGGCCAACAGAGAGTCCTCACATGTGTTGTGTAGGACGATTGTGCTTTTACCGCCCATGAATATCTCGGACGTGTACTCGTCCATTGCTCTCTTGGAATCTCCAACATATGGAACATACTAAACAAACCAGTTCACAACATTAGTCATATGTTAAACTCATGATTGACAAAACAATATGTTGTCATCAAGACATATACCTTGATGACGACCACATGGTCGGGATGCTCCCCGGGCTCGTATAAGATGGCATTGCTCGAAACCATGTCATCAACAACATTACTCTTGGAGATCTCCTTGGATCTGAATGTCTGTGGAGCGGAAAGGTTCATTCCGTCATTGTTTCCCAAGTGATTGTAGCTCACAATGGATGTTGGCTGTGTTATCAAATCAATCATGTCAGTCAAAGCATTATTATCACAAATCTTGAGTTATCAAAACAGATGGCTTTAATTATTATTAACCTTTATGCCAGCTCCAACAAGGAAGTCAACAAGAACAGACTTCATCTTGGTTTGACCACTCTTAAAGTCATCACCACCAATCAAGCTGTTTCTCTTGATAGCCAAATCAATAACCCCTATGTATATCCATCACAAATCACATTAACATACTCATACATACACAACAGAGAGCATAAACATGAACACAACCATGAAAGGGAGCAGCAACCTGGTACAAAAGTGTTTTGTGGGCTGCCATTGATAAAAGGCACATTTTCAAGAATACAAGCAATAGCAAACAAGGTCGATGGCGAAATCTCAGCCTCGTTTCTGTCCAACGATGCAAAAAGACTTTCCATTGTATCATTAAGCCCAACCATGACATTGCTGTATCTTTCTGTGTTGGCGGTCCATAGAACCACCACTTTGTCTACCTTGTTAGCCTCCTTAAACTCCCTGTTTTCATCACAATTTAATAAGGTCAAAATCAAACATAAATAACATCAACCAAACTAGATTTTTGTAAAAGCTTTCTTCAATGGATAGAATACCTAATGTCCTTGATGACCTTTTGGATTTGTTCATTTTTGGTTCCCTTGATCACATTATCGGCACGCTCGCCTTGGTTCGCAGCGATGAAGTCGGGGTCGAAGATACCAGGGAGTGGGACCATGGATTCCATGTAAGGCCTCAACTGTTTTTGTAGGTCAATGTCCAACACCTTGGCTCTGGCCATGGAATCAGCCAAGTTCATACTGCTTATGTCCCATCCCCCAAACACTATGTCATCAGGGTTCACCTATATCATTATTTCATATTCCATTAATTCATTTCATACAATTTTTTTTATAAAGATTAAACATGTTATTAACATAACATGCATACCATAGGGAGGAGGCTCTTGAAAGGGGCATAGATCTCCTCTCCATTGTATGACCCAACTCTAATGGTTGATGCTTGAGTTAGAGAACCAAAGTAGTTGGCTTGTTGCACCTTCTCTTTAGTTGCCCAAGAGATTCCCCTGTTACATTCACATTCATAATATTTAATTAAACAACAAAAAGACAAAAGAAGAAAAAGCTATTCTTGTTTGATAGCAGAATAAAATGAGTATCAATAAAAACACTACTTTTTGGACCAAAGAACAATCTAGTGGAGATAAAGGTGACAAGCACATGACATAAAGTTAAGCAAAATCCTTTATTAATTAAATTAAAAATAATTAATTAATCAAAAAGGCTTAACTTATGTTATTATCACCAATAGTAATTATAAAACATGACTACATCACATGATTCACATATATTTCATCTTAAATTAAGCCTTCCTGATTCCCTTGGTTAAAAAAATAATTTGGTTGTTTGTTAATAATAATATTATTAATTTTGGCATAATATATATATATGCATGACCCTGCTGGTCCCCTTCCCACTTGTGTTGCTTTCGGGTCAAATATATGTTGTCTTAACTTACGTATCCTTGATTAGAAAGGATCATATCAAGTCACTTGGTTTCTTTTTGGACCAAAGCAAAAAGTTAATTAGCCATATGTGGTTCATGTTACAAGTACATGCACACCATAGTTTATCAACAATCAAGTTGTCCCTACTCATATGGTTGATGTTTTACAAGTACATGCACACCAAAAAGAATACAATACCATACATGTTTATTATTATTATTATTATTATTATTATTATTATTATTATTATTATTATTATTATTATTATTATTATTATTATTATATATGTTCTGTTAGGAAATACGTTCACACACACCTATGAAGGTGTCCTTGGGTCAATTTAATATTAGATTGATTATAAGGTATGTAATAATTAAAACGAAAAAAAAAAAAAAAAAAAAAAAGTTGTTGATGTTATAGGTACATGCAGGCAATGTAGAAAATTGGTTTGGGAATGGAATCTGATCTGTTAAAAAACAATGGTTATTGCATTTATAAAGTAGAAAACGGAAATACTCACTCCCGATTAGCGATAACACCCGCGGTCAGGGTGGAGCCATTGTTGCCTCCCCATCCAACAAGCATAACCCTAACACAAACAATACAAATTAATATTAATATAAATAAATCAAAACTTTTAAATCACTCACAACAATCACAACAAAAAAATAAAATAAAATTACAAACCCTAGTTTAGGAACATGGGTTTGGGTCTTAAACTCGTATTTAACGGTTTTGGGCTTAACAACCCATTGATAAGACCCGTTTTTCTCTTCATGAACAAGCTCCGTGGTGTCGTAATTGTACAGAGAGTGTATTTCATCCTCTGCGTATTTCACATTAGGGCTCTCAACCTTAAAGCTCTCAATAAACATGTTGAATAAAAGAGAGAATAAGAGAGAGATAATTTATTTATTTATTTAACAATATAATAGTTTGTGTGTGTGAGGAGGAGGTGATTTCTGGAACGGGGAGTGATGAGTGTATATATAGAGATATAACGGTGTGGTAGGTACCAAAAACACGTGTTAGTAGGTAAATGGAGGTGGGTCCCACACTGGTCTCCACCGTTGATGGAATCTTGAGAACAGGGTGTGACAACCGTAGATGGAATCATTATATAACAAAATACACATTAATTAATTTCCTTAATTTATTGTTATTATTCTAGCAGCCTGCATACAAACAAACAAAGGCAAATTTGTTATTGGTTTTTTTTTTTTAAATGTTATTCAGATTTTGGTGTGAATATTTTATGGCTAACAAAACCAGAAGTATCACGTTGTTAAAAAAAAACCCAGAAATTTAATAATGTTTAAAATAGTAATTTGAACATAGAAAATCATACTTGATGCTTGCTTTGTATCTTTTCATATCATGTTGTTTGGCTCTCTCTCTCTCTCTCTCTCTCTCTCTCTCTCTCTCTCTCTCTCTCTCTCTCTCTCTCTCTCTCTCTCTCTCTCTCTCTCTCTCTCGTGTAAGCATACCCACTTGTATCATACAGTCTTAAACAATGCACACTTGTAGCATTCTTGTTTTACAAAATAGTAAACAAAATAAAACTTTGGCATATTACTCTGATACCAATACAGAGATCCTGTGAAAACTTTTATCTATAATCTATAATACATTACATCAAATTTAAGATAACATATCAAAAGCCATAGTGTGATTCCCTCATTTTTATCCCATTTCTTCCTTTTATGCCTATAATGTAAACCTTTGATGACGATACAAATGACCAATGCATGAATTCTAGATCATTGTTTTTAAACGGTTCATTTATTACGCTTTCAATGGCGTTGTCTCTTCCGCATCCCATCACCACCTCTTCTATTTATTGTAGATGAATGAATGATCAATTGAAAAGTCTTCCATATCAATGAATATGTTTATTTTTTCATATTGATATATTCATGGCAATTTTACCATCATTTTAAGATGGTAGCTAAATAGTCATAGCATAAACCTCTACTCTTTTACATCGTTCCTCCCTTAATACTAGACATGGTCAAAAAAACCGGTTTGAAGGCCCGACCCGGTCAAAAAACCGGAAAACCGGTGTTAACTTAACAAGTGATGTTTGGTCCGCACCGCACGGTTCACCCGACTCTTATATTTGTGTAACGGCCCATTGGATTGAACCATCTTCTTGGCAAATGATGAAACGACAATTGCGTTTCGATTGTTTGATTACCCTCACACCGGTGCAAATATTTTCTCTATGATTGATAAAGTTATTCAAACGTTTAAGTTGTCAAACAAGATTTTATCAATATCTTTTGATAACGCGTCGAATAATACCGCGGCTATCACACAATTAAAATTAAGATACCAACCTATTTGTGAAGAGGTATTTTTTCATAGTCGTTGTGTCGCACACATAATCAATTTGGCCGTTCAAGATGGTCTAAAAGTTATTGAAACACAAAGAGAAGGTTTTCGAAGAATGTTACGCGATATATATAGCAACAATACAAGGCATGCTAAATATATGAAATTTTGCAAAAGTGTGAATGCCCTTTGTTTGGGTCCAAATTGGGATTGTCCAACAAGGTGGAGTTCCACTTGTAACATGTTCGAAAAACACGTTTTGGCTTTCAACAATAGATTCAATGCTACCATGGGTTACGAAATTTTGTTTTAACACCTAATTGAATGCTCCTTATCCAATCACTCAATTTCATGAAACCTCAATCTAACCATCCTTCTTTAATAATCCAACTCAATGCTCAGCCATGGTTATGAATTTGGGATTTATTTATACTCACATTTATTACCCTCCACATCGATTACCTTCATTATAAGTTTTTGTTTTGGCCTCCAGGTACGTATTCAAAACAACTTTTCTAATTAATGTTATTTTTTGTTATTTTCTTCACATGAAAAGTTGAAGAAATTGCAGAGGATGGAGATGATGTATTACCTACTTGAGAGGCCTACTTACGAAGAGTTTTTCAATGTTACTAAGGCTGATATACAACATGCTAATGCTTTGTAAGTTAATTTCTTTAGCTTTTTCATATGTGAAGGGATATGGGCCCAAATTCCATTAAGGACAGCATATGCCCATACCTAAAATAAGCCCAAAACAAGTCAAGTCAGCGGTCCATGTAGGCGGCGAATGGGAAGCTAGGCGGATCCTACCATGCAGGAGGATCCAGGTCCATGTGGGTGTGTTGTCCACATCGCATCCGCCAGGTCCAGCACGAGTGTCTTGTAACGAAAGTTAGGAGAGCACGTAGTGGACAAAAGGTACAATGTATAAACTCGTACAGACCAATCACAGCAGCTGGACGTGTGGCAGAGGTCATGCTGCACAATCAGCCAACAAGTAGATGCCAGCAAGGTAGGTTTCTGTGTTTGTGCATGGGCAAGCAAACAGTCCGTACGATCCGCAGTAAAAACAACCAATCAGGGGGCTCCACCAAGGAGCCAGGCCTGTCATCACGCGGACGCGGATCCACCGAAGGGAACAACAAGTACAGTTCTCATCCGTATCAACCAATCGGACTACACGAGCCCACATCAGCAATGGTCTCCACTAACGGACAGCAACAGAGGGGACAAGGGTTTACAGTTGACAAAGAGAATTAGCCAATCATGACGTGTCAGACCTGCAACCAACGAACGGATGACACGCGTCCAGGCTCCACATGTCTGCCAATGACGTCATGATACCACACGGATATATGGGTATATTCTCTCTCTTTTATTTATATAATAATATAACATCTTATCCCTAGCTAATACTGGGACGATGTGGAGGCAAGCCTTTAACTGGGCCTCAGCCTAATGGGTAGGTTAAAGGTTGATGTTGAGGCCCTTGTAGAACCTATTTAAGGAGACCTTCACCTCCTTGGATAGGTCATTCAGAAAACCCTGAAGAACACACTAAGGCCGACTACATTTTTGTGTCTGTGTGTGGTTCTGATTATCAGTTCCTAGTAGTCGCCTCCTATCGGATTATTGTATTTATTTCAGGTCACTCACTCACTCTCACCATTCACCGTGCCATTCATCTAGCGAAGGATCAAGCTAGCAGTGACGTGGTTTAGCTTCTCTAATCATAGGTTAGACTATTGTTTCTTCATTGGCGCCATCCGTATTGACTAATACTCTTAACCAATTCATATTTCAGCTAGAAAATGGCTATTAGAGATCTTCCGAAGTTTGACACCGGAGCTCCCGTCATAGAGGACGATAGTGACGAGGGTCCCGGTGGAGAAACTCCAACCCACTGTTACCAAAGTGGCCAACTAGACAGTCCACACGAACGTGGCCGGAACTAGTGACCATCGGAGACCTGGAGGTCATGACACCAATAAGGAAGAAGACCTGGAGGATCCAAATGAATGGCTCTTTCGGGAACAGGCGAGAGTCACCGCTCGTTATCAACAGAAAACGATGCGGATGGCTCAGAAGCCCAAAAATCTCTCAACTTCGGCCCTACTGATCAAAGCCAAAGGCCAAGCAGCAGGAATAAGACGAATAGTCGTCCCCAAAAAGACAACTATCGAGGGAGTCGTAGCGAAGGCAATGGTGGAAATACGCATAGCCAGGGCTACCCTGCCTTAGAAGAAGATAGCTATGAGTCCACTGCATATGCGGAAGACGACGATGACCTGGTCAAGCCTTATCGACCAAAAGATCTCGTAGAGAACTTCAAGTTTTGTGCCCGCATGGCCTTGGCTCCTATCCCAACCAAGGCGAAACATCCCAGCAACATCAGGAAGTATGACGACATCCGTGATCTCGATGATCACGTTCATGACTTCAGAACCGCTGCTCAGTGCTCACAACCAAAACTGGCCCATGTAGGTCTGGTGCCATCTTTTTGCACAGACTCTCACGGGCGCAACACAGTCTGGTTTGACAACATTATACTTAAGCAATTCTACATACATGTCTAGTTGTAAACTTTAATGCCTCATGATTTAGACAACAACAACAGTTTCAACAAGTTTCAACAATACATAAT
The DNA here is from genome assembly GCA_028751855.1 of Ambrosia trifida. Taxonomy (NCBI): domain Eukaryota; kingdom Viridiplantae; phylum Streptophyta; class Magnoliopsida; order Asterales; family Asteraceae; genus Ambrosia; species Ambrosia trifida. Next base: position 69,360,747 of record CM054129.1, on the reverse strand, counting down.
CATTAGCTATGGCCAAGCCGGCGATACTCAATAATAGGTCTATTGGATTGACAATCCCACCTAGATTCGTTGACCATCTTTTATGGGGAGCGCGGGTGATTGTTATCGTTCAAACATATTATTAAGGTGAACCGTGGATGACGGGATGGACCTAAACTAGTCGGAGGTTTGATTATGTCGATTCAACATTTCATGTTTATTCATGTAGACTTAAACTTACGATAGACATATGAATTGCTAAACTTTTATTCTTAAAGTTAATTGCTTGACATGGCTTATGTATTCTCACCAACTTCTAGTTGACCCCCCCCCCCCCCATTTTTACAACTCAACAGGAAATAATGATGCATGAAGACTAGAGTATTAGCATGAGAAGACAAACTGAAGTTTTTGCTTATTTGGTTATTTTGATGTATTAGATTCCATTTAAAACTCATTATGTACTTTCATTTTTGGATATTTGCACTTTAAATTATTTCCAAATAAAATTTGATTACCATGTGCTACTGTATACTCATTCTTACGTGACACCTCGATGTTTCCGCCATCGGTTAGGGTGTTACACTAGCAACTGGACGTGTGACAGAGGTCAGGCTGCAAGATTGGCAAACTAGTAGATGCCAGCAAGGCAGGTCTCTGTGTCTGTGCATGGCCAAGGAGACAGCATGTACGATCTGTAGTAAAAACAACTAATTAGGGGGCTCCACCAAGGTGCCAGGCCTGTCATCACGAGGACGCGGATCCGCCAAAGGGCACAACATGTACAGTTCTCATCTGCATCAGCCAATAGGACTACACGAGGCCACCTCAGCAATGGTCTCCACTAACGGACATCAGCAGAGGGTACAAGGGTATAGTTGACAAAGAGAATTAGCCAATCATGGCGTGTCAGACCTCCAACCAACGAACGGATGACACGCGTCCAAGATCCATATGTCTGCCAATGACGTGACGCCACACGGATAGAGGGGGTATATTCTCTCTCTCTCTTTGATTTATATAATAATATAACATCTTATCCCTAACTAATGCAGGGCCGATGTGGAGGCAAGCCTTTAACTGGGCCTCAGCCCAATAGGTAGGTTAAAGGTTAATGTTGAGGTCCAGTTATTCTCTCTCTCTTTGATTTATATAATAATGTAACATCTTATCTCCAACTAATACAGGGTCGATGTGGAGGCAAGCCTTTAACTGGGCCTTCACCTCCTTGGATAGTTCATTCAGAAAACCCTGAAATAACACACTAAGGGGGTGTTTGGGATTGATTATTCAAAACAGATTATGCGTTTTGGAAAAGCAGGGGTGGAGCTGCTTATAGATTATTGCGTTTTGGTAGCCTAAAAAACTAATTATCTGCGTTTTCAAAACGCAATCCAAACACTAAAAACTGATTATCTGCGTTTTCAAAACGCAATAATCTAAAAATCAGATTCAAAACGCAATCCCAAACACCCTCTTAGGCTGACTACATTTGTGTGTCTGTGTGTGGTTCTGATTATCAGTTCCTAGCAGTCGCCTCCCATTGGATTATTGTGTTTATTTCAGGTCACTCACTCACTCTCACCATTAACCATGCCTTCATCTGGCGAAGGATCAAGCTTGTAGTGACGTGGTTTAGCTTCTCCAATAAGAGGTTAGACTATTGTTTCTGTAGAAAAGTATGATTCCAACCACTACTCACAACACAATCAATACACAAGATATAGACAAAGAACATACACAAGAACACAGGATATAGCGACAGAAAACGGTGACCAAAACTCTTATTTACCCAACCCTAAAACGTACCCAACCAAACCAATATGATCTCAGCAATCACTGAGATCAACAATAAAAGATACAAAGTCTAGTCCTCAGCTGCTGATGTACAAGATCAGCAGATGATGACTGATAATAAGAAAGTACAAGACTTACAAAGACGACAATACACAGGGTTGAATCACCAGAGATCAAACCCTAGAACAATATGAGAGTAATACAAAAAATGACTCGTACAGTGCTGATGAAGAGAGAGAGAGAGAGCCTTATTTATATGAGGCTCTGGAAGGATCCAGTTGATCTGATCCAACGATCACAAATCATTTAATCCAACGAATATAAACATCCCTCGAACAAATATCTCAACAACCAACAGGGACCACACAACCACCTGGACTACTGGGCTTAACCTTCAAGTTGGGCCTGCACATGCTAAACATACAAATAAGCCCAAAGCCCAATAATAATATAACAATGAATCACTAAGAGCCCAATGGACCAATAAACTCAGAAGCCCAATACTTGAACTATGATTCTTTATATTTTTTACATGCCCCCTTAGTTCAAGTATTGAACATGTCAATCATCCCAAGTCTATCACATAAAACATTATGTTGTTTTACATCTAAACCCTTAGTAAGAATATCAGCAACTTGGTTGACTGAATCAACCTTGATTGTACTAACAACACCTTTTGCAATTTTTTCTCTAATAAAATGAATGTCAATTTCAAAGTGTTTAGTACGATCATGAAACACAGGATTGGCTGCAATATCTATTGCAGCTTTACTATCACTGAACAACTGTACAGGTAAATTAACTTTGACTTGCAACTCACTTAGCAAGTTTTTAAGCCAAATGATTTCACAAGTAGCAGTACATAAGGCTCGATACTCAGCCTCAGCCGAAGATCGAGAGACCGTACTCTGCTTCTTGCTTTTCCATGAAATGAGTGAATCACCCAAGAATACACAATATCCAGTTATGGATTTCCTAGTGACTATGCATTTTGCCCAATCGGCATCTACATAGGCACTAAGATTAAACTGATCAGACTGTTTAAGCACAACTCCTTTTCCAGGAGACAGTTTCAAATACCTTAGTAGTCTTAGGGCTACTTGTAAATGAAACTGTGTAGGTTTGTGCATAAATTGACTAAGAAATTGCACACAATAGCTAATGTCAGGTCTGGTTAATGATAGGTATATAAGTTTCCCTATCAATTTTTGAAAACCAGTAACATTTTCAAGTAAGACTTCATTCTTTTTATGTTTTCCTATTACTATATAACTCTGTTCTATTGGTGTACCTACTGGTTTACAACCCAGGTAACCAAATTCATTCAGTAATTCCAAGCAGTATTTCCTTTGAGACAGACAGATTGAATTGTTGGAATACAACACTTCAATCCCAAGAAAATACTTAAGCTTACCAAGATCCTTGATTTGAAAATTTGATCTTAGTATAGCTTTGACATTACTGATTTCAGACTCAGAGTTACCAGTTAAGACAATATCATCAACATAGACAAGTAAGACTATAAACACATCTTTATTTGATTTAACAAATAGAGAGTGATCACAAACACTTTGGACAAAACCCATTTGTAATAAGACATTTGTGAGTTTTTCATTCCACTTTCTAGGGGCCTGTTTAAGATCATACAAAGATTTAACTAGCTTGCAGACTTTGGTTTCATTTTTAGAGTAATAACCCTCAGGTAAGGTCATATAAACATCTTCAGATATTGAACCATACAAAAATGCATTGTTAATATCTAGTTGGAATAATGGCCAGTTGTTTTGAACTGCAATGCTCAAAACACACCTTACAGTGACCATTTTCACAACTGGAGAGAAAGTCTCTCCAAAGTCTAAACCTTCCCTTTGATTATACCCCTTAGCTACAAGCCTAGCCTTAAACCTTTCTATCTCCCCATCAGATTTATACTTTACTTTATATATCCATTTACAACCTATGGCCTTTCTACCTATAGGCAAATCAGTTAAGACCCAAGTTTGATTCCTATGCAAGGCTTCCATTTCGGAATTCATAGCCTCAACCCACTTAGGATCTTTGGCAGCCTCAGCATAGGTAGAGGTTTCAACAGTCTTATTTAAGACAGATACTAGACACATATTTTCTTTAGACAACTTAGAATAATTAACAACATTTTCAAGACCATACTTAACCTTGCCTTCGACAATGTAATCACTAAACCTCTTAGGCAAGTTTGACACTCTATCAGACTTTCTAATGACTCCCTCAGATGGGTTAGTCTCTCCATGTGATGTTCCTGCATCACTGTCTGCCATATCAGGACTCCTACAACCTGGGCTGCCAGGCTGCTGTCCCTGTTGGTGGCTGACAGGGTCTACCCCTCCAGCAGCCCTGGGAGAAAGACCAGATTGCAGACTAGCAGGATCATCATCAGACATATTAGGTCCCCTTTCATCATTGGGAGGTCTTGGCTCAACCACTTGAGAATCAGTTTGTGTGTATGTTTCATTTGAATCAAAAAAATTAAGATGTGTGACATTATCTAAATCAGGAGAAAAAACTTTGTTTTTGAAATCAGTTAGTTTGAATGGAAAGATTTCCTCATAAAATCTCACATCCCTAGAAAATAAGACTTCTTTGGTATCAAGACACCAAAGTTTATACCCTTTTTTGAAATTAGAATATCCTATTAAGACACACTTTTCAGCTTTAATTGAAAGTTTATCATTGTTATCTAAGACAATGTTAAAACACAAACATCCAAAAGACTTCAAGTGGTCAAGAAAAGGGGGGAACCCAAACATTACCTCATATGGACTTTTTCCTAACAGTACTGAAGAAGGGACCCTGTTTATCAAATAAGTGGCAGTTAACACACACTCAGACCAAAAATTAAGAGGTAACCCACTCTGAAACAATAATGCTCTGGCCATATTCAACAAGTGCCTATGTTTTCTTTCAGCTACACCATTTTGTTGTGGTGTATAGGTGCAAGATGTTTGATGTATAATACCACTGTTTTTACAAAATAAATCCATTTGTTTATTTACAAACTCACTACCATTGTCACTTTTGAAAACTTTAACTCTTTTTTCAAATTGAGTTCTCATCAATTCATAAAAGATAAGTAAGTTTTCAAACACTTCACCTTTACTTTTTAACATATAGCACCATACAGTTCTAGAATAATCATCTACAATGGTAAGAAAAAACCTATAACCTTCTCTACTAGTGACTTTATAAGGACCCCAAACATCCAAGTGAACTAGTTCACCTAATTGTTTGGTCTTATGTTCACTAATAGGGAAAGGCAACCTAGCCTGTTTAGCCTTATGACAGACTTCACAGGGAGTAGAATCAATTTTTCCTAATTTTAAATCTTGTTTAAGTATGGCCAGAACTTGATCAGATGGATGACCCAACCTATTGTGCCACAAATTTGTGTCACTAACACTATTAAAACACAAATTAACACTCACATTTTCACCAACAAAATAGAGACCATCACTTTGATCACCAGTCACCAGGACTCTCTTTGATTTGGAATCCTGGATGAAACAATGATGTTCATCAAATAAGACACTTAGCTTATTATCTTTAGCTAACTTATGAACAGACAAAAGGTTAACACAGTAGTCAGGAACCAAGAACACATCATACAGAATGACACCATCTGCTAACTTAACATCTCCTATTTTTGTTACTTTAGCACATGTGCCATTAGGATGTTTAACCTGAACATTATACCCTGAGACATCTAAGCAATTAAACATGTATTCATCACTTTTGGTCATGTGTTGATTGGCTCCTGAATCTGTGATCCATCCAAAACAGATGGCCTTTCTAACAACTTTAGAACAACTTGAAAAATTTTTAAAAATGTTTTTCAAGTTAGAAATTTTTGAGACACAAGAAAAACCATTTATAATAACACCTTTACCTCCTGAGTTTGAGCTCTGTGGATCACCATTTCCTTTCTCACTGATCAGATTCATTATCTTGGAGATCTGTTCAGGAGAAAAGGGCAAAGCAGAACCAGAAGTGGAGGGTACAGATGTTTTATTACTAGACCCAACAGTATTAGCCAGATTAGACCTAGGAGTCTGTCCTGCTGGTTTTTTCTTAAAACCAGGAGGATATCCAACTAACTCATAGCATCTATCAACAGTGTGACCCAACAAATTGCAATGAGTGCATTTTAAGAAGGGGTTGGGTCCTCTGTTAGTATTTTTCTTTCTATTATCAAAGGGCTGAGATGTCTTAGAGAAGAAAGACATATTCTGACCCTTTGAATTACTACTAGAGCCCCTATGGGACTCTTCTCTGGAGATAATAGAGAAAGCTGTTTTAACAGAGGGCAATGGATCTTCCATTAACAAATTAGACCTAACAGGTTGATATATATCATCCAATCCCATTAAAAATTGCATTAACTTTATCAAAGAGTTAAAATCATTGAATTTGTTTGCAGCTGAACATGAACATGTAGGCAATTGAACTATAGAATCCAATTGCTTCCACATTGTGTTCAGCTTATGATAGTATTCTGAAACAGTACTTCCATTTTGTGTTATGGAGTTTATTTTTTGATACAAGTTAAAGACAACAGATCCATCGACTTTGTCATAGGTTTCCCTAAGATCAAGCCAGACATCTCTAGCTAACTTAGAAAAAACTTGACCTAAGAACAGTTCCTCACTAACAGAGTTAAGCAACCAAGACAATACAACAGAATTACACCTATCCCATTGCTTTCCTAAGACCTCATCACTTACAGATCTAACAACACTACCATCAATAAAACCAATCTTATTCTTAGCCTCAAGAGCAAGCCTCATGGAGCTAGCCCAGGCAGAATAGTTTTCAGTTCCTTTCAATTTGATAGAGATAATTGAAAGGCTACTGGTATCACTAGGATGGATGTAGAGGGGGTCACCAATATCTAACTTACTTATTAGAGTATTGATGTCTCCTCCTGATCCACCACCCGGGTTAACAACATCACCCATGATACAACACAGAAAGACAACAAGACAAAAAACAAACCAACAAATGAGAGAAAACAGTAAGAATGAAACCCTAGAGAACAGGACTGTGTCAGTGTTCAGATCATGGGTTCATCACTCATAGGTGCCCACGCAGATCTTAACACAGGTGTTCTTTATTAACTAAGAATATGTATGTATATAGATGCAATAGACAAGAACCAAATAATACCACACAGAGAACCAATCAAAGACACAAGTAAGACAAATACAATACAATACCGGTCCACCCTAACCCGGTCAAGACAACTAGACACACAATACAAAAAATAAGATGAAGCGATCTCACAGTGAGGGGGAACCCAAGTTAGGGTTTCGCCAACCCCACAACTAACACCTTCACTTAGGGTGTTAAGAAGTGGGAGCAATTGTAGCAATAAAATCCAAGATCCACTCCAGTTAAGCTCCAATCCACCAGCTCAGATCCAATGATCAAGAGAATCCAGTCAACACTTGTTGACAGAAAACCCCAGATCTACACACAGATATCAAGATAACAAGAAATAGACAAGATCTAGAAAGATCAGATCTATTTTAAGAACAAAATAGGTCAAGATCTATAAAGAAGATCAAAACCCTAATAGACAATCAGACACACAAGACAGACAGCGGAAGACGAATGACACCAGAATCAAGAGCCTAAGGCTCTGATACCATGTAGAAAAGTATGATTCCAACCACTACTCACAACACAATCAATACACAAGATATAGACAAAGAACATACACAAGAACACAGGATATAGCGACAGAAAACGGTGACCAAAACTCTTATTTACCCAACCCTAAAACGTACCCAACCAAACCAATATGATCTCAGCAATCACTGAGATCAACAATAAAAGATACAAAGTCTAGTCCTCAGCTGCTGATGTACAAGATCAGCAGATGATGACTGATAATAAGAAAGTACAAGACTTACAAAGACGACAATACACAGGGTTGAATCACCAGAGATCAAACCCTAGAACAATATGAGAGTAATACAAAAAATGACTCGTACAGTGCTGATGAAGAGAGAGAGAGCCTTATTTATATGAGGCTCTGGAAGGATCCAGTTGATCTGATCCAACGATCACAAATCATTTAATCCAACGAATATAAACATCCCTCGAACAAATATCTCAACAACCAACAGGGACCACACAACCACCTGGACTACTGGGCTTAACCTTCAAGTTGGGCCTGCACATGCTAAACATACAAATAAGCCCAAAGCCAAATAATAATATAACAATGAATCACTAAGAGCCCAATGGACCAATAAACTCAGAAGCCCAATACTTGAACTATGATTCTTTATATTTTTTACAGTTTCTTCAATATGCGTGTTTGATTACTTGTGTGATATCATATTGCCTGCTTTTGAGGGGGCATATGTTATTCATTTTGTACGTTTGTTTGTGAAATTGATTTGGATTTAAATAATTTTGATGTGAGTGGATACAGTTGGTTGCTTATTGATGTGGTGATTCAGCTTTTGGTGGAATTAGGAACATATCAGTGAAGGTTGCGCCCGGTAGTCGATGTTGAGGTCAACTGGTGAGGGATTGAGTTTTGCAGCAGGCTTGCATGGACTTGCTAACCTGTCGCAGATGCTCCGGTTGCAGCGTTAGTAGGTGGTCCATATACTAAAGCCCTGCTTCTTTAAGCACATTTTGGGTAGTAAAGTGAGTAATCTACAAGAGAAAATCTTATTACCAAATTATTTGATTTGATCTGTGTTATATTTGGAGTCCAATTGAATTATTAAAAATATGATAATTAAGAATTTTCTAAACTCCCTAACTCAGGTTTCATGTTTTTGTCGAGTTAGATCATATAGAAAATGATATAAAGAATTTTCTTATCCTGTTATACAGGTTTTAGGTCCACTTGACCCAAATACTAAAGAGACACTTATTGGCAATGCATTATTTCTTTTGTAAAGGTTTAAAAGAGTTAGTTATCTCATTATGTTTCTATTATACATTGACATCGTGGTTTGACTTAAAATTCCATTGGTTCTAACAATGATATTGATGATCTTCACACCTTTGCTAACCTATTTGTATCTAGTTTTGATCCGTTAGTTAGCAATTGTTTACTTCTTTTTCTAAAAAAGTTATACTTTTACGAATGTTTATGATTTTGTTTTTCATAATTTTACTCATGAGAGCATGTGCATACTACTCAAAATATAGGCTGGGAGCACCTCATATTCTTCTTGACTTAAGACCGTTCTTATATTAATCTTGTTTTTCTTTTTTAAAAATAATTCAGGCGAAGTTCTTTGGGATGGGGAGAGTATAAAAAAACCTAACTAGAACGGCTAAGAAGTCAAGTTTGGTTAGTCACTCATTAACCTGCTTTAGTAGCATGGCTAAGTGTTATTTCTTCTAGTAGGAGATAGGGGTATGGTTTGTGTGTGTGGTCTTCAAGAAAGTCAACTGTATCTTTAAGCTGCGAAATCCAAATTCTAACAACTTGGTCGCTTTTCTGCATTTGCAACAACAACTTGGATCATGGGGAGGATATGTTGAAGTTTTTCCCGAGGCCACATTTCCAACCAAGTGTCAAATATCACATGCAGAATTGGGGGTAATGTCAAATCTGTCATATTTTCTTGCTTCATTGTCTCTTACTTTACTTATAGACCATATAATTGCACCGGAGTAGAAGTTTAATACAATTTTCTTCCCCAAACTGGACTAAAAAATACCAATATAAAATTTTAAATAAATAATGGATTTTTATTAACTTTTTTACAAGAGGGGCAATATCTCGAAACAATTAATTACTATGCGGGCTTATCAGTTTAGTTTTTTTTTTTTTTTAATCTTTTTATAACGGCAGTTATATGATTAGAAAAATAGACAAACAAGCAAAGAGTGAGTCGCCTTACAAACAAATTGTTTTCCTATAAAATTTTGGCTATAGATGGAGATCCAACAATATGAAAGGAATATTTTCTTCAAAGCTTTCAGTTAAGTGTAGTCCTTATTTTTTCTATGAGGCTATCTATTAAGCAAACAAGAAACAACTTTGTCATGTGATCTTGGATAATCATTAATGATATTTAGTTGTTCATTTGCTGAGGTTGTACATTGCTATTTGTCACCCATATTCCCATGTCATTTCTATTTGGATCCTTTGGCTGATAATGGAACATGTGACTCTATGCTTTATTGGGCAAGACTAAATGATTGTATTTAAATTCTTTATCAACTTTATACATGTATATAGTTTTCCAAAGTTCCCTAAAATGAAACACATAATTTATATATGTTGACACAACGCAACCCTTGAAATTGCACAAAATAGAGCCATGAGTTATAGAAAATAATTGCATTTTTAATATGTCCACTGAAAAAATGAGGACATGATTAAATTCAATAACTATGTGCAGATATGTATCATGAACTTCACGTATTCACACCTCATTTCATATCACATTGATCTGATCTGACTGATACCTGGGATCCAAATTCCACCATAAAAACTGAAACTTCCAAGAATCTATTGAGTGTTTGATTTTAAAAGGCACGTGAGACGCAAGATGATTCTTCTGTCCTGATTGGTTTGTTTGTTTGTTATCTCTTGAGTTGCATGAGTTTTGGGTTGCTTTTTCAAATGAATTAGCGCATGCTTATGGGCACTAAACATAGTGCAGCTGGTTAAATAGGCCACTTCAGTAATGTCCCTGTTACTCACATTTATTAAAATCTTTGGATGACTTATTGATCCGTTTGCACCATTCAGCTGGTTCACACATGGATATGTAACCTTAAGACATGGTTTCTAGGTATTAAAAGAAAATGTTGGTGATCCAACACCACACCACTTTTTATTATCACTCATTAAAAACTGCATGATTTTGTATATAAGGAGGGATAAATTGAAAACCCTCCCTAGTTAAGAAAACCATTAAAACCACATCTTGACCATACATTCTATGAGATCCATGGCTATGAATTTTTTGGAATACTTTAATAACAAAGTTATTAAAAAAGGTACAAGAAAGGCTAATTGGTCCAACTACAAATGTCACTACCCCTCTGTTGGAAATTATGGAAATTTATAATAATATAATGAATGGAATTTAATTGATTTTAGTGAAATTATTAAGCAGACTTTTGAGTAAAGTTCTTTATTTCACTTTATTAGAGTTTTATGGCTCTAATTAAGTTTAGACTATTCACTCATCCTTGGGTCTTGTATACACAGAAGGCTTTGTGCCTCATTTGAAAGACTAGAGAAAAAAAATACAAGTAGAAAAAAAATACAAGAGGTAGAGTTCTTTTGAGAAGAAAAGACCCATATGTTGGGTACTATATAGATGAGTACTCTCTACTCGATTCCATTACTTTTTCCCTTTATTTGTTCCAAATGTCATAAACTACAATTCTACCCAGTGCAACCTCGGGTGCGTGGCCTTCTCCGGCAGTACAAACTGCTTCGGCTGTTGTACTCTGGGAGACAGACGCGTTGTCTTTGGTAGAGGCGCGAAATTTGTTTTAAGGGAAGCGTGTTGATCACGTGCCTCAGCCACAATCGTCAACATTAGTTTGTTCATTCTTGCAGCCATGGAGAACTATAAGAAGACCTTGTTGAAAACTTGATTTTTGAAGATCTTTGTTAAATCATTTTAGACAAGCTCAAGGACATTATTGAAGATTTGGTTTGAATCGGTTACTTTACATTTGTTGTATTTCATTTTATTTTTGTTTGGATTTGTATACGGTGTGTACTACCATTTTCCAAATTGTATAAAGAGAGAATCTTTATTATTTTATTAATATTATTTTAATAAAATCGTGACCTATATCCTACAATCTTAAAACATATTTCGTGAGATTGTTGCTACAACTTTAAAACCTTATTCATAAGGATTTTAGGTTCACGAAATGGTTTAAAATAAAAAAAATAAAAATATTTTAGAGATTTTTGTATAATCATGTAAATATTTGTTTTTGGGAAATATGTATATAGTACAACTTGTTGGGTTTGGATTTATAGAGGCTGTGATATAATGTTAAATCCTATACCGTGATACAAAACGAATGGTATTTTGATTCAACCATTTGGTTTTAAAACGATCTTAATTGTGATTTTTTCTAACGTGTGTTTTAGACTGGGTTTATTGGTGTAAACCATGCATTTTTGTAAACGTTGAATTCCATAACGTTTCCGTAAAACTTGGTTTATTTTATAAACAATACGTTTCTTGTAAACGTTTTATTTTCTAACACGTGTATTAGAAATGATTATATTAGAAAAAATATATTGATTCGAAAAGTTTGTCTAAACGTCTCGTTTCTTATAATGGGTGTTGGAAATAGTTTATTTTGATAAACTAAAAAGGCTTATAATGATTTTTGTAATCATTTATTTCTAACAAGCGTGTTAGAACCGGTTTATTTTATGCAAACCGATAAGTGTTATAACGATTTTTGTAATCGATAATGTCTAACAAGTGTGTTGAAAAATGTTTTTTTTTGATATAAATCAATAAGCATGATAATGATTTTTGTAATCATTTACTTCTAACGATGGTGTTAGAATTTGTTTATTGTATATAAATTGTCAAGTTTGTAACGATTGTGTAATCGTTTAATTCTAACGAGCGTGTTAGAACTGATTTATTGATAAGTTTATAACGATTTTTGTAATCGTTTATTGCTATCTAGTATGTTTGAAATGGTTTATAGAACCCTCAACTTCAAGAATGATTTTTGTAATAATTTGTCTTCTAACATGTGTGTTAGAAATGGTTTAACTTTTGAACCTCACACGTGTTTAAGATATTTCGTATTGAAGTTTTACTACTTTTAAATGTGCGAGTTAGAACTCGTTTTAGTTTTCTAACATGCGTGTTAGAAAATTTTTATCACTGATACGAGTTTAGATACGATTTATTTTATAAAACGAAATATTTGGAAATATTTCATGTAAAAAAATGAGTCTAACGTGCGTCTTATGATCATTTAAGTTCTAACATGTTTGTTAGAAAGGTTTTATTTTGTAAACCACAATGAAAAAGAAAATGTTTTATGTAAACATTTTATTTTTCTAATATGTTCATCAGAAACGGATTCTTTTATGAACTATATCATTGGAAAAGGTTTTATGTAAACGCCCAATTTTATAACGTGCGCGTTATAACATGATTTTTTTTCATGTGTGTTTGAAACTGTTATAGTACATGTATATTAAACTAAAACCATATAAAAAGTTTGCTATTTTGGTTTCAATTTACGGTTTCATAAACCTGTATTGATATTGCAAAACTAAAGAAATGTTTTAGAATGATTTTGCATAGTTTTGATAATTTAAACGGTTCGTTTCTTTTGCTAGATGTAATATGTTGAACCAAAGTAGTGTTTCGATGACACTATATGGTGGAAAACAACTTGGTGTTGTTGTGAACAAGATTAATTGTTCAAGCTTCACTACTTAATTGTAGTCTTTTTAACGACTTGGTGTTGTTTTGAACAGATTTGTGACTGTCCAACATTAGAATTTCACGATCAAATGAGGAACTTGTACTTATAAGTGCATAAAGTTCTCAAGACATGTTGCAAGATGATATTGTTGTTATGACTTTGATTGGATGATAAAAGTGTTGAAGATGATAACACTATGAGATTTGATGTGTAGATATGTCTACTTATCCGTTTAAACTTTTAAAAGTGTTTTGCACTTTATGATTTGGTTTCGAATGTATATTATTTATTGTTTGTGTTCAATATCTTTGGATAACACATGCAATTTTTATTTACAAAGAAATAAATCAGTAAGGTTTGTGACGTATGAAATGTTATTTTTCTTTAATAAATAACTATAACATCAAATATACAATGTTAAAGAACATTGTTATAAACGGATAATATATGGAAAGAATTGGACATACACAACTTAAGAGTTGTTGCATTGACTAAAAGTTGAAGACGAGACATCAAATGTCTAACCACATCATGAAAGAATCGTGAAGGAAAGTGGTGAGTGTATTGAGATGAAATACATGAGTATGTTACATATCGATATATTTCATTAAAGATTAAAGATTGTCGTGAAAATTCGCAAGGGTGAATTTTAACATATGGAAGAAATATATGTTAATACCAATCTTAATGAATCAGGCAAGATTTGTTCCAAAAGATTTACGATTGGAAATGAAGGATATGTTGATATGTCTACCACTTTCAAGTTGTTGGAAGTATGTAAAGGTTCTTTTTTTTTTAATGTTAAACTTTATTAAAACACGGCCACCCTCAACAAAGGGCCACCACTAAAAAGATTACAATATATACATCGGATTTACTAACTAATCCTTCCACTCTAAATCTTTAAACTTAGAGCGATTTCTAAGCCAAAAAAACGACAAAGATTTAACTAACGCAACCACCTCTATAGCCTTAGACAACGACCCTTCAAAAACCTTTTTGTTTCGTGTTTTTCAAATATTCCAGCAAACAATCATTATAATGCCGGACAAGATCCGTTTATGCCACTTATTCTGCTTGCCGAGGCTGGGCAACAGCAGCATCTCTTTAATATTGCTGAACATAGGTTGTTGAATACGACACCATCTCCAAACCACTTGCCAGACTTGAAACGCAAAACTGCAGTCAACGAACAGATGGTATACAGATTCTGCAACAGCAGCACATAAAGAGCACAACGTATCCTGAATTCTGATGTTCCGTCTAACTAATGCCAAACGGGTCGGAATCCTCTCCATTTCAATTCTGCACATCAATACGTTAACTTTTATAGGAACCCAAGAAGCCCATCGCATCTCGTTATTATTCTGCAGATTCCGCCCCCTATTCAATAAACTTTTAACACTAGCCACCAAAAAAATACCACCAGAATCGGCTTCCCATACCCATTTATCTTTGGCTTCTGAAAAAACCACCTTAGACAACAGATTCTCCACGTAAAATTAGGAAGAGTGTCCTAAATATACTTACTTTTAAAAGAAAACGACAAGGCATGTCACTTAAACAAATAATTTAAAAGTTGGTTTGTTGAGTGTGCATCTAAGTGATTTCATTTCAACATAAAAGTGATTGTACACTTATACAATTCATACCTTTTGTGGGTGATGAATGTGTTTACCAAAGTTACTCGAGATAAGACTTATAGTTAAGTACTTATGAGTTAATGGTGAAGCCTATAAGATCAAAGGCAAAAATGTTATATTCCTTAGACTGAATACTGGAAAATATGTTTGTGTAACATAGATATGAGACTATATGAAAAAAAAAATATCTCATGGTCATGTATAAAATTGTAACAACCGGCAAAAATAAGGTAATTCCGTACAATTAATTAATATATGATTAACGTAATTAAATGCAATTATGTGTGATTTAATTAGCAAGGCCTTAGGGAATAGCAATTTCCAAATAGTGCATAGGAATGCATACGTTTAATGGTAAAGCATGATTGGATCATGTGCGAATAAGCTATCCGGTACGGATGTTGGCAATTACCCGGTAATAATTAAATAAACGAAACGAATCCCGGACACCCAGGATATAAAATAAAGGGTATTTTCATAAGATATAATGAGTTTTGGAACTCCAAAACCATAAATGAAAACGTCTTGTACAAATCTCCCGGTAACGAATAAAGTGCGCGTATCGCACCCGATACGCGTATAACTCGTAATTTCACCCGGTAAAAGCCTAAATAATCAATCAACGCTTAAAATAGACTATATTTAAGTGTTATTTAAGGTATATTCAATGTCCGGATAACGCGTGATTAAAACCCGAAAAATACCCGAACGACACCCGAACGACGGGGGATTTAACATAACAAACAATGGGTAAATAATTGAAGTTGTGGACCCCACTTATACCCATCAAAGGGCCGGCCAAATGGCCTTGTTTTATCCACATTTTGTGTAATAATAATAAGCTAAAAGATCTATATAAGCATGCATGGGTGAAGACAAAACATGTAAGATAAAGTGATAGGTAGACATCTAGTACAAAAGCAAGCCACCTCTTTGTCCCCTTGGGGAAGATTTCGGCCATATGGCCTTGAAAACCCAAGACATAAACCAACCATCATGACCTAGTGTATGTATGCATGCAAGGTAAAGTCTTATATATAGATATTATGATGATCCATGAAGATTTAACCAAGTTTGCAAGCAAAACACCTATATCTATATCCATATACACGGCCACCTTCATACACACACATAATCTTCATTTCAAAAATCTCCAAGTACACTCATAATCTCCCATAAGATCTCCTAAATCTCTAACATCATTACATGAGTTGGATATATAATAACATGTGTTAGAGGCTTGAAGCATCAAAGCAAAACTCTCCTTCTTTTTCCTTCAAAGAGCCGTGGGTTTACAAGCATACATACACATTGTTCTTTCAAGTTTTTACAACTCCAAATCACTTAAAATCATCCATCATCCAAACCCCTTTTGTGTGTTTCAAGAGCTTGGAGCTAAACCACTAGGAAGAACACACTAAACCCCTCTCAAATCCAAGGTTTTTGTCTTCCCTAGCCTTGTGCTAGTAGTAAGCTTCTTAATCTTGTTTTTGATTGTTATTTTTCATGTATGTGTTCCTAGTAGCAAGTTGTACATGAAGGGTTTAAAAATGGTTTTGAACATAATCTTTAATAAGTTTTCATGTATAAAATGGAAGGTTAAAGATATAAAAATAAACCATGGATTTGATGATGATGATATATTAGTCTTGAAAATATATGAAGTTTACATATAAGACTAAGTAGGATGATGTTTTGGTTAATATTTTGAGATGAACTTGAATATGTTAAAACTAACTTTAATTCATCTTATTATGATCATTTAAGTAACAATATGTGGTAAAACATGTTAGAAGTTCATAAATGAATAAGATGGAAAATTAAAGTTAACTCACTTAGATGGATGAAATTTTGAAGAAATGGACAAATACATAAAACACACATATAATTAGTCTTCCATATGGAATATAAGACTAACATAAGTGTTTTGATACAAAAATAACTTACCAATAAAAAGTTGAATCTTCAAAGTTAACTATTTTGAGTGAAAAATGCCAACTTTGAAAGTTAGAATAGAAAAATGCAACTTTTGTAAGTTAAGGGACTAAAATTGTAACTTTGAAAGTTAAGGGACTAAAATGGACATTTTAGAAACTATTAGTCCAAAAATACAAGTATGGAAAGTTTGGTGTCAAAAATGTAAGTATTAAAGTCTAAGGATGATTTTTGTAAATACTAGTAGAAATACTTGGGTATTTTGTATAAAAGTGTATTTTTGAAAGTTATAAAAATATAAAGGGTTTTAACATAAGGATTTTTATAAAATAGGGATTTTATAAAAATATTAAACAAACTTGGGAAACTTATACAAAAATGAATACTTTTATATAAATGGGAATATAAAAGTGTTGGAAACATTTTTGTAGTTAAGTTGACAAGTTGGGGTAAAAATACATAAGTATTTTAACCATCCAAGTAACATGTGAAAATAGGAAGAAATATGGTTAAATATTTCTATAAAATACATGTTGGGAAAAACTTGGAAAAATTAACTAATCGAGTTAAGATATCGAACTAAAACGCGTTAACGAACCATAACCGGACAAAAATATGAGAAAAATGCCATTGCGGCAAGATAAGAAAAATACATATATTTTAAGAGGTAAAATATATATATACTTGGGTGAAGATAAATAAACACTTTCCTAAGTGTTGGAGGATAAATTCGTGGGAGAAACACTTGACGTAAACGAATAAGACGTTAAAAACAAACGTATATACTTAACAAGAAAAATTACACATTTATATATTCTTGTACGCTCGCCTCGGCGAAATTCTAGTATATCTACTTAATGGGAAAGTAGATATGCGGGAAGGAAAGCCGCGACGAGAAGACAAAGATATATATATGCGTATGTCGTATCAACGAAATCCTAGTATATTTGTTTAAATGGGAAAATAAATATACGGTGTGGTGAGTTGAATCGGACGTTAAGAATATACGATCGAACGACAAAATCTTAGCATATTTGTTTAAATGGGAAAACAAATGTGTGGCAAAGTGAGTCGGGTCGAGGATTGAAATATATATTATATCGAGCGATGCGATCTTGAGTATAATTATTTAAATGGGAAAATAATTATATGATAAGTGAAGTCGAGTCGATGATAATAAGATACAAGTTATGGAAATATTAACAAGAGTAATATATAACTTGTAACACAAAGGGTAATGTAACGCCAACAACACCTAGGATACACGCATAATTAAACGGGATTTGGAACCACTTGTGGTCGGGAGTTGGGTGTACAACTTGCCAAGGCACATACACTATAGGAATAGTGACTTATACGTTTAGGACGTTTATAGGTGCAAGACCACCCTTTGCTATTCACCTCATTGAGACAGACGCAGTTACAGGTGAGTTTCACGGCCCCATTTTAAACTATTTTTACGTTTTCCGGGGGAAAGATATGTTAGGGATAGTGTTTGACGGATTTAATACTTGAGGTGTGACCGCCACTCGGGGTTGAGTCCTCGCCTCTATAATCATTTGTTCAGGGAATTGAAACCGGAGGAATATTCGAATAGTACTATTGGTGCCTGACAAGGCCCACCCCTAATCGATAGCGTCGATTATGCATTAGGTTATGCCTGGGGTGCAAATATTCTAAACTTAAGTCGTGGGAAACCGAGTAACGACTTGGAGCGGGGCAAAATTATTACATGTCTTGGTTTGATTATAGACTCAAGTAGATTTATAGGAATTTGCAACTCCTATATATTGTCATAACATGGTATTCCCAAGTATTCAAGTTTTAGAAACTAAAAACCTGTGAACTCACCAATATAATTATATTGACGAAACTTTTTAAACATATCTTTCAGGTAATTAGAAGATGAAAGATCAAGCAGGCAGGGTCGGGAAATCTCCAATGCAAACGTCGAGCTTTGGTGGGGTTTCACCTTTATTTCCCAAGGCATTTGGGATATATTTGAGAAACCCCTAAGTTTATTTCAAAAACAATCATCTTTTGTGTAATGTTTGAAACTGATTCGACGTCGTAATAAATGACCCATTTTCTTTAAATTACTTGTGTTTAGCCATAACCTTGACTTTATGCTTTTGAACCGTCGCGCCACGTGTTTCCGCCTTTGTCGTGGTGTGACAGAACGTGGTATCAGAGCCAAGGTTATAGCGAACTAGAGTATTTTCTTTAAAAACTAGACTATAACCGGATTTGGTTCTAAAGATAGAGTTTTCAAAAGAAAATGTACATGGTTTTAAATAAAAGTAATTTTCATGAAGCATTGGGCATGAGGAGATTCCGACCAAGCCAGCCATGAGTATTGTTATACTATAACGTGAAAATTAGAAGTTAGGAAGGTTACTATAGAGTAAAGCCATAACTGTCTAATCTAAATAAATCATATATATATGTACGGTTCTTTTGCCAGGATGTCGGACGCGGGAAGTATAGCGCCTAGTGTTGACAGCAGTATCCAGATTATACCCGCACCTCCGCCGGAGCCAGTCGAGTTGGTTGTACTCGATGCGGAAGAAGACGACGTAGAGATGGACGTCGCAGGAGGGTCAGACGACGACTCAGACGAGACAGATCCTAGCGAGGATCCTGACTGGACACCGGCCGTGGTCGACGCACCACAGCCCATCGTACCGGCCGCACCTTTGGCCGTACGCCCCGTTCGTGCCATCAGGGACTTCCCTGACGGCTGTGCCGGTCCTTCGCGACCAGTTCCCGCCCAGTCAGACGCGGCAGAGTCTCCTTTTCGCCGACAGGCTCACGCCGAGCACGAGCCGGCACCGGTACCCCACATTCACGTACCTGCTGGTATGAGACTCCTACCCATTCCCCGTGGAAGAAACGGATGGATATCCGACGACTCAGATGACGAGTCGGTAGGTTCAGTAGGGCACATGCTGGTGCCCGAGATTCAGGCTGCCCAGGAAGAGCCAGTGGCTCCCATGCTAGAGGACGCCCCAGCGGACCCCATAGCCCCACCAGCACCCGAGCCCCTACCCCAGGAGGAGCCAGCACCAGCCGCACTTATACACGAGGGTAGTCCCGCCCGTAGCTCTGAGCTACATAGGGCAGGCTTGGAGGCCTTCGCCACTGCGAGCCCTCCCACACCCCCTGTAGTGGTGTCCACTCCAGAGTGGGCCACTGTTTCTGAGCCACTGATAGCCCCCCTAGCTGAGCCCATGCCACCACCCACCATTGCCATGACTACACCCATCCCCACCATACCCAGTATGACACCTGCACCATACCCTCTAGGTGCAGGGGACCCTTATCTGATGCCACACCACTTTTCCATCAGACCACCCAGTTTCTTACTGCCCCACATACCAGTACCATTCCCCTTCGGGCCATTCCCATCCTCACACCCAGACATACCCGGACCATCCCAGCCACCCAGGACGACACCCTTGTCTGGACCAGCATGGTCCACTGCCATCACACTAGAGCGGGATTTTCAGACTCTCGCTGATACGGTGCAGCGCACCGTAACACAGGTGGAGCATCAGACACGTCTGATGTGGACGAGGATGATAGATGCGCGGGATGCTTTGGCGCATTACGCGGAGGAGTTGCTGAGCCTGGACGCTCAGTGCGGTATCACAGGGGATGCGCACTTTGCGCATCGACATTTCTTGTACGAGCGTATCATGAAGATCAGTATGACGATCAGTACGCACGCGCCGCAGTACCAGTACCCCCCGCCACCGCCACAGTAGGATATATTGGGGATGCACTGAAGACGCACCAGATTATGTACATACTAGCAGCACTATGGTAGTACAGCACGGGTTATGACACTCGTCTGCGTTTTGCCTAGCCGTACGGGTATTACGGCATATGATATGATGTTTTATTATTTCAAAAGCAATGTGTTGTATGAGAAGTGTATTCTCCATTTTGTATTATGAACAAGCATTGTAATGACATTATTGAAATTAATGAAAAATCTTATTATTATGGTGAAATATGTTGTTGTCTATGATTATTATTGCTTACTCCATGTGTTGTGGTTTGTATACTTGTGTGGTGATGTTGTGTTGATTCCTATTTATATTTATGTATGATGTGTTGGTATGTTGTGTGATGATATGGTGTTGATTATTGTGTTCATGCTTTGGTTTGTTATTTATGCTTTGTATTGTATAAATGTTTGCCAAATTAACCTTTGATAATTATTATTGAAGAAAATGGCACCTGCCACCCGAAGCCACAGTGGTGCAGACGGACTGCCCACAACACCAGCTGAGCTCGAAACTATGATCTCTGAACGAATAGCTCGTGCCATCGCGGAACACGAAGCCGCACGCTCTGAACACTCCCATGACAGGACCGGGAGCGAGCGACGTGAGACCTCCCCCAGTGGTAAGAGGTTTATAAATAAACGAAAAAGCAATGGGAGAATATTTCACAAACTCCCATCCCATAATAACATACTATGTTACTATTACAGGGACAGCCTCGGGAGAGCGCGGTTGCACTTTCAAGGCTTTCTTGGACTGTAAGCCCCTAAACTTCAGCGGCACTGAGGGCTCAATAGGCCTGGTCAAATGGTTCGAAAAGACCGAGGCAGTTATCCGCATCAGCGGGTGTACCCCTCGACAGTCGGTCATGTACGCCACTAATCTGTTCCTGGACCAAGCGCTAACTTGGTGGAACGGCCAGGTACAATCTTTAGGAGATGAGGTCGCATACTCTCTATCATGGGCGGCACTAAAGGAACTGATGACTGCCGAATACCGCCCGGCAAGTGAAGTTCAGAAGTTGGAAACTGAATTCTGGAACCTCACCATGATAGGAGCAGACGTCACTGGATATACGTCAAGATTTCATGATCTCGCACGACTGGTACCTCGCCTGGTTACACCAGAGAAGAACAAAGTGGAGCGATACCTATTCGGGCTAGCACCACAGATTCGCAGCATGGTCACCTCTTCCAAACCCACGACCATGCGCGAGGCAATTGATCTGGCACTGAGTCTGACTGAGGATGCTATCCGCATGGGTACCCTTATCCGCCAAGTTTCTGGGTTGAAAATTTCTGAAGCAAGTAGTGTTGAGGGCAAGAAACAAGGATCAAGTTCAGCAGTTACAACTAATGATCAGGGTAACGGGCAAAGGTTTGGGAAACGGAAGAGAGATGAAGGGAAAAGGGATCGAGCATCGGGAAGCTCGAACAAGAAAGGAAAGGGTTATGCCGCCACAGGACGTGGTAACAATAACAACAACAAACAGGGAAACCAAGGGAGAAACAATGGGTTGACTTGCGGGAAGTGCCACCGCAACGGGCACAAGACTGAAGAGTGCCGATCTGGAGCACCAAAGAACGGAGGGGCCAGACCCTGTTTTGTATGTGGGTCATTGGACCATTGGAAGAAAGATTGCCCCAAAGTCAACAATCAGGCCCGTGGCCGGGCATTTGTTATTGGAGCCGGTGACGCACGGCAAGACCCCAATGTGGTCACTGGTACGTTTCCTCTAAATGGTCATTATGCCTCTGTATTATTTGATACCGGTGCTGACTTTAGCTTCGTATCCACTGAGTTTAAAAGACTACTTGGTTTAAAAACTAGCAAACTAGATACACCCTACTCTATAGAACTGGCTAATGGTAAAACTATTGAAACGAGAGAGGTAGCTAAAGATTGTAAATTAGAACTCTGTGGGCACGAGTTTGGGATTGATCTATTGCCGGTCGTATTGGGGAGTTTTGACATCGTTGTTGGCATGGATTGGTTGTCCGCACACCGTGCCATTGTGGTTTGCAACGATAAAATTATTCAGGTTCCCCTCGCAAGCGGTGAAACTCTCTCAATTCAAGGTGAAAGACACGGGACGCCACTAAGGATTATTTCGAGCATGAAGGCTCGTAAGTGTCTGAGAAAAGGGCTTGTCGCATTCTTGGCACACGTAGTGGACAAGAAGGCCGACGAGCGAAAGTTGGAAGACATTCCAGTCGTCAGAGATTTTCCGGATGTATTTCCAGAAGATTTGCCGGGGTTGCCACCACCTCGACAAGTCGAGTTCCGCATCGACCTCGTTCCCGGAGCAGCTCCTGTGGCACGATCGCCATACCGCCTAGCTCCATCAGAGATGCAGGAACTGTCCAGCCAGCTACAAGAATTACTGGACAAAGGTTTTATAAGACCGAGTTTCTCACCTTGGGGAGCTCCCGTCTTATTTGTGAAGAAGAAGGATGGCACATTTCGCATGTGCATCGACTATCGAGAGCTGAACAAGCTAACCATCAAGAATCGCTATCCTCTCCCCAGGATCGACGATTTATTTGATCAGCTCCAAGGTTCCAGCTATTACTCCAAGATCGATTTGAGGTCAGGCTATCACCAGTTGCGTATACAAGAAGAAGATGTACCAAAAACGGCCTTCAGAACCCGGTATGGACACTATGAATTTTTGGTAATGCCGTTTGGCTTGACCAACGCACCAGCGGTTTTCATGGACCTAATGAATCGCGTGTGTAAGCCATACCTGGATAAATTCGTCATTGTCTTCATTGACGATATTTTGATCTATTCACGCACGAAAGAAGACCACGAGAATCACCTTCGGTTAATTCTTGAAATATTACGCAAAGAGAAGCTCTATGCTAAATTCTCGAAATGTGACTTTTGGATTCGGGAAGTTCACTTTTTAGGTCACGTGGTAAACGAGAAGGGCATACACGTTGATCCAGCCAAGATCGAGGCAATCAAAAATTGGGAAGCACCTCGAACTCCTACCGAAGTACGACAATTTCTAGGCCTCGCGGGTTATTACAGAAGGTTCATCGAGAGCTTTTCAAAGATAGCGCAAGCTTTAACCATGTTAACCCAAAAAGACAAGAAATTTGAGTGGACGGAAAAGCAAGAGGCAGCATTCCAATTGTTAAAAGACAAGTTATGTGGCGCTCCGATACTGTCACTTCCAGACGGTACGGAAGATTTTGTGGTTTACTGTGATGCCTCGCATCAAGGTTTGGGTTGTGTATTGATGCAGCGAGAAAAAGTAATAGCTTATGCTTCCAGGCAACTGAAAATCCATGAGAAGAACTACACTACACACGATTTGGAATTGGGTGCAGTGGTATTCGCTCTCAAGATATGGAGGCACTATTTGTACGGAACCAAGTGCACGATTTTCACTGATCACAAGAGTTTACAGCACATCTTCGATCAGAAGGATTTGAATATGCGACAACGGCGATGGGTGGAATTATTAAACGATTACGATTGTGAGATAAAGTACCATCCCGGTAAGGCGAACGTCGTAGCCGACGCCTTGAGTCGTAAGGAACGGGTTAAACCATTGCGTGTTCGAGCCTTGGGATTGACTATCCACACGAATATGACTGAACGAATTCGTGAAGCTCAAGTTAACGCCCTCAAACCCGAGAATGTCAAAGGTGAAAGGTTACGAAAGATGGTTGATTCGCTGGAACCAAAAGCGGACCAGACATTGTATTTCATGAATAGAATTTGGGTTCCAGTATATGGTGGATTGCGTGAGCTAGTGTTGGCCGAAGCTCACAGTTCTAGATATTCGGTTCACCCGGGTGCAGACAAGATGTTCCACGATTTGAAGGAACTTTATTGGTGGCCGAATTTCAAAAGGGATATAGCAGCCTATGTTGCGCGATGTTTGACTTGCGCAAAGGTCAAGGCTGAGCACCAGAGACCTTCCGGTTTGCTCCAGCAACCGGAAATACCGGAATGGAAATGGGAACGAATCACCATGGATTTCATTACCAAGTTACCTAAGACAACAAGCGGCCATGACACGATCTGGGTAATCGTAGATCGATTGACGAAATCTGCACACTTCCTCCCGATTCGCGAAACGGACAGATTGGAGAAACTGACCCGTTTGTACATTAAGGAAGTGGTATCTAAACACGGTGTACCTGTATCTATCATCTCCGATCGGGATAGTCGCTTCACTTCCAGATTTTGGGAAAGTTTAAATGAAGCCCTCGGTACTCGCCTTGACATGAGTACCGCATATCACCCCCAAACGGATGGTCAAAGTGAACGAACCATCCAGACCTTGGAAGATATGTTACGGGCATGCGCGATAGAATTCGGAGGTAACTGGGATACGCACTTGCCATTGGTAGAATTTTCTTATAACAACAGTTATCATACGAGCATTCAAGCTGCACCGTTTGAAGCTCTTTATGGACGCAAGTGCCGATCGCCATTATGTTGGGCGGAAGTTGGGGAAAAGCAACTCACCGGGCCCGAAATTGTTCAAGAGACCACGGATAAGGTCTTTTTGATAAAAGAACGTCTCAAAGCGGCCCGGGACCGCCAGAAAAGCTATGCTGATATGAGGCGAAAGCCTTTAGAGTTTCAAGTTGGAGACAGGGTCCTATTGAAAGTGTCACCTTGGAAAGGTGTCGCGCGCTTTGGGAAGCGCGGGAAGCTGAACCCGCGATATATCGGACCATTCAAAGTCTTGTCCAGGGTAGGCACAGTGGCATACAAGCTCGAGTTGCCTCAAGAGCTTAGTGGAATACACGACACGTTTCATGTGTCGAACTTGAAAAAGTGCCTATCCGACGAAACTCTCATTATTCCTGCTGACGAGATCCAGATTGACGACAAGTTACATTTTGTGGAAGAACCAATCGAGGTAACCGATTGGAAGGTCCAAAAATTAAGGCGCAGCAAGATCAGGTTGGTCAAAGTGCGCTGGAATGCCAAGCGTGGACCGGAGTTCACGTGGGAAAGGCTGGACCGGATGAAGCAAAAATACCCCGCCCTATTCGAGAAGACACCTGTACCGGAGAACTCGAAGTGAATTCCGGGACGGAATTCTCTTAACGGGGGGAGAATGTAACAACCGGCAAAAATAAGGTAATTCCGTACAATTAATTAATATATGATTAACGTAATTAAATGCAATTATGTGTGATTTAATTAGCAAGGCCTTAGGGAATAGCAATTTCCAAATAGTGCATAGGAATGCATACGTTTAATGGTAAAGCATGATTGGATCATGTGCGAATAAGCTATCCGGTACGGATGTTGGCAATTACCCGGTAATAATTAAATAAACGAAACGAATCCCGGACACCCAGGATATAAAATAAAGGGTATTTTCATAAGATATAATGAGTTTTGGAACTCCAAAACCATAAATGAAAACGTCTTGTACAAATCTCCCGGTAACGAATAAAGTGCGCGTATCGCACCCGATACGCGTATAACTCGTAATTTCACCCGGTAAAAGCCTAAATAATCAATCAACGCTTAAAATAGACTATATTTAAGTGTTATTTAAGGTATATTCAATGTCCGGATAACGCGTGATTAAAACCCGAAAAATACCCGAACGACACCCGAACGACGGGGGATTTAACATAACAAACAATGGGTAAATAATTGAAGTTGTGGACCCCACTTATACCCATCAAAGGGCCGGCCAAATGGCCTTGTTTTATCCACATTTTGTGTAATAATAATAAGCTAAAAGATCTATATAAGCATGCATGGGTGAAGACAAAACATGTAAGATAAAGTGATAGGTAGACATCTAGTACAAAAGCAAGCCACCTCTTTGTCCCCTTGGGGAAGATTTCGGCCATATGGCCTTGAAAACCCAAGACATAAACCAACCATCATGACCTAGTGTATGTATGCATGCAAGGTAAAGTCTTATATATAGATATTATGATGATCCATGAAGATTTAACCAAGTTTGCAAGCAAAACACCTATATCTATATCCATATACACGGCCACCTTCATACACACACATAATCTTCATTTCAAAAATCTCCAAGTACACTCATAATCTCCCATAAGATCTCCTAAATCTCTAACATCATTACATGAGTTGGATATATAATAACATGTGTTAGAGGCTTGAAGCATCAAAGCAAAACTCTCCTTCTTTTTCCTTCAAAGAGCCGTGGGTTTACAAGCATACATACACATTGTTCTTTCAAGTTTTTACAACTCCAAATCACTTAAAATCATCCATCATCCAAACCCCTTTTGTGTGTTTCAAGAGCTTGGAGCTAAACCACTAGGAAGAACACACTAAACCCCTCTCAAATCCAAGGTTTTTGTCTTCCCTAGCCTTGTGCTAGTAGTAAGCTTCTTAATCTTGTTTTTGATTGTTATTTTTCATGTATGTGTTCCTAGTAGCAAGTTGTACATGAAGGGTTTAAAAATGGTTTTGAACATAATCTTTAATAAGTTTTCATGTATAAAATGGAAGGTTAAAGATATAAAAATAAACCATGGATTTGATGATGATGATATATTAGTCTTGAAAATATATGAAGTTTACATATAAGACTAAGTAGGATGATGTTTTGGTTAATATTTTGAGATGAACTTGAATATGTTAAAACTAACTTTAATTCATCTTATTATGATCATTTAAGTAACAATATGTGGTAAAACATGTTAGAAGTTCATAAATGAATAAGATGGAAAATTAAAGTTAACTCACTTAGATGGATGAAATTTTGAAGAAATGGACAAATACATAAAACACACATATAATTAGTCTTCCATATGGAATATAAGACTAACATAAGTGTTTTGATACAAAAATAACTTACCAATAAAAAGTTGAATCTTCAAAGTTAACTATTTTGAGTGAAAAATGCCAACTTTGAAAGTTAGAATAGAAAAATGCAACTTTTGTAAGTTAAGGGACTAAAATTGTAACTTTGAAAGTTAAGGGACTAAAATGGACATTTTAGAAACTATTAGTCCAAAAATACAAGTATGGAAAGTTTGGTGTCAAAAATGTAAGTATTAAAGTCTAAGGATGATTTTTGTAAATACTAGTAGAAATACTTGGGTATTTTGTATAAAAGTGTATTTTTGAAAGTTATAAAAATATAAAGGGTTTTAACATAAGGATTTTTATAAAATAGGGATTTTATAAAAATATTAAACAAACTTGGGAAACTTATACAAAAATGAATACTTTTATATAAATGGGAATATAAAAGTGTTGGAAACATTTTTGTAGTTAAGTTGACAAGTTGGGGTAAAAATACATAAGTATTTTAACCATCCAAGTAACATGTGAAAATAGGAAGAAATATGGTTAAATATTTCTATAAAATACATGTTGGGAAAAACTTGGAAAAATTAACTAATCGAGTTAAGATATCGAACTAAAACGCGTTAACGAACCATAACCGGACAAAAATATGAGAAAAATGCCATTGCGGCAAGATAAGAAAAATACATATATTTTAAGAGGTAAAATATATATATACTTGGGTGAAGATAAATAAACACTTTCCTAAGTGTTGGAGGATAAATTCGTGGGAGAAACACTTGACGTAAACGAATAAGACGTTAAAAACAAACGTATATACTTAACAAGAAAAATTACACATTTATATATTCTTGTACGCTCGCCTCGGCGAAATTCTAGTATATCTACTTAATGGGAAAGTAGATATGCGGGAAGGAAAGCCGCGACGAGAAGACAAAGATATATATATGCGTATGTCGTATCAACGAAATCCTAGTATATTTGTTTAAATGGGAAAATAAATATACGGTGTGGTGAGTTGAATCGGACGTTAAGAATATACGATCGAACGACAAAATCTTAGCATATTTGTTTAAATGGGAAAACAAATGTGTGGCAAAGTGAGTCGGGTCGAGGATTGAAATATATATTATATCGAGCGATGCGATCTTGAGTATAATTATTTAAATGGGAAAATAATTATATGATAAGTGAAGTCGAGTCGATGATAATAAGATACAAGTTATGGAAATATTAACAAGAGTAATATATAACTTGTAACACAAAGGGTAATGTAACGCCAACAACACCTAGGATACACGCATAATTAAACGGGATTTGGAACCACTTGTGGTCGGGAGTTGGGTGTACAACTTGCCAAGGCACATACACTATAGGAATAGTGACTTATACGTTTAGGACGTTTATAGGTGCAAGACCACCCTTTGCTATTCACCTCATTGAGACAGACGCAGTTACAGGTGAGTTTCACGGCCCCATTTTAAACTATTTTTACGTTTTCCGGGGGAAAGATATGTTAGGGATAGTGTTTGACGGATTTAATACTTGAGGTGTGACCGCCACTCGGGGTTGAGTCCTCGCCTCTATAATCATTTGTTCAGGGAATTGAAACCGGAGGAATATTCGAATAGTACTATTGGTGCCTGACAAGGCCCACCCCTAATCGATAGCGTCGATTATGCATTAGGTTATGCCTGGGGTGCAAATATTCTAAACTTAAGTCGTGGGAAACCGAGTAACGACTTGGAGCGGGGCAAAATTATTACATGTCTTGGTTTGATTATAGACTCAAGTAGATTTATAGGAATTTGCAACTCCTATATATTGTCATAACATGGTATTCCCAAGTATTCAAGTTTTAGAAACTAAAAACCTGTGAACTCACCAATATAATTATATTGACGAAACTTTTTAAACATATCTTTCAGGTAATTAGAAGATGAAAGATCAAGCAGGCAGGGTCGGGAAATCTCCAATGCAAACGTCGAGCTTTGGTGGGGTTTCACCTTTATTTCCCAAGGCATTTGGGATATATTTGAGAAACCCCTAAGTTTATTTCAAAAACAATCATCTTTTGTGTAATGTTTGAAACTGATTCGACGTCGTAATAAATGACCCATTTTCTTTAAATTACTTGTGTTTAGCCATAACCTTGACTTTATGCTTTTGAACCGTCGCGCCACGTGTTTCCGCCTTTGTCGTGGTGTGACAAAAATAAGAATGAATGTTGGTAAGAGATGACGCGTTTATCTCTTAAGGCTGTGAAGAATCAGAATGATGCATCTTCTGTTCACATGCTAAAGTATTGTAGTCTAAAGCATGCTAGACTAGTACATGTTAATTTAGATGCTCTGTGGAGATTAAGTTGTAACATCACGAAAATTTTCCCCAAATTTTAAATATAAACGCCCTTATTTTCGTTACATTTTATACAAACGTGTCTAAGTGTCCATTACCCTAACTCATAATTTATATGTATATGTATATATATAAGTATATATATAAATGTTTATAATAATAATAATAATAATATGTTTTTGTAGTGGGCTTGTGAATTTATCCAACTCAAACCAATCCTTTAGAAACAAGATGCAGCCCAACATCCAGCTGAGCCCATTCCAGAACCAAGCCCAAACCCGGCCCATACCAGCAGCCCACAATGCTATCCCTCCTCTCCTCCCTTTCCTTCGCTGATTTAAAAAAAAAAAATATATTGCCTTAGCCGAGTTTCGAACCCGCGCCAAGACATAAACACACACAACGCCTAAACCAGCTGAGCTATGGCTCAGTTTTGGTTTAAACACTACGCATAATTTATTTATTACATTTTAAACTTCTGTGTAGTTCCTTGCTGGTTCGCTGCAACCAACTGCCGAGAAAAGGAAAATTTTTCTTTCTTTAAAAATCGTAAATTCCCATATTTATGCTTAGAAACATTTTAATTAGGCCATGTTTTATTGCAATTGACCATTGATACGCGATAATTATGACCAAATCACTACTGATTGAGCCAATCAACCGTGTCAACCTTTAAAACCAAGGTCAACATACCAATTCGAGGATCCAGACCAAACTACTATAAATTGAACATCTCTAAACCTTCTCAACTCGCCATTATCTCTTTCTCAATCCCCAATTTCTCTCATTGATCTCTGTTCTTGTTCTTGAATCGATGTTTGACTTTTATCCTTGACCGGGCAATCAAACACGAAACAAACTTGTAAGTTTGATTTTTCCTGTGGGTTTTATACATCGGCCATCACTCATCAATAGCCCCATGATTAATTGGGCTATTGATGAGTGAATCAGATTATTGCTGGAACTAGGGTTCGTGCTTATGAATTTGGGGATAAAACTGATTTACCATCGTGGTTATATATTTTTAAAACTGAGATAAATCACAACCACAGGCCTAGGCCAAGTGGTTGTGACTGATGCTCGTAACCAAGGGCACCCGGGTTCGAATCCCGGCTTGGGCGCCCCTTTTCCACATTTTTCATTTTTTTAAAAACAAACCATATATACTTATATATATTACATTTAAATCTTGTAAATTCGTTTTTAAATATTAAAACCTTTTTATAAATTCTAAAAAAATTATATTTATCAAATCTGATGTAAAAGTTTTATTTACAATTTTTAGTTTTCTGAAATTCATTGATTTAATATTTATAATAATTAAATCAATTTTATACTATTATATTTATAAAAATCCATTAAAATATCAAAACAATTTTATAAATTTCTACAAAAATTATCCTATGTTTGTACAATGTTAAACTTTACTGAAATGATTTTTAATTCAGAAAAATCATTTATTTTATATTTTTAATCAATTTTTGTTAGTTTTAATCATAATTAAATCATAATAAATTCAATTTTTATTATTTTTGCACCAAAATTTTATACAAATTATTTCTGAATATTTAGAACAGAAATATGATTTTTAAAGTAATAATTCTTTAATTTTAGTATTTTTATATATTAAAGTTAAATTTTGGCAATTTGTAATAAATAGATTTAAAAATCTATTTTAAAGAAAATAATTTTATAAAAATTATTTTTATACTTCAAACACATTATTGTGAACATTCTAAATTCAAATTTTATAAAAAGACTTTCTTTTATTTAATTATCAAATTTCCCTTTATTTAATTAACATTTTATTTGAAATTCAACAATTGGATATCCCCAAATCGAAACCCTAGAATATACTTATAAACTAGTTAGACTTAGACTTATTTGTTGCCTTATACATAGGGTAATACTTGGCAATCTATTTGGGCTACACATATACTATTCCTCAATACCTAATACTATACCAAGGTGAGTTTACGTAATCATGTTTATGCGATTCTTTATACTTGCAACAATTTTAAGCAATTCAACATGCATGTCTAGTAGTAAACTTTATTGCCTCATGAATTAGTCAACAGTTTCAACGAGTTTCAACGAGTTTCAACATTACATAATCATTAGCTATGGCCAAGCCGGCGATACTCAATAATAGATCTATTGGATTGACAACCCCACCCGGATACGTGTACCTCCTACATAGGTAACGTGGGTGATTGTTATCGTTCCAACATATTACTAAGGTGAACCGTAGATGACGGGATGGACCTAAACTAGTCGGAGGTTTGATTATGTCAACATATTATACTATTCATGTAGACTTAAATTTACGATAGACATACGAATTGCTAGACTTTTATACTTAAACTATTTGCTTAACATGGATTATGTATTCTCACCAACTTCTAGTTGACCCCCCCCCCCATTTTTACAACTCAACAGGGAATAATGATGCATGAAGATTAGAGTGTTTATGAAGACAATAAGGAGTCTATGCTTGCTTGATTCTTGTGTGTTGTATTAGATTCCCACATTTAAACACTTATGTATTTCTACTTTTGGATATTGCAATTTAAATTTATTTCAATTAAAATTTGGATTACCATGTGCTACTGTATACTCATTCATACGTGACACCTCGATGTTTCCGCCATCGGTTGGGGTGTTACAGATTGGTATCAGAGCCATGGTTATAGGGAATTAGGTTATTAGAATAAATAATCTAGTCTATAACCATAGGATTTAACCAGTACTTGCTTCTTTACTTGCTATACTCTACCTTCTTATCCCTACCTTCATCCCTACAAGAAGGTTGCTCTCCATCACTAGATCCACTCTTAGACTAATAAGACAAAATCCTCAGGTTTAACCTGAACTACCTTGAGATCTCGTCGAAGTTCTAGATTTTAATAACGAACACGTGCAATCTGGAAGGGTGAACGCCTGTATTCTGAGTCTTCTGTCTAGGCTGGCATTGCGCATACATCCCAATCAGACGAGGGACCCGGATGCCTACCTGGGAATTCTCGGAATGAGTGTTCACTTATAGACTAAAGCATGTCTTCATATGTTATTAGAATTTAGAATCTTTGATAAGTCAACGTTTTCGTTTATTCGTTTTAATTAATGAATAAATGATTACATTCCTTATATAATCTCATTCATTTCACTGTGTCACTTACAGATCATGCCTCCACGTCGCAGTGCTCGTCTTAACAGTGGTGAAAATCATGATGAAGGGAGTAGCAATCACAATCATAACCATGACACTAACAACAACAACAACAACAACAACAACAACAACAACAACAACAATGGTGTCGATGCTCAACTGGCTGCAATCATTTCTCAACAAATGGCACAGCAAATCGCAACTCTGGTTCCCAATTTACTAGCTCAAGTCATCCAGTTGAACGGCAACGGGAACGGCAACGGCAACGGGAATGGAAATGGAAATCACAACGGGAATGGTCTTCCAGCCTGTACCCTTAAGCACTTTAATTCTTGCAATCCCCCAAAATTCAGTGGAGAAGAAGGAGCTACAGGACTCCTACAATGGTTTGAGGGTATTGAGAATACCTTCATTAACAGTGAATGCCCCGACAACTTTAAAGTCCGTTATGCCATGAGTGTTCTTCATAAACGAGCACTCACTTGGTGGAATGAAGAAAAACGCACTGGCGGAGCTGAAGCTGCACTAACCTTAACTTGGGATCAAGCTAAAGACATTATGAAGGCAGAGTTCTGTCCTCGTAATGAAATTAAGCAGCTGGAAGATGAATTTCATGATCTTGCTCAAGACAGTGGGGAAAATCTTGCTTACAACACTCGTTTTCACGAACTTAGCTTACTGCTACCCCACAAGGTCACCCCCTTACCTATTGCAATCGAAAAATACATTGGTGGCTTACCGATGCAGATTCAAGACACGGTGTGGGGAAGGAACCTTGCTACTTTGGAAGAAGCAAAGCGTTTGGCTGCCACCCTAACAGATAACCATGTGAAGGCAGGAACCCTGACTCGTAAAGGGGAAAAGAAAAAGGATACTCCCCAACCTGCCGTTGATATCAAAACTGAGGCCTCAACCAACGGGAAGAACAAGGTCAGGAATTTTGCAATAGACACCACTGCCCCACCCACCAAGAAACAATACAATGGGAACCTACCTAAGTGTAACACCTGCCAGTATCACCATCCAACTCAAGTACCCTGGTGACAGTGCACCAATTGTCAAAGGTATGGGCATCTTACAAATGCTTGTCGAATCCCTGCTACAAACGCTCTTGATGCTCCAAATAACCCCGCTTGAAACCCTCCAGCTACTTAACAGCAAACCCTACCATCTGAATGATGTCTATTTTTCTCTTTAATTCCATGTATTGACATTTTTATTTTCAATAAAATTCGAGTATTATCATAACATCTGTGTGCATGCTTGTTTTAATGTGAACTAATCATACGTGCTTACTTGTACAACAATTAGTTGACTACCAAACAATCTACTCAACGATTGGTAGAGGTTATCATGTCTTCCAACAGTCGGGAGAGGCCCTACCACCTGCTCAACGACTGGTGGGGACTATCGAACCTGCTCAACAATCGATAGAGTCATAAAAGGACGCAAAACCCTAATGTAAGGTAAATTGGTAATTACGGTCCGGAACGTAATCATGAACTTACAGGTACGTTAAGGTAGTGTGAAATTTTATCAAGGTTTCCGGTAGTTGACCAATTGTAACCCTGGTTTTCTCTTAACTTCGGGACGAAGTTCCTAAAAGTAGGGGAGACTGTAACATCACGAAATTTTTCCCCAAATTTTAAATATAAACGCCCTTATTTTCGTTACATTTTATACAAACGTGTCTAAGTCTCCATTACCCTAACTCATAATTTATATGTATATGTATATATATATATATATAAATATAAGTATATATATAAATGTTTATAATAATAATAATAATAATAATAATAATAATAATAATAATAATAATAATAATAATAATAATATGTTTTTGTAGTGGGCTTGTGAATTTATCCAACTCAAACTAATCCTTTAGAAACAAGATGCAGCCCAACATCCAGCTGAGCCCATTCCAGAACCAAGCCCAAACCCGGCCCATACCAGCAGCCCACAATGCTATCCCTCCTCTCCTCCCTTTCCTTCGCTGATTTAAAAAAAAAATATATTGCCTCAGCCGGGTTTCGAACCCGCGCCAAGACATACACACACACAACGCCTAAACCAGCTGAGCTATGGCTCAGTTTTGGTTTAAACACTACGCATAATTTATTTATTACATTTTAAACTTCTGTGTAGTTCCTTGCTGGTTCGCAGCAACCAACTGCCGAGAAAAGGAAAATTTTTCTTTCTTTAAAAATTGTAAATTCCCATATTTATGCTTAGAAACATTTTAATTAGGCCATGTTTTATTGCCATTGACCATTGATACGCGATAATTATGACCAAATCACTACTGATTGAGCCAATCAACCGTGTCAACCTTTAAAACCAAGGTCAACATACCAATTCGAGGATCCAGACCAAACTACTATAAATTGAACATCTCTAAACCTTCTCAACTCGCCATTATCTCTTTCTCAATCCCCAATTTCTCTCATTGATCTCTGTTCTTGTTCTTGAATCGCTGTTTGACTTTTATCCTTGACCGGGCAATCAAACACGAAACAAACTTGTAAGTTTGATTTTTCCTGTGGGTTTTATACATCGGCCATCACTCATCAATAGCCCCATGATTAATTGGGCTATTGATGAGTGAATCAGATTATTGCTGGAACTAGGGTTCGTGCTTATGAATTTGGGGATAAAACTGATTTACCATCGTGGTTATATATTTTTAAAACTGAGATAAATCACAACCACAGGCCTAGGCCAAGTGGTTGTGACTGATGCTCGTAACCAAGGGCACCCGGGTTCGAATCCCGGCTTGGGCGCCCCTTTTTCCACATTTTTCATTTTTTTAAAAACAAACCATATATACTTATATATATTACATTTAAATCTTGTAAATTCGTTTTTAAATATTAAAACCTTTTTATAAATTCTAAAAAAATTATATTTATCAAATCTGATGTAAAAGTTTTATTTACAATTTTTAGTTTTCTGAAATTCATTGATTTAATATTTATAATAATTAAATCAATTTTATACTATTATATTTATAAAAATCCATTAAAATATCAAAACAATTTTATAAATTTCTACAAAAATTATCCTATGTTTGTACAATGTTAAACTTTACTGAAATGATTTTTAATTCAGAAAAATCATTTATTTTATATTTTTAATCAATTTTTGTTAGTTTTAATCATAATTAAATCATAATAAATTCAATTTTTATTATTTTTGCACCAAAATTTTATACAAATTATTTCTGAATATTTAGAACAGAAATATGATTTTTAAAGTAATAATTCTTTAATTTTAGTATTTTTATATATTAAAGTTAAATTTTGGCAATTTGTAATAAATAGATTTAAAAATCTATTTTAAAGAAAATAATTTTATAAAAATTATTTTTATACTTCAAACACATTATTGTGAACATTCTAAATTCAAATTTTATAAAAAGACTTTCTTTTATTTAATTATCAAATTTCCCTTTATTTAATTAACATTTTATTTGAAATTCAACAATTGGATATCCCCAAATCGAAACCCTAGAATATACTTATAAACTAGTTAGACTTAGACTTATTTGTTGCCTTATACATAGGGTAATACTTGGCAATCTATTTGGGCTACACATATACTATTCCTCAATACCTAATACTATACCAAGGTGAGTTTACGTAATCATGTTTATGCGATTCTTTATACTTGCAACAATTTTAAGCAATTCAACATGCATGTCTAGTAGTAAACTTTATTGCCTCATGAATTAGTCAACAGTTTCAACGAGTTTCAACGAGTTTCAACATTACATAATCATTAGCTATGGCCAAGCCGGCGATACTCAATAATAGATCTATTGGATTGACAACCCCACCCGGATACGTGTACCTCCTACATAGGTAACGTGGGTGATTGTTATCGTTCCAACATATTACTAAGGTGAACCGTAGATGACGGGATGGACCTAAACTAGTCGGAGGTTTGATTATGTCAACATATTATACTATTCATGTAGACTTAAATTTACGATAGACATACGAATTGCTAGACTTTTATACTTAAACTATTTGCTTAACATGGATTATGTATTCTCACCAACTTCTAGTTGACCCCCCCCCCATTTTTACAACTCAACAGGGAATAATGATGCATGAAGATTAGAGTGTTTATGAAGACAATAAGGAGTCTATGCTTGCTTGATTCTTGTGTGTTGTATTAGATTCCCACATTTAAACACTTATGTATTTCTACTTTTGGATATTGCAATTTAAATTTATTTCATTTAAAATTTGGATTACCATGTGCTACTGTATACTCATTCATACGTGACACCTCGATGTTTCCGCCATCGGTTGGGGTGTTACAGATTGGTATCAGAGCCATGGTTATAGGGAATTAGGTTATTAGAATAAATAATCTAGTCTATAACCATAGGATTTAACCAGTACTTGCTTCTTTACTTGCTATACTCTACCTTCTTATCCCTACCTTCATCCCTACAAGAAGGTTGCTCTCCATCACTAGATCCACTCTTAGACTAATAAGACAAAATCCTCAGGTTTAACCTGAACTACCTTGAGATCTCGTCGAAGTTCTAGATTTTAATAACGAACACGTGCAATCTGGAAGGGTGAACGCCTGTATTCTGAGTCTTCTGTCTAGGCTGGCATTGCGCATACATCCCAATCAGACGAGGGACCCGGATGCCTACCTGGGAATTCTCGGAATGAGTGTTCACTTATAGACTAAAGCATGTCTTCATATGTTATTAGAATTTAGAATCTTTGATAAGTCAACGTTTTCGTTTATTCGTTTTAATTAATGAATAAATGATTACATTCCTTATATAATCTCATTCATTTCACTGTGTCACTTACAGATCATGCCTCCACGTCGCAGTGCTCGTCTTAACAGTGGTGAAAATCATGATGAAGGGAGTAGCAATCACAATCATAACCATGACACTAACAACAACAACAACAACAACAACAACAACAACAACAACAACAACAACAATGGTGTCGATGCTCAACTGGCTGCAATCATTTCTCAACAAATGGCACAGCAAATCGCAACTCTGGTTCCCAATTTACTAGCTCAAGTCATCCAGTTGAACGGCAACGGGAACGGCAACGGCAACGGGAATGGAAATGGAAATCACAACGGGAATGGTCTTCCAGCCTGTACCCTTAAGCACTTTAATTCTTGCAATCCCCCAAAATTCAGTGGAGAAGAAGGAGCTACAGGACTCCTACAATGGTTTGAGGGTATTGAGAATACCTTCATTAACAGTGAATGCCCCGACAACTTTAAAGTCCGTTATGCCATGAGTGTTCTTCATAAACGAGCACTCACTTGGTGGAATGAAGAAAAACGCACTGGCGGAGCTGAAGCTGCACTAACCTTAACTTGGGATCAAGCTAAAGACATTATGAAGGCAGAGTTCTGTCCTCGTAATGAAATTAAGCAGCTGGAAGATGAATTTCATGATCTTGCTCAAGACAGTGGGGAAAATCTTGCTTACAACACTCGTTTTCACGAACTTAGCTTACTGCTACCCCACAAGGTCACCCCCTTACCTATTGCAATCGAAAAATACATTGGTGGCTTACCGATGCAGATTCAAGACACGGTGTGGGGAAGGAACCTTGCTACTTTGGAAGAAGCAAAGCGTTTGGCTGCCACCCTAACAGATAACCATGTGAAGGCAGGAACCCTGACTCGTAAAGGGGAAAAGAAAAAGGATACTCCCCAACCTGCCGTTGATATCAAAACTGAGGCCTCAACCAACGGGAAGAACAAGGTCAGGAATTTTGCAATAGACACCACTGCCCCACCCACCATGAAACAATACAATGGGAACCTACCTAAGTGTAACACCTGCCAGTATCACCATCCAACTCAAGTACCCTGGTGACAGTGCACCAATTGTCAAAGGTATGGGCATCTTACAAATGCTTGTCGAATCCCTGCTACAAACGCTCTTGATGCTCCAAATAACCCCGCTTGAAACCCTCCAGCTACTTAACAGCAAACCCTACCATCTGAATGATGTCTATTTTTCTCTTTAATTCCATGTATTGACATTTTTATTTTCAATAAAATTCGAGTATTATCATAACATCTGTGTGCATGCTTGTTTTAATGTGAACTAATCATACGTGCTTACTTGTACAACAATTAGTTGACTACCAAACAATCTACTCAACGATTGGTAGAGGTTATCATGTCTTCCAACAGTTGGGAGAGGCCCTACCACCTGCTCAACGACTGGTGGGGACTATCGAACCTGCTTAACAATCGATAGAGTCATAAAAGGACGCAAAACCCTAATGTAAGGTAAATTGGTAATTACGGTCCGGAACGTAATCATGAACTTACAGGTACGTTAAGGTAGTGTGAAATTTTATCAAGGTTTCCGGTAGTTGACCAATTGTAACCCTGGTTTTCTCTTAACTTCGGGACGAAGTTCCTAAAAGTAGGGGAGACTGTAACATCATGAAATTTTTCCCCAAATTTTAAATATAAACGCCCTTATTTTCGTTACATTTTATACAAACGTGTCTAAGTCTCCATTACCCTAACTCATAATTTATATGTATATGTATATATATATATATATAAATATAAGTATATATATAAATGTTTATAATAATAATAATAATAATAATAATAATAATAATAATAATAATAATAATAATAATAATATGTTTTTGTAGTGGGCTTGTGAATTTATCCAACTCAAACCAATCCTTTAGAAACAAGATGCAGCCCAACATCCAGCTGAGCCCATTCCAGAACCAAGCCCAAACCCGACCCATACCAGCAGCCCACAATGCTATCCCTCCTCTCCTCCCTTTCCTTCGCTGATTTAAAAAAAATATATATTGCCTCAGCCGGGTTTCGAACACGCGCCAAGACATACACACACACAATGCCTAAACCAGCTGAGCTATGGCTCAGTTTTGGTTTAAACACTACGCATAATTTATTTATTACATTTTAAACTTCTGTGTAGTTCCTTGCTGGTTCGCTGCAACCAACTGCCGAGAAAAGGAAAATTTTTCTTTCATTAAAAATCGTAAATTCCCATATTTATGCTTAGAAACATTTTAATTAGGCCATGTTTTATTGCCATTGACCATTGATACGCGATAATTATGACCAAATCACTACTGATTGAGCCAATCAACCGTGTCAACCTTTAAAACCAAGGTCAACATACCAATTCGAGGATCCAGACCAAACTACTATAAATTGAACATCTCTAAACCTTCTCAACTCGCCATTATCTCTTTCTCAATCCCCAATTTCTCTCATTGATCTCTGTTCTTGTTCTTGAATCGCTGTTTGACTTTTATCCTTGACCGGGCAATCAAACACGAAACAAACTTGTAAGTTTGATTTTTCCTGTGGGTTTTATACATCGGCCATCACTCATCAATAGCCCCATGATTAATTGGGCTATTGATGAGTGAATCAGATTATTGCTGGAACTAGGGTTCGTGCTTATGAATTTGGGGATAAAACTGATTTACCATCGTGGTTATATATTTTTAAAACTGAGATAAATCACAACCACAGGCCTAGGCCAAGTGGTTGTGACTGATGCTCGTAACCAAGGGCACCCGGGTTCGAATCCCGGCTTGGGCGCCCCTTTTTCCACATTTTTCATTTTTTTAAAAACAAACCATATATACTTATATATATTACATTTAAATCTTGTAAATTCGTTTTTAAATATTAAAACCTTTTTATAAATTCTAAAAAAATTATATTTATCAAATCTGATGTAAAAGTTTTATTTACAATTTTTAGTTTTCTGAAATTCATTGATTTAATATTTATAATAATTAAATCAATTTTATACTATTATATTTATAAAAATCCATTAAAATATCAAAACAATTTTATAAATTTCTACAAAAATTATCCTATGTTTGTACAATGTTAAACTTTACTGAAATGATTTTTAATTCAGAAAAATCATTTATTTTATATTTTTAATCAATTTTTGTTAGTTTTAATCATAATTAAATCATAATAAATTCAATTTTTATTATTTTTGCACCAAAATTTTATACAAATTATTTCTGAATATTTAGAACAGAAATATGATTTTTAAAGTAATAATTCTTTAATTTTAGTATTTTTATATATTAAAGTTAAATTTTGGCAATTTGTAATAAATAGATTTAAAAATCTATTTTAAAGAAAATAATTTTATAAAAATTATTTTTATACTTCAAACACATTATTGTGAACATTATAAATTCAAATTTTATAAAAAGACTTTCTTTTATTTAATTATCAAATTTCCCTTTATTTAATTAACATTTTATTTGAAATTCAACAATTGGATATCTTC
Source organism: Ambrosia trifida (assembly GCA_028751855.1). Lineage (NCBI taxonomy): Eukaryota > Viridiplantae > Streptophyta > Magnoliopsida > Asterales > Asteraceae > Ambrosia > Ambrosia trifida. Next base: position 69,319,509 of record CM054129.1, on the reverse strand, counting down.
AAATCGAAACCCTAGAATATACTTATAAACTAGTTAGACTTAGACTTATTTGTTGCCTTATACATAGGGTAATACTTGGCAATCTATTTGGGCTACACATATACTATTCCTCAATACCTAATACTATACCAAGGTGAGTTTACGTAATCATGTTTATGCGATTCTTTATACTTGCAACAATTTTAAGCAATTCAACATGCATGTCTAGTAGTAAACTTTATTGCCTCATGAATTTGTCAACAGTTTCAACGAGTTTCAACATTACATAATCATTAGCTATGGCCAAGCCGGCGATACTCAATAATATATCTATTGGATTGACAACCCCACCCGGATACGTGTACCTCCTACATAGGTAACGTGGGTGATTGTTATCGTTCCAATATATTACTAAGGTGAACCGTAGATGACGGGATGGACCTAAACTAGTCGAAGGTTTGATTATGTCAACATATTATACTATTCATGTAGACTTAAATTTACGATAGACATACGAATTGCTAGACTTTTATACTTAAACTATTTGCTTAACATGGGTTATGTATTCTCACCAACTTCTAGTTGACCCCCCCCCCCCCCATTTTTACAATTCAAAAGGGAATAATGATGCATGAAGATTAGAGTGTTTATGAAGACAATAAGGAGTCTATGCTTGCTTGATTCTTGTGTGATGTATTAGATTCCCACATTTAAACACTTATGTATTTCTACTTTTGGATATTGCAATTTAAATTTATTTCAATTAAAATTTGGATTACCATGTGCTACTGTATACTCATTCATACGTGACACCTCGATGTTTCCGCCATCGGTTGGGGTGTTACGTAAGTTAACTTTAAACATTCAAATTATAAGATGGCATGAGAATTAATTTAGTGTATAACAAAGTCTAAAAATATAATTTCATTCAGTCTAATGGAATAACTCAAGAAAAACTGATTAACTAGATCATTGATAATGATTCTAGCCGGCTTTCTAAGTGTAGTGATGAGAACTCATACACGCGTAAGTGTCGGCAACCCATTGGCATCTCAAGCTAAGGCATATTTTTCCTTGTTTAGATTTAAAACCTCTTGTGCATAAGTGGAATATGAGATGAACAGTATACTCGAATGACTAGACTGGAACAAAGATGTAGATATTTGTTATCTAATCAAGGTGTCTAGTAGTCATCGTGAGTAGTATTGCTTAAACTTGATCAAAGTGCATGTAATGTGGGGAAGAGATCCATTAAACAAACAACTATAGGTTTGTATAAATGGTGTTTGAAGAGTCTCTCAATCCATGTAAAAAGATGACATCTCTTTACCTTTATCTTGTGTTGGATTGTTTCAATCCAATAATTCTTAAATGTGGGGGATAAATTGCATTTGATAATTTGAAGTTAAACTTGATAAGGAGTCAATCTAAATGATTAGACTCAGATGCCAACCGGTTTGATATTAATGCCTGATGATTGAGCATACCGGCCATATGCATAATGAATACGTATTCATATTAAAATAAGATTTGTTTTATTCTAAAAAGAAGACGTTATAACTAGATCAAAGTTTAGATCATGAGTTATAGTCTTACGAGTTGACAATAAGGCATGAACGACTTGCGAGTCAATAACACGTAAGTACAACTGATCTCAATTGCAAAATTACCAGTAGTGACTTGACGAAGTCAAAAATAATCTTATGGATCCAACAACCTGAGGGTTGATGAGAGATCAAGTTGTGGAATGAGACTAAAGCCCATAGAAAAAGGCATGTGAAGGAAACCTACCTTAGTTAATTGGAGATCCCAAGATCTAAGTTCAATAGGACAACTAATTCACTTGCCTAAGGGTGATCACTGTGGGGGCATGGCTAATCTGAGTAAGCTAGTATATATGGTTATATATATATATATATATATATATATATATATATATATATATATATATCCTCCTAAACTATAAAAGGGTGTTTAAATACGTCCTTGTCCATTCCTATGACATTCAGTGAAAAACTATGAGGATAAGCATAATATATGGTAAATGATGTGGGTAAATCATGGTAACGATAATGCTTTTAATGATTTGAGAAAAATCACCTATGTTAGAGTGAAGTGGGGTCGCTTCAAATGGAATTGGGGGCATAATTCCCAGAGCTCTCGCAGAACCAGGATAGTGTTCCAGGACCATTATTGGACACGAAAGTGAGGGGATGGCCTGGCTAAGGAGAGTATTGTGTGAAGTGTATTGTCGTCTACACAAATGGGGGTTTGTTCAAGGACATCGAGTCTACAAACCGCTAGGAGACTAAGTATGCTTCACAAAGGAAGGTTCAAAGCTAATACCTACCTATCCTGCAATACTCAACTGTCGAGGTTGCACTGGAATATTTGTGTGTTTTAATTAACCTCTATTCATGTGGGGGATTGTTGGAAATCATGGAAATTTATAATAATATAATGAATGGAATTTAATTGATTTTAATGAAATTATTAAGGAGACTCTTGAGTAGAGTTTTTTATTTCACTTTATTAGAGTTTTATGGCTCTAATTAAGTTTAGACTTTTCACTCATCCCTGGGTCTTGTATATCTATATTATCTTATTAAGGAAGAGTGATGGCTAAGATAGTCATTTTCTTTTCCGTACAACTTAAAAACCAACATGTACAACATATTAAAGCAAGAAATTTAAGGGTATTTTGGGAAAACTTGTGACCATTAAGACACTTAGGAGGGTAATATAGACATTTCACTCCCCCCATTCTTTACGATATCAACACACTTTTACAATAATACCCTTTTTTTCCCATTCCTCCAGTATGGGCTATTGCCTTCCTGCATTATCCATTCAATTGCCTCTTCAATTGTGTTTATTACTACGATTTCTCATCTTCTCCGACATTTATATTTGTCATAACTCTTTTAACCTGATCAAATTGGTATTCGCTCAAACAATAATCATTTCATACCTAATCATTAAACAGTAAGTGTTCTTTGTTTTCTGTTCAATGTTTCATTGTATTTGTGTTTACGGTTTGTTTCCTTTTTGTGGTTTCGCAGCTCAGATTGAGAACACAAACGAAGAAAGGGATCGTGCAAATTTTTCCTGATCTAAATTTTTTACATCTTTTTTTTTGTCATTCGATTCTTATCTTGATTTTTTTTGTTTTCTAAAGTAATAATAAGGTTTCAGTCAAGAATACCCATATGCAACTATTTGGTCGATCATGGAGTGGTGATGGGTTAATTGGAGCACGTCATTAGATGATGACAAGTCAGTGATGATGGTGGTAGGTGATGGACAAAGCGAAGCCCCAGCAGTGCTGCAGCGGCAACTTTAGGGTTCTGTCACAAATCAATCAGGCTGCGTTTAGGATTTTGGCAGATGAACCGTTTGGTCGATGATGGTGAAGGTACTCTCATCTGTTCTCTTTATTTTTCGATTCTGTTTGTGTTGTGATTTTGTTGATTGTTGCCAACTTATATTTGATTTTATTCAGTTATAAAATTGACACTTTTAGTTATAAAATTGATATTCTGAATAAAAAACTGAGGTTGTATATAGATGGGTTATTAGAGTTGATGTAATAGATACTAGCAGTTATATTATTTTAAACTTGTGATGATCTTATTAGGCACTGCTTTGATTTGAATTTGGTTGGGAATTTAATGCTTTAGTTTAGATGTTTGCTAGGTTACGGGGCGGACTAGAAGTCTGAAATTATTGTTTTGAAGTTCTACAGATCTTTCAAATTCATGTGAGCGGATTAGAAGAAGTCTGAAATTATTATTTTGAAGTTCTACAGATCTTTCAAATTCATGTTAAGTATGACTTTTGATGATCTTTTTCAGCATTGTTTAGCGTTGAATTGTATTGAATTGATTTGAGGATTTGTATGAACATTAGTTTGGGATATAACGATTTAAGTCGAGATGTTTACTAGATATCTAATACTATGCTGCTTATCATAAGTGTGACATTAATCTAACATTTGATTTGAAGTCTAGGGATATTTAGAACTCACATTATCCGCAGTTTTCTGAACGGAACGGAATCTTATTTGAAAATTTAAAATTATAACTTGGGATGAATTGTTATTTTAAATGAAGGTTCACATAACACAAGGGGACCATGAAGGGAGAGGAGTGATTATTTCTTGGGTAACACCCAATGCACCTGGTTCAAGTGAAGTAAGGGCACACACTTCATTCTTTAATGTTCAAACTGATCATATCGGCACAAACACTAATCCATCTTTGAACATTTTTTTTGTAAAACTGACGCTTTTAGTTGTGATTATATTAAAACAAAATTACTTCAATAATACTCTATATCCTCAAGTACAAATGACTTAGGAGACCGGATGAATTAAGCCATTAACTATTAACTTTGGGTAACTGTGAACCAATCTGACCTGTTACTCTTTACTCTTTAGCTAAAAAGTTTATTTGACCTGCTTGAGATAGAACACAACCCAAAATTGAGTTAATTGACCTATTTATATAATAAGTAAATTGGCCACCCAATAACTTACCACCTCTAATTTACAAGTAATAGCAAAGTGGATGGATTAACATACTCTTTTGAATTTGCAGTACTATACTAAGTACTTTTACGAGCTTGGGATAGGAAATGCCACACGACAATACTGCTTTACCACACCTCCTGAAGTGCACCCTGATGTTCCTTATACTTTTTGTCTTATCGATACAACCTCTAATTCTTATAAGCTTATATACTCAATAGTATGACAGATAAGTTATTTGATGGGATTACGTTTTTCTTGTATCTATAGGGGATCTCGGTCAAACGTTCGACTCAAACAGAACTTTGACCCATTATGAGTCAAACCTAGAAAAAGGGCAGGTTGTGCTTTTTGTTGGAGACCTTTCTTATGCCGATGCATACCCGTTGCATGATCATAATAGGTGGGATTCATGGGGAAGGTTTGTAGAAAGAAGTGTGGCTTACCAACCGGGGATTTGGAGTGTCGGGAATCATGAAATCGATTTTCTTCCTGAATATGTTACTGATTTGATTTGTTTGATGCATAGATGATTATTTATGAGTTGCATTTTAAGTTAAACTTCCTTTTTTTTTATTTTGTAGGGTGAAGGTGAACTATTTAAGCCTTACACACATCGTTATTATGTTCCATATGAAGCATCCGGGAGTACGTCTCCGCTTTGGTAGTCGATTAAACGAGCTTCTACTTACATAATCGTAATGTCATCCTACTCAGCTTATGGTAAGCCACTAAGCCTTTGGGATGTTTGGATGTGTGTTTTAACACTGAAGTAAGAATATAAAACAAATTTATATTTAAGTTGATTGTCTGATTCTTAATATTTTATACCTATTTTATATAAAATCTTGATTTCTAGAAACAGATTGACGTCAACTCATTTTTTTGTTGGTTACATGCACACTGCGTCTCCTTAAAAATCTCGATCAACGGTAAGCATTCACCGATCATAAAACAAATTCATTACATATTATTAACAATTTCACATTAATTATTACAAATTCATGAGCCATTGATCGAAGGAAAGCAGGGTTTGAGTAATTCTGTAGGGCACGATTTGCTTCTACTGTTCTACATCATAAAAAAAACCATAACTTGTAATGGCATTACTCCGGTTCAACCTCAATTATTATTGTTACCTAACGGTTTTCGTGGTCAGGGATTAACTCTAAGGAAATCGACTTTAAGGAGAAATCGTGTGGTTTCTAAGTTTCCTCAGGCGGTTTTAGCCACCGATCTGTCTACTCAGGTAATTAATTGTTCATTTAGTGGAAGGATTTATGATTATTTTGCTAGATAGGTTAAGGAATTTGGTTGTCATAGTGGTATAGCATTTTTTGAAAATCATTTAGTTATTATGCTGTTGTTTATGTAAAGTAAGTTAAAACAGAAATAAAATTAGTGTTGTTTTTTAAGTTGTGTATGTATATGTAGAGGGAAAAATCATCTAGATTGTAGATTTGTAGTTTGTATGAATGAACCTTCTAGCCTTAGACTATAATGGTTAAATGTTGGACATATCTACGAAGACGTTGACTAGCTGAATTTGGTAAGGGAGTGTACTGTTGTAGCTGGAAAGGTTACTAGGTGACTCCTAACAATCTAGATGATTTTTCCTTTGGAGGATGTGATTTTGATTGCTTGTAGTACACCAGTAAAGTTATCTCAGGGGTGTTTGGTTTTGCTTCTTTAAGCAACTTATGCTTATAAGCAGAAGAAAACGATTAACTTAACAAGCACAATATATTTCACACTATGAGTAAACATGTAAATTTGAATACAACAGGCAACAAGAATGAGTAGATTGAAATAAGCAATATGACAGTCTCACACTGCTTATTTGAATACAACTTATTGAGTTATTTCACCCTAAAATAATTAGTGCTTATTTGAATACAACTTATTGAGTTATTTCACCCTAAAATAATTAGATAAGCATAGTCACTGTTCTTAAACTACAAAAAAGGCTTATTTGCTTTTAAGAAACACGATTAGCAGATAAGCGGTTTAAATAAGTAATTCTATACACCCTTATACGTCGTATTACAGGATTAGACCCATAGAGAAGCTAGCTCTTTCTTTTTACGCTTTTCAGTTCTCTAGATCCTTGTTTTCATTACTTATTGAGACTTTTTTAGTTCTCTAGATGCAGTTGCCAACATCTTTAAAACCCAGCCCTTAAAAGGATATCTTAGCTGGAATGATAATAATTACTCGGTAATCAGTATACGGTGCAAACATACGCCAAAGGCTTTATTTGACACGATTTATACATATTAAAATGACCTGTTTTGACTTGAACCGTTTTGACCCATTAGCCAACCGAACCTCCTCGTTTTACCAGGTTGGCTTAAAATATTTTTCTTGAATCTCATATTGATGAAAAGTTGAGCTTTTATTTAATAATTTATATTGTTGCAGGATGGTAGATCCACAACCAAAGTATTCAGCATTTAGGGAACCAAGCTACGGTATATCTTAATCCATGTTGGCGGTGGTTTAAATGTTCATATTTTGAAAATATTAAGAGATATGTAATACAACTGTCTAAGAATGATATAATTATCTTTACTGCAATGGTAATACTATAGTTTCGGCTATTCGAAAACGCAAATTATCTTAAAGTTTTTCATCTTGGCAATGTATACGTGTCTTGTTTCCCCGCTGCAACGCGCGGGCACCCCACTAGTGTATGTTAAGGATCAGATCGTCAACCAAAGACTATGATCAAACAAGTCTATCAATTCAGGTGCGAAATCCCTGAATTGATTACGAAATGATAATATAATTAGCAAAACACACAAATCTCATTCAAAGCTTTCATTTCATTAATAATCAACTTGATAATTGTTACAAAATGATGTTTTCAATGATAGATAACAATATTAGCCTCAAAGACACCCTAGGGAGAAAACACACTCAGAGAGGGAAACAAAAATGACCAAAGTTAACATTACAAAATGATTCAGCCTTTATATAGACCTGCACATTCGACAATCGAATGGGCGAATGTGCAGGTTCGACCAATCTATCTGGGCGAATCAACAAAACTACATTCGACCTCTTGAGCTCTCCATTCAACCTTCTGATCTACATTCGACCATATACATTCCACTTTCGAGCGTCCGTAATTATCAAAACATAATAGAATTCGCAATTCAATAGCATTAGTCGCACTTCGTGTATCTACAGTATACACAGAAGGCTTTGTGCCTCATTTGAAAGACTAGAGAAAAAAAAATACAAGTAGAAAAAAAATACAAGAGGTAGAGTTCTTTTGAGAAGAAAAGACCCATATGTTGGGTACTATAGAGATGAGTATTCTCTACTCGATTCCATTACTTTTTCCTTTTATTTGTTCCAAATGTCATAAACTACAATTCTACCCGGTGCAACCTCGGGAAGCGTGTTGAACACGTGCCTCAACCACAACCGTCAACATTAGTTTGTTCATTCTTGCAGCCATGGAGAACTATAAGAAGACCTTGTTGAAGACTTGATTTTTGAAGATCTTGGTTAAATCATTTTAGACAAGCTCAAGGACATTATTGAAGATTTGGTTAAATCATTTTAGACAAGCTCAAGGACATTATTTTTGTTTGGATATGTATACGGTGTGTACTACCATTTCCCAAATTGTATAAAGAGAGTATCTTTATTATTTTATTAATATTATTTTAATAAAATCGTGACCCATATCCTACACTCTCTCATCTTACACTTATCTCCCCCCTCTTTCGTTTCACTCCCATCTCTCCTGTTTCGTTTCTCTCTCATGTATTCTATGTTTTATGTCTAAAAAACAGATGATTCATTTCTCTTTCCTATCTCCTCTTTCACCTCTATTTCCTGTATCCCAAGTTTTATGTCTAAAAACAAATGTTACAGGTGTGACAAGGATACAAAATAACAACAAAAACATATGATAAATTATAACCAAAACAACAAGAAAATATGATAAATTATAACCAAACAACAAAAATATATGATAAATTATAACCTAAACAAGAAAAACATATGTTTTTAAATGAAAACAAATGTTTTTAGATGAAAAACAAGTTTTGATAGACAAAAAAATAAATAATAAACCCACTGTTCTTCTTCGACGCCCCTATTATGACTAAGCAACAACTTCATCAACCCCAGACCTAGATCTAGATCTTGAACATCAAAACACCAAAACCATCTCCGCCTTTATCGAAACCTAGGGCTGCACCAACCAAACAAGTACCATCTATTTCTTTATCACCATGCTTAAAACCATGGCTGTACATTTTCGTAATACCCCAAGTTAACATATTTCTTTATCACTCTACTTCTAAATGTGCGATACATTTTCATAAAACCCTAAGCTCAAAAGTATTATACTTGCCCAATAACCTCTGAATCAGCTTAAAACCATGGCTGTAGTTATTAATAGCCAAAGCTTATAAGATGCCCGAACTTCTCATTATATCCATATGAGATTGTTATTACATTTTGTAAATATTCTTTTATACACACTATAACAAATGCATGGTTGAACTCATGTAGAGTGAGTTGAGTAGGCAAGAATCTAGGTAAAGATCCGATGTAGATCTAGCGTACGACCCATGTTCCGACGACATCCGGACCATATGGAGGTACAAATTTGAAACCAACCGATGATGTAACAGCTCTGCAGGAAACAAAAAAAAACCCATCATCTTGTAGAAGAAATGAAGAATGGAAGCCGATGAAGCCAAAAAAGCCGAATCCAAAGCACCACCGTCGTCATAATCATCTTTTTTTTTTTGAATGATTATTAGTGGTTGGGGTTTGATTTTGCAACAAGATTTGGAACTAAGAGAGAGAGAGAGAGAGAGAGAGAGAGAGAGAGAGAGAGAGATTTTGATTATGTGAAATTAGGTTTTGTTTTTTTAGAAGGAGAGAGATATCAATAGTTTAAAATGAGAGAAAGACTCTCTTGTCAGGATGCACACTTCACAACAATAAAAGTACCAAAAAAACCCTTTTAATTAATTTCAAAGTTTCTTATGTGGCTCAATGAGAGCCATATGAAAGGGTTTTTCGAGTTTCTTTATCTCAAGGTGGTTTGCAATTTATAATTACACTACCTACCTACCTACCTACCTATATATATATATATATATATATATATATATATGTATAGAGAGAGATAGAGAGGATACAGATCAAATGAGAACTTGGTCGAGTTGTGAGAATCGCGATAACTCCAACGTAAAATGTGAATTTTAAATTTTTTTTGTACACATTGATGTAAAAACGGCTAACTCCGTCGTAGGAAAATAATTTTTTGTAAGAAGGGTAGGAAGTGTTTTGATCCATTGGATGTTGAGATTGATGGTTGAGATTAAAAACTTATATGTGTTTAATTTTTAATTAATTATTTATAGTAGTTGAGGGCAAGATAGTACAATAAGTGTTTTATTGAAGGGCACTATTGTAATTGTGTGTGCTTTATTTAGAGAAAATCAATTTCTCTCTCCTATTAGTTTTGAAACCGTTCCCATAATTCCTTAATTAATGCACAGTAGTTTCTCTCTCATATCAGTTTTAAAACACTTCTATTGTTTTAAAACACTTCTACTATGTTTAGTTTCAATATAAAACACTCTTGATATTATTATAAAACACTCCCGATGATATTATAAAACACTCCTTATTAATGCATACTAGTTTCTCTTTCATTATAAAACCTTCTGCCATGACTTGAATAATCGAACAAGTGATAGAGATGGGTTATATGTTTGAAAAATCGAACAAGTTTTTGGGTATTGATCAACTTATTTGATATGAATATCTTATGATTCTTATGAAAAATAATGAATAATTAGTTAATTTATGATAATTAATCTTCATAAATATCCAGATGTTAGTTGCTAAGTTAGTGGGTTTGTAATAAAACAATATTCCTACCAGACCATCTACCTATATCTATACTATATTAATAAGCATATAGGAAGGGCAGAAATGGTCATTTGCCACTTTTAAGAGATGTACAAGTCTCAAAAGCATGTACAAGCCCTTAATGCAAAGGAATAAAACAAAGTAGATGAACTAAAGGGGGAGAACCAAACTCCCAACCACGATCTGCAACAAAAGAGTACAAGGCTTACAGCATATGATACTACTCCTAAAGCTTCAAGAAACACAATCCACCTAAAAAAAACTCATCCAATAGGGAAGCACTAGAAGGATTATAATCCAAACCATCCATCCTCACACACATATCATAATCTTCACCGTTCATTTTGAAAACCTACAAACCTTTTTCTTCTCTCTTTCACATAAACTCATTTTCATTTCTCTCTCTATTCTCAATAAATCTTTCAAGTATGTTAGGGTTCAGGTGATGCTACTTTAAATGATTTCTGGTGGCAGGTTGAACTTTCAGGTATGTTCTAAGCCGTTCTTCATCTTAAGGTTCAACCACTTTTTCAATTGTATATGTGATTCCAACAAGTCGTGGCCAACACGTTGTTCTTAAAGGTTGTATTTTGGTTTCGCTTTTGGTAATTAACACTTGTAAAAATAATTGAAATTTAATACTTGATTTCGGTTGATTTTGCTGTGTTCTTTAGTGCTTAAAGTTGTGGCTATCAAGTTGTTTATACAGAACAAAGATGAATGTTGGAGTGAACACAAATGTGAGGCCTATGAAACCTTTGTTAAGAGATACTATATTAGCTTCAAATTCGATTAATGTAAAAGGAATTGTGGATTTTTATGTTGTGTTTTTTGATAAGATTGACAAAAGTTGGCTTCTTCAAATCTTATCCACACTAGGTGTTTGATGAAATGCTTGAGTGAAGTTTTTATTGGGTTGTGGTTCTTTTCTTGTTGGAGGTGATTTGGATGTTGTTTATTTACATTTTTTTCTGCTTATACATGTTGAAAGGGTTGATTTGCAGATGCAAATGGAGGGTGAGAAAAAAAAAGCACGAGCACTTGCATTTGCTGAAGAGGTTCATTGGTTCAGTGATAGACATTGGTCAAATGGTTTAGATTATGGTGGGAAACTTTGGTGGTACCTTAACCTTAACAATCTAAAAATAAAATAAAAGAGACTTTGTTGTTGCTGCTGGTTCACTATTTTAGTGTCATGATGGGATACAAACCTCAAGAAATTGATGAAATTATAAAAATAACTCAAGTACCATCCGGTCTCATGAAAGTGACCATAGAAGAACACACTCTTGGTCTGTGTGTGTGTATATATATATATATATATATATATATATATTCAAATCTGAATCTTTATTTGAAGCCAAGGTATATACATAAAAATCTATTCATTAATTGTTTCATCTATAGATGTTAGCTGCCTAGCTGGTGGTTATGGCGTGCAAAAAAAATGGTAATCATGGGAGATCTTTAAATGAAGAAATAGATTCATTAGCACTATTTATCGGACGAGGAATCAGTCATGTATCAGCCACGTATGATACCATTGATCAGTTATTAGTATACAATTCACAATTAGTTAAAAATTTTTGATGCATTAAGATATAAAGATTTGGTACATGGCTGGTTTCTTTTTCTTTGCTACTTCATTGGGTGACATGAAGCAATAATGTTTTAAAATTTAAATCAACATCCCCGGACTTCTATTACCTATTCGTATCCACGTATAAATTGTATTTCTAGGTAACTTTGTTAATATGTTAGTTCTAGGTACCGTTGCGTTTACGTTTCTCTTTAAATTTTGTTAATTATTGTTCTGGTCGCCGCAAAGCGGGGGGTGAGCCCACTAGAGAATTGATAAATTAACTGATAACGAGTACCCCGTTATAAATTGTTGTCGTCCCGCCACATTGCGCGGGTTTCATACTAGATATCCTTAGTACCCTCTTCAGGCTCTCTTAGGTACGATGGGTTAGGGCTGGAGAACGAGCCTTACACACACCGTGTCAACTCCATCATGCCTCGGTGAGATTTTTATTTTTTCTTAATGTTTTAATTGAGTTTGATATTTGATGTACATCTTCATGAATGTCTTGACCTGAACTATGTAAATTATGTTTAATTCACAGGTATTACTGTGATTATTGTGACACTTGACTCATGACTCTGTAAGCCATCCATTAAATAAAATACTATATATGGGAAATGAGGGATGACCCGGCCATTGCTTGGGGTTCGAGTCCTGATCCCGACCGGTTTTTACCGACTATTTCACCGTCGTGCCTTCGGGGCGGGTGAGTGGTCGGGTTTTTCCCGGGAATTGGTGGCAATTGGTGGCCCGGGTACTCTCGAGTACCTGATTCGCCAAAAGGGTGCCCGAGAGTGCTCGGAATTGATTCGTTGGCCTTTCAAAAAAAAAAAAAAAAAATACTATAAATGGTTTTGAAATTAATGTCTCCTGTTACAGTTCATTTGAACACCTTGTGTGATGTGTTATGCTCAGCCAATAGTAACATTTTAATTACTGTAATCCAAATTGTTTTCTATTATTAGACACCTTAGTTGTAAAAGGTGCACATGAGGCGGCATCTCATGGTCAAAATTAGGATCTGGAGGCTGATATATAAAATGATAGAATAGACGGAAAAGCTATGAAAGGCTTAGTTAATAAAAAGGTTGATATGTAAAACAGACAAGGGAGACTGGAGGTGTGGAGTTTGGATGTAAATAAAGCTTTTTTGGTTGTACATGGAGGAATACTTAATGTACGTGAGGCACGCCTTTTGGCTTATGGGACCTAAATGCCTTGGAGTGGCTCACGCCTTTCGGCTTATGGGACCTAAATTGTG